>CM033631.1:21259333-21859333 GCA_019453435.1 Rhinogobius similis
TGACTTCCTTTCAAATATCGCCATCATTTCCTGTTTTTGTGCTTATCCCTCAGAGGCACTTGGACTGTGCCTACAGAGCCCAAATTGCCACCAATGATGGAAAATTGAATATTACACAAAATTGACCAGGGAGCACAGGACCACTAATAACTATAGCGCCCCCTACAGTTCACTTAAAAGTGTCCAGATTGTCCGATTGACACCAAATTTGGGGACATGATTCTTTGCTATATAAGATGCAAAAAAGTCAATGAGACCCATGGCCTATTTTTCACACTTTTGCCTCTAGAGGCCTCCAGAGCTCCCATTCATTGTCTATGGGACTCAGACTGTTTTCACACAAGGCTGCAATAAAAAACAACTAAAACCTGCAGGACAGCCACCAAACTCAATACAGTGACTCCTTTTAAGAGAAATTAATGGGTCATAACCGTATTTTCCTGAAACTAATAAACAGCCTCTACAGCGCCACCTTTTGGGTGAGGCCTATGGAGAGGGAGACATTTACTTTGGAGGAGGCCCATACAATTAGGCACATTGATAGTACACAAAAAAATCACCCTAAAGAAACATAATTGGTGCTCAGTCGTCAGACCAACGAGATGGTGGCCATATTGATTTTTATTTTAAACGCTACTTTAAGTTTTCGTTTTCCATTGAGAACTTGTCCTAGGGTTTTGGGCCTAGATCAGTCTAACATACATTTTCCTGATCAGGACGCATTGAAATTCAATAAAAAACCAACTTTTGGAGATATCTCTTAGGGTTTGCGCGTGACTTCCTGTCAAATATCGCCATCATTTCCTGTTTTTGTGCTTATCCCTCAGAGGCACTTGGACTGTGCCTACAGAGCCCAAATTGCCACCAATGATGGAAAATTGAATATTACACAAAATTGACCAGGGAGCACAGGACCACTAATAACTATAGCGCCCCCTACAGTTCACTTAAAAGTGTCCAGATTGTCCGATTGACACCAAATTTGGGGACATGATTCTTTGCTATATAAGATGCAAAAAAGTCAATGAGACCCATGGCCTATTTTTCACACTTTTGCCTCTAGAGGCCTCCAGAGCTCCCATTCATTGTCTATGGGACTCAGACTGTTTTCACACAAGGCTGCAATAAAAAACAACTAAAACCTGCAGGACAGCCACCAAACTCAATACAGTGACTCCTTTTAAGAGAAATTAATGGGTCATAACCGTATTTTTCCTGAAACTAATAAACAGCCTCTACAGCGCCACCTTTTGGGTGAGGCCTATGGAGAGGGAGACGCATTTACTTTGGAGGAGGCCCATACAATTTGGCACAGTGATAGTACACATAAAAAGCACCCTAAAACATAATTGGTGCTCAGTCATAAAACCAACGAGAAGGCGGCCATATTGATTTTTATTTTAAACGCTACTTTAAGTTTTCGTTTTCCATTGAGAACTTGTCCTAGGTTTTTGGACTAAGATCAGTCTTACATACACGCTCCTGATCAGGACGCATTGAAATTTTATAATAAACCACATTTTTGGCCTGTCTCATTCGGTTTAGTCATGACTTCCTGTCAGAATTCGCCTTCACTTCCTGTATCTTAAACTTATTCTCCAAGCCACAGGCATTGCCGTACAGAGCACAAACTGTAACCACAGATAATCAAATATTAAACAGAACAGACTCAGGAGCACATGAGCACTTTTCACTATAGCGCCCCCTGCTGGTCATGTAAAAGTACCAAAATTATCGTTGTCAAAAGCTGCAAATAAGTCAATTACATCGATGTCCTATTTGGGATCGTTTGCCTGGGGGCCACGCATATTCCCCATGCATTTCCTATGAGACATGTCATAAGTCTATGGAGAGGCCAAAATTATTTAGAGCAAAGTCAGTGAAACTCGGCAGACGCATTATTTAGAGCATTCCGATAGAAAAAGTCAATTACATCGAAGTCAGGTTTTGAGCGGATTTGCCACTTCTGGAGAGCAGTGCCCGCCAATGCACTCCTATAGGGACGCCACCGGTGTGAGTGGGGAGGGGATCACGGAGGCCAGTGGCGCTCAGAGGAGGAGGACGGGACACCGGGCGGTTTGGGACCGGCCGAGGCGCGTGGGAAAAGCGATCGCGCGGCGAGGGCCACCATCGCCGCTTTGCGGCTTTAAGTTAACATTGATGTTCGTTAAACCAGGAGACACTGTGAATATACAAACGCGATTTTCACCCTCTGAACGTTAACGAAAAGTCCCACATGCTCGGATAGGAACGACCGGCCCGGCGAACACTTTGATAAAATGTCCATCGCGACAACGTCCGGCCCGACCCGAACGACCAGCGCCGTCCAGAACCGAGCCCCTATGGGAGAAGGGACATGCACATTTTGACCTGGCCTCATGAAATTCGGAGCAGTGATAGAGCACCCAGAGACAAGTCAAAAATTACATTACGGCACCGGCCTATTATGCACGTGCAGTCGGCCATTTTCGATCATATTTAACGCGCCACTTAAACTTTGTCTCTTTGTTAACAAACTTGCCGGAGGTTTTAGGCCCGATATCATTTTGACAGATACGTTCCTGCTCTAATAATATTGACATTAAATACTAATCCAATTTTTTATGATAGCATTTATGGTTTAGATGTGGCTCACCATCGCAAATCGCCTTCAATTCCTATGTCTTTCAATAACTCTTCCAGCCACAGGTATTGCCGTACAGAGCACAAAGTGTAGTCACAGATGTGGAATCAAATATTAAACAGAACAGACTCAGGAGCACATGAACACATTTCACTATAGCGCCCCCCTGCTGGTCAATGTAAAGTACCAAAATTTCTGATTGCCACAAATCTTGGAATCTGATTTTAAGCACCAAAAGCTGCAAAAAAAAGTTTATTACATTGATGTCCTAGTTTGTATTGTTTTGACTCTGGGAGCACACATATCCCCCATTCATTTCCTATGACACATTTCACAAGTCTATGGAGAGCCCTAAATTATTTCGAGCAAAGTCAGTGAAACTTGGCAGACGCATTATTTAGAGCATTTTGATCGAATAAGTCAATTACATCGAAGCCGTGATTTGGACGGTTTCGCCACTTTAGGAGAGCAGCGCCCACCAATGCACTTCTATAGGAGGCCACCCGGTGTGAGCGGGGAGGATCACGGGGGCCGGGTGACGGCCAGAGAAGGAGGACGGTACCCTGGGGCGGTTTGGGACCGGCCGAGGCCGCGTGGGAAGGCGGTCGCGTGCGGGGCGAGGGCCATCATCGCCGCTTTGCGGCTTTAATTGGCCCGAGCCAGTAAACTGGCAAGGGACATTGTGTTTCGTCCGTTTATTGCTTATTCTTATTTTTGTCGTTTTCATACTCTTCGCGGCCCTTTTTGACCCAGTAAACATGCACGAAAAGTCTTCAATGGGGGTATAGTCGCGATCGGCCCGGAAAAAAATTTCGTATTTCGTGCGTCTCGAGAGCGTCCGACCCGAACCGAACGAGCAGCACCGGCCCGAATCGGACCCCTATGGGAAATGGGACGAGCAAATTTTGCCCGGCAGCGCCGCGAAACTCGGAGCAGTGATAGAGAACAGTGAACCGAGCAAAACATGACATTGGGCGTGGCCCTCGGACCAAGCGCCGGCGGCCATATTGGACGAAGTCGCCACGCCAGTTTGACTTTTTTTTTTGAGCTCCGATGAGTCCTAGGGTTTTGGTCCGACATGGGTCTGGCATACACGTAGTCGATCTACACGGATTGAAATTCAATAGTTATCCGCTTTTTTTACGATATCTCAAATGGTTTCGCCGCGGCTCGCCATCGAAGAACGCCTTCGTTTCCTGTTTTTACGATCGCATGTCACGGCTACACGCTTGGACTGACAGAGCTGTAATTTCAGTCACGAGTGCGTAATTATGATCTGAATGTAATGCATTAATAAAAATAAATTAAAAGTACTCGCTAGCGCCCCTACCTATTAAGTCAAACATCGACTTTGTCCGATTTGGACGAAACTTGAGAATATGTCCAGTGCAGGGCGCCATGAAAAAAACTGAATTAGTGATATGGTGCATTTATCACCGTTGGCCACCAGGGGCGCAAAGAGTGCTCACCAAATCATTTCAATAGCTCCTGCACGCACATGCATACTCCGATCGACATGAAATTTGAAACACTCGTAAACGTAAAGCTGCTTAATCCATTTATATGCGCACAATAACAATCAACCCTACGGCGCCACCTGTAGGAGCGCACTAAATTACAATGGGGAGAAAAACAATTACTTTGACTTTTATTAGTGAAAATTTGCAGACAATTCCTAGACGGCCTCCTGATCAGAAAAGCCAATGAGACCCATAGCCTATTTTTCACACTTTTGCCTCTAGAGGCCTCCAGAGCTCCTATTCATTGTCTATGGGACTCAGACTGTTTTCACACAAGGCTGCAATAAAAACAACTAAAACCTGCAGGACAGCCACCAAACTCAATACAGTGACTCCTTTTAAGGGACATTAATGGGTCATAACCGTATGTTTACTGAAAGCAATAAACAGCCTCTACAGCGCCACCTTTTGGGTGAGGCCTATGGAGAGGGAGACACATTTACTTTGGAGGAGGCCCATAAAATTTGGCAGAGTGATAGTACACATAAAAAGCACCCTAAAACATAATTGGTGCTCAGTCGTCAGACCAACAGCATGGCGGCCATATTGATTTTTATTTCACACGCCACTTTAACTTCTTATTTTCCATTGAGAACTTGTCCTAGGGTTTTGGGCCTAGATCAGTCTAACATACATTTTCCTGATCAGGACGCATTGAAATTCAATAAAAAACCAGGGTTTGGAGATATCTCTTAGGGTTTGCGTGACTTCCTTTCAAATATCGCCATCATTTCCTGTTTTTGTGCTTATCCCTCAGAGGCACTTGGACTGTGCCTACAGAGCCCAAATTGCCACCAATGATGGAAAATTGAATATTACACAAAATTGACCAGGGAGCACAGGACCACTAATAACTATAGCGCCCCCTACAGTTCACTTAAAAGTGTCCAGATTGTCCGATTGACACCAAATTTGGGGACATGATTCTTTGCTATATAAGATGCAAAAAAGTCAATGAGACCCATGGCCTATTTTTCACACTTTTGCCTCTAGAGGCCTCCAGAGCTCCCATTCATTGTCTATGGGACTCAGACTGTTTTCACACAAGGCTGCAATAAAAAACAACTAAAACCTGCAGGACAGCCACCAAACTCAATACAGTGACTCCTTTTAAGAGAAATTAATGGGTCATAACCGTATATTTCCTGAAACTAATAAACAGCCTCTACAGCGCCACCTTTTGGGTGAGGCCTATGGAGAGGGACACGCATTTACTTTGGAGGAGGCCCATAAAATTTGGCAGAGTGATAGTACACATAAAAAGCACCCTAAAACATAATTGGTGCTCAGTCGTCAGACCAACAGCATGGCGGCCATATTGATTTTTATTTCACACGCCACTTTAACTTCTTATTTTCCATTGAGAACTTGTCCTAGGGTTTTGGGCCTAGATCAGTCTAACATACATTTTCCTGATCAGGACGCATTGAAATTCAAGAAAAAACCAGTTTTTGAAGATATCTCTTAGGGTTTGCGCGTGACTTCCTTTCAAATATCGCCATCATTTCCTGTTTTTGTGCTTATCCCTCAGAGGCACTTGGACTGTGCCTACAGAGCCCAAATTGCCACCAATGATGGAAAATTGAATATTACACAAAATTGACCAGGGAGCACAGGACCACTAATAACTATAGCGCCCCCTACAGTTCACTTAAAAGTGTCCAGATTGTCCGATTGACACCAAATTTGGGGACATGATTCTTTGTTATATAAGATGCAAAAAAGTCAATGAGACCCATGGCCTATTTTTCACACTTTTGCCTCTAGAGGCCTCCAGAGCTCCCATTCATTGTCTATGGGACTCAGACTATCTTCACACAAGGCTGCAATAAAAAACAACTAAAACCTGCAGGACAGCCACCAAACTCAATACAGTGACTCCTTTTAAGAGACATTAATGGATCATAACCGTATTTTTCCTGAAACTAATAAACAGCCTCTACAGCGCCACCTTTTGGGTGAGGCCTAAGGAGAGAGAGATACATTTACTTTGGAGGAGGCCCATAAAATTTGGCACAGTGATAGTACACATAAAAAGCACCCTAAAACATAATTGGTGCTCAGTCGTCAGACCAACAACATGGCGGCCATATTGATTTTAATTTTAAACGCTACTTTAAGTTTTCGTTTTCCATTGAGAACTTGTCCTAGGGTTTTGGGCCTAGATCAGTCTAACATACACGTTCCTGATCAGGACGCATTGAAATTCAATAAAAACCAACTTTTGGAGATATCTCGTAGGGTTTGCGCGTGACTTCCTGTCAAATATCGCCATCATTTCCTGTTTTTGTGCTTATCCCTCAGAGGCACTTGGACTGTGCCTACAGAGCCCAAATTGCCACCAATGATGGAAAATTGAATATTACACAAAATTGACCAGGGAGCACAGGACCACTAATAACTATAGCGCCCCCTACAGTTCACTTAAAAGTGTCCAGATTGTCCGATTGACACCAAATTTTGGGACATGATTCTTGGCTATATAAGATGCAAAAAAGTCAATGGGACCCATGGTCTATTTTTCACAGTTTTGCCTCTAGAGGCCTCCAGAGCTCCCATTCATTGTCTATGGGACTCAGACTGTCTTCACACAAGGCTGCAATAAAAAACAACTAAAACCTACAGGACAGCCACCAAACTCAATACAGTGACTCCTTTTAAGAGACATTAATGGGTCATAACCGTATTTTTCCTGAAACTAATAAACAGCCTCTACAGCGCCACCTTTTGGGTGAGGCCTATGGAGAGGGAGACGCATTTACTTTGGAGGAGGCCCATACAATTTGGCACAGTGATAGTACACATAAAAAGCACCCTAAAACATAATTGGTGCTCAGTCATAAAACCAACGAGAAGGCGGCCATATTGATTTTTATTTTAAACGCTACTTTAAGTTTTCGTTTTCCATTGAGAACTTGTCCTAGGGTTTTGGGCCTAGATCAGTCTTACATACACGCTCCTGATCAGGACGCATTGAAATTTTATAATAAACCACATTTTTGGCCTGTCTCATTCGGTTTAGTCATGACTTCCTGTCAGAATTCGCCTTCACTTCCTGTATCTTAAACTTATTCTCCAAGCCACAAGCATTGCCATACAGAGCACAAACTGTAACCACAGATGCCGAATCAAATATTAAACAGAACAGACTCAGGAGCACATGAGCACTTTTCACTATAGCGCCCCCTGCTGGTCATGTAAAAGTACCAAAATTATCGGTTTTCCACGAAATCTTGGAATCTGATTTTAAGTGTCAAAAGCTGCAAATAAGTCAATTACATCGATGTCCTATTTTAGATCGTTTGCCCTGGGGGGCCACGCATATTCCCCATGCATTTCCTATGAGACATGTCATAAGTCTATGGAGAGGCCAAAATTATTTAGAGCAAAGTCAGTGAAACTCGGCAGACGCATTATTTAGAGCATTCCGATAGAAAAAGTCAATTACATCGAAGTCAGGTTTTGAGCGGATTTGCCACTTCTGGAGAGCAGTGCCCGCCAATGCACTCCTATAGGGGCGCCACCCGGTGTGAGTGGGGAGGGGATCACGGAGGCCAGTGACGCTCAGAGGAGGAGGACGGGACACCGGGCGGTTTGGGACCGGCCGAGGCCGCGTGGGAAAGCGGTCGGCGTGCTGAGGCGAGCCATCATCGCCGCTTTGCGGCTTTAATTGGCCCGAGCCAGTAAACTGGCGAGGGACATTGTGTTTCGTCGGTTTCTTTTTATTATTATTATTATTATTATTATTATTTTTTTCACCGCCTATCGGCCCATTTTTGACCCAGTAAACATGCACGAAAAGTCTGACATAGGGGTATTGTCGCGACCGGCCGGCGAAAAATTTAAGAAAGCGTGCATCGAACATGTCCGACCCGACCCGAACGAACAGCACCGGCCCGAATCGGACCCTATGGGAAATGGGACGAGCAAAAATAGCCCGACGCGCACGAAACTCGGAACAGTGATAGAGAACAGTGAACCGAGCAAAACATGACATTGGAGCGCGGCCCTCGGACCAAGCGCACGGCGGCCATATTGGACGGAAGTCGCCACGCCAGTTTGACTTTATAATTGAGCTCCTAACAGTCCTAGGGTTTTCGCCCGACATGGGTCTGGCATACACGTACGCAATCTACACGGATTGAAATTCAATAGTTATCCGCGTTTTTTCGGATATCTCAAATGGTTTCGCCGCGGCTCGCCATCGAAGAACGCCTTCGTTTCCTGTTTTCCGATCGCATGTCTCGGCTACACTATTGGTCTGAGAGAGCTGTAATTTCAGTCACGAGTGATTAATTATGGTCTGAATGTAATGCATTAATAAAAATAAATAAAAGTACTCGCTAGCGCCCTACCTATTAAGTGAAAAGTCAACATTGTCCGATTTTGACCAAACTTGGGAATATGTCCAGTGTAGGGCGCCATGAAAAAACTGAATTAGTGATATGGTGCATTTATCACCGTTGGCCACCAGGGGCGCAAAGAGTACTTTTAAATAGTTCCTGCGCGCACACGCATACTCCGATCGACATGAAATTTGAAACACACGTAAACGTCAAGCAGCTGAATCCATTTATGTGCGCACAATAACAATCAACCCTACGGCGCCACCTCTAGGAGCGCAATAAATTACTATGGGGAGAAAAACAATTACTTTGACTTTTATCTTTGAAAATTTGCACACAAATCCTACATGGCCTCCTGATCAGAAAAGCCAATGAGACCCATGGCCTATTCTTCACACTTTTGCCTCTAGGGCCCTCCAGGGCCCTCCAGAGCTCCTAAACATTCTCTATGGGAGAATATATTCTCTTTACACAAAGATGCAGCAAAAGCCACTAAACAGTGAGTAACAGCCACCAAACTTAATACAGTGACTCCTGTTAAGGAAAATAAATGCCCCATAACACCATTTTACATGCAAGTCAAATACAGCCTCTACAGCGCCACCTGTTGGGTCAGGCCTATGGAAAGGGAGGCATTTATTTTGGAGGAGGCCTATGAAATTTGCCACAGTGATAGTACACATAAATATGACCCTAAAACATAATTGGTGCAAACTCATCAGACAAGCGACAAAGCGGCCATATTGAATTTAATTGTAGACGCCACTTTAAGTTTTTTTTTTCCATTGCAAAAGGGTCCTTGGTTTTGGACCCACATCAGTCTAACATACACGTTCCTGATCGGGACGCATTGAACTTTGATACTGATCCAACATTTTTGGCCTATCTCACACGGTTTAGTCGTGACATCCTGTCTCAAATCGCCTTAATTTCCTGTTTCTTTGCCCGCTCCTCAAAGACACATGGACTGTGCCTACAGAGCCCAAATTGCCACCAATGATGGAGAATGAAATATTACACAAAATAGACCAGGGAGCACAGGACCACGAATCACTATAGCGCCCTACAGTTCAGTTAAAAGTGTCCAGATTGTCCGATTGACACCAAATCTTGGGAGATGATTATTTGCTTTATAAGAAGCAAAAAAGTCAATTGGACCCATGCCCTATTCTTCACACTTTTGCCTCTAGGGCCCTCCTGAGGTCCTATTCATTCTCTATGGGAGCCTGGCTCTCATCACTCAAAGATGCAGCAAAAAGCCACTAAACAGTGAGTAACAGCCACCAAACTTAATACAGTGACTCCTGTTAAGGAAAATCAATGCCCCATAACACCATTTTACATGCAACTCATATACAGCCTCTACAGCGCCACCTGTTGTGTCAGGCCTATGGAAAGGGAGATGCATTTAGTTTGGAGGAGGCCTATGAAATTTAGCACGGTGATAGTACACATAAAGACGACCCTAAAACATAATTGGTGCGCAGTGCTTAGACAAGCGACAAGGCAGCCATATTGATTATAATTTTAGATGCCACTTTACGTTTTTTTTTTTCCATTGCAAAAGGGTCCTAGGTTTTTGGGCCTAGATCAGTCTAACACACACGCTCCTGATCTGGACGCATTGAACTTCGATTAAAAACCAAGTTTTGATGATAGCGTTTACGGTATAGCCGTGGTTCGCCATCGCAAATCGCCTTCATTTCCTGTTTCTTAAAATTATTCTCCAAGCCACAGGCATTGCCGTACAGAGCACAAACTGTAACCACAGATGCAGAATCAAATATTAAACAGAACAGACTCAGGAGCACATGAGCACTTTTCACTATAGCGCCCCCTGCTGGTCATGTAAAAGTACCAACATTTTCGGATTGCCACGAAATCTTGGAATCTGATTTTGAGTGTCAAAAGCTGCAAAAAAGTCAATTACATCGATGTCCTATTTTGGATCGTTTGGCCTGGGGGGGCACGCATATTCCCCATGCATTTCCTATGAGACATGGCACAAGTCTATGGAGAGGCCAAAATTATTTCGAGCAAAGTCAGTGAAACTCGGCAGATGCATTATTTAGAGCATTCCGATCGAAAAAGTCAATTACATCAAAGTCAGGTTTTGAGCGGTTTTGCCACTTCTGGAGAGCAGCGCCCGCCAATGCACTTCTATAGGGACGGCGCTTGGTGTGAGTGGGGGGAGGGGGGGGGGGGGGGGATCACGGGGGCCCGAGTGACGCTCAGAGGAGGAGGACGGCGCCCCGGGGCGGTTTGGGACCGGCCGAGGCTGCGTGGGAAGGCGGTCGCGTGCGGGGCGAGGGCCATCATCGCCGCTTTGCGGCTTTAAGTTAACATTGATGTTCGTTAAACCAGGAGTCTATGTGAATATACAAACGCGATTTTCACCCTCTGAACGTTAACGAAAAGTCCCACATGCTCGGATAGGAATGACCGGCCCGGCGAACACTTCGATAAAATGGCCGTCACGACAACGTCCGGTCCGACCCGAACGACCAGCACCGTCCAGAACCGAGCCCCTATGGGAGAAGGGACATGCAAATTTTGACCTAGCCTCCTGAAACTTGGAGCAGTTATAGAGCGCCCTGAGACAAGTAAAAAATTACATTACGGCACCGGCCTATTATGCACGTGGAGTCGGCCATTTTTGATCATATTTAACGCACCACTTAAACTTTGTCTCTTTGTTAACAAACTTGTCGGAGGTTTTAGGCCCGATATCATTTTGACAGATACTTTCCTGCTCTAATAATATTGAGAATAAATACTAATCCAATTTTTTATGATAGCATTTATGGTTTAGATGTGGCTCACCATCGCAAATCGCCTTCAATTCCTATGTCTTTCAATAACTCTTCCAGCCACAGGTATTGCCGTACAGAGCACAAAGTGTAGTCACAGATGTGGAATCAAAGATTAAACAGAACAGACTCAGGAGCACATGAGCACATTTCACTATAGCGCCCCCTGCTGGTCATGTGCTGGTCTGATTGCCACCAAATCTTGAGATTTTAAGCACCAAAAGCTGCAAAAAAAAGTCTATTACATTGATGTCCTAGTTTGTATTGTTTTGACTCTGGGAGCACACATATCCCCCATTCATTTCCTATGAGACATGTCATAAGTCTATGGAGAGCCCTAAATTATTTCGAGCAAAGTCAGTGAAACTTGGCAGACGCATTATTTAGAGCATTTTGATCGAATAAGTTGATTACATCGAAGCTGTGATTTGGATGGTTTTGCCACTTCTGGAGAGCAGTGCCCGCCTATGCAATTCTATGGGGACGCCACCCGGTGTGAGTGGGGGAAGGGGGGGGCCACGGGGGCCCGGGTGATGCTCAGAGGAGGAGGTCAGTACCCCGGGGCGGTTTGGGACCGTCCGAGGCCGCGTGGGAAGGCGGACGCGCGCGGGGCGAGGGCCATCATCGCCGCTTTGCGGCTTTAATTATCCTTGTTCTTTGAAGGCCAAGTTCACCAGTTTTTCTTCTGCTCTTTCGTCTCTAATTTCACCCCCTGAACATGCTCAAAAACTCACTAAATTTTTCCCAAAATTCAGAAATGGTGAAAAATTTTGTTTTCTATAGGTTTCCTGAATAGAAATCATAAAATTGCACAACAGCGCCACCTACAAAAATCAAAATACATTGCGCCTATGGGAGCTGCCCAAAGTCAACTTTGTCATAGAGCCATGAAATTTGGTACACGCATTCCTCTCAAGAGGACAAACAAAAAATTATATTATGGCCACGCCCCCTGATTAATCAGAAGTCCACCATATTGAATTGAACATTTCAAAACGCAAAATCTGCATTTTTTTCTTTGTTTGTACTTTAACGCACTCCTCCTCAGGCGCAAGCCCGACCAACCTGAAATTTGGTGGACATCTTCCTGAGGAGTGGGGCACCAAAAGTTATCCAAATTATAGGGATAGGTATTACGGTCTCTGTGCGGCAAAGCCGCTAATTTTGCCAACATTTTACAAAACACAGAAAAACCCCATGTTATTCCTATGGGAAAATCTCTAAATCGCTCAAATTTAACTTTGTATTTTAACGCACTCCTCCTTGGGCGCAAGCCCGACCAACCTGAAATTTGGTGGACATCTTCCTGAGGAGTGGTGCACCAAAAGTTATCTAAATTATAGGGATAGGTATTACGGTCTCTGTGCTGCGAAGCCGCGAAAATTGCTCAAACTTGAACAAATGACAGACACATCCCATGTTATTCCTATGGGAAAATCTCAAAATATCTCAAATTAAACTTTGTACTTTAACGAACTCGTCCTCGGGCGTAAGCCCGATCAATCCGAAACTTGGTGACAATCATCCTGAGGAGTGGGGCACCAAAAGTTATCCAAATTATTAAGATGGGTATTACGGTCACTCTTGTGGCGAAGCACTTAATTTCTGCCCAACATTTTACAAAAGACAGCAAAACCCCATGTTATTCCTATGGGAAAATCTCATAATATCTCAAATTAAACTTTGCACTTTAACGAACTTGTCCTCGGGCGTAAGCCCGACCATCCTCAAATTTGGTGACAATCATCTTGAGGAGTGGGGCATCTAAAGTTATCCACATTTTCGGAACAAGTGTTACGGTATCCATGCAGCGGAGCCGCAACAATTGGCTAAATTTGTGTCCATTCATAACAGCAGTTTTGGGACGCAGCTTTGTTCCAGCACAAAGCCCCAGTAAAGGAAAGAATGTGGGCGCGTTAGCGCCCTTCCTCGACTGTTGCGAGAGCGGAGTACGAGCGCGGCCCGCGAGGGCCGTTCGATGCCGCTTGCGGCTTTAATTATCCTTGTTCTTTGAAGGCCAAGTTCACCAGTTTTTCTTCTGCTCTTTCGTCTCTAATTTGACCCCCTGAACATGCTCAAAAACTCACAAAAATTTTCCCAAAATTCAGAAATGGTGAAAAATTTTGTTTTCTATGGGTTTCCTGAATAGAAATCATAAAATTGCACAACAGCGCCACCTACAAAAATCAAAATACATTGCGCCTATGGGAGCTGCCCAAAGTCGACTTTGTCATACAGCCATGAAATTTGGTACACGCATTCCTCTCAAGAGGACAAACAAAAAATTATATTATGGCCACGCCCCCTGATTAATCAGAAGTCCACCATATTGAATTGAACATTTCAAAACGCAAAATCTGCATTTTTTTGTTTGTTTGTACTTTAACGCACTCCTCCTCAGGCGCAAGCCCGACCAACCTGAAATTTGGTGGACATCTTCCTGAGGAGTGGGGCACCAAAAGTTATCCAAATGATTAGGATAGGTATTACGGTGTCCGCGCGGCGAAGCCGCGAATTTTGCCAACATTTTACAAAACACTGAAAAACCCCATGTTATTCCTATGGGAACATCGCAAAATCTCCCAAATTTAACTTTGTACTTTAACGAACTCGTCCTCGGGCGTAAGCCCGATCAACCTGAAACTTGGTGACAATCATCCTGGGGAGTGGGGCACCAAAAGTTATCCAAATTATAGGGATAGGTATTACGGTCTCTGTGCGGCGAAGCCGCGAAAATTGCTCAAACTTGAACAAATGACAGACACATCCCATGTTATTCCTATGGGAAAATCTCAAAATATCTCAAATTAAACTTTGTACTTTAACGAACTCGTCCTCGGGCGTAAGCCCGATCAATCCGAAACTTGGTGACAATCATCCTGAGGAGTGGGGCACCAAAAGTTATCCAAATTATTGGGATAGGTATTACGGTCTCCGTGCGGCAAAGCCGCAGATATTGCCAAAACTTGGACAAATGACACAAACATCCCATGTTATTCCTATGGGGAAAATCACTCAAATGAAACTTTGTACAACTGCTCCTCGGGCGTAAGCCCGATCAACCTGAAATTTGGTGAAAATCATCTTGAGGAGTGTGACACCAAAAGTTATCCAAATCTTCGGGACAAGTGTTATGGTATCCATGCGGCGGAGCCGCAACAATTGGCTAAATTTGTGCCCAACAGCACTTTTGGGACGCAGCTTTGTTCCTCCACAAAGCCCCAGTAAAGGAAAGAATGTGGGCGCGTTAGCGCCCTTCCTCCACCTTTGCGAGAGCGGAGTACGACGAGCACGGCCCGCGAGGGCCGTTCGATGCCGCTTGCGGCTTTAATTATCCTTGTTCTTTGAAGGCCAAGTTCACCAGTTTTTCTTCTGCTCTTTCGTCTCTAATTTGACCCCCTGAACATGCTCAAAAACTCAAAAAAATTTTCCCAAAATTCAGAAATGGTGAAAAATTTTGTTTTCTATAGGTTTCCTGAATAGAAATCATAAAATTGCACAACAGCGCCACCTACAAAAATCAAAATACATTGCACCTATGGGAGCTGCCCAAAGTCAACTTTGTCATAGAGCCATGAAATTTGGTACACGCATTCCTCTCAAGAGGGCAAACAAAAAATTATATTATGGCCACGCCCCCTGATTAATCAGAAGTCCACCATATTGAAGTGAACATTTCAAAACGCAAAATCTGCATTTTTTCTTTGTTTGTACTTTTACGCACTCCTCCTCAGGCGCAAGCCCACCAACCTGAAATTTGGTGGACATCTTCCTGAGGAGTGGGGCACCAAAAAGTTATCCAAATTATCAGGATAGGTATTACGGTCTCCGTGTGGCAAAGCCGCACATTTATAAACATTTTACAAAAACACAGAAAAACCCCATGTTATTCCTATGGGAAAATCGCAAAATCGCTCAAATTAAACTTTGTACTTTAACGAACTCGTCCTCGGGCGTAAGCCCGATCAATCCGAAACTTGGTGACAATCATCCTGAGGAGTGGGGCACCAAAAGTTATCCAAATTATTAAGATAGGTATTACGGTCTCTGTGCAGCGAAGCCGCGAATTTTGCCAACATTTTACAAAACACAGAAAAACCCCATGTTATTCCTATGGGAAAATCTCTAAATCGCTCAAATAAAACTTTGTACTTTAACAAACTCCTCCTCGGGCGTAAGCCCGATCAACCTGAAACTTCTTGACAATCATCTCAAGGAGCAGGGCACCAAAAGTTATCCAAATTATATGGTAGGTATTACGGTCTCTGTGCTGTAAGCCGCATTGAATATTACCCAAATTTGAACAAATGACAGAAACATCCCATGTTATTCCTATGGGAAAATCTCAAAATATCTCCAATTAAACTTTGTATTTTAACGTACTCCTCCTCGGGCGCAAGCCCGATCAATCTGAAAATTGGTGAACATCTTCCTGAGGAGTGGGGCACCAAAAGTTATCCAAATTATTAGGATAAGTATTACGGTCTCCGTGTGGCGAAGCCACAAATATTGCCCAAACTTGAACAAATGACACAAACATCCCATGTTATTCCTATGGGGAAAATCACTCAAATGAAACCTTGTACTTTAATGAACTCCTCTTCGGGCGTAAGCCCGACCATCCTCAAATTTGGTGAATATCATCTTGATGAGTGTGACACCAAAGGTTATCCAAATCTTTGGGACAAGTGTTACGGTATCCATGCGGCGGAGCACCAATTAACCATATTTTCCTCTTTAATTACAACGGCAGTTTTTGGGACACAGCTTTGTTCCAGCACAAAGCCCCAGTAAAGGAAAGAATGTGGTAGCGTTAGCGCCCTTCCTCACCTTTGCGAGGCGAGTCTGGCGCGGCCCGCGAGGGCCGTTCGATGCCGCTTGCGGCTTTAATTATCCTTGTTCTTTGAAGGACCAGATCAACAGTTTTTCTTCTGCTCTTTCGTCTCTAATTTGACCCCCTGAACATGCTCAAAAACTCACAAAATTTTTCCCAAAATTCAGAAATGGTGAAAAATTTTGTTTTCTATAGGTTTCCTGAATAGAAATCATAAAATTGCACAACAGCGCCACCTACAAAAATCAAAATACATTGCGCCTATGGGAGCTGCCCAAAGTCAACTTTGTCATAGAGCCATGAAATTTGGTACACGCATTCCTCTCAAGAGGACAAACAAAAACTTCTATTATGGCCACGCCCCCTGATTAATCAGAAGTCCACCATATTGAATTGAACATTTCAAAACGCAAAATCTGCATTTTTTTCTTTGTTTGTACTTTTACGCACTCCTCCTCGATCGTACACCCGACCAACCTGAAATTTGTTGGACATCTTCCTGAGGAGTGGGGCACCAAAAGTTATCCAAATCGTTGGGATAGGTATTACGGTCTCTGTGCGGCGAAGCCGCTAATTTCGCCAACGTTTTAGAAAACACAGAAAAACCCCATGTTATTCCTATGGGAAAATCTCTAAATCGCTCAAATTAAACTTTGTACTTTAACGAACTCCTCCTCGGGCGTAAGCCCGATCAACCTGAAACTTCTTGACAATCATCTCAAGAAGCGGGGCACCAAAAGTTATCCAAATTATATGGATAGGTATTACGGTCTCTGTCTTGTGGCTTTGAATATTACCCAAATTAGAACAAATGACAGAAACATCCCATGTTATTCCTATGGGAAAATCTCAAAATCACTCAAATGAAAGCGGGTACTTTAATGAACTCCTCTTCGGGCGTAAGCCCGACCAACCTGAAATTTGGTGGACATCTTCCTGAGGACTGTCACACCAAAAGTTATTCAAATTTTTGGTACAGCTGTTACGGTCTCTGTGCGGCGAAGCCGAAAAGTCGACTGAAATTTTGCTCATTCATAATTACGATGAAGCTGACGTTCTATGCAATTCATGCTAAAGCCTCTAAAATAGAAACACTGAGGGCGCGTCAGCGCCACCCTTACATGGCGCTAGGCTAGCGGAGTACGACGAGCGCGGCCCGCGAGGGCCGTTCGATGCCGCTTGCGGCTTTAATTATCCTTGTTCTTTGAAGGCCAAGTTCACCAGTTTTTCTTCTGCTCTTTCGTCTGTAATTTGACCCCCTGAACATGCTCAAAAACTCACAAAAATTTTCCCAAAATTCAGAAATGGTGAAAAATTTGGTTTTCTATAGGTTTCCTGAATAGAAATCATAAAATTGCACAACAGCGCCACCTACAAAAATCAAAATACATTGCGCCTATGGGAGCTGCCCAAAGTCAACTTTGTCATAGAGCCATAAAATTTGGTACACGCATTCCTCTCAAGAAGACAAACAAAAAATTATATTATGGCCACGCCCCCTGATTAATCAGAAGTACACAATATTGAATTGAACATTTCTAAACGCAAAATCTGCATTTTTTCTTCGTTTGTACTTTTACGCACTCCTCCTCGGGCGTACATGACCAACCTGAAATTTCTTGGACATCTTCCTGAGGACTGGGGCACCAAAAGTTATCCAAATTATTAAGATAGGTATTACGGTCTCTAGCGTGGCTTGCGAATTTGCCAAACTTTTAGAAAACACAGAAAAACCCCATGTTATTCCTATGGCAAAATCTCTAAATTGCTCAAATTACACTTTGTACTTTAACGCACTCCTCCTCGGGCGCAAGCCCGACCAACCTGAAATTTGGTGAACATATTCCAGAGGAGTGGGGCACTAAAAGTTATCCAAATTGTTGGGATAAGTATTACGGTCTCTGTGCGGCGAAGCCGCAAACATTGCCCAAACTTGAACAAATGACAGAAACGTCCCATGTTATTCCTATGACAAAATCTCAAAATTGCTCAAATTAAACTTTGTACTTTAACGAACTCCTCCTCGGGCGTAAGCCCGATCAATCCAAAACTTGGTGACAATCATCCTGAGGAGTGGGGCACCAAAAGTTATCCAAATTATTAAGATAGGTATTACGGTCCTGTGTGACCGCATACATTTTGCAAAACTTTTAGAAAACACAGAAAAACCCCATGTTATTCCTATGGGAAAATCTACAAATCTCTCAATTTTAACTTTGTACTTTAACGAACTCGTCCTCGGGCGTAAACCCGATCAATCTGAAACTTGGTGACAATCATCCTGAAGAATGGCCCACCAAAAGTTATCCAAATTGTTGACATAAGTATTATGGTCTCCGTGTGGCGAAGCCACAAATATTGCCCAAACTTGAACTAATGACAGAAACATCCCATGTTATTCCTATGGGGACAATGCAAAATCACTCAAATGAAACTTTGTACAACTCCTCCTCGGGCGTAAGCCCCATCAACCTGAAATTTGGTGAAAATCATCTTGACAAGTCTGACACCAAAAGTTATCCAAATCTTTGGGACAAGTGTTACGGTATCCATGCGGCGGAGCCGCAACAATTGGCTAAATTTGTGCCCATTCATAACAGCAGTTTTGGGACACAGCTTTGTTCCACCACAAAGCCCCAGTAAAGGAAAGAATGTGGGCGCGTTAGCGCCCTTCCTCGACCTTTGCGAGAGCGGAGTATGACGAGCGCGGCCCGCGAGGGCCGTTCGATGCCGCTTGCGGCTTTAATTAGGCCCGAGCCCTACAGGCGTAGGGCCTATTGCTACTGCTTGATGCGAAGGCATCGTTGCAACTATCTCGCCAAACTTTCGGCGCAGCGCGAAGTTTGGCAGCCTAGTCGATTCTATGGTCGGACAGTGAAATAGCCCATGCCGAAGGCATGGGACCCGTGATATTTACTCCTGCTATGCGAAAGAACCCTCTCAACTGTCTTGGCGAACTTTCGCGCGCAGCGAAAGTTCGGCCCTCCAACGCCCCAAACATTGACAGTGAACTGTCCCACACCCCTGGCATCAAGCCCCACTCAGTAACCATACTTGTTCCTGCTAAAATACATGGGAAACCAATGGGGAGCCCATGCGCGGGCCCGACTTCGGAGGAGTGAATGACGAGCGGCGTAAGCGCTCGTAATCAAATTTGACCCGATGGCGACCTGCGGAAGGGTCAGAGCTTTCAAAAAGCGTATAATATGTTGGTCTCAGTAAAGCGGATATATTGTTTTTGCTAAAAATTTATTATTAGGCCGAGCCCCCTACAGGGCGTAGGGCCTATTACTGCTTAACGATGCGAAGGCATCGTTGCATAAAGAAATCTCGCCTTAAACTTTCGGCGCAGCGAAAGTTTGGCAGCCTAGCTCGATTCTATGGTCGGACAGTGAAATAGCCCATGCCGAAGGCATGGGACCCGCATATTTACTCCTGCTATGCGAAAGAACCCTCTCAACTGTCTTGGCGAACTTCTCACGCCAGCGAAAGTTCGGCCCCCTCCAACGCCCCAAACATTGACAGTGAACTGTCCCACACCCCTGGCATCAAGCCCCACTCAGTAACCATACTTGTTCCTGCTAAAATACACGGAAACCAATGGGGAGCCCATGCGCGGGCCCGACTTCGGAGGTGAATGACGAGCGCGTGGCGCTCGTAATCCAAATTTGACCGATGGCGACCTGCGGAAGGGTCAGAGCTTTCAAAAAACGTATAATATGTTGGTCTCAGTAAAACGGATATATTGTTTTTGCTAAAAAATTTATTATTTTTATTATTATTTTTATTCTTCCGTGTTCTGCTCTTTGAGCTCTAATTTGACCCCCTGAACATGCTCAAAAACTCACCAAACTTTGCCCAAAATTCAGAATCGGCGAAAAATTTTGTTTTTTATAGGTTTTTTGTTTGGGAAAAAATAATGGCGCGACAGCGCCACCTACAAAAGTCAAAATACATTGCGCCTATGGGAGGCGCCCGACGCGTCAAGTTTGTCGTACAGCCACGAAATTCGAACACGCATTCCTCTCCTGAGGGCGAAAAAAAATATTATTATGGCCACGCCCCTGACTCACCGTATGGCCGCCATATTGGATTTAAAGTTCGAGCGCTGAGTCAGCGTTTTTCGCTCACGTCGAACTTTAACAAACTCCTCCTAGGCGTTTAAGCCCACTTGGCGCTCAAAATCGCTGCACATGCTCTAGACAAGTGGGGCATCTAAAGTTATCCAATTCGTTAAAATAACTTTTACCGTCTCTCGTGGCGCAGCCTAAAGTTGACCGACGATTTTTTGGATAATCTAAATTTTAAAAATGCTCCCGTTTTGGCAAAACGAGTCCGATTATGCTGAAATTTTAATAGGTTGTTTAACTTTCTTGCCTGGACCTACTTTAGGTGGAATTTTTTCTTTTGGCGCGGTAGCGCCCCTACAGAGTGAAAAACTTTTTGTATGGGGAGCAAAAGTTTACTTTTTACAATTTTTGAAATTTTGCACAAAATTCCATTTTGGCCTACCGATCAAAAAAGCCAATCAGACACATGTAGTATTTTGTACGCTTGAAGCCGCTACCAATGACCTAAACATCCCATGTTATTCCTATGGGAAAATCGGAAATTGTCTCAAATTTGGATATTTTTTAATACGCATTTTAACGAACTCCTCCTCGGCGCAAGCCAAACCAACCTGAAATTTGGTGGACATCTTCCTGAGGAGTGGGGCACCAAAAGTTATCCAAATTATTAAGATAGGTATTACGGTCTCTGTCTTGTGAAGCATAATTTTGCCAACATTTTACAAAACACAGAAAAACCCCATGTTATTCCTATGGGAAAATCTCAAAATCGCTCAAATTATACTTTGTACTTTAACGAACTCGTCCTCGGGCGTAAGCCTGATCAATCCCAAACTTGGTGACAATCATCCTGAGGAGTGCGGCACCAAAACTTATCCAAATTATTAAGATAGGTATTACGGTCTCTGCGCGGTGAAGCCGCGAATTTTGCCAACTTTTTTAAAAAAGACAGAAAAACCCCATGTTATTCCTATGGGGAAATCTCAAAGTCGCTCAAATTAAACTTTGTACTTTAACGCACTCGTCCTCGGGCGTAAGCCCGATCAACATGAAACTTGGTTACAATCATCCTGAGGAATGGCCCACCAAAAGTTATCCAAATTGTTGAGATAAGTATTATGGTCTCCGTGTGGCGAAGCCACAAATATTGCCCAAACTTGAACTAATGACAGAAACATCCCATGTTATTCCTATGGGGAAAATCACTCAAATTAAACCTTGTACTTTAATGAACTCCTCTTCGGGCGTAAGCCCGACCAATGTGAAATGTGGTGAAAATCATCTTGAGGAGTGTGACACCAAAACTTATCCATATTTTTGGGACAGGTGTTACGGTCTCTGTGCGGTGAAGCCGCAAAGTCGACTGAGATTTTTGCTCATTCATAATTACGATGAAGCTGACGTTCTATGTAATTCATGATAAAGCCCCTAAAATGCAAACACTGAGGGCGCGTCAGCGCCATCCTTGCTTGGCGCTAGGCTAGCGGAGTACGACGAGCGCGGCCCGCGAGGGCCGTTCGATGCCGCTTGCGGCTTTAATTAGGCCCGAGCCGAGGACGAGAATCGTCCCGGCGAGGGACTAATTGTAATTCTTACGGAATCGGGGAGATCGCGAAATACGCATAGTAAACGATGACGGATATGGCCGTGACTGGTGTCCAAAATTAGAACTCGATGAGCTCTAATTTTGAGTGAAGGCCCCGCGAAAAAATATTGCACGACGGCTGAATAGCGCCCCCTCGAAAATGGATTAACATTGGGCCAATGGGAGCCCGGCCATGAAAAATGTTACGCTAAAAATCCAACTCATGGCCCAAAAAATAGAACAGGTCAGGACATGTAAAAAATCCTCTTATGACCCCGCCCCCAACCCAACAGGAAGTCGGCCATATTGGATCAAACCCGGGGCTGAGAAAAGCACACACCTGTGCACTTTTGACTCCTCCTCCAACAGTTTTCATCGAAATCACTTCAAATTTGGTCACAACACACTAAACCCATGTGGAATGACATACTGTCAATTTGAATGTGATACATCTTCAGATATGGTCATGGTGAATTTTCTACAAACTCTTAATTTTTGGAATATTAATAAAAATTATCTATTTTTCACACAATGTTTTCTTGGAAAATGCTAATAGAGCGTTTGTGTAGATTTGAAAGCTGAGCGGACTGATATGCAAATCAAGCAGCTATCTGATAAAATGGCTCTATAGCGCCCTCTTCAAATTTTATTTTAAAAAATTCATAACAGCCAGGCTGTTTGTCAATGGAGGGCTGAAAAAATCTACAGAGGGTTTATTTGTGATGGGGTACAATGTGACAAAGTGGCAGACTACAGCTATTGTCCATATAAGAGAAAAATAATAGTAGAAAAACATGTTTCCGTTATTATTATTATTATTATTATTATTATTATTATTATTCTTTTCGCCTAAACCGCCCTTGATTTGACCCCCTGAACATTAACGAAAACTCAATTTTATTTGACCCAAAATTCAAGGTCGGTGAAAAATTTGTTTTTTTGATATTCTAAAAAATTAATGATGCACAATGACTCGCTAGCGCCATCTCAAAAATCAAAATACATTACGGCAATGGGAGGTCAACTTCATCGTAGACATATGAAATTTGGTACGAAGGTAGGTCATGTCAAGACGAGTATAAAATTCTATTATGACCCCGCCTAAACCCTACAGGGCGTCGGCCATTGTGGCGCGAACCTGCTTTTCTCACAAATTTACAATTCATGCTTTATTTTTACACCGTGGATTTTCAATCAATGTGCTTGAAACTTTGGAACAATGACCTAAACCCTTGTGTGGTTACAGATGATTCATGTGATTTTTGATATCTTGATAAATGTGGGTGTGGCCAACCCGCAAATCAAAACACTCAATTTTCTAAGTCTTAAAACTTGCGTATCTCTGGCCAGGAGCGTCATATTTTCCGGCATTAATATACGTTTTGTTCTAAATCACGAGCTGAACGTAATGGTATACAATACATATTTTTTGGTTCTCTGATTGCTCTACAGCGCCCCCTTGAAATTTTGAATTGGACAAATATTATTAGTTTGCCGGAAAATTATGAAATTTGGGAACAAGATACTTCTTACCATTCTGAACAAAAAAGCCAATGAGATCACACCTTTATCTGTAAGCGTGTTACCGTGGCAATGACAAATATGTGCCATTGAAATACATGGGATTTGGTGAACACGACACAGATTCTGCTCAAATTCTCCCCAAACACAGTCTGAGGGCTTTGGTGATTGACACCCTGTCCCTGCACTGGCCCCTCCTCCTTGTAAAAGGTGAGGAGGAGAGAGGGGCGGCAGCAGCGGCAGTGGCTCAGTGGCAGAGAGACTGTCTTATGATCCAAAGGTCAGCGGTTCGAATCCCGCTCCTCACATAAACATCCTTGGGCAAGACACTTAACCTGCCTTGCCCCCAGTGTCTGCTACTCTGGTGTGTCAATCATAAATACATATGTGACCGTTTACCGAGAGGGAGAGGAATGAAGAGGAGAACAGAGAGCAGTCTGCCCCCTACTGGCCAACCCGCGCAACTACCCCGCCCTTACGTGCCTCAACGTGAGCGCGCCTCACTGTGAACGCGCCTCCAGCCTAGAGCACAGCGGAGCGAAGCAAACAGCGGTAAACAGTGACGCACTGGAATACTCTTTTTCTCCGTCATGGCGGTGCGTCGTGCTGAGTCCTACGTCCTGGATCTGACCTGGAGTTTGGTAAATAACAAGCTAACTCTTCTATCTGTCGTTTCTTTCGTGTCATTACTGTGTAGCATTAGCTTTAGCTATTTGCACTCGTTTTACGTGCACTTGCGGCAGTTGTAAGACTTTGGCCACAGAAACGGAGAACGTGTGCTGTCGAGAAAGTCCGAAGGCGAATGTGTGTTTGTGTCATGAATTAGAGTTCAAACTGGGGCAAACAGATCAGATGTTCTGACAGATGACGTGGCTAGTACCGACCCGTTGTGTTCACAGTAGCAGCGCTGGAACTAAAGAAGTGGCGTTCAAAGCGAAGTGACACTAAACAGACGCGGTTACGGTCGCCCCAGAGGGCTTTACGGTTCTGCCGCGCGCTCCACGGAGCCGCGGCTTAAGCTCCGTGTCATCCGAGTGAAGCCGCGTCATCTTAGCGAGGAGCCCGTCTGCTGCTCACCCGAGGGGGACGGTTTGGTGTTCTTTACCCGCTCAGCTGTTTGTCCCGTCAGCTGAGACGGGCTGTTAATGGGATATACGGGGCAGTGCGCGCCGCTCTCTCTTTTTCTCTCTCACGCGGCGGAGCGGCTGGCGCTGGCCCGGAGGAAGAGCGCGGTCACCGGGCCTGACACACGGACTGTGGACCGGGTTTGGAGCAGGGACCGCGCGCCTCGACTCATGGACCGACAGCGCCCGGCTCTTCTTCTCCGGTGACGCCGTTCCTTTTCCTTTACCTCGCGCGGAGGTGCCGCCGCGGGAGCGCGCGCCGCAGCGGCCCAGCTTTGATCTTCGTTTTGGGGATTTTGAGATCTCAAAAACTATTTTTTCTTTTTGGATTGTTGTGGAGCCCACGTCTTGGCCCCGGTGTATTTGTTGTTCAGCGCCATGAGGCGGAGGAATCTGTTCATGGCCCGTGGGAGACGGGGGAGACGGGCGCGCGGCCGATGGTCTAGGAGACATTAAAGGGGATGTATGAACTTTAGTGGATTTTTATGTTTGTTTGTGGAAAAGGACAAATTATACTTTGTACTTTAAACAGACTGCATTTTGTCATTGTTTTGTTGGCTTTGACATTCACAGGACATTAGAGGCCATAAAAAAGTGAAGTCATTTACTCAGATGAATATTTGTGTTGGTAACATCTCTCATTATGGGTAAGAGTTACAACCCCATATCAAGATAAGTTAAAATGATATTATGACCCCGCCCTAAACCCTCCTGTACAGCCGTGACAACGTCTGACCTTCACTCATTGCACACAATGGAGCAGCAGTATATGGAGGTTGTTTGTGTGGGAGCGGTGATGCAGGGGGGAAAAGCGGGCGGGTGAGAGGCGGGCTCTTCGTGTTGGCATGGGGCGGGGGCGAGGGCCTTTAACGCCGCTTGCGGCTTTAATTAGGCCCGAGCCCCTACAGGGCGTAGGGCCTATTGCTTTATAGCGATGCGAAGGCATCGTTGCAACTGTCTGCCAAACTTTCGCGCAGCGCCAAAGTTTGGCAGCCTAGTCGGTTCTATGGTCGGACAGTGAAATAGCCCATGCGAAGGCATGGGACCTGCATATTTACTTCTGCTATGCAAAAGAACCCTTTCAACTGTCTTGGCGAACTTTCGCGCGCAGCGAAAGTTCGGCCCCCCAACGCCCCAAACATTGACAGTGAACTGTCCCACACCCCTGGCATCAAGCCCTACTCAGTAACCATACATGTTCCTGCTAAAATACATGGAAACCCATGGGGGGGCCCGACTCGGAGGTGAATGACGAGCGCGTAAGCGCTCGTAACTAATTTGACCCCATGGTGACCTGGGGAAGGGTCAGAGCTTTCAAAAAACATATAATTTGTCGTTCCCAGTAAAACGGATATATTGTTTTTGCTAAAAATATTATTATTATTATTTTTATTTTTCTTTTTTCTGCTCTTTGACCTCTAATTTGACCCCCTGAACATGCACGAAAACTCACCAAACTTTTCCCAAAATTCTGAATCGGCGAAAAATTTTGTTTTTTATAGGTGTCATGTTTGGGGGAAAAAAAATGGCGCAACAGCGCCACATACAAAACTCAAAATACATTGCGCCTATGGGAGGCGCCCCGACGTCAACTTTGTCCTACAGCCACGAAATTCGAAACACGCATTCCTCTCCTGAGGACAAAAAAAAAATATTATTATGGCCACGCCCCCTGACTCACCGTATGGCCGCCATATTGGATTTAAAGTTCAGAAACGCTGAGTCAGCGTTTTCGCTCACGTCGAACTTGAACGAACTCCTCCTAGGGCGTTTCGCCCACCGCGCTCAAAATCGCTGCAAATGCTCTAGACAAGTGGGGCATCTAAAGTTATCCAATTCGTTAAAATAACTTTTACGGTCTCTGCGCGGCGCAGCCCTAAAGTTGACCGACGATTTCTTTCATTTTCAAAATTTAAAAAATGCTCCCGTTTTGGCAAAACGAGTCCGATTATGCCCAAATTTTAATAGGTTGTAGAACTTTCTTGCCTGGACCTACTTTAGGTGTAATTTTTTCATTTGGCGCGATAGCGCCCCCTACAGAGTGAAAAAAAATTTTGTATGGGGAGCAAAAAATTTACTTTTTTAGATTTTTTTGAAATTTTGCACAAAATTCAATTTTGGCCTACCGATCAAAAAAGCCAATCAGACCCATGTCATATTTTGGACGGCGAAGCCGTACCAATGACCGAAACATCCTATGTTATTCCTATGGGAAAATCGAAAATTGTCTCAAATTTGGATCTTTTTTTACTACGCATTTTAACGAACTCCTCCTCGGGCGCAAGCCCGACCGACCTGAAATTTGGTGGACATCTTCCTGAGGAGTGGTGCACCAAAAGTTATCCAAATTATAGGGATAGGTATTACGGTCTCCGTGCGGCGAAGCCGCGAAAATTGCCCAAACTTGAACAAATGACAGACAAATCCCATGTTATTCCTATGGGAAAATCTCAAAATCTCTCAAATTAAACTTTGTACTTTAACGAACTCGTCCTCGGGCGTAAGCCCCATCAAGCTGAAACTTGGTGACATTCATCCTGAAGAATGGCCCACCAAAAGTTATCCAAATTGTTCACATAAGTATTATGGTCTCCGTGTGGCGAAGCCACAAATATTGCCCAAACTTGAACTAATGACAGAAACATCCCATGTTATTCCTACGGGGAAAATCACTCAAATGAAACCTTGTACTTTAATGAACTCCTCCTCGGGCGGAAGCCCGATCAACCTGAAACTTGGTGACAATCATCCTGGGGAGTGGGGCATCTAAAGTTATCCAAATTATCAAGATAGCTATTACGGTCTCCGTCTTGTGAAGCCATTCATTTATAAACATTTTACAAAACACAGAAAAACCCCATGTTATTCCTATGGGAAAATCGCACAATCTCTCAAATTGAACTTTGTACTTTAACGAACTCGTCCTCGGGCGTAAGCCCGATCAATCCCAAACTTGGTGACAATCATCCTGAGGAGTGGGGCACCAAAAGTTATCCAAATTATCAACATAGGTATTACGGTCTCTGCGCGGCGAAGCCGCGAATTTTGCCAACATTTAAAAAAAGACAGAAAAAACCCATGTTATTCATATGGGAAAATCGCAAAATCTCTCAAATTTAACTTTGTACTTTAACGCACTCCTCCTCGGGCGTAAGCCCGATCAACCTGAAATTTGGTGACAATCATCCTGAGGAGTGGGTCACCAAAACTTATCCAAATTATTAGGATAAGTATTACGGTCTCTGTCTTGTGGCTTAAAACTGCCCAAACTTCAACAAATGACAGATACATCCCATGTTATTCCTATGGGGAAAATCACTCAAATGAAACTTTGTACTTTAATGAACTCCTCCTCAGGCGTAAGCCCGATCAACCTGAAATTTGGTGAATATCATCTTGAGGAATGTGACACCAAAAGTTATCCAAATCTTCGGGACAAGTGTTACGGTATCCATGCGGCGGAGCCGCAACAATTGGCTAAATTTGTGCCCATTCATAACAGCAGTTTTGGGACACAGCTTTGTTCCACCACAAAGCCCCAGTAAAGGAAAGGATGACGGCGCGTCAGCGCCCTTCCTCGACCTTTGCGAGAGCGGAGTACGAGCGCGGCCCGCGAGGGCCGTTCGATGCCGCTTGCGGCTTTAATTATCCTTGTTCTTTGAAGGACCAGATCACCAGTTTTTCTTCTGCTCTTTCGTCTCTAATTTGACCCCCTGAACATGCTCAAAAACTCACAAAAATTTCCCCAAAATTCAGAAATGGTGAAAAATTTTGTTTTCTATAGGTTTCCTGAATAGAAATCATAAAATTGCACAACAGCGCCACCTACAAAAATCAAAATACATTGCACCTATGGGAGCTGCCCAAAGTCAACTTTGTCATAGAGCCATGAAATTTGGTACACGCATTCCTCTCAAGAGGACAAACAAAAACTTCTATTATGGCCACGCCCCCTGATTAATCAGAAGTCCACCATATTGAACTGAACATTTCAAAACGCAAAATCTGCATTTTTTTCTTTGTTTGTACTTTAACGCACTCCTCCTCAGGCGCAAGCCCCACCAACCTGAAATTTGGTGGACATCTTCCTGAGGAGTGGGGCACCAAAACTTATCCAAATTATTGGGATAGGTATTACGGTCTCTGTGCGGCGAAGCGGCGAATTTTGCCAACATTTTACAAAAGACAGAAAAACCCCATGTTATTCCTATGGGAAAATCTACAAATCGCTCAATTTTAACTTTGTACTTTAACGAACTCGTCCTCAGGCGTAAACCCGATTAATCTGAAACTTGGTGACAATCATCCTGAAGAATGGCCCACCAAAAGTTATCCAAATTGTTGACATAAGTATTATGGTCTCCGTGTGGCGAAGCCACAAATATTGCCCAAACTTGAACTAATGACAGAAACATCCCATGTTATTCCTATGGGGAAAATCACTCAAATGAAACCTTGTACTTTAATGAACTCCTCCTCAGGCGTAAGCCCGATCAACCTGAAATTTGGTGAATATCATCTTGAGGAGTGTGACACCAAAAGTTATCCAAATCTTCGGGACAAGTGTTACAGTATCCATGCGGCGGAGCCGCAACAATTGGCTAAATTTGTGCCAATTCATAACAGCAGTTTTGGGATGCAGCTTTGTTCCTCCACAAAGCCCCAGTAAAGGAAAGAATGTGGGCGCGTTAGCGCCCTTCCTCGACCTTTGCGAGAGCGGAGTACGAGCGCGGCCCGCGAGGGCCGTTCGATGCCGCTTGCGGCTTTAATTATCCTTGTTCTTTGAAGGCCAAGTTCACCAGTTTTTCTTCTGCTCTTTCGTCTCTAATTTGACCCCATAAACATGCTCAAAAACTCACAAAAATTTTCCCAAAATTCAGAAATGGTGAAAAATTTTGTTTTCTATGGGTTTCCTGAATAGAAATCATAAAATTGCACAACAGCGCCACCTACAAAAATCAAAATACATTGCGCCTATGGGAGCTGCCCAAAGTCAACTTTGTCTTAGAGCCATGAAATTTGGTACACGCATTCCTCTCAAGAGGACAAACAAAAAATTGTATTATGGCCACGCCCCCTGATTAATCAGAACTCCACCATATTGAATTGAACATTTCAAAACGCAAAATCTGCTTTTTTTCTTTGTTTGTACTTTAACGCACTCCTCCTCGGTCGTAGAACTGACCAACCTGAAATTTGGTGGACATCTTCCTGAGGAGTGGGGCACCAAAAGTTATCCAAATTATTAAGATAGGTATTACGGTCTCTGTGCGGCGAAGCCGCGAAAATTGCCCAAACTTCAACAAATGACAGACAAATCCCATGTTATTCCTATGGGAAAATCTCGAAATCTCTCAAATTTAACTTTGTACTTTAATGAACTCCTCCTCGGGCGTAAGCCCGACCAACCTGAAATTTGGTGGACATCTTCCTGAGGAGTGGGGCACCAAAAGTTATCCAAATTATTGGGATAGGTATTACGGTAACTGTGCTTGTGGCCGCGAATTTTGCCAACATTTTACAAAACACAGAAAAATCCCATGTTATTCCTATGGGAAAATCTCTAAATCGCTCAAATTAAACTTTGTACTTTAACGAACTCCTCCTCAGGCGCAAGCCCGACCAACCTGAAATTTGGTGGACATCTTCCTGAGGACTGGGGCACCAAAAGTTATCCTAATTATTAAGATAGGTATTACGGTCTCTGTGCGGCGAAGCCGCGAATATTACCCAAATTTGAACAAATGACAGAAACATCCCATGTTATTCCTATGGGAAAATCTCAAAATATCTCCAATTAAACTTTGTATTTTAACGTACTCCTCCTCGGGCGCAAGCCCGATCAATCTGAAAATTGGTGAACATCTTCCTGAGGAGTGGGGCACCAAAAGTTATCCAAATTATTAGGATAAGTATTACGGTCTCCGTGTGGCGAAGCCACAAATATTGCCCAAACTTGAACAAATGACACAAACATCCCATGTTATTCCTATGGGGAAAATCACTCAAATTAAACCTTGTACTTTAATGAACTCCTCTTCGGGCGTAAGCCCGATCAACCTGAAATTTGGTGAATATCATCTTGATGAGTGTGACACCAAAGGTTATCCAAATCTTTGGGACAAGTGTTACGGTATCCATGCGGCGGAGCCGCACCAATTGGCCATATTTTTCCTCTTTAATTACAACGGCAGTTTGGGACACAGCTTTGTTCCACCACAAAGCCCCAGTAAAGGAAAGAATGTGGGCGCGTTAGCGCCCTTCCTCGACCTTTGTGAGAGCTGAGTACGAGTGCGGCCCGCGAGGGCCGTTCGATGCCGCTTGCGGCTTTAATTATTTTTATTTTTCTTCTTTCTTCTGCTCTTTGAGCTCTAATTTGACCCCCTGAACATGCTCAAAAACTCACCAAATTTTGCCCAAAATTCAGAATCGGCGAAAAATTTTGTTTTTTATAGGTGTCATGTTTGGGGAAAAAATAATGGCGTGACAGCGCCACCTACAAAAATCAAAATACATTGCGCCTATGGGAGGCGTCCCGACGTCAACTTTGTCGTACAGCCACCAAATTCGGAACACGCATTCCTCTCCTGAGGACAAAAAAAAAATATTATTATGGCCACGCCCCCTGACTCACCGTATGGCCGCCATATTGGATTTAAAGTTCCGAAACGCTGAGTCAGCGTTTTCGCTCACGTCGAACTTGAACGAACTCGTCCTAGGGCGAAAGCCCACCGCGCTCAAAATCGCTGCACATGCTCTAGACAAGTGGGGCATCTAAAGTTATCCAATTCGTTTCAATAACTTTTACCGTCTCTGCGCGGCGCAGCCCCAAAGTTGACCGACGATTTTTTGGATAATCAACATTTAAAAAATGCTCCCGTTTTGGCAAAACGAGTCCGATTATGCCGAAATTTTAATAGGTTGTTTAACTTTCTTGCCTGGACCTACTTTAGGTGGAATTTTTTCATTTGGCGCGATAGCGCCCCCTACAGAGTGAAAAAACTTTTTGTATGGGGAGCAAAAAATTTACTTTTTTAGAATTTTTTGAAATTTTGCTCAAAATTCCATTTTGGCCTACCGATCAAAAAAGCCAATCAGACCCATGTCATATTTTGTACGGCGAAGCCGTACCAATGACCAAAACATCCCATGTTATTCCTATGGGAAAATCGAAAATTGTCTCAAATTTGGATCTTTTTTTCATACGCATTTTAACGAACTCCTCCTCGGGCGCAAGCCCGACCAGCCTGAAATTTGGTGGACATCTTCCTGAGGAGTGGGGCACCAAAAGTTATCCAAATTATAAGGATAGGTATTATGGTCTCCGTGCGGCGAAGCCGCACATTTCGTAAACATTTTACAAAAGACAGAAAAAACCCATGTTATTCCTATGGGAAAATCGCAAAATCTCTCAAATTTAACTTTGTACTTTAACGAACTCCTCCTCGGGCGTAAGCCCGATCAATCCCAAACTTGGTGACAATCATCCTGAGGAGTGGGGCACCAAAAGTTATCCAAATTATCAAGATAGGTATTACGGTCTCTGTGCGGCGAAACCGCAAAAAATGCCAAAACCTGAACTAATGACAGAAACATCCCATGTTATTCCTATGGGGAAAATCACTCAAATTAAACTTTGTACTTTAACGAACTCCTCCTCGGGCGCAAGCCCGACCAACCTGAAATTTGGTGGACATCTTCCTGAGGAGTGGTGCACCAAAAGTTATCCAAATTATTAGGACAGGTGTTACGGTCTCTGCGCGGCGAAGCCGCTAATTTTGCCAACATTTTACAAAAGACAGAAATACCCCATGTTATTCCTATGGGAAAATCTCAAATCGCTCAAATTAAACTTTGTACTTTAACAAACTACTCCTCGGGCGCAAGCCCGATAAATCTGAAACTTGGTGACAATCATCCTGAGGAGTGGGGCACCAAAAGATATCCAAATCTTCGGGACAAGTGTTACGGTATCCATGCGGCGGAGCCGCAACAATTGGCAAAATTCCTGCTCATTCATAACAACAGTAGTTTTGGGACACAGCTTTGTTCCACCACAAACCCCCAATAAAGGAAAGGATGAGGGCGCGTCAGCGCCTTCCTTTGATTGTTGCGAGAGCGGAGTACGACGAGCGCGGCCCGCGAGGGCCGTTCGATGCCGCTTGCGGCTTTAATTTTTTTTTTACTTTTTCTTTTCTTTCTTTTTTTTCTTGCAAAAAAGTTACATACTGGGACATTAAGTATATGAATAACATGTATTATGGTTATTGAGTGAGCTAAGGGTCTAGTTTTCATAAACTAAATGGACTAAAATGAGCCCCAAGTCAAACTGAAGCTGTTTCTGAACCCTTTGACGCACAGACTATGGCTGGACTCATTGTGAAGTCGGGGCTTAGTAGTTTTGACTCTGATGCGCAATTTATTCTTATTGCACAGAGGAAAATCTGATTTTAAGTCACGCCTGGATTTTATTTGGTAAATATGAGGAGGAGTAAAGTCTGTGTGTGGAATAATTGGGCAGTTGTTGGGTTTTCCTTCTTTTTTTAAAAGCTGAAGCTAATTGAACAAAAAATTAGATCTAAGAACTTGTGTTAAAGTTAAAAAAAAAAAGTCCAGGCAAGAATCCATATAAAAGTTCTAAATGTTTTTGAATTTTACAGTCATTTTATTATTCGTTACTGACCCTGATTCATTCCAGAATGATTGATTTGACTGGAAAGAACAGGGTTACAGCCTTCATTTTGATGCTTGATAGTTCCCATTTATCAGACGGTGAACAAAAAGGAATGAATACTGCCACTAACTAAAGTAAAAGGTTTACATAAAAAAAAAATCTACCCAATTATTTCTGTGTATTAATAAAAAGCAGAAGAGAGGAACTACTAAGTGATCATGGCTGTAGTGAATTATTTAAGTTTTACAAAACAATCTAAATGGTTAACAAGCTACAATCTACCTCTAAAGTTTGTGTGTAATAATAGAATTTTAAAAAAAGCAAATCAATCTAATGAGTAAAGCTACCAGTGATTACTTTTGTTTATTTCTTCAAGACACTTTCTTTGCACCTCCAATTAAAGGTTTTCCATTGTCTCATCAGGAGCAAAAGTATACCCCTGGGTTCGGACATGTCAGGCGCCCTCGTCGATGTGACCAAGCATCTGTGTAACCTCAAATACAGAGTGTGGGAGAAAATGCTGGACCACATCGACTACAGTGAGCAGCAGCCTTGACTTTGACTTTCTTTGTCTCGCGCACTCAAACATCTCATTCTTTTGGCTTATCTGACTTCCTGTGCGTTTTTTTTCAGCCCCGGTGACATTGGACCCAAACACTGCCCACCCTTGCCTCATCCTGTCCGACGACCTCACTTCCCTGCATTACTCTCGTCAGGCCCTGTCCTGCCCCGACAACCCCGAGCGCTTCCACATGAGCGCCGAGGTGGTGGGCATGTCCTCGCTGGGATCAGGAAGTCACAGTTGGACCGTGGAGACAGAATCCAACCGGGACTGGCTTCTGGGAGTGGCGTCTTTGTCCGTAAAGAGGAACTGTGAGGTATCTGCGCGTCCCGAGAATGGATTTTGGACGTTGTGTTTTAGGGATGGAGAATTTCTGGCCATGGCCTCGCCCCCGGTGTCCTTGACTCTGGCCAAAGTTCCTAAACAAGTCAAAGTGGAACTAGACTACAATAAGGGCATGGTGTCGTTTTATGATGCTGTGGACGATACACTCATTTATACCTTCACGCACACGTTCAAAGAGGCGTTGTTTCCATATTTTTACACTCAAAGCAGTCACCCTGTGAGGATAATGCCACAGAAGGTACTGGTCACAATGTTACGCCACTGACCAATTTGTTTATTTTGTATACAGCTATAACATGCTCGATCTAAGGCCTTGAGAAGGTGAAATGTGTAATTGGTCAACTTCAGTTTTATTCTTAAGCCAAGGCATACAAACAACAGGTATACGATGGTCAATAAACACAAATGAAGGATTTATGAGCATAATAATGAATCTATAAAATGTGTAAATCTGCAAGTATTTTGTACTTTTTACTGTTTATCAAATCACTTTATTTTTCTATATGAGACACGTTGGTTTCAAGCACTGCACGGACGAGCCACAGTATATACATGGATTTATCAGGGTTTAAGCAGTACTATTATTTGATATTAAAGTACTAAACTGTGTCTGTTTTTCCTTTGTTTAAGAAGACATAGGTCAAACTTAGCTCAAAGGCAACAGTAAGATTATCATCAGACCTATTAGAAGAGCAAAAAAGATTCATCCACAAACACGTAAGATTAAATTGGGTTCAACTTTATGATAACTACACTTTAATTAATAATAAATATGATAATAATAATAATAAACATGAAGAAAGACTACGGAATCTGATTCAGGATTATTCCGGTACGTAATTCAGATAGTTAGAGTATTAATTATACAAGAATGTAGGTATACCAAGAATTAGAAAATATAGAAACAGAATAAATGCTTTTGTGAAGTGTGAGCACATGATGGCGCCAAAATCCAGAAAATACAAACAGTTAAATCGGAAAGAGACCACTGTGCATAACTTATTACATTGGGCTGAGACTAACTAGAAAATGAAATGCAAAGTATAACATTGTAAAAGGATTAGTATACGCAATGTAAAGTCCTCCTCAACCAAATAAAAGCAACACAACATTTTGGATATTATTAAGCATCTTTAATGAAGTAGATCAGTGCTGCATTAAACAGTGTCAGAACCAGTTATTATAGCTACTGTTTCATAGACAATTTTGCAGAGGCGTGTAGGGGAGCAAAAATGTACTCAAATAAGAGTAAACATGTATTTGGGGAAACTACAACTCAAGTAAGAGTAACTAATTGGATGTATCTGATTTAAAATTTGAGGTTAATGTAATTGGAAGTACAAAATAATTCAAAGATAGATTTCAAAAATGAGAAAAACTAAGTCATATTAGAAAGAACAGTGACAGAAAAGTAAATGTCCTATTTGATACTTGAGTTCTTGTCATCTCTGCAACCTTGTGCCACTACGAGTGTCTTGTAAAGCATGATATAACCATATATATAGATAAAATGTGTGATTAAACATTTATTGTAGAGACCTAGGCTACAGTTTGTAGTGATGCTTCATGCTGGTTTGTCTTGTCTCTTCGGGGCGTCATTATTCTTTCTTTCACAACAGGGGCAAAACCTCTTCACCCAGCTGTCAGGTAGAAATGGCACTTTGTCCAGGCGAGACAAGTAAACAAGGGGCTGTATTGTGCTGCTAATATTGAGAAAAGCAAATCCCACAGGCTGCACATAGCAACGGAAAACATCTGGAGTGTAGTGATCTTCGAATGGGAACAAGGCAACGGGGGGAAGATAGTTGAAAATGATGATGCATAAGATGGAGAGGACTATTTTGAAAGCTCTTTTCTTCATCGGGTGCATTTCGTCTTTACCTGCGCCACGTGATTTCTTCAGGGCACAAAGTATGCATATGTTGCACACTATCATCCAGGTAAAGGTAGCTAATATTTCTCCTGTGAATACCTTTTCGAAGTTAGGCAGGCCGCCAACTGTTTTAGCAGCCGAGTACGCAAAGGTTAGCAAAAATACAATTACAGTAAGGGTTGCCCTGTACTTTACTGGTTTAAGTTGACCGAATAAAACTGGAAAGACAACAGCCATAAAGCGATCGAGACAAATACAAGACAGAAAAAGTGGCCCGCTTGTGTCCTTTACACCGTAGGCAAACTTGATAGCAGACCATACTGTTTTACTATGCCAATGGTAAAAGTTGAGGAAACTGATTGGAGGGACTGTGCCAAAATAGGCGTCCATGAAAGCCAACGAACCCAGGAAGATGTCAGACGTGGAAGGCTCTTTGCGGTTTTGGATGAGAACACAGATTACGATGATGTTAGCCGGGATTCCTATGATAACGTTGAACACCTGCAGAGTGAGGTCAAACAGGATGGCCTCCACCTGGTGCTCGCAGCCCTCAAAGACGCTGAAGTGGTTGGCCGTGGAGTTGAGTTTAGAAGTGGCGTTGATAAACAAGGCAGTGGAGTTGAAGAAAGACACGTTTGAAGCCATGTTTCTGCAGACAATACAAGAAAAGTACAGGATTTAAACTGTGCGAACATGTTTCATAGAGTTCATAGAAAAAAGATAATTTGATTATTTTCTTCACATTCCCCATTACATTGACTGAGTTGAAACTGCTAATCCTTGAAAAAGATTGATAATAAAGAAATAACACTTGATCTTCAAAACTTTTAATCACGTTTCAAGGCCAGAAAGAGTTTTATAACTTAAAAATGAATGAATTCGAGGGGGCAACATTTGACAGTTATTCTTTATGAATGGAGTTCTCGTTGCTGTGTTATCTCAAATCAGTATGTAGTAACTGCAATGTGAAGTGAAATCAAATGCAGTACATGGTGGTTAACACAACACTCACTGTTTAAAGGCGCACCAAGTAACTTTTCCGATGGAGGATGCCAACTGCTTCTGCGTCTCCATGGAGATTGATTTATAGCATTTATTTCATTATGGGTGTTTTTATTGCTCAAAAAAGCTTGATGCTAAACTGTGAAACATTCCAAGCAAAGCAATAAAATATTAAGGAGGTAATCAGTTTTCTGAAAAGTTACACTGTGCACCTTTATTATTTGGCTGTCATATTACAAAATGACACAGAACATTTGTCAAGATGCAAACATTGATGCTAATCCAATTTTCCTTGCCCTATTATTATAATTTAGTATTTAATGTTTGTAATTGTATGTTCGTTTACAAGGGGCGGTCAGTTCACTGTAGTCATACAAACAGTTATATAGAAAAATATATTAAACTAGCCCTTTCGTGATTCTGTGGTCTATCGTTTGGGTGATCGCAATTACATTTTCATAGTTAATAGTTCCATAAAAATAAATACATTATAATATTATTTGTTGTGATCACCTTCTTAATGCACACTCTGACTCTGTCTAATCTGCAGAACTATAACCCACATCCATTAACTGTTTATGTTTTGGACCCTGCCACCACCAACACCAATGTGCTGTTTGGGAGATCCTCTCATCCACTTATGACTTTCAGGAAGTTTTACTTGCGAAATTTCAACTCCTATACACACAACATGGTGAAGATCTGTGTTATCCACCTCTCAGTGGCCAAAGAGTTGCTTCTGACCGATGTCTCCTCCATATTGTTTTTTATTAGTCTTTCCATTTTTAACCATGAACAGTCTCAGCAGAGTCAAAGTACATTTCCCAGAGTGCCAAAAAACACATTTAAAAACACAGCGAGGGCATTGTCCTGGGGCTGTTTTCAAGCTGTTATTGTTTAGGCCTCACAGGGACCTATAATTCGCTTAAGGGACCAGTGCCACAAGCACCTCCCTTCTCTCTCCCGCATAAAAGGCCACCGATCTCCAGATTAAAATGGCAAATTTACCAAGAAGAGCAGGGATTAATTTTGGAAAGGTCAGGTGGAATGTGGATTATTTTTGGAGAATTTAAAAATATGGTTTTGTGGCATATGGCAAGATAGATTAACGTTAGTTTCACTGGCTTAGTGCTGTTAAAACACATGTAAAAGCTAGTCATGGGTTTCGGTTTCTTTTGGATTTGAAGATATCCGACTTCATAACATAGAAACATATTTTATTTTTAATTGTTAATTTCTATAGCATCTGTCCTCATTTTCATCACTATGAAAGTCATGGATAGAATAAATTATTTCGTTTAAATCTTTGTTTTTGTGATTTGGAATAACTTGCTGTTACGACACCTGTCGTTCTGGTGCAGAGGACATTATGGACTTGTGTTTCTTACCTCTCACTCTCCGCTGGGACCAATCACCTTCGAGGGATGCTCTTCTCCCTGGAGACAGTGGATGTGAAATAAATGATTGCGCATAACAACTGGACATGAAACAAATGTATTAAAATACATTTAATATTGATCCAGTAATAGTGAAAAGCAAGAACTTTTTAGAAGAACTTTAGAAGTTTCTTTGTTATCTAATGGTGTATAAAATATTTTTATATCATTTTATCTCTAACTCTGACGACTGACTGATTATCCTTTGTGGAAAAATGTATTTTTTGATATTTGTAAAGATGTTTTATTTGTGGCTCTATATTGTTGATTACTTACTATTGAATGATCTTGTTTGTTGAGATACAGCTTCTTAGATTGTAGTGGTTTTGTTATTAAATCTCAGTCTGAAATGTGTTACTAATTTACGGTTTGTTGTACTAAAGGCTATACACTTATTAATTGATTACATTTTCATGTGACTTTGAATGTTTAAATATTTGAGTTAATATTTGTGAATACACAACAAACTTTCCCCATAATATTATATTAACTGTTAAAAAAGTTATTTTTGAGTTTTGCACTGCAAACCATCTGTGACAATGCAATTTAACTGAATAAATTTAATGCCATGACCATCTTCAAACAGCTTTTTGAATTTGCAAGTTATATTTGGTAGAAACACAGCTGAAATAATCATTAGTTTGCAAAGTTATCTCAAAACAAATTGGTTCTGAAAAGCCACTGGCCCATACACAGTCAATGGTGTATATTCAATGTAATAATGCCACTGATATAATCTCCCACGCTAATGCAACCATTTAATGGTAAAAAAAAACTTTATGAACCAAAACCAATGTATTCTTTAAATTATATAAAAGTAATTCACTTACCACAGTCGAATGGTGCGCCCCGCTGTGTTGGATATTTCAAATCAGGAGACGCTTTATAACTTTGAGGTCGTTTTGACAAGGAGGGGAGGATCTCATATTTTTCCTTAGGGAAATGTACGTGTTAAAATACTCTGTATTGTGGTAAAAGTAGTTACAGACTATCTTACTTTGCTGGATCAAGACACTCAGGGGCACAGAGAACATTAATGTCCATTTTAGCTTAGCTTTTGATTAATTGTTTAATCCTATTTTTTTCATGTATACTTTTATTTTAGGCTTACAAATCTATATTTATTTATGTTTTAGTTTTAACTATATTTCTTTGCGAATTTCTTTAGTGATGATATTTTATAATCTAGTTCTTAGCGTTAACTCATAGATTTTCTCATATTTTTACTTATTTCTGTTCTTTGATTACTTTTAGGTTCTCCAGTGTTCCCTCTGAGGAGCCCTCTGCACAGGGAGTGGCGGTGGACTGTGGATGATAGAAACTGTCTCGTGGGCCCCTGGTGGAGGTTTGGTGTCTCCTCTGGGCCCTGTGTCGGTGTCATGTGGCTGCGAGTGACTCTGTCCTCGTTGTGCAGATGGCTCCTGTGATGGTGCTTTCTCAACCATCTGTACTCCACCTCATGGGATTAAAACAACAAACGCTCACTGATTGACAAAACGTACTTGTGTGTCGATACTATCAGGTTACCTAATAATCAGGTAACAAGAGTACTCAAGTAACAACATAATCATAAAAATTAATAATCAAACACACCCTTCAAGCAAAAATGTATAATTTCACAAACGTAAACCTGTATGTAGAGAGTGTTCATATCAAACTTCATATCATCAGTCAGATTTTTCTTTTTTTTCTTTTTTTCTTTTTGTTTGGAAAAGTTAGTCAAATCAGTTAAGGTTTTCACTGTCATGGAGTCAACAAACTCCTTTTGTTTCTGTTTCTATTTGTTTCTATAATCTTGACATTAAGATTTCCAAGCAATGGAAAACAATGAATAGTGAAGTGGAGTAAAGGGCCCATCTGGATACCAATAGAATAATGCCAAAGGTTACACTTGTGTCAAAGGCTTTTCTGTCTGGATCTTGACGTGTGGTTTCAGGCGCATTTTTATTTCTCCTGGAGCGATACATGTCATTGTCGTTTAGCTTTTCCTCTGTCCCTTCTGTAAACAAACACACTATGGTTGTTAAAGATAAACACGAGAAGCTGTTTAGTATCATTAAAAGGTGCACCATGTAACTTTTTAGGGGGAAATCCACACAGCGCTTGTCACCATAGAGATATAACTGCCTTACCAGGAAGGTTCCACAGTATAGCGTTTAAATGGCAGTTATCATGTATTATTTGTATTGTTATTGGCCATTAAACATGCTCTGGAGTAACTTAACTTTGTTTCAGACGTAGACACACAAAAAATTAATTCACTCCATGTCACTCTGGAATTTCCCACATCAGGAATTGACATTTGGCTAAAGTTAAAGTACAAAGTAGTGGTCCAAGAAATGACTCTATCACGAGTAAAAAAGTACTTTGGGAAACTATTGCTCAAGTAAGAGTAACTGTCTGGGCATAACCTCTGATTTATAATTTAAAGTTAATGTAATTGGAGTGCCAAAACAATAAGTAAAGCTCAAACGATAAATGAGAAAACCTTAATCACATCTGAAGAAGCAGTGCAAGAAACACAAATGTTCAAATAATTTAATATCACAAACATAAAGTTGAGTAGATTTACTCACAGAGGGAAGAAGAACGAAAACTTTTATGAAGTAAGAGTACAGTTACTTCAATAAAAATATAATTCAAGTAGGAGTAAAACTATTGTGTCTGAATGTGCAAGAAGAACAATTTCTTGAAAAAGTCACTCAAGTAAACGTAACTTAGTAATTATAACTGAGGACTACCCATCTCTGTCTGATAATGACATACTGTGGAACATTTCAATGGACGGAAAAACATCTCCATGAAGAAAAGCAGGTGTAGACCCTGCTCCAGAAAAGTTACAAAGTGCATCTTTACGCAGTAGACGAGCTCATATTTTTGTTCAGACTTAAGTTCACACTCAACATAAAGCTGTATAGTTAAAATTTTTGATTTATAAATAGTTTAACATACTTTTATGACATTTACCAGGTTGAAGCAAATCATCTGAGGTGGTATAAATCACTCCTTTGAAGAAATAAACAGCATTTTGCATATAACGGGCCCCATCGAAGCTCGAAGGGCACTGCTCATGTGCGAGGAAGCGAGTCAGCGAGTACATTTATATTGAAGGTGTTAGTAAGTTGCTTGTGCTTGGATCCAGGCATCTCCTCCTGTTCTCAGCTGGAGGCAAACGCGCACTAGCAGCACATGAAAGCGCGAGACCAACAGTGGCACATTTGAATGTAGGACCCAATGTTCTGTCCCATGTGAGCAGAAAACAAGAGCGAATCTCAATTGTTTGTATTGATAGAGGCATTAACATACAGGCGGTGCTATATTTGTTTTTTATTACACACTGCCATGTGAAATCGATTCCGTTTCTGCAGCTCAGACATCTCACATTGGGTCTAATTTCTTGGGCATCCCTGAACAATTACTTCTAATACACAGAACCATTAGAAAATAACAATGTTTGCGCTTCCAGGTCCAAATAGGCTTTTAGGCTTGTCTTGGTTCAAGTTTAGATTATTCTGTCTTCTTATTTTCAAGTAGTCTACAACACTCTGTGAACAAAACAATTGAGAAAAAAGATGTCTCGGCTTTAGCTGTTCATATTTGTGGCACAGCTTGAAGTAACACTATAAAATGCTACGTGAGACAGCGGTTCTGATGACTGGTGTGAGGAAAAATAGTCTGGTGAACTGCGGTTGTGATGCTAAAACCAAAATTACAGCAAGGACAAACCACAATCATGACAAATGCTGACAAAACCACACGCACCAGGATTTATTGACCTATGCAGGACGATACACTGCCTGGACCTCATGACCTCATGACCTTATGAAACAGATGTGTGCAAATCTTCTGAAACCATTCTTTATTTGGTAAAAGATAAGCTTCTCATTATGAACAAACATAGAAACCTCCTAGCATTTTTACAGACTCACCTAAGCCTTTGTTAAGATTTAGCTGAGTTTAAATTGCGTGTCACAGAGGGGCATAAAGGGAAACCAAGCTGGAATCTAGAGGCACGTTTTTGTAACCACAAAAAAGAGCAATCAATCAAAAAGTAAAACATGGATAGAACAACGCAACGATCATACTGATCAAACAAGAAAGAACGTTTAGTATATTTTCTATAAGTTCAAATCAAGCATCCATTAATGACATTTTTTTGTTGCAGTGGCATAAAAATAGTGAAACAACAATGAGTATTTATTGCGGATTCATTAGAGCATTGATGTTTTTGTAATTCATTAAAACACAGTACAATCTATACGGAAAACTGGCTCTGACCTCATCATAACTTCATTCAAGAATCTGAAAACAGCCACTTGAGCTATAGGTAAACAGCGTGTGGTCATAGGCGGGATTAGTTAACCCACCAGTTTTCCACAATTTACTACAATTACTGCCCACCGAATATGCAGTAATCTCCGTCACGGTCCACAGTCAGCTGTTTGCCTGTCTCCACCGCTGCTGGCCCCATCTCTGTAATTAAATCAACATAATTACAAGGGTCTTAATCCGGGGTGGCAGGGCAGCACACCAAACAGCTCATAGTTTTATTTGGATTTCACTTCCTAATGGAGTTAATTAAGAAATCAAACAAAGCAATGGAAATTAGTTTTATTTCTGGGACAGCCTGCAGAGTCGGACCCAGCAGTGTCGCATCATTTAAATAATCTACTTCTTAAATATCGGGTCATGCCAACGGATGTCATGTGGAGATGTCACAGAGGCAGCCAGCGCCATTATGAATCCATCTGACAGTTATTCTTTGGCTTTTCATAGACTTTAGTGCAGAGACGTAAAATCTTACATTTGACATGTGAGATAATTTTATATAACTCACAATAATGAAGCCATTACGCGGAAACTCAGAACTGCCCGTGTGTTTTTGTAAATGTCGTTTAATGTTCTAATGTGTTACGTTTCACCTTTTAAGAAGTTCATTTTCACATTCTTTTTAGCTCATGGAGATCCACAATAACTTAGAGACAAGATGGATGTGCGATCATGTCTCGAGGCTCATTGGCACAACGTCTAAAAAGTCGACCTGAGGCTGATCGCTGGCCCGTGCCTACAAGAGTGTCTATCCTGTTATTAAGCAAAAGGAAAAGCTCTCTTCCCCTGCACATTGCTACTGATTATGTACTCTGACCTGCTTAAAGTGACTATGTATAAAATGTCACAACAACCCGCTAAACATCAAAATGGACTAGTTAATTGTAACTTGTTAAAATGTGAAAATTAACTGTTGAAACTTGAAATGTATTTGTTTAGTTTATTGAGCCGGAGCAATTTAACTTGTTGTAACATGTTATGATTACGTTTTAACAATAAAATGTTCTTGTTTAACTTGTACTTTGTAAACCTTTTGTCTGTTTTGTTTGTTAATGACCAAATTGCCTTATCTAATCATGAGTCACCTTGCTAATCAACAAACTTCCTGTCAATTCCCAATAGACAACAGGAATGATTAGCATTCATGGTCACACTTAACCTATTTTCATTTCATCATTTTCACAAGCCTCCAGTCCACCGAGATCCATAATAAGCATTTCTTGTTATTGCAAAATACACGCTCCATGACACTGCGCACTTAGAAACAAACAGAGATCAGACCACAGCATTTGTTTGCCTCTGCATCGGTGCGTGTGGTATTTTTACACTCGGGGTCACTGTCCAAACCTGACTGGTGCTACTGCAGGGCTCCATTGTAAGTCCACAGCCGGAACAAACACCTGCCATCGCTCTCAGAGTAATTATACACAGTGACAGAGAAAGTGCGGTTCTATATCAGGAAGGGGAACAGTTTTGGTACTTGCGTTACAATTTGAGCGCTGTACTAAAGACATTGCTTGCTCAATAGTATAGTAAAGGTGAAATGATATCCCTGGTATAAGAAAGGAGAATTTCAAATATCCTTGCATGTAGAGGTATAAAACAAAGCAGAAGTTTCTCTCACTGACCCATAACTCAGACCAATACTTTTTTCAACAAATCATTTCACGTCAGCATTGGGGCAACATTGGTGCATTGCCATAAAAGTCCAACTCCTCTGACCAAAAGCTTCAAATACCTGGGTTATAGGATATCTTCAATATTGAGGTTGTGCAGGTTACAGCATTCTGAATTTTAGCAGTGAGTGGCAAAACGCATGAGAGTCAAAGGCGAGAAATGACATTTTCACGTGTAAGAGCTCAAAACCCAACTGAAATGTGAAAGAGATGCTATAGTCGGATAACAACTATAAAGGTTTGCAGTTCTGCTTAATATTTTGCGTCTGAGTTCTGACCTCTGACCTGGGAGTGAAATATTTTCTGTTTCTCTGATTCAGTTGTCAAGTCTGAAAAATAATTACCAGTATACTACAGAATCACGTAATAAAAATAACACAAGTACTATCAGTAATGAAGCTGTCGAGTGTATCTTTCACCAAACATAGGGTGCCATCATGTTCGATTTTCTACCTCGGGTTCTGAAATTTTAGTCGAAACACAGAAGATCTACACTCAGAAGATGACTGGATTGCACGTCATTATCACTCATACAGATTTTGGGATCACAGACAGTTAATTTGATTACCTTTCTCTCCTTAAATAAGATGTTTTTGAGTCAGTGTGTTGGGGGAATTTATCGTTATGGGTGGTTGAAGTGTCCTAAATATCGAACTGCCCTTGGAAAACAAGCTTGTTCTGTCCAGTCGGCGCAACAACAAAGAACTACTTTCAGTTTCTGTTTTGCAGAATAGAGAAATATGAGCAAAACAATACCTCAATGGACAAAAATTAGGACTAAAAAAAGCAAAGACACATTTTATCAATTGTGCTGCCCATAATTCTGCCACTTCGCACCACTCAGTCGAAATGTTGAGGAGCATTTTTTAAAATAAAAGATTGACAGTTCATAAGCTAGTGAGTGTAAAAATCAGCCAAGCCACCAGGTAACAAATGCACAGAGGCAAAAAAGAGAGCAACCTGAATTAAAAAATGATACTGTATATATCAACTAAAAAAACCAACTGTTCATCGTCAAGTATAACATAGCCCTAAGCTGCAACACAGCCACAGTAGCATCGTTTTGAACTCTCTGGCGTGTACTCCCTCCAGGCCAGATCTGCCTCTGTCCAGCTGGCTCTGAGGGAGGCAGGGTTAGGATAGCGCCTTTAGCTCTTCAGTGTGACTGTGTGTGTCTGTAAATACTACAATAGCAGCGCTGATGGAGATCTGGCAAGAGAAAAATTAAACGGAAAGACTGGTGTTCTCAAACTGAAGCAACATCATTATAAGAATATCCCACACAGACCAGTGATTCTTCTGAAATGTTTGACACCGAGAACCACCTGAGCAAATGTCTAAGTCAGTGCTATAACAGGTCTAAACTATGGAGGACTATTGCTGCAAGAGTTCTGGATCTGGACTAACCCAAAACAGGACTAAAATGTGGACAAAACCCAAGTAAACACTACACTAACTGCAGAGGAAGCAGAGTGCCATCAGTGACACCTGTTCCGCAGTTTGAGAACCACTGGTGTATGGAGCATTAGAGTGTGTCACCAATTGAACATATATACAGTATAACGCTCTGAAATAGACAGCTTGCCATGATGCACTCTACTCACAATAAGTCAATAAGTACAAAACACTGTTGTTATTGTGGTGAAAACAGCACTTACAGCCTTAATTAGAGCAGCGCTTGTCAAACCCAGTGAGAGGACAATGAGGAGTGTAATGAGTAATGTGTGTAGTGAAGCGTGGCCACACGGCTATAGGACCTTACTGTATTTGTTGTCAATGCTTATAGCTGAGGCTGACATTATACTGATTATTAGGATTGTCCATTCATTCTTTGGGCCTTCATGGAGCAAAAAATCCATCTATGTATTTGTCCTAATTTAAAACTGATTCAGCCCTGCTTGGGGTGTAGTTTATACTTGTTTAAACCTTAAAACTGGGGTAGCTTTAGTAGTTGTAAAAGTGTATTGTAAAAGCAGAACTTTGTGACAAAAATAAGGCTGCATTACATTATTATTATACATTTTACATTTGATATCATTGTCAAGTTGGCTGTGCTTGGGCGGTGAGAGTTGCAATTTGAGTTATGATTTGAAATGCCTGTTGTGTGATCCATTAGGCTTAACAAGCTGGCTAATAATCATCGCAGGCGCTAATCCACTTGATGATCTTGTTTTTACATGTTTGTTGATGATTTACAGGGCCATCCTAAAGCCTCACATGTGCATAAAAAGAGGGGGAAGCTGATCAAAACCTACATCGACATGTTGAAAACTGATGCTGGTGTCACATCTAATGAAGAGTTTTCCAGTATGTGTAAAGAACACACCTAAGTAAGTTGTTTATGATAAGGTGCACTTTATAATGTACTGCTATAGTCCTAATATATTTGTGTAGAGCTGGTTTCACACCTGTTTTAGACTTATACTGCAGATGTTACTGTTATAGTGCATACAGTATACAGTAGACTATCTTGATCGTTGCATTATAAATATTACAGTCGATTGCACCAACGGTATCCGAGCCATTTCCACAGGAATCCGGTGTCACTCATCTCATTGTCTGTCATGGAAAATCCTGTGTTGCCAACTGTCAGATGAATGGCCGGAGTCAATGAGCATGACAAGAAACAAAACAAGGGCCAGATGACCCCAATTGACCTCTGATGAGACAGTTTTTTACAATGCATTACATTGTATACAATACAAGTGATGTGCATCTTAAAATGATTTAGTTCAATGTGAAGCTGTTTCCTCTTACTATTTTTCTGTAAAAGGTGACATCAAGACATAAATGAATAACAGCATTTATTAAAAACAAAAAGGAAAGGAGAGCAGTGAAATATTGCAATAATAACAATAAGATGGCACTGGTCCTTTGTTGCCCCCTGTCGGAAGAATGAGTACTGCTCCTGCACCTCAGACATGTTTGCATTGTCACAGATTTCAACCCATCTGGTGTTAGACTTTTTAAAGCACCCTCCTGAATAACTGAATATGCTTAGTATTCCACTTTGTTGCATGAGAAAAAAGAAATGCACAAAGGAATACAAACTGGATGTTAAAAATATATTCTTTACAATGTCTGTAGTTTCAAAATGTGACTCTTAAACAAAACATTGTAGAAATGAGGCTATATGAGTGAAGTTAGTATCTTAGCATCCTTTAAAAACAGTAATGAACCTAAAAATGCAGGTCATTTCTAATGTGTACAGCAATTTTATGTAAAGAATATAAAGCGTGATGTTTTTAAATAGAAGAGAGGGAGCTGTAGACTGTGTGGTTTCAGAGTGGATAGTTGGAAGTATTTGTGCTAACAAAAATATAAAAGATATAGCCTATATATAACAAAATATGGACCTAATCAGGGATGGTCGATATTAACAAAAATGTATCTCAATTTTGGAGTATCCTGATAATGATATTCTGTTTTATGAAATTAGTCTTGTTTTTGTCCAGTTTAAGTCCCTTGTTTACTCCTGTTGTAGTCTTGCTTCCATCCTGGTTTTGTCACTGGTTTAGTCCTGTTTTAGTCCTTTATGAAGGCCTGGTTTAATCTTGCTTTGGTCCTGGTTTGGTTCCTAATTTTAATCTTGCTTGTCAATACCACAGAAATGTGTCTTTAAATGTATTAGTTGAGGTTTAAGAAATGTAAATGGACTGTAAAATTACCCACAAAAGTGTAGAACTATCACTGTATACTCTTGTCTGAAAGATTACACCAACAGATTGTTTTTTTTTAAACTACAAACGATAAGCACCTTATTCAAATGTTGCGTATCTTCAACAACATTCACAATATAACCCTTTTTGTTGATATATTGTTTAAATCCTGATCTAATATGATAAAACACTGTAGTATAACATAAAAAATAGACTAAATATGTATACAACAACAACAACAAGAGTGATTCTTTTCAACAGTGACAAAGGTAGAAAGATGGAGTTAATGACTAGACTTGGTGTTACTTCCACTTGATCTAAATTCATGTGGAGAAAGGAGCATTGAGGTCTGCTTGGGTGACGCCGCTGTACAGTTTGACACAGAGGCTGCGTCAAAGCGCCTGGGGCGTCTTCACTGTGACTGCTCAGCTTTGTGCGACTCTTTGGTGCTATATGTTTCAGAGGAAAGGCTAAAGTCACTGCTGCAGAAAGAGTATGTGCTGCTGTGCTTTGCCCAGTTTGAACCTGCATCCTCACAAACAGCAGATGTTACAGGCGCCAGCTGGTCAAGAAATATGTAGGAGGATGAATTAAAATGCTGAGATGACTGCTGACACCGCATGGGACTTTATAGAAACATGAACGGAATCCGACACAAGATTTTGATTATTAATGTAATAAAACAGACCAGTATTGGTCTACTTCATTTGGAAAAACAGTATTTCTGATTTGTTCACAGTATCCCTGCGTTCTTCTTCATCGTTCTTCGTCTTTCCTAACCCCAAGTCTAATATTTTTTAATATGCGTTCACTAAAAGATGCACGATGTAACTTTTCAGGTAAAACCTGCCTGTATCCACAGAGATTGTATTGCTTTGCCTGCTATGTTCCACAGTATTGGATTCAACTTATCTATCTCCAAGGAGACACATAAGTCACGCACCAGGCAGAGTTACAAGTCAGATCTGCGCAGAAGTGACACAGATATAATGGGTTTTTGAAGGTATTTTTAGGAAATAACTTAAAAAAAAACGTACATAGCGTACTTTAAAATTTCACTGTATGTACAGTATATATATATATATATATATATATATATATATATATATATATATATATATATATATATATATATATATATATATATATATATATATATACAACAAATTTCATCTGTACACTTGTACTTTCTATTTTACTTATTCTACTTAGGTACAGAATAGGTTCTTAATGACTCATTTATATTTTTTCATAGTTCATATTCAATTAATTCTGCCAGTTTTTGTTTTTCTGTCTGTAAGATTATTATTATTATTATTATTTTCATTTGTCTTATTGAGTATCCAAATCATTTCCTTTGTGGTTCAGTCAAGTCAAAAATGTCTTTCCCATGTTGCATCAAGCAGGTTATTTTCTAAAAAAAAAAAAAAAGCTGAATATGGAAGCCGGCGCTAGTACAATTTCTAAAACTATTAGAGCATGATCATAAAGATAATCTATGACAGAGCTGATAGGTGTTGTTCTTTATAACACAACCTTCACGGCCTATTGCTATAGGCCTTGTTTATGTTAAGCTTAATTTGAGGCAGTGTGCTCCTGTGTGGCTCCACAAAGCTTGTTGACACATGCAAAAGGTCCTTGACCCGGTCGACGACCAAAGTTCATGCTTTGATGCGCCGGGCTTTGTGTGTTTTGTAAGAAGGAAAACTGTTTTGTTCAGCGATGCGCTGACACAATTAACACTTTCCTTTATGCTGAGCCTCTGGAAGTGGATGTGCTTCTGTGAGATGGTCAGGCTTAACTTAACAGCCATTTAAGGTCCCAATACTTTGCCTAAGTGTTAAAGGACACATATTCTGCTACAGTGACATTTTGAGCTTTTAACCATGTTCTAACAATGTTGCGTCATCAAAAACATACCTGGAGTTGCATTCAGCTCCATTCATGCTGTTTTGAGGAATGTTCATTAGAAAATCCTCTCCCTCCGATTTTGCATGTAACTTCTCAGATTTCATACAAATCTTTTACTGTTTTGAGTCCTTATCATTGCCAGACTCGTTCTGAGCATTTCTGCTGTCTAACCACGATAACTGCTCCTGCCACGATAACTGCTTGGCTAGCACCTTTTATGTCTTAAAAGCACTGACATGTACTCATTGCATACAGCACACAAATCCTTTTATTAATTTATTATTATTTATTAAGGCCATGATAAACGGTGGCAGAGCGGTTAGAGGTTCTGCCTCCCAGCAAGGAGATCGTGGGGTCAAATCCCGGACCACCCCAACATCACACGATCTCTCTGGGTGGAGTCTGCATGTCCTCTCCGTGTTACCGTGGGTTCTCTCTGGGTTCTCCGGCTTCCTCCCACCGTCCAAAGACATGACTGTGTAGGTTAATTGAGAACTCTAAATTGCCCATAGTGAATGAATGTGAGAGTGAATGGTTGTCTGTCATTGTCTCTGTCTCTCTGTGTTAGCCCTGAGACGATTTGGCCACTGTCCAGGGTGTACCCTGCCTAAGGCCCAAAGTTACTGGGATAGGCTCCAGTAACCCGCGACCCCGGAAACGGGAATAAGCGGTAGAAAATGAATGAATGAAAAGATCTGTGTATGTAAGCCTAATGTTGTGAACGTGACGGTGACAGAGGTCAATAAGAGGGCTTTTGAGGATAAGCCTATATGACATCATCAACATATGATACTATACCTGACTATACCTGAATTCTGTCCATACAACATTCATTTGGATTAAGCTGGGAAAGTATTAGCTAAGTAATCATGGGCCACCCAAAGCAAACTGCGTGACCAAACCAATAATTACAGAAAATTGGATTCAGAGAAGGTCAAAGAAGATGTTTTACTAAACTTACAGTGGATCAGAGACATGGCCATAGGAACAAAATGGTACTGTGCTGGTAGCATTGGCTTTTGCAGACCAAAAACCTGATCATTATCTGATATCTGATGTGAGTAATCTGATTTCTTTCCCATTGTTCACACCTGAGCAGGTTTTGATGGAAAAAGAAAAATGGTAAAATAATGTGGCAAAGATCAAAATAAAAAATATATACAGCTATAAGGCAGTGACTTACCGGGGATGCAGTGGCTGGGGGCATTGAACATAAGTGGTGGCTGCTGAGTTGTGGGTTCAATTCCTTCCCTCAACCATGTGCCAAGTGTTTATGCCCTTTCTCTTTCAATTTTACTCTGAAAAGAAAAGAAAATTGTTTAGGAAAAAAAGTCTTTCGTCTATTTGACAACATTGTTGTTGTTGTTTTTTTTAATTCATTGTACTGTAATTGGAAGAAATATCAGTGAAATTAATTTGAATATTAAACGGTAATAGTTATACAATATGTCAAATACTTGTTTTAGCATAATTGATTGTGTATTGCCTGTACGTCTAACTATGCCTGTAACTTTTGGAAGTGCTGTCTTTTTGGGGAGCAGCTTCTTTGACCGCGGACTTTTTATGAAAACAGACACGCCCGAGTTTGTTGCCCTTTACTCCATTAAAAAAACCCAAAACATTCAAATACACAAACTCCAAACGATACAAATGAAAATGCTCTTGATCTCAGCCTGGGGGTGCCGTGCCTCATCCTCAGCCCCTCCCCCTTTGCGCCAACGTCACACGGGTACAAGGAGCGCGTGCGGTGATCGGTGCGGTTTGCGCTCACACAGTTCATGTGCCAACTAATGTCAACTGCCTCCGCAGCCGCCACAACACCGCCGCACATCACTTTTACGCTTATTTACGCACGTACTGCCCGATATTGTCTCGTCTTCTGAGGCTGGCACCAAATAATTTATTGCCAAAGTTGGATTTTTTTGGAGACGCCTGAAGTGAGAGGAATTATCGCGCTGCCAGATGCTGCACAGAGATGAGCGGCTCTGAACCACGACTCAAGGAATTCAGCACAACCGTCACAGGTATTTACTTCATTTACATGTATTTTACCGAGTCCTTTAAGTTTACTTAACGACTGTTCAAAGAAATTGAATTAATCAGTGATGTTACACAACTGCAGATAACAGCAAACTTACAGAGTCTAGCTTTGACTTTTGGACGTGTTTGTTGGTTTTACGCGCGCGTTGGTTTAATTGTTTTGGAAGACTCCTCTTAAACTGTGATCATATTTAAAATCCCCTCATATTAACTGAAAAGATGCGTGCCTAAACCACAAACTGAATAATCTTGATGAGTGAGGGTCAGGACATAAACTATGCCTCAGCTTCGGTGCAGTAAATTACTTCTACGCTGACGTTCTCTCCGTCACGTTACAGATGTTACGCACCTGTAATCTGTTTAAAGCGGTTCTGATTTCTTTCACAAAACTTCCACAATTTAAAATCTGTAGTTCTGTAAACCTTAAGAGGTTTAGCACCAACACATACTGTTCTAAGTGAACAATAACTGCTGTAAGAAGCAGATTATTGAGAGAAGATTAAACATGTAAGTAAATTTAACGAGTATTTGTCAACAGTAATGACTTCAGCCATAAAGATTAGACTGGGGCTATTCCTGTTATGTTATAGTGGGCAATTTATGCTGTTGACAGAGCTGTTATGAAAGCTACAACACAGAGTCATTAACTTTGCATTTTGTTTACCTTATGCATTGTTTAATGCCTTTTAAAGACATAGAAAATTCATTGACATTACAATAGACTGCAGGTCGTCCCTATTTGTATCACTGTTTTCGCCTAGGGACCGGGATATATCCTTTAAGTATGTGCAATATAGCCAACTTGACAGCTCACTAGACCTGCTACCAGCAAACATCTGGCCACGGTGGAGTCAAAAACAGTTCATCTGCTGCTCAACTAGAAGAGGCATTTTAAGATATCCATTGTATACCAAGACCTAAAGATTCAGGGGTAAATCAGTGCTCTACCCATCTTAAATAAATGCATAGTAACATAAATGTGTCCCTTAATTGTCAATTCGTGGACGGAGTAGCTCAATCAACAAAGTAATTTCTTCCTTGCTTTAATGTCTTATGTGGCCTGTGCAATAAGACCTAATCACATTTTACTCCAGATCAAGATGAAGTCATTTCAAATGGTCAATGATTTGCTTGAAGCTACAGCCAATTCTTTGTCAGGAAAAGCACGTGGTTCAGACTTTGGAATAAGAAATTTGATTATTCCCTGTGGGAGTAAATGGCATAAATTGTTAATTTTTAGGAAATTCACATTTAAATATTTATTTGTTTTTAATATGACCAAATAAGAAAGAACAGGAAATTGTGATTGATCAATATGGGGCAAAATGTTTTTATTTATTTATTTTTTAAACTACATTAGAATTAAATGTAAATGTTGCAAAAAGAACAGCTTTTGTATTTTGGATTTCTGTAGTCGCCAGGGAGAATACCCCTCTTCCTTTTTGTATCTGTCTTTTCCTCTCACAATTGCATGTCCTTGTTCATTACATCCAAGTCTTTGGTCAGCTTCCGTCTAACCTTGGCATCCTCTAACAATATTCATCTTCATCTTTTTGCCCGAACCATCTCCCTACCTTTCAAACATGTGCTGTCTTCTACAATGGCTTACGTAGTTATTTTGAAAAACCTTTGAACAACGACTTTGGACAGTCCTTGTAGGTGTTTGTGAGAGAACCTTGACACTTGAGCAGCTGAAAACATGTCTTTTCTGTCGGTCTCATGTGCGTTTGAGTGGCAGTGTGTAATAACAGCGGTCACTGATGGCACGTGCTAAACAACGCTCGCAAACATAACTCCTCATCACTTCCTCCGCAGCCACAGCCGCTGTTGTGTTCTGCAGGTGCTCACTCAGACTCAATAGTGTCTTAATGGTCAAGCAGCCAATGCACAGGAGCATGCTATAACAAGGCATTCAATTATATTATTGTAACAGTTTTTATTTTCCTTTTTAGTTGATGATAGGTTTTCAAAGTATGCTATTGTCATAAAAATTTTCTGCTATTTTATTGTTATTCGGGGCGTGTTGCATGGTTATTTTGAACCGTATTTTATTTCATATTTTGCAGTGGTACTTTGCTGATCGACAAACAGTGTTGGAAAGCATTCAGAATATTTATTTACTTACAGTTACGCTTTCAATTTGGCCGTGTTCAGAATACAGTTACGTTACAAAATCAAAAGAATGCAGTGCGATATTTGATAGTCCAATTTAGGCTTCAAAATATACACAGCATTAGTGAGAAAAATATGTTGAGCATGTAAATCAGTGATAAATACATGAATAATCAAATTGTGTAATAAACATAAAACTGTTTTAATCCTTCATGTTTTTAAATTTTTATATGCAACTCATTGTTAAAGTTTTCTAAATTCAGAATACAGTCCTTTGACAAATAATGTAGTAACAGATTAGGTTGTAACTTAATTTGCGGTTTTCAAATTTTCAACATAGCACAGATAAATTGCAAATGGATTATTTATTTAGAAAAAAAATATCTGAGGAAGGGCATCCGATGTAAAAATAAATTGCAACAAAATTAGATGAGAACTTAAATGTTTTCAAGAAACTTTGAAATCTGCTACTGAAAATCTCAAACTGCTGAATAATAGGAGGGGGCACTGGGTTGCCTTTGCTTTACTTATATATACTTGACCTGGTATTTATATGAGGATAAGAGTCTGCCGCCAAATGGCCAGGCCGCGCTTTGGCCTCCAGGGGCAGCAGTGAAAGTGGTAAGTGGCACTCTGATCTTTTCACCCCTGCCTCACTGTTGTTCCTATTCAAGACTGTTCTGCCTCAGCCACCGCCAAAGAAAAGCCCCAAAAGATAATTTCTCCAACGTTTCAAGGATTTTGTCACAGTTGAATGAAGCTATGTATCTGTGGCTTGTGTGGAAAAAGATTCACTGACATTTAAACCAATATACCTTTACAATTCCGTTTTTTTTAAGCTTTGGTGGAAACTTTACTGCCCCAGGAAAAGTCACAGTTTTCTGGACAAATCCCATATGCTTTCCATTTATATCTAGAGTATTTCTGAAGCTATTGTATTGTATAAAGAGCACAGGCGGTCCCTGGAGTCAGTCAGTAGCACATTGTAAGTGACAAGATAAGTGGTGTCATTATATATCTACTTATTAATAGGTATAAATTGGCTTCTATTTTTTAGATATATTATTTGAAGTGTGATTGAAAAGTAAAACGTCTTTGAATGAGAACAAGCTCCAAGGAAGTAAATAGCTTTTTAGATTATACATTTCATATAAGAGAACAATCTTTTTGCCTTTTATGTGCTTAAAGCAAAATGGGCCGATCATTGTTGTCAAATAAATAAATACATTAAACGTGTTGAACAGCTGCTTAGCAAGAGCAGGTCAAATAGGATTACAGACATAAGGACAGAGAGTATTTGGGTCACTACACATCTGTGTTTGCAGTTGATGAGAATTTTTCGCAGATAGTAATGTGCTGGCTAACTTCACTTTAATAAATATATATCTGAACATACAAGAGCCCAAATTCAAGAGCCAAGCTTTTGTCTATCTGATTATGCCTGTTCAATTACAAATGGATATCATTCAAAATACTTGTATAGATAGATACATGAGGCACCTCCCTTTTGATCTTAACACTTGGGCTGCAAATAGAAACATCATCTCTTAGCTAGAGGCCATAGAGGACTTTATCTACGCTACAAAAGCACCGAGATTCACTGAAAAGGACACATTGTATATTGAACCCTATAAACACACCATTTAAGGTTGTTTTTAGAAATGGTCTGCTTACAATTATTTATGATCACCACACTTTTGGTTGGAAAGCTGCCGTAGGTCATACTTTAACTGCCAGGTCAAACAGTGAAGCACTTTAGACTGTCTGTGTTTGCAAACATGAGCTCAATACAATGTGTTTTGTGTAGCTCGATATCAGTGCAGCAGTTGCCTCACAGCTGATTTGACCAGAAAAGAGCAATATTTTGCTGAGAGAATGCAAGAATATATGTCGTGACACGCTAGAGAAAAAACTGCAAAACCAAGAGCTGCACGCATATGTCTCAGATGGTAACGATAGGGAGTGTGATGAATGGATTTCACAGACTTAAACATGTATACAATTACATTTAAGATAATCTTGAATTATAGCATTTATTACTCTGCTCTTTTGGTTGTAGATGCTTTCGATCCAGCCTGACATGTTTACTACTTCACCAATAGAGGTTTTCAAAATTTCAAAAATCAAATGAAGTTTGAGAAACACAATTCAACTCCAGGTATATTTTTGATATAACATTAGTAGCTGGTTACAAGCAGAGGTAGGATATGTGAAATTATTGAAAATAATATTGTTTTAAATGTGCAGAATTTAAATATCCATGTTATTGTAATAAATGTTTATCACAAAATCCTGCAAAAAGAGCTGGTTACAGTTGTAATATGAGGAGACACTGTGGCTGAGTGGTTAGCACTCTCACTACACAGCAAAAAGGTTCCAGGTTCAACTCCCCGAATGTTTGTGCAGAGTTTGCATGTTTCTCCCTGTGTCTTGGTGGGTTTCTTCCAAGCGCTTGGGTTTCCCCGATCAACCTAAAAACATGCACAGCAGTTAAAATCCTCCAGCTAAGGCCCTGACCAAGTCAAACTCAAGATCTGGAGATGTGTCCCCGGGTGCTACGCTGAAGCAATCCACTACCCCTGACAGATTGCCCCAAGGGCATTATAGGATGGGTCAAATGCCGAGGCCAAATATACCTATGAGGACAATAAAGTGTACCTAAAATTTGATGTGAGGTTTAATGTGATTGTTCTGCAATTAGTGGATAATTTTATAGGCCAGTCCAATCACATTTGTCTGATAGTGCAAAAGATCCAGAGGACAGAAGTGGTTAATGACGCCGGGCTCACAAACGCAGTCCAGCTGCAGTTGCTGTGTCGGAGCGGTCTGGTTGCAGTGTGTCACTCACACGGAGTGCGCAGCGCTGCGGTGGTGTTACTGTGACTACCAACAATGCAAGTCCATGAGTTCACTGGGGTTCATGCTCAGTTTGGAAGTTCAAGTGATAACTAAGTTATTAGTTATAGTAATAGTAAGTACACAAACTCACCATCCACTCCAAGAATTTCTTCTGTTTAGTGCCAGCCTTTTTCTTTTTGATGTTATCCTCCTGTTATCTGCCTGACCAGTCTCAAATAACAGATCTGATAAGTAGCAACCAGCTGCGCCATCACATGTGGCCCTGTATCACCGTATAACGTATTATTTATATGCGCGAAGGTTGTAAATTGTTGTAGAGTGAACACATTGGTTTGATTTTGAAAAAAAACGCCGGATCCATTTCACTCACACTCGTAGGATTTCCTGTTTGTCTCGTCTCATTTTGACAACTTCACTGAAAAGGCATGCGGTGGGTTGCGGCAGTCTGGTGAAAATCCAATCCAACTGAAAGAATCCGGAGCACTGCAGCACCTCTGCTGGCACCACCGAACTGCATGGTGTGCGGCCTGAGTTCCTTTCGCACTTTTATAGTTACGGAAAGGCTGCAGTCACTGCATTGCCACTGGACTGCATACGATGTGAGCCCGGGGTTAAAGGGCCTGTGCCTGATTTTGAACCGTGAACTGTTAGCCCCGCACACATAGTCCTTCCTTTCACTCAATATTGCATCATGACTCAGTATCGACTGTCTGGAATAGTCTTATGCAGTTGCTTCCATATAGTTCCTCTAACTCTCCTTACAACAACTTTTAGCACTTTTGAAACTGCACCATGACAGAGAATCACATGTCTGGGATAGTGTCAAGCAGAGTTGACCCTCTAGTTGTCTTAACTAGAGTAAGTAAAAATCAGGTTATGGCCCTTTAAGGGCATTATTTTGAAGGCACTGTAAAAAGAGGTGCAGATATAAGAAAAGGGTTAAGGGAAGACCAAGGAGAGGTAAGGGGGGAGACGGAGGAAGAAAGCCATGCATATCTTTGACTTTTAGTGGTTTCCTGAGTCCGAGCCATCTCCAAAGTGAAAGCCAAGCGCATGATAGTCTCCAGGCCCATTCAACTACTTTATCATTCTCTGGATGCACGCATTCACTTAATAATTTGTTCCAAAACGTTTAGAGCGGTTGCCTTGACAAGTAGGATTGTTGATTGAAATGAACAGCGGATGTTAACAGTGTTGAGCTTAGGTCTCAACAACCTCTGAGACCTAAACTTCAGCAAAAAGATGTTAACACTATTGATAATTCAAAGTCATAGTGAAAATTAGCAAGACACAATGGCTGACTCTCAAAATGAGTATGTCCTCCTCCTGTGATTCTGGGTTATGCTTTGGTGCTCTAGCATCTTCCCACTATTCAAATACATGCTTGTGCGAATTGATGACCCCTAACTACCCTGATTGAAGCAATGAGTTGTTAATAGTTGTTTCTACAATATCTCATTGTTAGATGAACTGGCTACTGTCCAGGGTGTCTCTGCCTAATGCCCATAGTCAGATTTAGAAAGAGAAGAATGCATGTTTGGTTAAATTTTTTTGTAGTTAGATGCACAATGTTTTGTTTTATGTTTTGTTATTGCAGCTTTGTTTATTCTAACGATAAACAGAAAAGAAAATGAGAAGATAATGCCAAGTTTAGAACAGTTGAGAGGAGGCCATGATGCCTGGCTCTCTCAGAAGACCGGAAAGATTCTCGAGGCTCTGGTTCAAATGGACCTCTCAATGGATCCAGAGCCCAAGAATAGCCCTATAACAAAGAGCTGTCAGAGTGGACTGGAGCAGGGCGCTGAAAAGTCTCTATCTGAACACTGCTGCTGCCAGCTTCCACAATACGTGCCAACAAAAGGGACACTCAAGTGTGTGAATACAGTTTTTTTAGTACCTCCTTAAGGGGAGGTTGATGCTAAAAATACATAATATTACAATTTTCACTTCATTAAGCTATGGTACCCTCAGTAGCTTTATGATGCGTTCAGACTTGATTGTGATTGTGGTTAAATCCCCTCTCACTCACTCATATCATAATGGAGGCTGGACAATAGGAGGAATGAGTGGGGGAAAGTATTAGGGCTGTAGTCGACTTAGAGATTCTTGGTCGACTAAAGTCATGCCCCGTCGATCAATTAGTCGACTAAAAAGGGGGGGAAAAATCTCTCAAAGCTATTATGAAGTATCAGATCATTTATCTGACCCAAACTGTACTCACAAGTCCACAACTACAGAGGTGTTTATGCTGGAGTGCTAGGAAACGGTATTTTTATGTAAAAATGTATAAATGTATTACCGGTGACTCAGACCATGCTTTCTCCTCTCTGTTAGTGTTATAAATCCAGAAAAAAATCAATATCTCTAGAGTAGCAGATCAGGCCTCAATATTTACATTTTTTGTGTGAAATTGTCCACCTATTCTCTGACTTGCACCTTTTTTACTCAGGCTTTGTCACAGCTGCATTGGTTGCAAGTTGATTGGGCAGGATGCTATTTCTAACACAACCAGACCCACCTCACCTTGTTCAGAATCAGAACATGTTATGTTAGCTGCCAAACTGAGTCATTAACTATTGGCTACATCTCATGGCTGATTACAACCACCTTCCATTTACCTGTGCAGTTGTTTTGTGAATGTGAACTCCATTAACAATGTGGCCATCACTGACTATGGATTAGTTTAACTCAAATGGCTTTACCATATTGCATCAACAGTGGCCTTGTCCTCAAATTCCTCAGTATGATGATTAGATTGAGTAAGACGTGTACTTTGAATGCTTGAATATCATGTGCTGATTTGGGCTTACCTCTTCTCTCTCTTTTGCTCACTCTCTACAGATTTAATAGACATTGACTTTCTGTTGCTCTCCACTGCCGTTTCATGCTCGTATTTGTGGTCCACGTGCCAGGTTAAACGGATCAGCCAAGAGTCTATTAAATCTTCCAACTTCACAGAATAGTGTCCCAGTGTCAGGGCAAATGCAATGAGGGCAACCTTTGTGGGGGAGATTTTTTGTTTGTCGTGGAGTAATAGCAACTTAAAGAAGCATTTATAGCTTTTATTCAGAGATAAGAAAAGCAGGGGCTTCAGTGTAACACCCTACAATATTTTCTCTGTTTGTGCACTTCTGATATTTTCTTGGGATAAGCCTTATCTCAGCTGCAGATGCGGCTATAAGGTTGTTGTTCATGTTCCTCACGCTCTGCATTTTGAGGAATGTATAAGATACCCTATACAGCAGGCCTATACAATGTGATATTCAACTATATTTCAATTATTTATCAGAATGATGAATCTTTCATCATTTTTTCATCAGAGTTGTTAGGGGTTTAAATTGCACTATAGGGTTGTCAAAATGAAAACCCAGATACTAATTGATGCTGAAACTAGTAATGTAAGTAGATACTCATTTGATCAGGTATTGATACTCAAAAGAACCAAGTCTTATTCTAGTACTAGAAATTTTTACCTGGACAAAGTGAACTGAAGCGGTTCAGTTCACCACATCCTGGTGGAGAATATTTACAGACTAAAGGGTATTTTATTCAAAAATACAAAATGTAGAAATTTCACATGTAATTTTTGTGTGATTCCTGCTCTGTCTGGGTCATAAAAACTGAGTCTGCGTATAGACCAGTTAGCGATTATTTGATTATTAAATTGGTTGAATATAATGGATGACTTGCTATGAACTTGTTGCTGCCCTAAAGAAGACATCAGTTGGCAAGAAATCAAGTCTTTTCCTGTAGTATTGAAATTGAGTTTGCTCTCATCCAAGACAGTGCTGTTGGCAATTTCTTCTACAAAAAGCATATTTGTATTGCATAATTTATTTTGTAGAGAATTGTATTGTACTGCAATGACACAGACGAAGATTTTCTGAGAGCAGAACACATCATTAAAGTCTTATTAGGTTGTGTCGTTTCAGTCTCTCAGCAGCAGGACTCACCACATTCCCACAGCCAATAAACTCTGCTTCTCCTGCTGTTCACCGCTCCGCACAAAGAAGTACCACAAAGAAGAGCTTACGGGATTCACAAAGGTTATTTGTACAATGATAGGGAAATCATAGTGATCAGTAAATGTTTTGTAGGGGGGACATGCTAATTCCACACAGAGAGAAAAGTAGCAAAGTCCACATTCACCTGTAGGGAAAGAGCCGGTGTTCTGAACCCCCTGATTCCCCTCTATTTTTTCAAAACAGAAAGGCTAATTAAAATAATATCTCACAGTCAGGTTAAGGTTAGGGTTAGGATTTAGGGTTAAGTTTCGGAACAGATCATTTGGTTTAGGTTAGGGCTTTGCAAACCTCCGATGGGGGCTTTAGGGTTTGAGATTAGGGGGCTCAGAATTTCCCACATCTCCGGCTCAGTTGTCTTGGCTGCCAGAGTGGTCTTGTGTTAATGTCAAGCCAATGATCAATATCTACTCTCTGCATTTTAACTCATAACTCACACATCTTGCTGTGACTATATCAAATATTTACCACTTCTTTAAAAGTGCACTACTTGCACTGGTGGAGGCTCTATGGAGATGTTATTGACAGTTTTCTGGAAGTTGCTGTGGTTTACATGGGACAGATGAGCTCAACAGAAAATTTCTACATGGACCACAAAGTTGTTTTCAGACTGCCCAAGAAATCAGTGGATTGCTGATTGTTGGGCGGAATAAGGTGAATACTTTGTCTAAAATGTTTCACTGTAAATTCCATTGAGATATGCATGTATGTGTTAGGCAACACCGCTAACAGTATTTTTGAGCAATGAAAACTAGGGCTGTAGTCCTTTAGTTGATTAGTGGATTAGTCGGTCGATGGTATCTTAGTCGACCAAGATTTTTATTAGTCGACTGATCATTTTTATTTATATTAAATTATTATTAAATTATTTATATGGAAAAAACGAGAAGCTATGAAGTGAGTTTACTGAAGATTTTGGAGTCTTCACGTATAAATACACTGTCTCCTTTTCTGTATAAATAGTTGTTTTTGCATTAACTCCTCTACAATCGTGGAGTGCAGTTTGGGTCAGATACACGGAGAAACTTCATAGTTTTGATATATTTTTGCCACACCCCCTTTTAGCCGACTAATCGGTCGATAGGGCTGGTCTTTAGTCAACCAAGAATTTCTTTAGTCGACTACAGCCTTAATGAAAACACCTGTAATTGAAAACATGCAAGATGCGTTACTGCCATAATGTGGAACATTGAAAGTAAAGCAGCAACATCTCCATGGAGACAAGCAGGTGGCAAAGCCCCACCAGAAAAGTTAAATGGTGCACTGTTAAAGAACCCATTGGGACAAGTTTAAAATGATGTCTCTTTACTAGAGTAATTTAATTGTTGCCCCTCCAGATGTTTTACCATATCCTTCCCATTTCCTTTTCCTGTTGCTCCTTTGAATAGACAATAAAGTCAGACATTTGAATCACTTTGAATGCACTTTGTAGCTTTGTTTTATGTATGTACCGTCCAAGATATCCTCAGATAATACTTCTTCTAAACAGCTTCTTTGTTCAGAAATTCAAATTTTATAATGCTTTTGTTAATACCAACACAAGCTAATCCGTGGGGCATCGTATATGTTAAATTTAACATGCAAAATATAGTTTTCTTTGCTCATTCTATTGTTTTGCCTGTAAGTGGGTTAAGTGGTAAGTGAAAGTACAATGTGAGCACGCCAACAAGTCAGAGGTAACTGATCCACAATCATGCTGCTGCTGCCTGAGAGGTCCTGTGCTGGAGGCGACGGTAATCATGCTGAGTGAAGATTTCTTGTTGATGTTTGGGGTGTGAGGAGTGTGCATTGAGTACAGTTGAGTACAGTTAAGTCATATATGTTTTGGATTAGTAGGGTATTGTTACAAGAGGAGATAACACAGCATAGGTGTGACATGTTTATACATGCACCCTTGTCAGGACCCAGGCAGCCCACTTCTCTGTAGTAGACACCTGCTCAGGATCCCGATGAGGTGTTACAGTAGTTGACCCATGGAGCGCTGATCCAAGCTTCCAAGTCACGTTTTCAAACGCATAGGCCCAACTACAAAACTTTTACTAATGTATTAATCAGTCGACATGACATTTCATAAAGTAAAACTAGAAACTGAAAATAATTTCAGTTCAAAGACACAATATTATAATTATTAACACTGAAGTCCGTGCCTGTTTGTGTGTTTCTGGTCACAGTTTCCAGTGAAGCCTCTTGTTTGTCCCTGCACGATGAAAACAGGCAGCGCTGGGAGGAGAGAGCCGCACTTGACCTTTGACCCACACACGTTATGAGGGCGGAGGGGGGTATTTTTAGTGCCTCCACCAAAGAGGATCAGAACAAATACTAAACGGCTCGATGTGTCCCTCCTCCGGGGTTTAAAGGCACATCAAAAAAGAGCAAAAGCGTGTTATGTTCTTTTATCGTCAGACCTCCACCACACCTCTGCACATATTGATTCCGTGGTGATAAATCCTTTTGCATTGCAGCTTGGAAATGTTTCTGTGTGCACTGAGGAGGAACTCAACCTCTCCACAGGGATCACAGGTTATCTCTTTTGTCCAGAGAGACAACTGTCAACTTCAAACTCCTCAAATGGCAATGGTTTGATAGTTTTAACAACAGGTGGAATGTTTGTGATGCACTGGCTACATAGCACTTTTTATTCCGTTGTATATGTTGCATTGATAATAAACCACATTGTTATTTTTCTCCAACTGGTTATAACAAGAATGGCTTTCAAAAAGCCACTGAAAATCCAAAAATAAATAGAATCTTAACAAAACCAGGTCGAAGACTAAAACAGGACTAAACTGAACCAAGACTGCCCTAAGAAACAGAGAAAAAAAAAATTGTTCTGAGGTCTTTCATTTTTTCATTGGTCTTTGGTCATTTTGGAATCATATCGAGTCTCCCCGCTTTCAAATGAGCAGGACTGACAGGTTGATTAACCAATCAGAGAAATGCATGGTCCGTTTGTGTCCAAATAACGGCTTACGAGGAAAAAAGGAAAATAAAACAGAGAAATGGAGCGGATTTCTGCTAAATCAACAAGCGAAGCACGAGGGATTAATAAAGTATACCTTAACCTTAAACCAGGCTTGACTAGTTGACTACACCTAAGTTTTGTCAGCTGCAGATTCGCAGATGCAGTAAATGTACTAAATGTACTAGCAGATCCACATCAGCAGAGCCCCAGTAATGACAAAGAAAGCATCACACTTTACCTTAAAGCTGTGTTAGACCAAACTAAGATTCAGCTACAAATAAGATAACACATTTAAGTACCTTCATGTGAACTGTGTACCACCACTGTTCCCCGTACCACTGTGTGAGAACCACTGTACTATAGGAAACAGGCTTTGGTCACATGATCCACTGCCCCGCCAACGCCTCGTAATGCTGCTCATTAGGCGATAATCGCATTCAAACCACACTGGATGTGATTGGCTGATTCACTTCAGGACAACACCCCCATAGATATGTGTCCATCACAACAGACTGACCTCGCGACCCTCCCAATCTAAAACTCAACATTACTCCACTTGAACTGACTTTAATGGAAATCAAAGCCACAGAGATTCCTCCTAAGATTAAATCATTTTGAGGCGTATGGGAGGGAAGGTGCTCTAAATTATAATTGGACAGAGCAGCTCACATTTCAAAGATAGGTTTCTGTGTGCACCTACAAGAGAAGTATTACATAATCACATCTGCTGCTGTTTAATATCCATGACTGCAACCGGACTTGGCTCTTCCAATAAAATTCTTAAATCAGAAACCCTTTCACAAAATCCATGCCACAAACAATACATCAAATCAATATGGTTTGAAATGCCAAAAAAAGTCATATAAAAGATATCTGTAATTTGAGTAAAAATTCATAAAAAACAAACTAATTGAAAGAGCTCCATTGAAAAGTAAAATAAACACTCCCTCTTTCTTTTGCTGGATCTGTAACTCTGTCTTCTGCAGACAGATGATGAACACCATTAGGTCCTAAGTTGTTTAGTCGATTAATCTGTTGATGGCATCAAACAAAATGTTTGCCTGTGTGCCTGAATTTGTTCTACCTTTTTACTTTTACAACTATGCAGTTTATCATTACTTTTCTAGCTTTGTCAGTGCACTTTGGGTTAAATATGGTCGGATCATAGAGATTTGAAAGCTTTCACCCTTTAGCCGACTTACAGATGCTCAGGGCTGCTGTGTAAGTCTTTAGTAAACCATGAATTACAGCCTTAAACATCAAAGACAGTTCTTCAACATAATGCAGTGTAGGGCAACCTAGATTTTTAGTTCGGTCACCATGGTGAACCTGAATACACTTAACAGCAGATGATTCACTCTTCACTCTGAAAATGACAACGCCGTTTGCTGCAGCAGAGTCCTTTTGTGTTTATGTCCAGGCCTGAGCCACGGAGGAGGTCTTGGTTTCCAGTGACCGAGCTTGTGCATGTAGATGGGTTCATGGTGAGATATTATCACCAGATGTACCGGGTGCACGTATGAAGCGCGTCTCTTCTTTGGGCCCGTTCATGCATGATGAGCCACCCCATTGTTCCCACAGCCGAACCAGAGCAGAAAACATTAGATAAGATATACCGCCACTTGCAGCAACACAAATACACTCTTTTATTGACAGGAGCAACATTGGAGTTAATTGGAGTGAGTTTCCACAGATACTGTGTGGAGAGTTTGTGTTAATATGACAGTGGTGAGTGTGCTTATTTAATAGGTTGTGTCCGTTTCCATCACAACATTAGATAAATGATTGTTAAATTGAGCTAGAGAATTCTTAAGTGGAATATACTGAATGGTTGGTGGCTAATATCTCATGAAACAAAAACTGACACAAAGTTCAATGTTCTCTCTTTTAGAATAAATAAACAAAAGTGAAATTACACTTTTGCAAATAGCTTGGCCAGTTTATGAAGCCAGTACCTCAAAATTATAAGAAGGTTTTCAGCTTGGATATTGCAAAAACAATGACTCGCTCAAAGAGTTATATAAGCCTCTTTCCTCCATCTGAAATTATGACATTATCAAACTCGAAATTGTAAACTCGACTTGACTGCTTTTTCAAGGGCACACAGTGATATTAAATTCCTAAAGTAAAGGTAAAAAGTACAGAGCAGATTGTGGTTAAAATTACAATCAAAACTACTGCTGCACAAAAGAACTATCTTTCATTTCTGTTGCATCTGCCTAGAACAAATTTACTGGTCAACCGGCTGTCATCTATAACGGTTTGACCCCTTTTCAGACCAAGTTTTATTACTTGCTGAGACCAGTACAGACTGTGAATACCAGAGTTACCGTTCTTGGAAAGCTAGGTACATTTTTAAGCTTGCTTGTTGGCCCGCTGTGCAAAATATTTCATTAGGCAAGGCAATTACAGCTGCTAAATTAGATGGCCTCTGTTAACGTCATTGGCCTAACATAAAGGGTGATACAAGTTAATCGATTCATCGCAAGTAATCAATTATTGGAATAATCATAAACTAATTTAGTAATCCAATAATCACTTTCTGTACTAATAAACTTTTTGTTCTCACTTTCCAAGTGCTGCATGGACAGGCCCACCAATATATTGCTGATTTGCTGTGCTCTTACTCCTCTGGCTGCACTCTTCGGTCTTCAGACCGGAGCCTTCTCATGGTCCCAGTTTCAAAACTCGGGGGGACCTGTCCTTTCAGGCTGTAACCCCCAGACTCTGGAACGCCCTGCCCCTGGCCCTTAGGCCGATTCAGTGGACTCTTTTAAGAAGCAGCTGAAAACACTCTGATCCAGAAAATCTTTTAGATGACTGGGTTGTTGTTGTTATCTTAAAGGGCGTTTTACAATAGAATATTGTGTACAGTATTATTATCGTCTATCTATGATGCAATTAATTGAATTTTAATTTGGATTCAATCAATCATAATCGTCAATGACATTATTGGGTATTTATAAGATGTCAAACCAAACAAACCAAAAAAACAAAAATTGAGATCACTCAATATGAGGCGTATTATCCAGCCAAGCTAAACAATTACATGCTCTTTTAATGTAAATTAAGTCTTTTGTGACATTTACTAGATCAAGTTTGTTTTTGAGAAGAACAGTGTTATTTTAGCTTTTAGATTGTTGTTCTGTGCGTATAAGGCCTTGCTGAGGTCAGTGTGTTTTTGAGCCCTGAGGTTGTGTACACAGCAGAGGACATTGACCACCATCATAAACATGCAACACACACTCGAGCCAAACAGGAAAATCCCCACTTTTTGATTTCAATTAATGAAGCATCATAAATTTGATACTTTATTCAATTAATATGAATTGTTTCAAGGTATGTCCGAATTAACCATCTGCTCCAAGAAATAATACACTGCAAAAAGGGATTATCTAACTTAGTTAAATTTACTTGAATTAAGAAAATTAATCTTAAAAGTCCCATTTTAAGATTATTTCACTTGACAGGACTACATCAAATTGACATTATTTGACTGGTTTTAAGTAAACTTGATAAGTAAAATAATCTTATTCCACTGGCAGATAATTTCACTTAAATTAGGGTAAAAAGGTCTTATTTTGAGTTTATTTTTCTTATTTTTTTGATAGGCCTTTTTTGCAGTGTATGTAGAAATTGTGTCCTTTACAGACGCAACAAGCAAGCAATAATTGAATGGAGCTGAATGTGTCTCTATTTGAAAAGGGTTCAGAAACCCTCTGTCCTCTGTGTGTTTATCTGTCTTATCATGTGCCTGTTTAGATGCCTCTTATTCACAAAGTCTACAATTGGACAGATATAATTAGGCACTAATACAGACAGGCCTTTGGAACCTGCTGTAGGGTCAGAGACACAGTGCGACAGTGAAATTGAGTGGTTGAGTCATTGTCAGTCTCAAAAGTTAGGGCAGATATGAACATGGTGGCTTAGAGGGAAAGATGTTTAAAAAAAATATTTCTCCTTGAATGCGCTACTTGAATCTCAATCAAGACATTTTTCATAGACACGCTTTGGCCCATTTCTTATGGATTGCTGTTATAAAAAATAATAATACATTTTATTTATAGAGCACGTTTCAAACACTCAAAGAAGTAAGAAGGCAAAACAGTAAAAAATGCAGACTTTAACAAGTGCCAACTGTCTGAATATTGCCCACCTGCTTTGTTTTCCGTTTTAATTTTCATAAATGATGACACACTTAGGATTTGACAGCATCACGCAGCCATTTTGACACACACAAAAAAATCACTGCACTTTGTTGTGACGGCGACATAACGTAAAACAGGACACCAGAAAACAGCGGTTTTGAACTCGTGAGTGTACGTTTTTTATTAGGTTGTTTTAGATCAAAACGATTTAAGATGTCAAAAGCAAAATGTAATGATCCACAGGTGTCATAGCAGACAAAAGCACATAAGGTCATCTTTAAATGTGAGTTGGGTCAGTCAGTATGAACATTTTAATTGAAGTACAAACAAAAAGCAATAAGTAAATAAATAGATAAAACATTGATTGGAGTTATTTTCCCGCCCAAGACTGTCCTTGAATCTAAGTTCAAGCCTGATTCATCGGTCCACACTCCTTGTGACTTTGGTGTCTGCATGGCGTCTCTTGTTCCTGCTCAGTCCTGTCAGAGCTCATCTCCTTTAGTGCATTCTTACGACCTAAATGCGTTCCTCCCGTCTTCGTCCTGGGCCAGGTTGACATCAACTAAAACTTATCAAATATTCCTCCCACACAATACCGTCTGCTCCCCACAGTGACTTATGCTTTTCCCTGTCCCGTCAAGAGTCTATCAAGCGCTTCAGACACACGACATCGGATGGGTCTATCAGCACAGCACATCTTATCTGGGAGCATATGGCAAATGGGGACATTTCAATTCACCCACAACAGCCATTATAACATTTATCATCGCTGTGCTAATCTTGTCAACCGTCTCTATATCATTAGGGGTTTCAAATTTATGGAAAGGACAAGAAAATAACACATGAAGTACAGATGTGTCACTTGCAGGCAGCAGAAGTTGTCAAAAATTGTAATTAGCAACATTTTGAAGTCAGTAGTTTTCTACCGCCATACTTGACTTTAAATGATTACGACATTCGCGTTTTTTGCCCCCTACATTCAGATATTGTTTTAATCTAATTTTTGAGCCATGATATATCTTTTATTTCACATTTTGGCTGTCCAGTAAGTCATAAATCAAACGTAATGTCCAAACTGCCCATCAGTTCTCGAGTGTTTGTTCACAAAATAACATTTTTTACTGAAGCTTTTTATGAATTATTCAGGTCGTTACTTTTTACTTCTACTTGAGTAATAACTTGAGTAACATTTTGAAGTAAAGGTATTCATCCTTGAGAACATGTTTTTTTCTTCTTTACCCAGCTCTGCTTGTAGGCAATGAGAGGTGAGAATAGTAATCCCATGCGTGTGTGGTGAGTGCCTCGTGTTTCCTGCCTAATGACTCTGTGTTTGCTGATGACATTACCTGCTTTACAGAGGTCCCTGAACACATCTAACAGGTTTACATGACTACAGCTGTGGTGCTTAAGTATGTCATACACGTTACACACAGCCCAATGGGAACTGCTATTTAACAAAACACTACATTTACTGCATATTTATCAATTTAAATAGTGAAATTGTAGGTTATGAGCTAAAGATAGACCAATTTTCTCAGACATTTTACTATTTCCGCAATCCGACTAAAGGATAAACACAATAGCACTTAACTGTGAAGTCGAAAAATAGGGCTGTGGGTGAGTTTGTAAACTTAAATGACATCATTTTGGGAAAATAATCAAAATAGCCCCTGCATATTGTCCAAAATTATTGGTAGAGCTTATTGGCCATCAGTGTCTGGATTCTAAATGCAGCATCAGCATTGACAAAAAATCAAATAAAATAATAAGTCTCTACTATGAACATACATTTATGCTGGTTACAAACTAAAAAGACACACTGTATAACTCTAATAGGGTCTCCGTTACCTGCTTGTCTCCACTGTGAAATTTATGCTTTCCCTGAAATGTTCCACTGGCAATCTTATGTCATTAGTATTTTAGTATTGTTAAAACACTGAGTATTACGTAAAAAATTTAAATTATAGAGCTCCCGCAGTTGTCGTCACACTATCCCAGCATGCACCACCACAAGTCCACAGTGGCAGGGATGGTGGTGGGATATTCGCATTGAAATTAACATTTTGCCGTAAATAACTAACTTCATTGGAGTTTCAGAGATTGTGGATTATTTAGTGCACTGGGATGTTCGAATGATTGAGGGCAGAAGGAAGACAGAGCATTTTACTGCACTGTCAAAGATTGATGAAAGAAGTGGATTTCTGCAAATACACGGACTAGTAGTGAGTCAGACATCACATGGCAGACAACTGTGTGTGAGAATCAATGATGTCTTAACTCCACTGAAAGAGACCACCATGGGAGTGCCGCAAGGCTCCATTTTGGGGCCCCTGTTGTCTGCACTGCTAGTGTCATCATGTACGTACGCAGATGATACTGAGTTGTTTGTTCATGGCAAACAAACTGTGGCAAAGGCACTGACAACCCAACCACAAATGATCTATTAATTGCCTCTCAATGAATACAGACAAAACTGCTGCAAATAGTGATAAACGTGTAATTCTCCTAATATTAATATTCGTGGTAAACAAATAAAATGTTGAAGAATTCATCTATTTAGAAGTGACCTTAAATCCAACATTAACTTTTAAAAACCATACAAAGAAACTTGGAAATACCTTAAAGTTCCATTCAGCCAATTATAGATAAAAGAGGCCCTCAGAGGCATCCCACTTGTATCTCAACTTTATGATCTTGCCTCACTTTATGTACTGTATATCGAGCTGGTCACAGGACTCCAAAACAGTTCTGAAGCCTGTTGAATCAGTATAAATGTGCCCTAAAAATATTGGAAACTAAGGCAGTATCCATTCTCGCCAAATATGAAATTTTAAATGTTGTATTTTATAAAAATGTTTGCTTACTTTATTAAGATTGTGTATTAGCAAATATATGAATTATTTATCTGTTAATTAAGCAAGTCTGAATTTGAGTTTGAAGAGAAAAATGCTCACAAATCCCTAAAAAACAAGGATTTGTCTGTTCACAATATAAAGTTAAACCAATGGCTTCCGGGAGTTTATTATATTGATTTGAGTGAATCAGCCTGCATGCTTTCATGAACAACAGCTTCACATTAGTACAACCCGTTTTCACTATTTCATCAAGATCACATCATTTTAATTGTCAAAATCAGTAAATGTTATATGCACAATGTTTTATAATAAAGTGTGTTTCTCACAAAAATCTCTCGGGACACTTTTGATAAATGATTGTCCAGATTTAGCAGATTTAGGGCACAATCTCTTTAAATGCACAATTGTATGTGTAATATGATTCTTTTTTAAGGTGTATTGTTATTTACGGCTTCCTTTAATGACAAAACAAAGATAAACTCCAAAAGCTTAAGTTCACGTTAAGTTCAATGTTGCCCTTCATTTCTACATCTTCCCTGATGAAATGGCATCAACTGATTCAGTCATGTGGTTTTTTTTTGTTTTTGTTTTTTTTACTTTTGCCTTGCACTCTCACAGCTGTGGGTGCAGTGTTATGCATATTAATAGGTACAAAGAATACAATGGCTGTCAACTTGTGAATTACCAATGAGTGTGTGTTTGTTTCATCAATTGTCATATTACTTTTCGTTTTGGGTTTTGGGTTATTGAAACAATGTAGAGGTCAAACTGGATAGGTTTCCCAGCAATTTTGCTCACATTTCTTGTTCAATGTTCATATGTTACATCCCATCTATAATCCCCTTTGTCAATGTAAATAACAAAGTAAAGTTTCTTGTTTAATAACTTACTTAAAGTATGTCTCAGTCTAATTTGGTACAAATTACATAACATTCCACCATGACAAACTGGACATTGCAGACATACCCACTCCCTCAATTTCCTGATAGAATTAATTGCTTCTTATACAGTCAGTATTTTGCATTCTTTGGGAGGGCTCTGCTATGCCAACATTGTCTGTGATGTAAATAAATATATGTGCAGTATGCAGGGTATGGTTGCGTGGCTAATCATACTGAACACGATAACTACATCCATGAATGAAAGATGACTCAGTTGTCCGTGCGTTGTTTATTTTCTTGTCATGGCCTGAAGATGTTGTTGCCGTGTGGCTCTTGCATGTAGCCTCTGTCCAGACATGAAAAAAACGCTCGCCCCCTTTAATTGAGCGACTACAAACCAGGCCAGAGGCATTTGGTGACAGTCATTCACGGATCAGCTCTTCGATTTACACTGAGGGAAGTCGTGCTGCGGCGAAAAACATGTTACTGTCGTGTGGTTAATTCATTCATAAGAGTGGTCGGACCACAACAAAAGCTTAGTATGACTGATGCTTGTGAAATATGTATTGGCTCTTCAGGTTTAAACAGTGGACTTCACTTACATAATTCAACATTTGTGAGTGTGTCCTTCATAAGCGTAAAGAGCAGGTCAGAATCTGGTTAAGCAGCAGTGGGTCATCTTTGACTACACTCCAGAGACACCTCAGGATAAGTGTTGTGTTATTTTTACAGTGCACTCCAGGCCGCATTTACATAATTTACATACAAGTATTTAGAAAAAACACTGTAATTGCAAAATAAACCTGGGACCACTATTATACTGGTATTGCTTCTGCTACTACTACTTAGCAATATATTAAAAAATCGACAATATTGTGAATGTTGTTTTGAAGATATGTAAAATTTGAATATTCAGTATATAAGTTAAAGATAAAAACACAGCTGATTAAAAAATGAAAAAAGAAGAAAAAGTTATGTTGTAAACTTTCAAATAGGGGTTGAAAAAAAAAGTTGATATTGCGGCCCTTTTGTGAATAATTTCGCAAACATTTCACATTTGTCTGATAATTAAACCTCTACTAATACATTTAGAGACATGTTTAGTATTTTCTGTTGGACTGACATATTATTGTCATTTTTAAAAGCTGGATATTAAACTTGTTTGTGTAGTATTATCTAACTGTCTATGAATTGCTTACTAATACTGCTACTATTACATGAGAAGCTACAACTATACCGACATAATATGTCATAATATAGTACAAATATAAGTATAGTACAAATAATAATACAATTCTACTATTTTACTTCTGCCGTTACTTGGATTACTGCAGCTGAAAACATAATTGCCACTATGCGGCACAGAAAAGAACAAATCTTTTACTTGATCATAGCACACAGTGTTGTTGTAGTTACGTTGCATTACTGTGGAAATTGCTTGAAGGCTATCAACATCAGAGGAACAGAGGTCATTTAGATAAAGCATGCAGCATTTGGAAGCTGTAGAGAAGATTAAAAGATGAAAAATGTAAAAACTGCTACTACTACAGGACTAGATTTTGTTGAATCTTCACTGAATCTATAATTTGAAGATAATAAAACCAAGTTGTTTTAAATTCTGCTGAGGAAGAGATGTATGATCAAAAGATAATGTTTTGAGACATAAATCATCAAGATAGCCATCAAAAGTAATGCATGTAGATTTAAAGCTGATACAGGAATTCCAGTGATTCTGGGCCTTAGGCAGGGTACACCCTGGACAGAGGCCAACTCATCGCAGGGCTAACACAGAGACATAGACACATTGACACACAATCATTCACTCTCACATTCTAAGGACAATTTAGCGTTGCCAATTAACCTGTCACATGCATGTCTTCGAATGGTAGGAGAAAGCCGAAGAACACAGAAAACCCACAGAGAACCCACGCTAACACAGGGAGGACATAAACTCCACCCAGAGAGATCGTGTCATGTCGGTCTGGTCCGGGATTCGAACCCATGATCTCCTTATTGAGAGGCAGGAGCTCTACCCGCATGCATGGAATGTATATTGATACAATATAAAGAAATGCTATCTTTATCTAGTCCCAAGGTGAATATGTATTCTAAATATTTCATATTAAGTCTCAGTTTGACTCTTGTCCTGAGATGACCTCAACGTGTAAAGTGGCTACAAGAGTCCATTATTGTTTTATTCATGTTGAGAAGACCAGAGAGGAGATTGTTTGTGCTGTGGTTTAGAACAAACACTCAATACAGGATGTCCCTCCTCACCACTGGCACCAGAGCAACAGTCAAAGAAATCAGAGCAGGGAGAACACACATGTGACAGGCAACAAATTATAGCTTATATAATGTAAGAGCTCATCTTGTAACATTATGGTCGCATCAGTCTGCAGAGAATCATAGATGAAGAAGTCTGTACTCCAAAAGGAATCACCAACAAAATCACAATTTGAACGCACACAAGCTACATTTACAATTGTAGTAGAATTTCCCCCAAACATTAAGACATCCCAGTTTATTATGTTAAAAAACTAACTATACTGTTTGAACCTAACATGTTCTGAAATATATTAGCGGTTTGTATTTTAGTCTTTCCACAATCAGTAATGCTATTGTTTAAATGTATTTTTTTTTTTTTGGTACTTTTCTTGTGGATGGTCAGCTAAACAAAAACAAAAAAATGCTTTAAAAACATGAATTCTTACTTGGAGTGGGCACGGCTGTCCACAGATCTGACCTGTAACTTGGCCTTGGGATCACCTGCTTGTCTTGAATCATTTATTGTCATACTGTGGAACAAGCAATAACATCTCCATGGAAAAAAGCAAGTGCAGGACCATCCAAAGTTGCGTTCACCTTTGAAATGTGCTTTGTGAACATAGTGGTTCTCAACCTTTTTCAGTCACGAACCCCAAAACAACCACTGGCATTTGAGGATCCTAGCCCCCAGGTTTAGAACCACTGCTATAGTTGACAGAAGAAATTCTTGGTTGACTAAATACATGCTTTGTGCTCTCAAAGCTATTAAGTATCGCTATGATTTTCACATGTCTGTACCCAAAGTGCCCTGACAAAACCATAGAATTACAGCAGATTACACATATTTAAACAGAAAACTACTTGTCCATGGTGTATTTATCAGTGAAAAGTCAGATTTAACTCTCAATTCTTCAAGTTCAAGATAAGTTACTCTATGCCTTATTGTCTTTGCTGTTGAGAATATAAATTCTTTAAATCCCCCCAAAATGTGTCGACTAATAAAGATTTGATTCGACCAAGGCACCAAGAACCGATTAATCAATCTAAAAAACTAAAGGTCTTTAGCCTCAGAACATAGGCCATGAAGCTATTTTCAACTCTAACTAAATTGATCCCCAAAATAGTCCAGCTCCTGTCTGTACAACCTAAATAACAGTAAATTCCAAATAAGCTTCAAATAGAAGAGAATTTCCTGTTAATGCTTAACATGAAAGAAGAGAAACAATGTAGCAGTGCCCATTCCACCACTCGAGGCAAATGGTTGGAGGGAGGAAGGCTAAATCCCCATACAATATTAGAGAAATGACAGCGTGTCATTGTAATGATATCTTTTACAATACTCTATAAACAAACATTGTCATTGTAAGCTTGTTAAAAGATATGTGTTTAAGTCCAATGTACACAGGTTATTTGCTCCCAGGTTAAAGGAGCCCTTCTTTCAAGCCATTATCATGTGTCATATTGTGTAACTCTTTGCTGGGTTCAGCTAAATATGGGCAGGTTGAGAGTTGAGTTTAGGGGCTCACCTTTGCTCCTGTCTGAGAGTCTGAGGGATCCCAGACGGACTGAGCTCTTTGGGATTACAGCACCTAAACAGGCCGTGACCTGAGGGAGGGCAGCTTTCACTAAAGGACTGGATAAATCAAAGCTTAAGTCAAGGAGTCATAAACTTTACGACAACTTAAAACAACTTGTCATCGTGCAATAGCTGGAAAACAGGAAAGAATAATGTCCTGCTAATGCTTTCAAAGATGTTGTAGAATTATGAATGAAAGTAAAACAAAACGTGTCATTAGTGAAATCACAATAGGCTGGACATCACAACACTGCAGATTTGTTGACCTGATTTATATCTCTAATTACTGAGCGTTTATGAAACAAAAGGTTTCACAACGTTCAACACCCTCTTTGTCAACATAAATAAACAAAGTATCAAATTATTTTCTCACGATAACTTCAGAAAGTGGTTCCATTTATCAACCCTAAAGATGTGATTGTTGTCAGTTGAAGCCATAAGATTAATATGACCAGTGAAAATCCAATCCCTAATAAATAATAAGGTTCAACATTTGTGGATCATACGTTTGGATAAGTTTGTGAATCTCCCCTGCCCTCCATCTGAATTGATTACATTATCAAAGTATAGAACGTGAATACAACCTTTTATTAGAAAAGGGGCTATCATTTAGTCAATGATGTCTTAGCTGACTATTTTTTATTAATTGGATTCAAATAATTTATAAATAGCAGTAGCAATGAGACACATGAAATGATAAGATGGAGTTTTGGAAGAGAGTTGTGAGTTCAAGAAGTACCTTTTTACATATAAAGATGTTTACTAGTACTTTTCTTCATAAATTGTATGTTTTGAACGAACTCCTGGTGGGCTTGTTGTCTTGTGAGTGCAGTTTGGGCCAAATAGAGATACTGAATAGAAATACTGAATAGTTTTAGGGTACTTGAACTGTGCCAGGCATTCATCCAGTTTAAGCGTCAACTTCTGGCAAATGTGTCATGATTGATCTACAAAGTTAGTAGTAAATTTAGCCTGCCAATCATTAATCAAACATAGAGACAATATTGAGTTTTTATTTGTTCATTTTGTAATTTTTTTTTTAATCCTTACTCCATTACTGCTGCTGCTTTGCTACCACTACTGCTACTGTTACAGAAACTAATATGTTCTGATCTGAGCAGAAAGTTGTTGAACACAGAGTAGGCGTGTTGTTGGCCCCTGAGCTTCATCTGTTGTGTGCGTTTAGCAGCAGTCATTGTGCTGTCATACTTGAGTCGCTCGTGGTGAAGGCTGTGAAACTGCTGTGTTTGCACCTCTCTCATTCAGTGTTTATTCTCAATCCCAGGCAGAGACGGATTATTTTGAGCAAGCACTTTGTTAGGTCCCAGGAGGCAGAAAACCAAACGCTTTAGCACTTTCACTGAATGCACATAGCACGGTGCATATTCTAAGTCATTGCTCATGGTTTATGACTGATTTATGGGATTTCTATAGATACTGTGCTATTCAAGTATTTTCTTTTTGCTCTTGCCTTTAGTTATTTTGCTATGACCAGTTTTTTATTTCTTCTTTTAAATAAAACTACAGTCAGTAAACATTAATTCTGGGTTGAGTTAATGTGGCATGACAGCATCCAGAACTGTCCATAATAAATGAATAAGCAGGCAACTGGGGAGGGTAAATGGGAAGAGTGAAGCGATGACTGATCGTGTCTGCAACTGTCTAAATGTTTAGTGTCTAAAAGTTTAAATATTCTCAGTTAGAAAAAATTCAGAGTAATCCCTCATTAGTCCAGGAGTGTTTCATCGTAGTAAAGGTTTCAAAGGTGGTCACACTGTTTTGAAAATCAAGAGGTTTTCTCATTCTGCCTTTTCTTCAAACTGTGTTCAAACGAGTGGTTTGTGTGGTCCCGAAGTGGCCTGCCTTCTGTATTGATACAGCCTTCTGTGCAGCCTGTGTAACGTTCTTTGCAGCTTCCTAAGGGCATTATGCCCACAGAAAAACAGTGCAATGTGGTGTATTAAATGCTGGTTTAAGTTTTAACCCACCAGTGATCTACAATAGTGTTTTGCACCCATGGGGGCCAGGCCACCCTTATGCTAATCAGGTGATCAACAGTGATGAGGGAGCTGCAGCCAGCCAACAATAGGACTGTTAGGCACATTACTGGGCTGACATGTGAACAAAGAAGATTAGTTTCAGATGAAACTAGGCAGTGTAAACATTTTTTTTTTGTAAACAATAATTTTCACTGTCAAAATTGAAATATTTATAGTTAATAGTTATAGTTAATATTTCTGTAATTTTTGGACTTATCCACATGAAATAAAGTTACATTGCCTCACTGCCAGCACAATTTAAAAGACTATATCTCATTACTGGTTTATTAAAAAAAAAAAAGAAAAAAAAAGTGGTGTCATAATTCAAACACACACACAAAAGAAAAGACCACAATGAGCCACATAGCCTTAACAAAATCTGTGAGTTGCCCATAACCACCATCTGAAACCATGGCATCAAATTCCAGTGTTATCAATATTTACTCTGCAAAAGGTTTGATATGGTAATGACAACATGACGGCATAAATGATGGCCTGACAACAAAACTTTATTCAATCCGGCTTGATAACAACTGTGAAGTGATATTTTGTTGAGAGCCATTTATAAATAATTGGAAAAGTATGATGCCAAGATAACAGCCTGCACCACAAATATTCTACCCAAAAAGGTTGTAATTGTAACCCACACTTGAGCTGCTACCCACAATGTGTTCTCAAAAGCTCCTCTTTTTCCAAATTGTGCCAAAGACAGATTGGTTGACAGAAAGAGGAAAAAGGGATAATTATGCGGCCAACTCAAATGCAAGTGAATGCCAGCATAAAGCAATGCCATCTGTTAGGATCATGACCAAAGGGTGAAATAACTGCATGTACTGAAAATGCTCTTTGAATTATGTTGTGATTAATTAAGTTAAACATCTTTTTTCCCCTGTGCCATAGTGTGTAATGGAAAGTTGAAGAGTAAAGGTTGGCGCTAATATGCAAATGTGCTATCAGGCTGAAATGAATGGTCTAGTCAATCTAAGAAGGGCTGCATATATCACAATCAAAACCTCAATTTGAGTTGGTGTAATTATCAAATTGCAAAGATTTCAAATATTTAGATAATGGAATGTCATTTGCAAACAACAAAATATCCTGTCTTTTATAGAAAATCTTGTTGTATACACATAGTTAAGACCTTAATAACATGTTCTGAAATTCATGTGTTCTTGTAATAGTTTATCAGTTCAGATTACAGTGTTCTGTGAAATGTTATGCGCCTAGAGTTGTGTACACTGTGCACGCTGAACAGAATACTCCTTTTTAAATATATGTTGCAAATCTAATAGCAATTACAATACTTGAAGAAAAATTGCAGGTACATTTTTTTTGCCAAAACCGTGCAACCCTAGATCTAACATATTTGTCCTATCTTATAAGCTTCATTTGTGTTGTGTCAATATCAGAAGGACTAAAACTATAAAAGGAGCATATACCTACAGATGATAGAGCTTTACCCAGGAAGCTTAAAAATGCTCCAAAATGGCCCGAAATGGAGTCAATCATAAGTGCTTCGTTTGTGCCGTTTTGTGCTGTGAGAAGTTTTGTTTGTGCTGTTATGGTTTTATGAATATTTGATATTTTATTTTCGGCTGATGACGTTAACCCCCCAGTGGGTATTATTAGTATAGTAATAAGTGTTGAATAGCACTCAAAAACGGTAAAAAGTTATATGAATCGATTATGCTTCGTTTGTGCTGTTTTGGGCCATGCATAATTTCGTTTGTACTGTCATGTTTAAAATAATATATTGATAGTTATTTTGCGGCATTTATGTGACGTAATTTCCGGCCAGCTGGTGTCAGTGGCGTGAGCGTCTCCTGTACCAGACAGCCCAGCCCGACAACACAGCGTAAAATGTGGGCCCGAGCCCGGGCCAAGAATCTCAGCTCTAGTACACGTTGCGCAGCCCGAGCCCGGCCCGAGCCTGTGTAAAATGTTAGAAAGTATGCCTGAACCCATCGGGTCCAGTCGGGTTCAGGCAGATTTTCTACTGTGCGTTATTATGCTAATGCTCAGCTTTTTAAAAACAAGAGTCTTAAATTGTGTGTATAGTAAATTGACTGAACCTTTCCAGTGAAAATCATAGTTGGTCATTTCTCCTTTCTTTGGACTAAATAAAACATTGTCTACATTGCTCTGTAAAGCACCTTGTGTACAAATTTTGCTCTACAATTGAACTTGCTTCACACCTCAGTTTCTACAATAGACCTGATGGCAAACCAGTTTGAGGGAACCCTTATCTGTGGTGGGGACTAGAATCTTCAGGTTCAGCCGTTATTAGATGTTTCAAACTCACAATGTACTGATAAATCTATCAGTAATACATTACAAATTATTATACAACATAAGGTTAATTGATATCTGGAAGGAGATGCATCTGAATATCCACCAATAAACTTATTTCTCATATAAGCACAATAGATTTATGCGATCATGCCCTATCTGCATTACTGTAGATTTAGAACAAAAAGCAAAAAGCAAAAACAAAATAATAATTAAAATAATAAAAAATAAAACTTTCCTTGCTTTACCAAAATGTTCTCATTAGGTCATCAAAATCTTCATGTGTTTTGGCCATATATTATTAAAACTTGACAACATCCCGCACAGCTTTTCAAATGTACACAACAGTTGTACCTATTGTTTCTCACACAATCTCATGGCCTCCTGTTAAAGTGCAGATGTGTGGACCACAGCTGGAGTGGAGCATGCGCCCACTCTGCCGCGTCCCCATAGGGTCAGTGCCAGTTTGATCAGTGCAAGGGACAAGGGTTAGCTGCTGTGTACGCTGAGTTTTTATTTGTCAAACGGTACTCATCTTTGTTTGTGTTGTTGCAAGGACATACACGTGTCCACACTCGCTTAGCAACAATGCGACAATTCAATTACAATAAATAAAACAAAAACACTTCTTTGTTTTGTAGATGAGATATACAATGTAATATTTGCAGGGGAAAAAACCCAAGGTATGATAATAGATAATAATTGGTTGATGGTACAATCAACCATGACCCATCCAGTCATGGTTGATTGTACTAAGACACTTCAGCCTCCTATTAATGTAGGATGAAGCTCAACAGTTCCACCCATTTTGGTTCTGGAAGTAAATTCCTCATTCATTTTTGCCATAGAAAATGTCAGGAGAATTTTGAGAATTTTTGAAAAATTCAAATATTCAGGGGTGGAAGGCATGACGGAGGCCAAGCAGGTATGTGGTAACGAATGTCCATAAAGCGGTTGGTTTTTGTTCAAAAACACATGTAAATCTTGCTTCACTAAAGAGTTTTAGTTACTCAGCGGTTTATAAAGTTTCAGAAACAGATTTTAAATAGAATCATAGGTTTTATGCTCATTGAAAAATGTCTTCACATTCGTAAAAAAAAAAAAGGTTTTCGGGTCTATTTCAACTTTGACTTATTGAACAGATCGAATGGAACTTAAATGCTGTGCAATTTATATGTTGAGTATTTCTTTTCTTTTTTTAAATATCTTTTCCATTATTCCCTGTTTTGTTCTCTCTGTCTCCTGCTCTGAGTTATATGTTCTGTTTCACAAATGTAAAACTGAAAAAAAAAGAAAATACTCCTGGAACCAAGCCGTGGGCTGTATGAACATGGTTTTGAGTCAGATGCAATGGAATCACTATGTACCTTTTCTGACCATGTGCTTGTCTCCATGGAAATGTTATTGCTTTCCTTGGAATGTTCCGCAGTATGGCTTCAATGTATCTATTTCCAAACAGATGTATTCATTTATTAGAATTAGGATAGTGCATATAAATGTGTCTGCACCAGAATAACGTACATGTTGTTAAACCTGAACAGCCACATGACAACAACAGACATATGACATCAGAAACATTACAAAGACACAGCAAAAACAACATTCAGAAGTTAGAATAGCCCAATAAAAAAGCACATCTGTGTGCATGACTTTGTTTTTAACCAATTTCAAGAACTTTTTTGAAGGGTGAGTAGAGGTTTCTGATTATGTTCTGACAGTGTATTCCATGATTCCCATTGTCAGATAAATGTGGTCCTTCTTTGCACACCATCAGAAAAATACATAGTGCTCCTGTAAATCAAAGTCGAATTACATTCTCTTTATGGTGCACAATACGTCACTCTGAAAGAGCCACTTGTGCATAAGCGAATTGTGAAACTATAACACAAATTAGAGTAATTGACATTTTAAGTCTACTTTAGTGAATGCTGCGTCTGGCTGGAGTCCATGCAGCCGTTTGTCGTAAACAGCAGCTGACTGAAACATGACCATCCACAGTCTGTAAACCACAAATCCCCAGAAATTTGCGCCAAGCAGATAAGTAAAGTCTCAGTGACCAAATACGGACAAGATGAGTCCAGTGTCTGCAGCAGTCTGGTTTATGTAGAAGGAGACGCTGAGCACTCTCTCTGCATGGAGTCCTCCGGGTGGTCGCGTTTACTACAGAGGTGTGAATGGATGTGTTTCCCAGAGTATCCAGTTATTATGTAAGAAACAAGACAAGATAAACAGAGAACAGAGCATCACAACATTGAGGGACTCAGTTATGGTCCTCCTTTAATGTGTTTTATTTGCATTAGTAAAGCCCATTGGTGAAAACATAATTCTTCTGGTATAATGAGTAATGGGTTAAAATGTTATCACCAGACGATACATGAAGCAGACATACTGCTTACAACTGGTCCAACTGGATTTTTTGAGCCGATACCAATATTCGAGATTTGTCTTGCTGAAGTGGCGAATAGCCCATATATGCTGATATCAATTGCACAATTTAAAAATCCCTAGCAAGACAAATAAGCTAAGTTATAATAAATTAACGTTTATTTTTTTTTCAAAAATGATGTATTTATCTGGGATAGGAAATAATTAGTTAATTTTTTTTCCGTTTTTAGTCAGTCTGATCTCTGAAGTCTGGGAACTCTGAACTGGGATTGACACATGACTCACTGAGATTGAGGCATCTTAGAAAAACATTGGTGCCATGTATCACAGATACTGGAACTGACATCCACCCCTCTTTACAGCTACAGTGACACCTCATCGTGCTGTTCAGTTCGAGGGCTGCTACTACCACTGGTATGTTCATCAGTTATCCCAGTGCCCTGCGTTATCGTTGATGTTGAAACTACATCTACAATCCGCTTTACCATGAAGGTAGAAACCCAAAACCAGACTAGACTACTTTGTCCTTATTTTATTTCATTTTGTATTTTGGAGCAAAGCCATGTTTTAGTAAGATCAAAAAAAGTTTTTTTTCCTTTTAAATTCATGAAATATCCACTCCATTTATCAATATGTCGTCAAAAGGGGCATACCAAGGACAGATAGAGATCTGGTTATGTAATTACAGACATTCCCAGTAACGAGCCACGAGTTCATACACAGTGAATGGTCTGCAAAAACAACAAAGTCAAAAAGAGCGACAAAAGACAGGGCATGCCAGTGCCACGTGTGACTCATTAGAAAGATGAACAGCAGCCGGTTTCCAAATGGAGTTTCCATTATGTTTTAGTAATGACACTGCTCATAACTCACTGCAATTCACAAACTATACAGTGAACCCTTGTATGCAACTCCAGGAAAATATGAAATCATAAATTGTAAAAATAATAATAATGTAAAAAAAAAAAGGAATATGCTTTGTCTTGGAAAAGCTATTATTATTTGTTATTATTTGTTTTCTTTTCTTTTCTTTATTTGTAATTCATATTTATCCTTATTTTGTTTATGGAATTAGTTTACTGATAAATGTACATACTGTAACTTTTCTCTTGCACAATTCAGTCTAAGGAAAGAAGGAAGTAGAAGTGGGAGAAGGACGATATCACAATTGTTGTTACGGAAGAAAATATAGAATATATCACATACAATTAAAAGTATCAAAAGAGAAGTGTAATCTCCCAAACAAAAGTATTTGTACTCGACAGTGGTGGTTCATTTTATTTAAAAAATAATTCAATATTGCCCACCCCCAGAAGTAATTTTTGTGACATATCTGACAAGAATTAACAGCTCGAAGCCTTTAAACGACAGAATCCCAACAGCAGTATGATGTATGTGTGATATGTTTATGAGTACAGTGTCAGGAGATAACGTCTGACACAGCGGCGTGTTGGAGCAGCTCTGAACTCCACCTCACCTCGTTCTACAAACCCCGGGCTCTGCAGCAGCACAAAAGGCCTCAAGGTACAGGGGTAGTCAGCTTATGGAGTCAGTCCTGTCCAGGTCCCTTAAGTCACAACATGACGCAAGAAAAGGCACAACATGAGGCATGACAAGGCAATAGAATTATCTAAATAGTACTCCTTAAAGAAGCCATAATATGCTTTTGTTTGCTATATAAGTATAATTAGAGCCGGTACTTGCTTATAAAGAGATTTATTAACTGCAAATCAAACAAAAATGAACTGCGATTAAAAACAGACCATTATTAATCACACATAATTATGTAATTTTCTTCATTATGATTATGATGTACCAAATTGGTCAATTTGGACATATTGCATACAGTAAAACACTGAATGAGTTTGAATTAGGTTACGGGCAACACGTTAATATGTCTTCAGAGACAAAGCTATTCATAATAACCTGTGTGTTCTGTCAATTCAGCTTGACATGAGTGTTTTGATTTTCCTTGATTCTGCGTTCTCTTTTGTACCATCCTCTTGCTCTTGCATGTAGCTCCTCCTTAGCTAAAAGCGTACTCGGAAGCTACTACTTTGAAGGACCACCTTAAACGGGCCGGTACAGTTTACATCTAAGCTATACTGGGCTGGCTAATAAAACAAGAATAGTCATATAAATATTTCTGTTTAATTCTAACCAACTACATTTAGTAACAACGTTTTCAGTTAAAGTTTTCCAGGTTTCAGCAAAAGTCAAAAAGTCTGATCAACATGGCATGCAAACTATCAAGGCAATTAGTTTACTGCATATATGTTTTATATTTTGGGACATCTTTGCATATAGATTGTGTACGTTTTTTCATCTCTAGAGCTTGTTTGCATCTAATAGAAAATAATGTAATCACAAAACACAATTGTAGGCTGTTTTTGGATATGGAGCGAAATGTTATTGCATTTTCCCTAAAGCAACGTTTTTAAAGCTGCTCCTCACATCCATCTCTGTATGTTAGGCTTTAATTGTATTTGGTGCACACTAGAGAACAATCCAATGAAAGATTCTCTCTGAAATACAAAGCTAATAGTTTGTGTCTTGAACTGAGTGCCCCCTTGAACAGCAGAAGGTCGTTTCATGCAGGTTGTGATGGTCTGGAAAGGTGCATTATTTGTGGTTATGTAACTGTTTTTTTTTTATTTTGCAACTAAAAATGCTATTACTTTTATTTCTGTCATCTAAAAGGTATTATTTTAACCATTTCTTCTGCATTTCAAAATATGCAATTTAGACATGGTTTCACAGACAAGTGCCATAAAAGAAAGCTGATTGCTATTTCTTGTGCTGCAGCCAAAAGGGGCTTAAACAACATGTTTTGGATGCTGAGGTTGATCTGTTCGCAGTGGAAACCCTGAGTGCTTGGCCTGGTAGTCGCTCATAACACCACAATATAAAGGCCTAATTAGTCTAGCACCTCTGTCCATTAGTTCTGCTCCAGCTCACACCAAATGACCAGCGCAGTTCCTGTCATTCTGAATCGGACCTGCTGGAGCAGACATAACAGAAGTGACAAATCTGGGAAAAATAAAGTGCAATGTCTTCAGGGAGTTTCTAGTCAAAAAAGGGGTTTTGACCCTTCGGTGCTGCTGTACATGAGTGATGTGTTCAATGTCAAAAAACAACTCTATAAAAGAAGATGCAAATATATTAACAGAGGAGACCGAGAAATGATATTGTTACTGAAGCCAATTAGTGTTTTTGTATCCGTATTGCCAAAACATGATTATGCATGAATTAAGGTACTATTATAAGATGAAGTGGTTTAGAAGCTTCAGGTACTAGCAGTAGAAGTGGAAGCAAATAATAGCCTATTCTAAGATGTTACTGTTAATTTGCTTAATGAGAAAACTGTGCATTATTTGTTTATTTGTTTGGGACAGTGCATGTTAATCAATCTGCCAAATTCCATCCACGAGATCCTTTATCTATAGTTGAAGTAGCTGTAGCAATAGATGTAGAAAGTGCCTTAGTTGTAGTTGTAGTTGTAGTAGTCGTAATGGCAGGAGTATATGCTGAACAACAAGTACTTCGAAGAGCACATTTTGAATTATTCACCCCTCTCTAAATGTAGGTCAGGGGCCCAGTCTTCAGGCCAAACTGCTGTCTCCTCACTTTAGCACACCGTCTATTTCATCATCCAGCTTGTTGCCCCATATAGTTGCTTGGTTAATCATTACTAGCACTTGGTCCCGAGTTGCAAAAAAAACACATGTTAGGGATCAGTGTGTGAGAAAATGAGCCCATATGTGCGGTGTCAGGGTCGGCACGATAAAATGGGATTCCCTTCTGGAGAACCACCTGTATGCCACTTACATTACACGCGCCCACCCGTATGTACATTACACGACACCCTCGCTCTATGGTGGGACTTGGGTTGGCACTCTCTCATGTTTGGTCTCATTATCAGCTGCTTGTTTGCTCCGCTGCAGTTTTTGTTTAATTTGTGGATTTTAAAGAATAGCTTTTACTTATCGCGGTTGCCAAGTTTCCTTTTGAGGCATAAATTATCCACATACAGTATTTTACTTGAGGCAATTCAAAAGGTGTGTGTGTTCAGAGTGCAGCATGTACCGTATATAGGGGCTTGTGTTGATCGTTATATAGATGTGGGAAATAGGTAACTGGAGTGAAGATGAATTAATTAAACTCACGAAATGACATTTAGAAAGTGCAACTGATATTCTTCTTACTGTCTGAATAAAGTACACCAGATTAAAAGTTCCTCAATGCAAAGTGTTGCATTTTGTACAGTTGTTGTGACAATTCTAGCAGTAATTTACATTTACTACCTACTTTTCTGTGTGTCTAAACTGTTAAGTAAATAACAAAAAATCGAATTCTCTAGAAAGCACAAATATTTAAGGTGAGAGTATATGCCTTTACCAAACTAAAAGGTATGTATTATTTGCATAGCATATTTTTTTTATTCATGATCATGCCAGACACTCAGAATATGGCTGTCAAATTCAACTCAGTGTATTTTTGAACACCCCAATAGCACAACAGCTGGACTTTGCATCAAGGCTTATTAAAATGTGCTCCAAACTCCCATTACCTCTAGCTCTATAAACTAAACATTGTGAAGATGCGCAGATCATATGGAAATGTTAGAAAGTTTTGGATTGTCTGTCGGTTGGAGTGACCTGAGCTGCAGCGATGTTGATCCGCCAGGCGCCCACAGTAATCAGTCAGTCTGTGTGGAGACCAGCGCTAACTGCATCCTGTGGTCATTACACTGAACAGCCCATTAAGAAAGCAGGCTCTTTGGCTGAGATGGTATCTCCAAGCCCACTTCCAGGAGAGAGCGGGGTGGAACGCTACTGTGTGTTGAGACAAGACCCTCCCAAAGGCTGTTTATCCACAAATAATGTTGACATATTTGGGCTTAATTGTGTGTGATTTATTTATAAGCTCAAGGCAAAGAAAGGAAGCAGAAAGTGGAAGGGAATTGTTTTTGCCAACTTCATTTTTAGCGGTTAATAAATGAAGCAGAAACAATAAACTACCAAATTAGTGCAGCTTATAAGGTTACGTTTTTGCCTGCGTAGTTTTGTTGGTTACTTTAAGCAAAACATAGTATTATAATTTCGAACTGGAGTATATTTTGGCAATAAATTCAGTCGGTGTGGAGGAGCTGCTCTATCACCCACTGATCAACAACTACAAGAGAAAATGCTTAATAAAATATTTTGTACCTAATTTAGATATTAGGTACAGAATACCTTATAAAGTACAAAATAAATCAAAATAAAGAGATTTGTTTGTACAGTTATCCAAGAATGCTAATAACAGCTATGGGCTTAATGCTATTGCAACGCTAGAGTCGTCTGCTGTATCTACAGAATAATTAATTTACTCTTCTGAGGTAAAGCCATGTCAACAACATCCATTAAGACCCAAATTTGATTTGACTAGAATTAATTGTGCTTAAAAAACATGTCATTATCCAGTAAACTTCTTGAAAGAGGGAAAAAGGTACATTGCAGAGAAGAAAAGTTTTCACCCGTACCACGCCCCCCTATAATGATGTTGCCGACTGGAAGGCAATATTTAAGTAGGTCTTTTCTAAGACGAAAGCAAAAGCAATCATTCCAGCCACATAGAAATTTATTAATTTTGAATTATAAATCATGATTTGATCTATTGCAATTTTTATTTCCTTAATTCCTTGATGTAGGATTTTCATATAATTTCAAATACAATTTCGAGACCCCCTTAAGCTTTTTAAAATGCTATTTCAGAAAGTCTGTAAGGGTCATTAATGTACATATGTAGCTTCAAGTAAAAGGTAGACAAGTTAGGTCTATTTGAAAAAACAAGCACAAAGCATCATGAGAACTAGAACGGAATGGAATTTGAAACGTTTTAGCCAAAAATGTTTCCATGGTCAAGGTGTTTTTTGCAGAAACGTTTCAGATTTCGTTCCGTTCTCCATCTTCAGCCTCTGAGGAGTCTCCTGGTGGCAGCGGTCGATAATACACAGGTAGGTGACCAATGCTCGCTCAACTGAACCCCAACAGATCCTGAATTATTGTGCGCAGCATCCAGCATGGAGCTTTGAGTGAAATCTGTTTTTGCACAAGGACAAGTGCGGAGTAGTTTCTCTTCTCAGCTTCAAGTCCAACATGTACGTGTTCACTTTTTAAGAACAATGCTTACAGACCTGTACAATGATCAGATTTACAACAGTGACAACTTAAGTAATAAGTTAAGGTTTGATATATAATGGGTATTATAAAAAGGGATGTCAACATTGTTTGATTAATCAATAATTGTGATTATTTAAGGTCACAATATAAATGTAAGGACTAGAAAACAATAATTGTGACAATTTTAGAAGCAAAATCAATCTATCCTATTAAAAAGGTAAACCTGAACACTTTTATATCTGGCTGTTTATGTCTCATTTACTGTATTTCATTTTATCATTCAGAAGGTTTAACTTCCTCAAGCTGGTCACAAACTAGATAGAATGTGATTTACTAATTGGTATGAGAAGAAACCTTCTCACAATAATTGTAAAACTACAATTTTGATATTGTGACATCAATAGTTCTAACAACACCCACATCAAAATAACAAAAGTCTTCTCTTCATGAAATCATTGTGTGGTATTTTTTCCCAAACAAGTGATGTATTTTTTGAGCAGCCTATTTTATGGTTTGTGCACTGTTAAAATTGGAGCATGATTCATTGCTATTTCTCCTCAAATCTTTTTATGGAAACATTATGTTTGGCTGATACACAAACCATTGTTACGCCCTTAACTCTTTTTATTTGCAATAGAGCACCATCATCATAAGCCTTCTCTCAGTCCACACAGCGACTTACAACTATAGTGTTTACTTTGAAATTTGACGGATTGTCTCTCTGTGTCATTCAGGCAGCGTGGCGGGCCTCGATAAGCTCCCCTTATGAGGTGAAAATCCACTCTTCATTGCCCAGTCGCCCCCCTCCCAGAAACAAGACTTACGGCATGTCCCGGCTGTTCCTCTTTTTGGCAATGCTACTTCTCTCCTGCAGTGTCCAGGTGGGTCCCATGGACACATTACATAACACTCATACACATATGATAACGTACACAACTTCACTCATTCAGCACTGCTTAACATTTGGAGATACAGATTGTTAGTGTTGAAGCCTATAAACGTCCGTGGATGTTGGTTACAGCTTTAAAGTATGCATCAAGCTGTCCACACAGTAGCACTTTTCCCGCACATGGCTTGTCTGCCGCTACATATAGGGGGACTACAGACAGAGAATAAATGACTTGTTATAGGCTAATATATAATTATACTTCACACATCCCCAATGCTCTCTGGTTAGGCTTGGTTTGGTCCTGATATAGACTTGGTTCGGTCCTTTTCTAGTCCTGATTAGGATGACAAAATAATTTGGTTAATTGAAAACTCTGATTATTCAGGTCATAATCTAATTGTAAGAACTAAAAAAAAAAAAAAGAGTTTGTGGTAAGTTGTTTAGTCGGGGTATCAATAATCGTGAGTCATTGTTAAACCGTATTGCTTGTTCACATAGCTGAGAAGATAAAATGTGACTCTTGGTTAAGTCACGGTCAGGTCCTGATATAATTCCAGGTTTAGTCTGAATTTAGTCTTTATTTTGAGGTCACTGTGTGATGTGTGTACAGTTGTGATAGCAGGAATAATGAACAGGAGGGGCTGTTGTGTGCTCAGGTGTGCCCCGCTATGTCCCTGGATAAGCTGCAGGAGAGCTGGAAGCTGTACACAGAAGAATGTGACCGCAACAACAGCCGGGATCCTCCCAGCATCGGTAAAAAAGAGATTCATTGTGGGATTATTATGTGGGTCTGAGGGGATAAGAGAAAATCCAATGTACACTGAAGGAAAGAAGTCACACATGCAAACAGTACAAGGATTGGGGATTTAATTAGACATGGAGCTGTGATTTCAATTGAGCACAAAATTTATGCAAAACACAGCTTTTGTAAAATATCAATAGTTTACTTTTACTTTAGAAGAATAAACACTTTTTAAAAAATATATATCGATACATATACATACACACTTATATACATATACATACATATCCGTACATACACATACATAAACACACACATATTTCCCTGTAGAGTAATAATAGCAATAGCATTTTATAACAATACAATGAAATAAAAAGTAATAATAATAACATCACCTCCCCAATAAGTAAAAACAAAGAAAACAAATCAAAAGCACAATTTAATATTATTCCAGTCATTCATCTTAATTGTATTTTCGTTTGCCTTGATTTGAGGAAACAATACTGATATCTGAATGTGACTTATTTGACATGCACCAATACAATGCATCTGATTCATCAAAGCATGAAGCAGAATGAAGCTATTCAAAAAAAAAGTAAACAACCCATTATCCAAGGAATTATGCATTAAGCTCCAAAGTGAGTGTGTGTCTTCAGCAATTTCTTTATTTTCAAACACTTTAACTTCTTCGTCCAATTCATGTTTGGCATAATTTTCACATTAAAACACAAATAAAGGAGACACTTGCATTGATGTTGAACACTGCTTCTTGATTTTTTAAGTTATAATTATTTACAATAACAATTCTGGAGTGAATTCATAAAGCTGATGCAACAGTTCTCAATCCAGTGAACTATGTGCTATTTCTCCCCTTGCCTGGATTAGGAGAAAGTTTGGATCACAATTAAAATGCAAATTACTGTACAAGAGACAATGTGCTGTGTCAAACACTGAAAAGCCTCGAGGAAAGAGGATGCTTCAGTACAGTAACTACTTCTTGTCAGCATTATTTACTGTCAATTTCTATTAATGACTGTGGTTCAGCATTCACAACAGCCAGCGGTGTTAACCCAGAGGGACAAGTGTGGCATCAAGATTGTTGTCTTTCAGTACAAGATTTCAATGTAAAGTGGACACGGGCAAGCTCCTCTAGTGAATGGCTAGAACAAACACAGCATAGCATTAAAGGAGATTATGCTTTTGTCTGTTTGACATTTTAAATTGCAATACTGATCTAAAAGTGAAAGTTGACCTCCAGTTGAAAAATGAAAAATTTCCAGCTGCTCCTTTTCAGTACAGCACCGTAAATGTTATCACACATTTTATTTAAACAAAATAGTGTTTAGAAAAAATACTGTTCAGGTACTAGTAGGTATCTTTAAATAAATACTGGCATTCAAAAAATATCAAAAGATACCCGGCGCTAATGGGGGGAGGGGAAAACATGAATTATCACAGGAATGACATCTTGAATACAGTAGAATGATGAAGCTCAAAGAAGCATTAATCACTCTAAATACAACTTTGTTTGGGTCAGTGAGAAGGGAAACCAGTTATAACACGATTAAAATTAGCATATTATGTCCCTTTTTAATTCCCATGTCATTTTTGCTTTCAGGTTTAGTTTGTAACAGGACTTTTGACGGTTACGCTTGTTGGCCTGATGGTCTCCCAAACACAACGGTCAGTGTGTCCTGTCCTTGGTATCTGCCTTGGTTTGACGAAGGTAAGACACAACACTCATTCAGCTTTCCAAAGTGACAAATTGAATATAAATGTGTCTATTTTGTTTTGTATAGTTCAGAATGGCATGATATACAAGGAATGCGCCGGAAATGGTCAGTGGGTTATCGCCAAGAACACCAGCGAGTGTGACCCAAACCACCCTAGCCCGGTACGCGACAACATTGTGCAGTTTTTTTATGGATTTCAGATCTTTAACAAGCCACCTTTTTTGTAACAGTTGTCTGTCTTGCAGCACTATTACAGCTACATTCGAATTATGTACACAGTGGGTTATTCCCTATCGTTTGTGGCTTTGGTGTTGGCGCTCGGCATCCTCATATTTTTCAGGTAAAGGCACTGCTCCCATTGTGAGAATCCAATGCTTGTAAATACACATATTTTACATGTCCGAATTGCACAAAAACGATATGCTAATACATTTGATAAACTGAAAAGAGCAAAATCTTAATTAATCTAAAAATCAAGGCTTAGCAACAAAGACATCAACTGAAACATTTGCTTGTGTCTGTTATCAGCACTCACAAATCCACCTTTACCAATACCAATACCAGTACTTTATCAATCGCAGACCTACAATAAAGAGGATTCACTGCTCGTCTAAAGCTGTACACACATTTAAAAAAAATGCACATGAATACTAGAGATGTGTTATAGTAAGAGATAGGAACGAGTTAGATAGATTTAAACTTTCACTGTTTGCAATCAGATACCACAGGTTTAAGTCTATATATGTTTTATTTTCAACAAAAATATGAAACAATTGGTGATCTCTTAGAAAACTCCACTGTATGAGGAACAACATCCACATGAACCTTTTTGCCTCGTTCATCCTGCGAGCCCTGTCCATTCTCATCAAAGACGCTCTGGTGGATGCCAACATCGTGTCACAAGACCTCAGCAGTGACCAGGACCCGGGTTTCCCTCGGGCGTCCATGCCTCCTGTGGAGATGCTGGTCAACAATGAGGTCAGTGCAGATGCAGAGCTTAAAACATAGCCTGGGTACACTGTACATGCTGTGTAATAAATCAGTATCACTACACAAAAATAACACGCTGTGGTCCTAAATAGAGTTGTCAAAAACAAAACAAAAGAAATATCCAGACACAAATCAGCTCTGAAACTACGTTTGATACTTATTTAAACAAGTTCACATACTGAAACAAGATAAACTTTTATCTTTCCTAAATATTTTTACAATGGTCTTAATTTAAAGACCACACAAACAGTTTTTATTTTGGGTGATAAAAAAAAAATCTATGTTTTTTTAAACGTTCTCTTGGCCCGTTTATCGTTATTCACCTTATTTAGCACGCCCACTTTTGACGCTTTCTGTTATGATGTTTGGCGTTTGCCAGTGCTGGGAAACAGAGGCAGCATGTTTCCCTGAATGAGTGCTGCGACTCAAGGCCATCCTGCAACATGTGAAGTTTGGGAAATTGACTCTGAAAATGAGGATATAGTAATACTTGCTTCTTTTCGCCGAATAAGAGTATGACATCCTTCTCTCCTCCTTGATGTAAAGAGTTTGAGTGCCTTGAAGAGTTTGAGTGCCTTGAAGATGGAAAAGAGCAATATACATGTGACCATGATTTATAAGTATTAAAATTACCTCAAAAACAGAAATATCTGTTGTAATCTCCTAAACAAGGGAATAAAGTGATATTTCTTCCCTTTTGTGGTTCTTTTTAATCTCCATTCACATTTTGAACCTCAACTAAGATGTTTACACATTTTAGCACATTCCTCATGCATTGTTAAAATATTTAAATATTTGCTCTATGTCAAACTATTAATACTACTTTAGCAGAGCCGTGTTGTGTTTCAGGGCGAGGTTCAGTCACACGCGTTGAGGGTCACAGCTGGCCGGAGAGACAGAGAATGTTGTACAATCTGGACTCAAACAGTGCTCCCCGGGGCGAAAAAGAAGCCCCCATCTGCCCTGATCCAGTGTCCAAGTTCATCTGTGTTGACTCAAAGTGTGCGCCTGTGTTTGCAGACCACGATAGGCTGCCGGATCGCAGTAGTGATGATGCAGTACAGTATTATGGCCAACAGCTACTGGCTCCTGGTTGAAGGCATCTACCTCCACAACCTGCTGGTCATCACAGTGTTTACAGAGAGGAACTACTTCAAGATCTACTTGTGCATTGGCTGGGGTAAGGGCTCTGGCAAAAGTCTGTGATGTAATGCAATTACTGGACATATACAGTTCACTCAGCAGTAATGGAATTGAATGCAAACATGATAAAAGTAAAAAGCAATTACTTTCTTTCACAGGGACACCGCTCATTTTCCTTGTGCCATGGGTCACGGTGAAATACCTTTATGAAAATCAAGAGTAAGTTTCTCCATTAAGTCATTACTTCCTGTGTTTTAATTGGGAGACTGTTGCCAATTTAAAAGCCGATTTTATTTCATATGATAATGAGCAAAATCCTCCGGGAAAATATGCAAGCGAAGACTAGGAAAACAATACTTAAATTGAAATGGCTACTCTCCGAGAATACCATTTTATTCTTGGGGATACTAAAACAAAACAATAGTTAAGGTTAAGAAATAAACAAATATAATGTATATTATCTTCAACTCTAAATAAGGCTACCTGCATTACTTTGGTTCAGTCAGAGCAGCATTTTTGACCCGTCATGCTGTTTGAATATTTCATAACGTTATTTATTCTGCCTCCTGGGACGGGCCATGCACACTTCACTATTTTATATGTGGGGAAAGGCTTTGTGAATCTGCACTTTCGCGACTGAAGAATTGTGCAGTTATGTAAGACTTTAAAACATAGTAGTGTTGTGGCCTCCGCCTTGAGTAAAACCCAGGCTTTTACTTTGCCATGTTTTAGTGCTGCGTGTATTTCTTTTGTTCTATTAAAACTGAAAGTTCCTGGCTGGTTTATAGATTCACAACGTTCGCTTTCTTTGCAGATGTTGGAGCCAAAATATAAACATGAATTTCTGGTGGATAATACGTTCCCCAATCCTCCTGGCTGTTGTGGTAAGAATCTTTATGAGCTACATGCTTTGAAAGTTTTTGCCGAAAAGATTGTAGTAAAAATTACATTGACAGGTGAAGGTCAAAAGCATTTCCTGTTTGGGAATTTATTTCTTATTCAAACAGCATACAATATTTAATGTGATTTATTTATTCATGACAAGAAAAGGTTGCAGGCTTAACATCTGGAATTTACTTCATCTTTGCAGTGTGGAAGAAAAACAATAGAAATATAGTATATAAGGAAAAAGGGGGGCATTTCCATGTATTTTTGTCAAATTCATTAATGAAAGAAGTTGCACTGTTATTGTGCCTATACCGTATAATTTGTATTTATATTAGGTCAAAACCTTTCTTTATTCTGACACCTTATTTTATGCATGTCCTTCATTTTATCATTATTTATATTCTACTATTATTATTTAGTGTTTTATGTTGCCTGGGATCCAATACACACTTCTTCAGTTCTTTGCGACGAGTGAGTCCGGTCACTTGATACGTGATATTTTTGCGTTTCTTTGTTCCTCGTAAGCAGCCATGTTTGGACCATGCATGTCCCAGATTGGCTAATCTCCCTGTCAATCACCCCCGTCTGAACTCACGGAGATTACAGAGTGATATTGATCAGATTGGACATACAGAGAGATATCATTCTGGATTTTCCAGCCAATGTTTTATGTAGCACCTGTTGCCAAAGCAAATTCCTAGTTTGCGATTTTATTTTTCCTTAATTTGCTCTTGTTTACACTTAAATCCACAATTTAAATGTAAGATTACCTGTTCAGTTTTATTATACTATTTATTCCTTTTTGGTTGCTCTATATAACTACAGTACAATGCAAGTTACTTATTTAGGCATCAATTTGTAACTCGATTTCAAACTTTTGAAATGAACTGAACATTCCTAAGTAATGTACATTTATTTCTGAATGTACTTGAGTTAAACTATTAAGTCACTCTTTTGATATTGTCTAGTCCATATTATTTGTACAATACTCTATAAAGGTCACACTTGAGCCTGCATTTAAGTCCTATTTATCACCGCTCTTATGTCCAGATCTCTTACACAGAACGTCACAGATTTTTTCCACACATTAATCTTCTGGTTAAGTGGTCTGTATCTCGCAGGAATTCCTGTCTTTGAACCATTATGAGAAGGGCCGGTTCCCATTTCAACTGTTTTCCTCTTTGCACTGGTCTCTGCAGTTTCACGTACACATACTGTATCTGTTTGGAATAAAACATTACAAATTAACAATACGTCTAGTTCCTACGGGGATACAATTGGCTGGAGACACTGGCATCCTATTGGAGTATATGCTCAAAATAGATGGCTGTTTTTACATTGTGTTATAGCACAAGTAGGTGCCAGCAATTCTTGTAGGTAGAAGTAATTCATCACATGTTCTCTTTATTGGGTGCCGTGTACAGAGCTTTACTTGAGGTAATAAAAGCATTTGAGCTCCCCACCCTTCCATTGTTAACCACATTCTTCCAAATATAAAATGTGTTACTACTTTGGTCTTTAAATGAACCATTTCGACACAAAACACTTGCAGGCCCCATAACAACATTAAGTCTGCGCTGTACAAACAGGGCTCAGCAGCAGTCCCCACATTTCAAGCTGCAAATTGCCCGCGTTTTATTGAAGATTAAAGGTCATAAATCAGAAATAATCTTCATCAGAGGGACACCTACTGTTAGGGAAAATGCCAGATGCTGAGTGTAGTAATGTTAAACTGAGCTCTATTGTGTCAATTCAAACTGGATTACACAAAACAATGGAAGGAAAAGGAAAATTAAGTTGATTGTGATGGCTTCAAAAACATAATTATTGCTCTGTCTAACTTCCGCAGATCAATTTCCTGATATTTATTCATATAATCAAAATCCTTGTTTCAAAACTGCGAGCGCATCAGATGAGATATTCTGATTACAAATTCAGGTAAGTCTCAAAGCGTGGGTTAATTCTAATTTTTTTTTTTATGTATTTTTTTGTGACAGCACTTTTGTGTGATTTTTGTTTCAGATTGGCCAAGTCCACGCTCACCTTGATCCCTCTGTTGGGAATCCATCAGATGGTTTTTATATTTGTCACAGATGAGACCACATCCAGCACCATCACTCTACGGCTCACCAAGCTCTTTGTTGACCTGTTTTTCTCCTCTTTTCAGGTTGAGATTTTAAATGATTTCTGTATCAAATAACAAAATCATTTATCGGTTGCTATTCATACTGCAAATGTCCTTGATGATGGTGATAGGAGATGTTCCGACAAAAGTAATAACGACCCCTTGTGGCTTTGCATCTTTGGTCCTATCTAACAATACAAAATACACTGAGAAAAATCAGTGAAATTAAATATACATCAAAATACTGTCAATATTGGTTCATCCAGGGCCGATGATGACCTAGATAGCAGATATTTTTGGCTCATTGGCAAGTGTAGTTGTTGTAATTTATACACAAAGTTCTTTACATAACAGGAAAATATACATTCAATTTACAATACAAACAGAAAAAAAGTATTTGATTAAAAAAAAGTACTTTCAAAAGAAAAGAGAGTTAAAAAAAAATCTTGTTTTAACATTGTCAGAGGAGTCACTGTCTCACATCTTCAGGAAGACTGTTCCAGATTTTAGCTGCATAAAACTGAAAAGCTGATTCCCCATATTTAGTCCTGACTCTGGGCACCAGCAGGAGGCCTTCAGAGTCTATTCTCTGAGCCCCAGAGGACCTGAGCACATGATTAATGCACGAGTACAAACTGATTCCAATCAGGACCCGATATAGATAATTTCCCTAATTTATAGTACACAGACTTACTCAAAAACTCTATTGTTTATCTAACAATGATTGCGCTTTGAGGCAGAACGCAGATTGTCAAATATTTTCCCTCTCTATCAGGCCTTTAACCCATCATCAGTCTTTCACAGTTACAGGACCAACAAACATCCAAGGTCAGCAAGTACTTAACCTCCTGGTCTCTGCTCCAGTTGTGCTTACGCAGCTCTCGGCACTTGGGGCTTCATTTGTTGCCAATTAAAAAATGCTGCCTTCCACTTGGCGTCAGGATGCATAAAGACTACATGCTGTTTGTGTGGCTAACTGGCTGTGACTTGCGATGATGACATAATGACAGCGACCTTTGGCCTTAGGGACAGATGATGAGAGCCACAGAGGTTTGTTTTGACGAGGAGACGGGCGGAAAGTCAAACTCATTACGCACTGTCTGCTCTGGGACTCATTTTAAGCATTAAAAGCAAATATGAATGAACAACAACCGGACAGGTTTTACACTCACTGGCCTTTCAATATCGTCCTTCTACAGATTGGAACTTTTTGCAACAGGACAATAAAACACCAAAACCTTCTCATTTTGACACCAATCCAGTTCAGGACTTCAGCATATTTTATTTAAAAAAAACAAAGCCGTTTCCTAAGGATTGCAAATGGTGAAATCAAAATAAAATCAAACAACAGCAAAATCTTAGGAGTAAATAAAAGCAGTAAAATTTATAAAACAGAAATAAAACTTGCCACTTGTGAAACAAAAACGCATTTTGGCACAACCTTATATCCATTTCAATTTCAATCAACATTGCCTCTTCACCTGTGAACAAATTTCACCTCGCAAGTAAGACAGTGTGTGGGATTTTTCTCTTTTCTCATTTTCTTAAAATGTGTCAAAGCAATTGAAAACTGTAAAGAAAAGGCTCACATTAACTTTTTCTATTGTCTCTACAGGGTCTCTTGGTGGCCATTTTGTACTGCTTTGTCAACAAAGAAGTAAGTTCATTTTTTAATCTTAATTGGAAGGTAACGTCTGAGACACAAGCATCCTCTCACACAATCACTAAAAGTAAAATAGACAGCAATTTAGTAAGCTTTTGCTTGCTGTGACAAAGATAGAGAAGTATTTTTCCTGTGAAATGAATATGGCTTGATTGATGTTCAAAATGCAGTTTTGTGGTAAGTTTGGTGTTATAATTTCTAACTTTGAAGATTCAATTTCATGATTTTGACACCGATTTGGTAGCAGGTATGGGCAAACTTTTTGACTCCAGGGCCACATTGGTTTTTACTTGCTCGGAGGCCGGACCATTTACAGTTTGGATGTTGTTAACTACAGTATATTACACACATACTATTACACATAGACTTAATGCCTAAAATACACAAAAACTACAACAGAATAGCAAAAATCATTACCTTTATTTAGTGGGAACAGTGCCGTTGGTCACTCTTTTTAGCCGATGCATCAAAGTTTGGTGTTATTCTAGTGGTGGCTATTCTCAAAACAAGCAGCTGCAGACAAAGACAACTATAAAATGACAAATGTGGCATACCTGACTTATACTTTTTTTTCATTAAATGCTTCCCTGAGCTAGTCCCTTCCTAACAGCAGCTTTTTTGTTTATTTGTTATGATATAGAATGTGATTATCTGCTGCCAGAACTACCTGTGCAGTTATTCAAAATTAACGCACTCCAGTTAGCATTAGAATTCTCACTGACCATGGTATAATTCACGTTATACAACAATTCTCCATTACGTTGCTGCATGTCAGAATACATTTGCCATGTTGTTTGTTTAGCCCACTCATCTGCCAGTTATAATATTAAGACAGCTTTTCCATTAGCATGTGATCATTATGCAAATTGGTCAGACTTGGGTGTCTTAGCAAAAATTCATCAGGATTTTGCATGCTACTGTGTGTCTGGCTCTCTTTCATTCTTGATTTATAAACACACGTAACTGGGATTAGATGAAGAGGTGACTTTACATATCTGGAAAGAATAATATGACTGTAATAGGATGTCTGTCTGCAAGTGTCAAAATACGTGGGAAAAAAATGAATCATAGAAAATATGCATACATTACTAATACTAGGCAATGTATGTTCAAAGGTTAGTTTGTGTTTGTGTATTCAACCTACAATGTTTAGACTGCGTCTCAGTTCTGCTAAAAGGGGAAATGTTACAGAGCCAATATTAATAAAGTACAAAATAACTAAATAGCACCAGAACCTTATATTATATTACTTATTTACAGCATTGACAAAACTGGTATTCACAATAAAATCTGGAAACAAGGAATAATTCTAGATACTTTCCTATTTACTTTTGTCAATTCTTTTTAAAAATGTAAAAAGAACAACAACAACACCTAAGTAAAGTGTAATAGCATGACATATTTTGAGGATTATTATTCTGAAATGGAGGGAAACCAAAAATACAAGTACTGCCTCCTTGTTTGTAATACAGTGTCAGCATTTTTTAATTGTTAATGTTTCACTGTTTGAGCTGCTTAATTGGTGTCTAAACATCCATAGAATTGCTGAAACTTACATTTTCTCCTGCCACCTGGCCAAGTAGATCATTTAAGTTTGCCTTTATGTAATATGTTTTTCTTTTACTTCTTTTGCTTTCAGGTTCAGTCGGAGATCCTGAAAAAATGGAAGCGCTGGAAACTGGGCAGGAACATCGAGGAGGAGTACCGACACACCTACAGCAACATGCCCAACACAAAGACCGGCAGCCTGTTGCAGCATGTGGCCCCTCTACCCGAGACCACGACCACCCTGTGCAGCCCCGAGGAGCGGCACATGCTGGTGTCGAGCTCCCACAACGGCCTGGACAACAACAAAGTCCCCTGCATATACCCCCTGCAGGAACGGGCCACGGACGGGGGCAGCAGTGAGGACTGAGTGGGTGAGGGCGGATTTGGCAAACTGCCCCGTGAAGAGGTGAGATGTGCGCATCAAAAGACACTCAGCCCTTGTTCTGAATATAAGAATAGAAAATAGAAAAGACAGCAACACTGGGAGGAATGGGCTGTTCGCATTGTCAATAAGGACACAGACTGCTGCATGCTGAACAACGCCGTACAAGAAATCAAAACAGATGAGCCATTTTAGTTTACTCGGAAAACCGCATTGGAATTAAACTCCTCAAACTGCAATGGAAGACTTTTCATGTGTATGAGCTGTATTGTGGTACAAGAGACAAGCACGACTGCATTCGACCAAACAGAAGACCTTAAGGACAGTAGAGAATTGTATTTTTTGGCTTTGCTCAATCTGTAAATGGTTATGTGTTTATAAGAAATATAGAAAAATAAGTTATGTATGTTATGTGTACCTCATGCACAAAGGTGAACCGTGTTGCTCAAGCAGTCCAATGGGAAATTGGCAGCTGCTCTCCCTAGGTCATTCCTGGCATGACATGAAAAGAGGTCATGGGATGTTATGGGATCAAATATACATAAGCTACACTGATCATGCTTTATGTAGTTACTTGATGTACAATGAGTAGTTTATATGCGGACGTCTCATTCAAATGCAAACAGTAACAGCATCTTTTGGCAGCAACGTGTTCTTTTTTTTTCCCCTTCTCATGCTAATGTGCCATAAGCTCTGGCTAAGTATGTGCAGCTCAGTCTCGAAATCCAGCTAGATGCACTAGATTCAAGATTAAAAATAATCTTCAGGTCGACCCAGCCCATAAAAGCACACATGCATTAAGGATGAGGGCAACACTGACTGGGATGTAACATGTCACCTACGACACCAGGGTGTTTAAATATAGGCTGCCGGTTGAATCGGTGCGCTTAATTCGTGAATCATTCAGCTGCGATTTGTGCAAGACGTCACTAGATATCACTGACAGAATAACTAATGCACTCTCCGGGCTGAACAAAGATAGAACAAAAAAATAAAACTGGTTTTAGCAACTGCATTTAAAAAGAAGTGGTACTTTTGCTAAGTGCTAAACACTTTTTGCCGAACTAAACTTGACTTTGTATAACTCTTTGCACAATGTTTAATTTATATTGGTGTTACCGATGTGTTCGTTGAGGTGATTTTATTTGATTGATGTCAGTGTATTGAAGACACACAGGTCTGTAAGTGCAAATGGCTATTTTTGATGGGTATGAATGGTCCATCAGAATTTTCAAGTTAAATTACGAGATGAGATGCAGCTTTGCCACTAGAGCGATGCCTACATATTGCTGTTATAGCCGTACAATATAGGAACTAAATATAGAACATTCCCAGAAGACATGCCATAGCTCAGATTTTATGTTGAAGTTTATTTTTGTGTTGAGACAAGATGCTTAGAGCTAAATTTACGACACCATGCAGAGAATAGCTTTGCATAACAACAAGGTGCTGGTAATGCAAAAATAATACGTTTTTTGTGTAATATGGTGATCTGGTGACGCACTGAGGCTGCTGCTGCTGCTGTTGCTCAAAAGGTAAACATTGTGTTTGTCCAGAGCGATATGCTACTTTATATGGGTATAGTATATATTTGTAATTCTGTTTTAAAATAAAACATGTCTTTCAAGCTGTGACCGTGTGTGTATTGAAGCCAGCAGCTCGGGTCACTCCCCACGGTGGACCAAAGTGGTTCTGTTTGAATGTATTCACAAAAAGGCCCAGGCGGTGCATATTTTTCTTGTTAAAAAGTGTGCAGTATGTATTTGTTGTAAAAATAAATCCTTAACAAATGTGTTGCAGTTCATTTTAATATTGTGTCTGCTTAAAAATGTCCAAATGCTGAAAGAAAAAAATAAATGACGTCGATGTATCTAAAATGATGTTGTGTCTTTTACATTTCTGAATATAATTGTTAATCATTGCTGCAAAGGAGCGCAGACGCTCGGTGTAAGACGTCGCCTATCACACATATTTTTCCAAGCCAAAATCTCCATAGTTCATGCACCCATACTGTTTGTCTTCAGTGAGATGGCCAGGCATAACTTAGATCAATGATAGCAATTTTAGTAGGATTTTTCAAAAGGCCATCAGCACAAGTGTTGTTTTATTTATTTTAATTTTTTTTAAAATAATGTGTTCAGATTTTTAAATGTCATAGCAATCCTTTTTAGCTTTAACAGATTTTTCAGGCCAAACAAAGCTTTTAATCGCCAAAGTAACACATTTTGAAAAGTTTTTTTGCTTCAAATTCTACAAAAAAGAAAGAATGACCTTTCCACATTGTACCACTTTATAAATTGATTTTCTTCACATGTGGCATGCATAAGAAAAAAACAAAAAAACAACTGTGCAGTGCAGGTTTATTCTTGCCAGGAATAATTTAACAACTTTGGGGTTCAAGATGAAGGAATGCGCTCAAACAGCTTTGTAGAGCTGTTCATAATGAATAAAGTGAGTATGTCAGGGGAAAGGTCAAAATAATGCATTTTATACTGTATATTCTCATTATCCCTGACATAGACGGCCATGCTGCGGTTGCTTTTTGCTGTCTTGTGCATTACTTAAATGCACATTTTTTCATCATTGTTGGTTCAGGAAAAGGAGAGACATGAAGGTAAATGGGAATTAATTTTTTACAGTCTGACAAATCCCTCCAAGCTGTGCACAAATTACATGTCGGCAAAGATCACGCAACTGAAGAAGACAAGTACTGCTTTTATACACGCTGCCATTTGCTGTTGTTACACTAATGTTCTGTTTTGAAGTTCATTATGTTGTTTTTTTGTGGTTCAGTTTGAGTGAAGTAAACTGAAATCCATTAAACAAAGTTCACATCACTCTGAAAAGGTCCAGGTAGGTAATCTTAAAGCAACACAGTGTAACTTTGTGGAGGTGGCAGGTCCTCTGTATTATTCCATGGAAATATACTTCCCTCCAGGCCAAGTAAGAGTCAAGTTTGTGGAGATACATGTTACTTTTTCCTTTTGGATGTTTGTATTGCACTGAACATAGAAAAAAATCCACATGGTTTTATTTTACTATATTTTTTTGGCTAATAGTTAGCATGGTGGGGCTTTAATGGTTGGAAGCGTGGGATGTTTCAAACCAACAGTTCAAAAATTAGTGATATGAAAGTACAACAGAATAATTTTTGACACTGACATCTTGACATTGAGTGAAGTGATATTAGGCTATCGTGTATTGTAGAATTAGATGTCACACTCATACAGGCTGTTCAGCATTTACAGAATAAAATAATCTTCTAAACCTAAAACTCACCTTAAATTCAAGTAGAACCAAGTTTATGCTTTTCTCAAAATACTCAAATACCCAAAATACTCTCCCTTAAATTTCCACCTCCCAAGGCGCCCAAATTGAATTGAAAGGTGTAAGTATTTTGGTATTTGGATTGACAGTACAGTCTCGTTCTTATTTCACATACAAAATTCACAACTATGAAAATATGGTGTTGTTGTTTTTGCTGTTGTTGTTTTTTCAGACTCGGGCCGGAAAGTGGTTACCATGGTTATGGTCTATATGCACGCTTCAGCTCAGAGCCTGCTAGCTCTGGACACAGCTCACCATGGAGCCCTGAGGTTCCTCATGGGTCTCAAAGCACTCACGCACCCTTGTGTACTACTGCTGTACTGGACTTAACCCCACAGAGGCTAAACATTTGTACTTACTTATCTACAAATGTATTCTTTGTCAGCTTCCCTCTTACTTGCAAAGACACTGGTGCCTACAGCCTTCGGTTGCAGGATTTATTTTTTTGTCCGTCCCCAGGGGTTGGTCTGAGTTTGGGAAGAAGGCCTTTCAGTTTTCTGTACCTTGGGCATGGAACGCTTCACAAAATGACTTGAGCTGGCCTCCTAAGAAATCAATCAATCAAATCTTAAATGACAGGGAACTAGAATCAACAGTATAACTGATATATTTGAAGCTAATTTATAGATCTATATTTTGCAATTGTACTCTTACATGTACTGTATGTGGCTTTGTGCTTGGAAATCTGAATCCAACTTTTATCGCCCTCCAGTACACTCTTGACTTGTCAAAGTCAAAGTCACATTGACCTGAGAGTCATTTTTCTGGGTTAAAAAAGGTTAAATAATTTCAGCAAGCCCTGTCACTGTTTTTATAAGGCTCCACAAATACATAATCTCATGGTTTAAATGGATTTTAAATGACAACAATCAAGTCTTTGGGTTTGAAAAAAGGCATCACTTTCTGAAGCTATTTTGAAAAAAAGAAATTTCACTTGAGAAAGACAATGAGTTGAACAAAGTTGAACTTTGTACCGAAATTTGTTTAATGTGGAGAGGCCCAGTAATTACTGAGATAATAACCAAAAATCAGATAAAAATAGTTTTTCGCATAGAAAATAGAGCATAACCTCTATCATGTTTATCAAGTCATAAAATGTAGCATAGTTAATGGTCAGTGAGGGTTTACTGTATTCTGTTTTCCTTCTTTAATTAAGGTGGATTTACCACAGCTAACAGGTTCAACAGTGGGTTGGGTGTTTTTATACCAGACGTTACCCTTGCTGTCACAAGATGCTCACACATGCTGTGAGTGGAGGAGTTAGGATAAAACGAAGGTACGCTTTGTAAGTTTTCTGAAGGGGGGGTCTGACTCTTGCTTAGAGATGTTATTTCTTTGCCAGAAATTTTACACACTATGTCATTAAACTTGCTTATATTCAATAAGTAGAGTACAACATATAAAATGTTTTGATAATATTGAGAATGTTGTTTTAAAGATCTGCTAAATCTGAATATCAACAGACTTTTTCATAATAAAAACGCAACAGAAATAGCTGATTGAAGATGAAAAAAAAGCTTATGTTGTAAACTTTCAAATAAAGGTAATAATGTGATATTAATGCACTTTTGTGATTAATTTGACAAACATTTCACATTTGTCTGACAATTAATCTTCTATTAAAAATAACATAGTCTGACAAATGTTATTGTGACACTTCAAAGACATATCAAGATATTATTTTTGCCAAAATCACCCATAAAAGTGTAATTTCTAAAAAATAAAAATAAAAAAAACTTCAGTGGGTGCCTCTCTACTGACCTAACCTATGATTTGGTGGTGTCCACTGCTTGTTACCATGGAAACAGATATGTTAAATGCAAACGGTGGGAATATTTCAGGTTAATAACTCCATGGATAGATAGGTGGTTGACCCTCCACCAGAAATGTTGCTGTACACCCAATAAGAGTTTTTCTTAATTATTTGCTTTTGATTTTGAGGATTTAAAAAATCATCTTACCAACACAGCACTTTTCATCACAGTGGACAGAGGGAGACAGGAGGATTGGCTGGAGCTTGTATCCATCAGTCTGGTTTATGGGGCTCATTAGCTGTGTCTGAGCCAGGCCTTATCAACTCGCCCAGACAGCGCTGGGTCCCGTGGGTGTCCACATGCAGCAGGGCAGTGTGACCAAATTCAATGTGTAACATAGACTCAGAAATTCCATCCAAACCACCACAGCTGTATAGTGTGTCAGCGCCACCCCCTCCCTAACCCCCTACCTCACTCACGCTTGGCTCACAAACAAATTAAATCAACTTAATGTGGAATCTGATTAAAGCCATCAAACGCAGAATAGGCTCAATAAATCCAATCTGGCAGACAGTGTGGTGGTGATGGCGGTCAGAGCGGAAGCACCAGCGCTAAATGACTGACAGCGCATAAAAGCAATGGAAGTGGGGTTACCACACAAAAACAGTATAGACTTGTTCTGATCATTATGCACACTTTTGTACCACCTATAGCTTTGCATGACTTTTTATTAGTCCTTATTTCCTGGAACCTTTGGATACAAAAGGCAATCGTTCTCTCAAATCAACAGCGCAGTGGTAAACTGAGACAGACAAAGCACACACAGCTAAATGGATTGGACAATTGCCTTCATCCTGCAATTATTTAAAAGACCTATTCTTACAGTGGTATTTTTGCTTCTACCTTGAATATGAGCATATTCTACACTTTTTTCTCAAGGCTTGGATGTCAGGATAAAACCTTTGTACACTCATAGGGATTAAGTGAGACAACAGTGACTTTCTCAGTGAAATTATTAAACTGAAAAAAAATTATAATAAATATTAAGTTGGGTTTGCAAGTAGATTTTTGATTTTTTTAAGCTTTAACATGACATGATTATGAACTCCTACAACATACCAAGAGTTGTGTTAAGAGTCTATCACACATGCAAAATCGTAGCTGTTTACTTTTACCCAATTTCTTCCTATCCCAGGATTTATACTTTACTTAGCAGATGCCAGATTGTAACGTGCAGCCCTCTTGATTCAAATTCTACACATTACCAATCTGGGATGGCTCTCAATCGGGAAAATGTGGAATGTTCAAAGGAAGACTTTTTGCTGACTGGGCAAAGCGTTACAACAGCGGTACAAGCAGAAAAATCAAACATTTGTCAAAGGGAGTTGGGAGAAAAGCACAGACCTCTTTCCTGTCCACAAATGCAGAAAGCGCTTCCTCTGCAGGTTTTTCCAAAACAAAAAGTTTCTGCTCAAATAGGCTGATGGCACGATGTCTGGTTGGTTTGCCATTACCAATCTGTCATGTATCATGTCTGTGTCTGGAAGTCCCACAGGATCTTCTCTCAGTCATTCTCTACCACCTTTGGTAGTACTGTGTACTCCCTGCCAGCATCTCACACCCTGCAGTTATAAATATATATATATATATATATATATATATATATATATATATATATATATATATATATATATATATATATATATATATATATATATATATATATATACAAGGTTCCAAGTAAAGCTTCAATATGCGACAAGATGGGACAAAGTCTGAAATAGGCTGTTCTGCAGCTGATCAAGCTGATCAAAAGCTTAGGACCATACCACAAAAAACAACCCAGAAACCCCCTCAAGACTCAAATCAAAAATTGTTGCGGCATGCTTGATGCAACCATTTCCAGCAAGTTAGTGGGTACATTTCTGTAAGCAGTTAAGACGGCCTTTTCTCATCAGAGAAAAAAACTATCTTTCAATGTCCCATGTTTGGTGGTCTCTTGCAAAGTCCAAGCGTCATTTCTATCATGTTCAAGGACACAAGGCCTTTGAAGCCCTTCAGTTGTAGATGTCATCAGTTGTCATCTGATGGTTATTGGGCTGCAGTTAGCACCAGTAACAGCCTTAATTTGGGTCGAGGATCATCCAGTGTCTTGATGAACGGCCAATCGGATCGTCGTGCTCAGTGATGATGTAATTTTTTTGGGTCTTCCACTTGACTTTTTTGTTCCATAACCCTCGGGATCTGTTAGGAAATTCAAAATGGCTGTCCTGCTTATCCTTATCCTGCTTACCCGACCACGTTTAAAAAGAGAAGGTTTTTTTTGCCTTTGCCATCTGAACATCATATGTGTGAATACCTGACAGAAAATGACACACATGAATCCACATTTTTACACAGATTTGGGCATTTAAAAGTATGTGATCCTAAACCTTTGATCAGCTGCAGAATATGCTTTTTCAGTTTAATTGTTGTTTTCAATAAAATGTTCACTTTAACTCAACCATGCAAAACGTGACTTTTGCAATTTGTTGAAATGGTCTTAAACTTTTGATCGGGACGGAATCAAGTCATTGTGAACTGATCTTTGTACGTATACAAAGATAAGTTGGCAGGTGACAAAGCACATGATAAAATAAAATAAATCATAATGTTAAACAACCACACATATAATGTTAGAAGCATTGACTGTCACCTTTGGGTTTGTGGGCGAGGGATTATTTGTTCCAGTAAAACAAATGAGACTGCAGGTGTTGAAAAATATTTACATTTGCGGGAGCTGAAAGTACTCTCACTTTCTTTCTCTGGATATAAAAAATTATGTATTTGTCTATTCAGCCTTTGTTGTGAAATGATTTTGTCTGCGCTACAGCTTTGCCAAAGTAAGAAGCGAGTGAAGCATGATACATTTGTAAATGTATGTGGAGGCTGCAGGGTGAGGTCTAAGAAAAATTTAGATTTCCATTTGAAAGTAGTTTTGCGTTTGTGCACTGCAAATGCTTATCATCACATTCAAATCAAACAGACTTGGTTTGTTGACTGCATAGCTCGACATATCTCTACATATCTCTGTGCAGAGAATGGTGATTATGGCCAATGGTAATCTTCCCAAAGGGTGAGGAAGCCAGACTCCATGTTGTTTGTGGTTTTTCTCTCTGAGTGTCAGAGGCCAAGTGCACCAGGCTAATGCATTTCTTAGAAAAATGGAGATCCTAAATGCACGTTTAAAGTTTTCACAGAATCCCCATTTGTCAAAATCAGCAGCAGATTTTTGAAATGAGAGAAAAATATTAGGCAATGACAAACAAGATTAAAAAGAGTTTTTATTTAATGTTGATATATTTGCTTTTCAGAGTCGAGAGTTGATTTAAAGGTGCACTAGGGTAACATTTCTGATGGAGGGTACATCACCTGCTTGTCTCAATGAATTTGTGAATAAATGCTCTAAAGACATCAGATAGTATGAGCTAGTTTCCATCCGCAGTCCCACATTTGCTCTAATAAACACACTCTCATTCACCCATCAGCAGTGCTCAAGACAATTCACCATGACAGTATGTACTATTGAGTTTGCTTCTAACATAATCATTCAATTTGTTTCCAACAGAAACCTAATTTCTACTTTAGAGTTTGGTCGCTCACTTGGTGAAGGGTTTGGTGATGTTCTCACTTCAGTGTGTGCGTGTTTGTGTGTGTGTGTGTGTGTGTTAGTATTTTAACTAGGATTTGTAAATAATAATAATACTTATTTAATTATTTTGACTCTGCCTCTCCCAGACCATCATCTGCATTCTTACCTGTGTGTCTCATGAGCTGGAGTACTTTGGTGGGCCCCCAGCCTTACGCTCATGGTTACACATGGTTTTTAGTGCATAAACCTATGGAGATTTTGTGGACATCCTGTCCTCTGAGTAAATGGGATAGATTTTCTCAGCCGGCACCATGTACAGCTTAACATCCAAGTGACCTTCCTAATGTGACTGTACGACCGCACTGTACCCTTTCATTGGTTTGTTACGTTCACAGTCACAGGTGTTGCCTTGAGGGGCAGCTTCCTGTTTCAATCTTCGTTCACCAATCACCAACATGTCTTAAGATGTAAAATGGCAATTAGGTTCACTCCTCAAATGTTTCAGGTATCGTCAGCAATCCATAGTGTATCTAGTGAAGGCAGTGTAGTGAAATGTGAATGGTCAGCATTATAATATGTTCCTTTATGCTGCCCTATGTAACTTTGTGATAGTCTGCCACTTACATGTCTCCATGGCATATAGACCTGGCCTTTTAATCAAGAGATTTATAAATATGAGGAAAAACATTGTGATTAAATCAATTATGTTTCCTGGAATGTTACACACTTTGCCATTAAACATATCAAGGGCCATACTGTGAAACATTCTAGGTAAAAGCAATTACACCTTCATGGAGACAAGCAGATAACACCCACCTCTGTGCAGAGTGTGCATGTTTCTCACCCCCTCAACCAAAAACATGCACAGTAGGTAAAATCCTCCAGTTAAGGTCCTGACCAAGCCCTGCCCTAAGATCTGGAGATGTGTTCCCAGGCGCTGTGCTGCGGCATCCACTGGCTCAGCAGGTCGCCCCAGAATCATTGAAGGATGGGTCAAATGCAAATTTCCCTACGTGGGCAATATGCAGTGCAGCATGGAACATATGCCAGGTTGCGTGCTGGCCTCAGCGTTCAACAGTTCAATTCTTCCTTATGTGTTGATTGCAAAGGAACTCTCGATATACCGGTACTTGCACTGCAATCATTTCAAAATGTGTGAACTGTAATGCCAGCCTTTAGTAAAGACCAAAATAAAGGGGAAATTAGATCACTTCAACAGAAAACTGAGACTAGTCAACACCTGTGGGACCAATGTTTATGATCATTAACTACTGATTGCATTACTAGCCCCAAACAAGAGCCATTACCTCTTGGATGCTTGCATTTAAAAAAGGTGGTTTCAGGTGAAAAGACCATCTGTCTGCTTTGAATAAGAATCAGATCATTAATGAGAGTGAGTCCAAATCCCTCGACACTCTAGAAGGGGGTCAACAGCGATTCACCGGATTAAAACTTCTGTCATCTGAGTAGAAGGTTCTGGGCATAATATGTATTTAAAGGGGTGAGATGTTACGTCAGTGCCATATGGCACGTTATGGCATTGAATGTTCCATGGCATTGAACCATGTCTTACTTAATTTGGTCAATAAAATGTGTTTTTATTGTTCAAAAATACCTTGGCAAACATATTACTGTGAGCTGAGGCAACTTAAGGCAGACCTGTAATTTGGCCTAGTGAAGTGCGTGTTTAATGCCATACTATGGAACATACCAGGCAAAGCAATAATATCTCCATAGACAAGCAGACAGTGGGCCTTCGACCAGAAAAGTTACAAAGTGCACCTTTAAACTCATTTCATAGTATGGAAAACCAGCACAATAATGCCATAATAAGGCTAAAGAAGAGTTCAAATGTCGTTTACAAATGGAAAATGGAAAAACAAATCTTGAATAAACCTTTAATTACACTTGTTGTCTCCAAAAAATGCTGAATTTGTTTTGGTCTGGAACCACAAATTCCTGTCAGTGTGGTTTCGCTTTTGTATTGGGGAAATGATACAATATGCTGAATTGTCTCATTGACTCAAATGACCCTTGCTTGTATATGCTGCACAGCTATGAAACAAAAACTAACCACATTTTCTGATATTCTCTGAATTGGTATTAAATAAACTGCATGATTATGAGTTGACTAGATGATTTGTAAGTTGGGGTAATGGCACCTAGCAATGCTATAATTAAATTTAGACAGAAAATGTGGTTTGCTTTCAGTTTTCTTCTTGGCCTCGTTTTAAATCCTCTAAAACGTTACATAGATGGGACTGAAGTGAATTTATGCAGCTTTTGTTTACACATGGGATGAATAGGAAGCAACAGTTCTCAATGCTAATGATATGAACTCTAATCATTAAAGCATGGTTCATCTCCAGCTAAAGAAATTACCCTTGACACTCAATGTAATAAATAGGAAATACTATTGACGCATTATGTAAAATAAGTTAAAACTTGCAAAACAAATTAGACCATAAAACAAAACCATAGAGATTATTGTACCATTTTGATGTTGTTTGATGGCAGGGCAAGATAGAAACATGGATCATTGTTGGCGATATCTATGACCCTAATAAAACAACTTCTTCCAAGACGATGACTTTTAAATACACTCATGACCAAATGTGTGTTATTTTATTACATTTCAATTGTAGAATAGCTTTGAATTTTGATTTATTCTGTGCATTTACATAATTAGGATTCATAATAAACAACAAGCTTTATGCTTTGATAATTGAGCACACCAACAACCTTTAAATACACATCCATTCTTACTACATACTTTATTACTTGCTTGGAGTCTTTGCAACTCATGTAGTCTTCCACCCAGTTGTATACGACTTTTCAGGTTCATCAATCTTCAGTTGGCAACGGTCTGCTAAGTCGGCCACTGAGCGAGCAATGCATTTCCGTGACAGCTCCTCGTTTGTCTCCTAACTCTGTGTCATTACAGGACACTGTACATCACACGGATGCCACCGCAGCCCCAGGGCACGGGACACACAACAGTGACAACATTGAGCATTGTTCATTAACAGAGCAAGGGCTTTTTGGTTGGACAAGTCAGATTCTTCACGCATCATGAACTGGCATTGAACTACATTTGTCTTGCTGTCTGCACAGTCCATAGCTTTGATGGATACTGGAGCTGTTTGCCCTTAGTTCAAATGTGTTGTTTGAATACTAATCGAAAGTCAAGTTTTGAGTCGAAACGTCCTTCAGGAAGCGAGATATAATTCAAGTATAGTGGTTATAGGGTAAATTTAATTGACATCAAGATCATTTTTAATCTTCAGTGATCAACTTCGTTTAATGGAGAGGTTTATAGCCAATAACAGAGTTAAGTTCAAACTTTGGAGGAAGATATTTTTGTGTTAAATGGCAAAGATTGAAGTCTGTATTGTATATGTTCAGGAAATGTATACCGAAATACTTTAAAATCTACCAAATCTATGTTTTTAATTTGTTTTCCAAAAAATATTTCAGATTTCATATTAAATGTATTAAAATCAAAACATATAAGTCCATGTAACTTTGATGCTTTTGTAACACAATTGAATCATATATAGTTATAGCTTGGAAAAATATAGTCAACATATGCCATTTGTTTATCCAAGGGTTTCAGAATGATGAAACAACAGGACTGTTGTTACAGCAATTAACAATTTAAAACAAAATATCACATCTATTGAATGGTGAGAAATCCTCAAAATACTGCTTATAACAGGAAGCTGAAAGTCATGAATAGTTTGTCCTCACTATAGAGTCATTTTGGGTCACTTGCGACTTATCTTAGTATTTATTTTTGGGTTTAGATATGGGAACATGAGGACATCATGTTGATGATGACATTTTGAAGAAAAATTATACAACCAATGCTTGCAGGAAATAGTAGACGATGAAACTTGATTCACAAAATGCTGCAGTTAAAACTTTTCTAACAAACTTTTTACTTGAAATTAAATAATCTGGAAATACAATGGATCAAATAGGCATTAGTTAGCATTTCTTCTTGCTTCTGTCTTGACAACGCTGACAACACTTCACTGACCACATATTTTAAGCTAAATTCATAAATTAGGCTTCAACTGTTATTGAAAAAAAATATATTTTTCATATTGATCTTTTCAATAAATCAGAATTCTATTTAGGCAAAACGTAGTACAATCTGTTATTGCTGGCTTTAAATCTAATCTAATTAAGTCTCCAATAAAATCAGTTCCTGTGAGGGAAGGACAAGTCCCGGCTGTGACAGAGACCTCATTACCCAGCCGTGAGGGGCCATGGGAACCAGGGCCACTGTGATGGAAAACACTGTGATACGATGCAGCAAGGCCCACTTGATTTCAAACCCAAGTATGAAGCTATTTCTGAAGAGCTATTTCTACTGTCATATGCTCTGTGTTGTATCTCTGAACTCCATCCCTGTATGGCAGTATCTATCATTAATGTTATGCCCGGAGGTTAAGTGTTTCCAATCTGCTCTGTAGTACAAAAGTGATGGAGAGTTAGCGGTGTGCGTCCAACACCTCCTATTTGCTCCGCGCATAAACAGGCAGACTGCACATGCTCATTATCACAAGTGTGGTCGCCCCAAGAGGTGCGTTCTGCTTTGCACATTCCATTCAAATGCAACAATGTCAGCTTTATATGCAATTTAAACAACGCCAATGTGAAACGGCCTCCAGCTACCACTGCGCAGGAAGTAAACAAAGCAGCCACAACTGCGCAACAGCAACTGTGGAATTAGCTTTTTATGTTGACAACATATCCCACAGGCACCTATCGCTCTCTAATAAAAATCTACAGCCTTTACAGAGGAGTGGATGTGGTGTCGTCTTCGCTAGTACAACAAATGAGGTCAATTAGACAGCAGTGGATGTGATGGGTTAGCTTCATTAAAGTTTGACAGAGTGTGACACTAAGTACTCCCTAGAACGTCTTCAGAGTCTCATGCTGTTAAATAACTCAATGAGCCAAAATGAGCCGTTAGAGCACTCCAGACTGATTATGAGTGGGTGAATTGTGTCAACCATGAGTATCGATATTAATTAACACAAGGAGCGTCTGCGCCTCTGTGTTTTAATCTGAAGTGACTGCTACTTAAATTGAAAAATCAAAAACAAAGAACAACAAAAAACAAGCAAAGGGTAATTGTATCTATTACTGCTTGCATTGAGGTTCACAGATGGCTAAACCTCTTAATTAGTTTTGTGGCTTTGAGGAAAGTAAAAGTTGAGGCTTCTATAGTTTCTGCGTTGTATTTCACATAGAAAAAGGTAATATTTGAAATTTAGATAATACCATTAATGTTGTTTTGAAAATATGCAAAATTTGTCGAAAAAATGCTACAAAAAGCTGATTAATTATAAAAAAGAGAAATAAATTTATGTTGCAAACTTTCAAATAAAGGTAACAGTTGATTTGTGAATCATTTTACAGACACATTTTTCTGATAATTAAACCTCGACTAATACGTTTAAAGTGCACTTTCACATCTTAATGCAAAACAAATTGTTCCCTAATGGCAGCTTACAACGTATTAAATTGGCTGTGCGTACCTTCCCAGACTTTTTACTTTATTTAAACAGCCACCTCCTCAGACTGTGGTTTCTGATCCAGCGCCTGACGTCCATAGCACCTGACATGTCGATGGCAGCGAGCGGCAGAGTGGTTATCTTTGGCCGGCAGGTCGCTGAGTAGTTCACACATTACTTGCTGCCGAATGAAGGGAATAAATTGTGAGGTCCAGTCAGCGTGAGGTGGAGAAGAGGTGCAGGGATGATGTACGGCAGCTGATCAAACACGAACAAGTGGTAGGTGCCACTCAACAGCTGGCATCAATCAGGACTTATGGGAAGCAGAGTGTAAATACTGTCAAAATACATCATCAAGTATTGTCATTTCATTGTAAGAATAACTCTAGTATTCCGTGGTTACAAAAATTAATACCGGATACTAAAATTTGTATCGAAACTAGATGCTCATTTGAACAAGTATCGATTTTAATCAAAAACAGGACAAAATTTAACCTTTCCTGAACATAATCCAACAAATCCACATGGTAACGTAAAGAAAGTAATATTATTTTGGGTTGGAAATGACAGTCTATTGTCTATAAAAGAGAGTTTTCAAAATCGAGTTTGTAATTTTAGTAGTGACAACACTGTTCTTATACTGACAAATCTAACATAAAGCAGGAAATACTGAACTTTTACTCAATGGTTTTAGACCAAATAGTGATATTAAAAGTTCAAAATTACTTTCTGTTATATAAAAAATGTGTAAATATGATATGAATAATGTCTTTATTATCATTGTGGTATTGAAATCAAGTTAGAATAGTTTCGTGTTGACTCTACTAAGTTACTCTATTAAATTACTTTGGCTTTCTCCATTTGTCATCGAATATTGATTTGGTGTAAGTGGAGTAACGTCAGATTCCTTCTGTGGTTCTACACACTGGCTTGTAGCCTTGGCTGAATATCAAGTACTATTCATCTTTGAAAAGACCACCTTGACAGTCACTTAGAGGAGAGTATAACAATTCATTACAATGACGTAGATTGAAAATGTGGAAAGATGCTGCACCTTAGGCCAATGTTTCCACACAACTAGTGCACACACTTCACGTCCTAATGGAAACGTGATTGACAGCAAGGCATCGACTCTGCAGTAGATATAATTGACACAACTGCTCGTCATAACTTGACAGACTCCCCCTTTGGTGAAAAAAGCACTTGGGGTGATAGCACGCACTTTCTATGTTAGAAACACAAGCGGATGCGTTTCATATTCTGGTCCAACGCTCCATGCTCCTGGGCATCATGCTGCAACGCCACTGCTGAGTCACTTCAAATTAGAGCAATTTGTAACAGAGCCCCTCCAAATTTAGACACAGTTACATCAGTGGTGAGGACAGAGATGCCCCAGGCCACAGGACAACCCCCATTCACAAAGTCACACAAGCAGAAGTAATGAGCCTCTAAAAACATGAGAAATGAGGTAGGAGTTTATGCCAGTTGACTTCAGCCATGAGGGAAGGCACGCCCAGGACAATTATAAAAAAAAAATAATAATAAAAAAAATAAATAAAAAACTGCTGGACTAACTCTACAACAGAGAACCTCACACACACCTCCGGAAATGAAAGTTTACCAATGTTTCAAATGGAGTAAGATAGAAAACCAGAAAAAAGGTTAGGGGCCGCAATGTGTGGACACTAACAATCACATTCTAATTTGTGCACTTTTCCATTCATTTTTATTAAACAAAAAGAGTATAATCTAAAATCTAAACTACAATAGACCTTGACATGAAAAGATGCCCAAGACCATCCAAAATGGCATTCTCATCAAAAAAGCATACTGTCACAGGATCTGATCTGATGGTTTGCTATTTCAAAAACTGCCATATTGCAAAGCCCTAGGACCAAACCATAGCAAAAATGTGACTTAAAGGTGCCTTATTTTTTTTGCTATATTTCCTGTTTCGACACAGTGGGAAGCAGATGTTGGCTCTCAGAAAACACTTTCCCTCATTTCAGATCAGATTTTTTATTTATATATTCATTTATTTCAATGGGGACAAGTCACATTGATAAATATTTCTATAAATGTGCCAGTATTAGCTACTCTGTTTCCAATGTCATCCCAGGCAAGGTGTAAAATGACAGCAATATACACAAATTATATACATTATACATTACGGTTAGTGAAAAGTTATTTAAAATGAGTAGGCCGGATAAACAAGATTAGTGTATGAAACATGTACAAGAGCAGCATAAGGGAATTACTTTTACAAATTATTTTTTTAAATATGGTCACAGGCTTGATTCTAAAGTAACCATGATTTCTACATGTTTTAAAACTTTGTGTACGTGAGATGGTACTGTGTTACCACAAATGGACGGATCATACTGAAGCTGACTGGTTGAAAAGGTTGAAAAGAAATTAGAAAGTTGTGGTGGGTCTAGGCAGGTATTGTTAAAACCAGGTCAACTTTATGAAGTTTTACCCCATTTTGGATGAACGAAAGAAAGAAATAACCACCAAGGGATGTTTTGAGATAAGTAACACTAAGCTCACAAAAATCGATTTTGCATAATATGGGACCATTGAACCTTATTTATCAAGAACTAAAATGTTAATAAAGCAACTAAACCATATTGCTTTAAGGCTTATTTAAGAAAAAAAGTATAGATGTAAACAGACAAAGCATTCACAATGCAAGAAGCATAGTTCGAGAGTGTGACAAGTCTGTATCTAATACATTTTCCTTGGACAAACTCAGACATTCAAAATATTCGCATAGATTAGAAAGAAGCTTAGAATCTCACCACCAACAACTTTCAATAAAATACTGATCAAGTATTACTATACCTGCAAAAACAGAAGAGACAAGTCATCCAAACTAAGCTTTTCATTTTCACAGAAATCTCTGTAAAATCCACTCCAGACAACTTAATCTACATTTTATTTGGCAAAGATTAAGTTTGCTTTGTGCTGGTCCTTTATAATTTATCATTTTGAGGATGTGCCTTAATTCATGTATCTACACCATTTTCACACTGTTATATTCTAAAAACACTGTGTTGACCTTCTTTCATTCACTATTACCAGAAATATATGTAGATATTCCAAAATCTTAATGTATCATTTTGCCTGGCTGTGAAGTTAAATGATGCATCTTGAGCCCATAAAAAGCAAAAAGCATCCTAGGAGACAAACAAGGCTAATGCAAAGAGATACACACACAGAGTGCTTTTTGGAGATAAAACCACATTTTCAGATATTTCAACAGCACAGTCAATAAAGCATTCCTGTTTGTGCTGTTCCAACTAATTAGCTCTTTTAACTCTTAAGTAAGAAACCGGAGGAGTGCACTGAATCACAATGCATTTATGTGGGAGACAGGCTGCATAATTATGCAGATCATGTTGTCTTTGGGAAATTAATAATTTATGCTTCAATAAAGAAGACATAATACACTTTTTTCAGACACTTATTAAACTTTACTATAAGTAGATCATAATTTTATATTTTGCTCATTGCATACAATTATACAATATTGGTGTAAAATGTTTTGATAATAGAAATGGGGAAATTGACTTCCGGTTTAAAACTGCAGAACTAAGAGGGCAACAGATTTTAATTTGTAAATGGCTATGCAACATTTAAGAACTCTTTATGTATCACTTAGTGTTCATTTTTCAAATAAACGCAATAATTACAGGAATGTGGGCAGGGATAAGGGATAGGTATGTGCTGCAAATCTTGGACTTTATAGCAATACTCAATGTCTTACTTCATTAAATAAATATTAATAAATAAATACTATTTTTTTATTATTATTATTATAAATAATAAACATTTTCTGAGGACTCAAGCCTCAGAACAATACAGGATTACCCAAACATGCAAAAATAATCAAAATACTTCTTTAATTATACTGTATGATGAGGGAACACTCCGATAACAAAAATGTGATTATCATATGTCACCTTCAATTAGTATCTGGAAAACGCAGAAGAGGTGATGATCTGCTTTACGTGTGCTTTGGATAAAATATATACTATAAAGAAAAAAAATCCTTAATTAGTTTATTTATCAAAGATTCTAGATAAAAAATACAATTTCTTTTCAATAGACAGCTATCCAGTAAACGTCACTCATATTCAACTTTTGTTTCATGTTAAATTCAAAAACATGCACCCCGTACTTTTAAATATGAAAAAATCGATTTAGCTCACATAAAGGGGAACATAAAATTGAAAAGTAAGGTCCTGGTTCATGCTGAGAGCAGATACTGAAATACGAAAGCTGCACCTCAACATCTGTCATTCTTTCACTCATACCACCATCACAGAAATATTACTTCGACAATGCATCATGCTGTTTGTGTTTGAGCTGCTGTCTCAAGGTAATCTCCAGTGTGCAAATCTCAGTGGGGATCATTAATCTATTACCGAGGTAAAAGGCTTGTTGCTGCTCTTAGAGAGGAATCAATGGGCCTTTTTAGGTGGTAAAGAAGGGTTTCTAAGGCAACATAAATCAGAACAGCATACTAAATTCACATTAAACTTAAGAAACATTACACTCCAATTCAATGTTCCACTGTTTTTTCCTCTATAAAGTCTTCTACAAGTGGGCTATCCAGAAGATTTTGAGGAGCATTTTTGCATTGGATTTTTATGTGAAATGAGAACAAAGACCAATTAAGATGTTCTAAAGTCAATCATTTCAGGTTATGTGCTCTTACTTACATAAATCAAAGTGACACATTAAAAACATGCCAGCGATAGAAAACACATTCCTAAAGCTTCACATGGTAATATTATTTTTGCAGTGGTATATAACAACAATATAGACATAAATGTACAACATACAGGGTGCACGGTGGCACCCTGTACCAATAAGGAGATCGTGGGTTCGAATCCCGGACCACCCCAACATCGTGGGTTCGATTTCCGAACCACCTCAACATCACACGATCTCTCTGGGTGGAGTCTGCATGTCCTCCCCGTGTTACCGTGGGTTCTCTCCGGGTTCTCCGGCTTCCTCCCACCGTCCAAAGACATGACTGTGTAGGTTAATTGAGAACTATAAATTGTCCCTAGTGTGTGAATGTGAGAGTGAATGGTTGTCTGTCCTTGTCTCTGTCTCTCTGTGTTAGTCCTGCAACGAGTTGGCCACTGTCCAGGGTGTACCCCGCCTAAGGCCCAAAGTCACTGGGATAGGCTCCAGTCACCCGCGACCCCTAACGGGAATAAGCGGTAGAAAATGAATGAATGAATGAATGAATGTACAACATACAGTCAGGGCCATATATACTGAGACATCGACACAATTCTCATCTTTTTGACTCTATACACCACCACAACGATGTGCTTTACTGCAGACTTCCAGCTTTAATTTGAGGGTATTTACATCCAAATCAGGTGAACGGTGTAGGATTCACAGCAGTTTGTACATGTGGCTCACACTTTTAAAGGGACCAAAAGTGTGTGTGACAAATTAAAAAATATAAATCAAACTCTTAATACTTGGTTGCAAATACTTTGCAGTCAATTACAGCCTGAAGTCTGGGACGTATAAACATCACCAGACGCTGGGTTTCATCCCTGTTGATGCTCTGTCAGGCCTCTACTGCAATTGTCTTCAGTTCCTGCTTGTTCTTGTGGCATTTTCCTATCCGTTTTGTCTTCAGCAAGTGAAATGCTGCTCAATCGGATTCAGGTCGGTTGAATTACTTGGCCATTGCATAGCATTCCACTTTTTTGCCATAAAACTTGCTTTCGCAGAATGCTTCGTCTATTGTCCATCTGCATTGTGACGTGACATCTAATGAGTTCTGAAGCATATGACTGAATATGAGCCAATAATATGGCCTGAAACACTTCAGAATTCACCCATGCTTTTGTCAGTCACATCCTCATTAAACAAATGAACCAGTCCCACTGGCAGCCATACATGCCCACGCCATGACACTCTATTCACTCTGGTGAAGTCTTCTCTTGATACATACATGCACCGACCTCCTGGAGAGTGCTCTTGATCTGGCCAACTGTTGTGAAAAGGTTTTCCTTCACCAGGGCAAGATTCTTCAGTCATCCACCACACTTGTTTTTTGTGGCCTTCCGGGTCTTTTGGTGTTGCTGAGCTCACTAGTGTGTTCTTTCCACACAGTTGATTTGTCCACACCTAATATTTTTGTTATCTCTCTGATGGGTTTGTTTTGATTTTTCAGCCTAATGATGGCTTGCTTCACTGATAGTGACAGCTCTCTGGGTCTCATATTGAGACTTGACAGCAACAGATTCCAAATGCAATTAGCACACTTCAATTGAACTCTAGACGTTTTATCTGCTCCTTGTAAATGAGATACTGAGGGAATAACACATGGCCTTGGAACAACTAAGCAGCCAATTTGTCCCATTAGTTTAAAAGTGGGAGCCACATGTACAAACGGTTGTAATTCTTACACCATTGACCTGATTTGGATGTAAATACCCTAAAATTAATGCAGAAAGTCTGCAGTTAAAGCATGTCTTGTTTGTTTCACTTCAAATCCATTGTGGTGGTGCATAGAGCCAAAAAGTTAGAACTGTGTTGATGTCTCAATATTTATGGACCTGACTGTATACCCTAAGCTGTAATGCGTCGATGTAATCCCTCATTCGTCCAGGCGAGTTCCATTGTAGAAAAGGTTACAGCGGTTGTCATCCGGACGCTGTTTGAATCGATCTTCAAACAGCGTCCGGTAACCCCCTGTAACCTTTTCTACGACCTAAGCAGTAATGTTTCCTTGTGCAAGTGGACAATAAAAACACCAGAAATTAAATGCATGAATTTCTGTCTCATTATTCATTGGATGAAATGTTCCAAAGCAGAGCCTCAAAAAAATCACCTATAGATCTTACAACTTTTTTAGGCCTAAAGTCGAATTTGTAGTGAAGACTGACGGTAGTTCTAGCTAGATCTTAAGCACAAGGGAAAGTAAGTCATCCAGTAAAGTAATTAACATTGATATTTTGATTTGCATGATAATGTTTTCCCTGATTAAGAATTCAATTATTTTTAATGTGTTAATAGAAAATGCATTATGGCCTGGTTCTTTGTGAATTGTAACAGAACAGCTTTTTTTTTTTTTTTTTACGCATAAAATGAGCTGCAATCACTCTCTTCTGGCTCTGCCTGATGGTACAAGACTCTAATCTACACATCACATGCTTCAAGAGTCCTTACCCTCTGCCAGGCACGGCCCTTGTTCATTTGTTGATATGTTTTGTGAAAGAGTCGGTGCAGTGTAAATTACCAGAGCTGGTGATGTGCTGCACCCAGTGGTAATATGTTTTCGCTGTGGTCCACTTGTGTGTTTCTAAATGACTGTCATCAGGAGCCCAGCGCTGGATACACGGTCGCATTCTTTCACCTTTTTTGGTCACATCTGGGAAGCCGAAGTACATCATTAGTTATGTTTTCACAATTAAACCAAACAGTAATAAATCAAACCAATTTTCACAAATTTAGACAAATGTTGGCACGAAAGGCCTTTCAAACAAGACTAAAATCAACCAGCACAGAGAGAGACGACAGAATAGCAGTCAGCTGTTAGCTATGTGTCTCTCGCGGTACACAGTGCACACAGTTCACGGACCTATTGACCCCAGTGTATTTTGGGTAGAAAATGTTCAGTCCCTCGTGAATGACACAAACCGCTTCGATAATGACTCGCATCCGCCACATTTAGGGCACTTCTATAACAGAGGGCACGGTGTGAACAAAACAATCTCCCCCTAACTCTGTTCTTCCGCCCTTTAATAGAACTGCCATATTGGATTTGTAATGACAAGCTTAAAGACAACAGCAAAACAGGCTGTGCCGACCCGCGTTTGAGCAAACCATTGGGTTATAATTCTGGACATTATTTCCTTCATGTGAGACATACCAGTTATATTTAAATCTACTGTTTTGTTTAAATCATTTCAATTTGCTACATTTATACAGCAGGGGAAATGAGAGAGGCAATCATTAGATAATGTGGTGACAAAACAATAATAGATAATAGATAAAGAACAGAAACACATTTATGTAAAACACAGCAAAGTCCCAATTCAAGATAAACAACTTAAAGCCAAGGAGAACATCGCTGTTTGTTTCAGTGTGTCTCATACATTAAGCTTTTAATGCAGCCAAAACATCAACACATTAAAAAGCAAATTCAGACCTTAATAACAAGATTGTCTTATTAAATGTTGTTTTGGTGCTACTCAATTCATGCTCCATTAGTAACAAGTGGCCAATATTATTACAAGTAAAATGGAAAACAGGACAATTATCTCAATGTTTTGAAATGACTGAAGACTATAAAAGACACAACTACTATGCAAGAAGAACATCAAAAATCTAATAATAGATCAGCTATTTAAATTTTATTGTAGGGCAGTGAAATTGAATTAGTTGCTATTATCAAATTGTAAAGGCTGCAGTAATTTCTGAAATACAAAATATCCAGTCTGTTTATGGAAAAGTAGTTAGTTAGGATATCAACATGTTCTGAATTGAAAAGATTCTTCTATTATAGTGCAGCTTGTAGCATGTGTTTTCTTAAATGTTAATGCTCCTGGTCGTGTAAACACAGATACATACACCGGAGGCATCATGTGCAGAAGTTGATGTTTTTTATGCTTTGGCTGACTTTGCATTCACTTCCTGTCCATGTTGCATATCATTTTATAGTCCATTGGCTGCAAACTGCGCGTTCTTGACATTTCTAAATTATTTCCCTGAGCAGAAAGAATCTATTTTATGCCCGTGTCAGTGCCTTTTCCATTTTAAGTTACAGTTACAGGCGTTACATAACACATCGCTTTTTGGGTGACTTTTCCCAGATTGCTGTTGTGTAAGTGTTTCTTAATGAGTGCTTTAAGATGCTTTTTATCAATGAAGATTACACGATGAGATTTTTTTTTAATGGAGCTAACAATGGGGGAACAAGCATGTTATTTGTACCAGACGCAAATCTTGAGAAAAAAGGGAAAGGGTTAGCTCATGTAAGGCGTCTGATGTAAAACCTTAAAAAGAAAACAAAAATAACTTTCTTTAAACACTGAACCACACACTTTTACTGTGATTACTGATTAGCTGTTGACCTCTTGGCTAAAAAGACCCAAGCGAATCATTGGCGATTAAAAACGACAGAATCTCAATCTTGATTAAAATTTTACTGCACAGCCCTAATTAACATATAAATGATTAGGAATAGAAAAGATATGTTATCCTTATGTCCCCCTGGAAGCAAGGGGAGGAGGTGAAACTACACTTCTACACTTTAAGTAATGAGATCACTTGTAATTCCCTGAGCCTTGAATTGCTTGTTTAACATTGACAGATAGAGCCAAGTTTAGAGTCAAGCATATTTGCCTCATACATTCTGCTGCTTATTGCTCAATGGCAATAAACTAATATGACAGATGACAAAAAGCTGGCTCGCAGTGCTTGATATCTGCAGGCAGACCGCGTAACAGTGTGAACCTGTCAGGACCATTTGTCAGTCCACATGAATTACAATTGACCACTTAATTTTTGCAGAGTTCCAGCCATTCTGTTTTCACTTTTCACAAACCCTACCAGCATTTTAACTCATGTTGTGTGTCCCTGAACAGCGAAACAGCACTTCAAATTGTGTATTCAGACATGCTCACCATACAAATACACCATCCGTGGGACAGCTGCGGTAATTGCACTGATTTGTTGTTATTTTAATGTGAATCTTTATAAAAAAATTGAATCCACCGAGGAAAAACATGAGTGTAATAAAAGCAGGCCATGGGATGTACCTCCAGCGGTGACCTCTTTCTTAGGAGCTGCGTATGTGCATGACTGAGCTTCACTGCTTTCCATAAACTTAAATATAATCTTGTGTGAAATTTAGGACGAGACAATTTGATTAGGAAAACACTGCATGCTTTTGTGATGTAGTTATTAATAAGAAGTTAGTAGTATTGTGAAAGCTGAGTTCACTGAATATACTGATATGATTATGCTCCTAATGGTCTCACCATGAGCCGTACAGGCACTAATGTCGTCCCCCACAGTTTAAACATCACTGAGTCTATATCCTGCTGCACGAACAAATGATCTAATGAAGCTAAAAAAGAAAAGCAGCTCCATTATGATATTTATGTAAATTAGGGTGCTCCACACTAAACTACTCATAAGATCATCATTGTACAAACCAATTATTTTGAATAGCTTCAGTTTGTTGATTTCTAATAATAAAGAAATGCTAACTGTTGAGGGTAAGGGTGCGTGTTAGGTTATTTTATAGTTCTCGTTGACATCACAGACTCCAAGTTTCTTATGAATGAGTTCACTTTTTGAGTCTAATGTTCGATGCATACAATGATTAGACATAATTTCTCGCTCTATGCACAAGTCCCTAAACTGTATCATAGACATAAGGCCACAATGAGGAATTGGATGATTCAGACTGCAGCAACTATCACAGACTCAAATAATGATACCTGAAAAATGAATCAAGACATTCACTCTAAATCTTAAAACTGACTTATTTGACAAACTTTTGACCAACTACGATAAGTTTGCAATGTGTGTTTGCTTGTTCTCACTCCGTGTCATATTTTTGTTCTGTTTGATTGTATGAAAAAACCCCAAACAAACACAAAACATAAAAAACAAAACTATATCATAAACATTCTCTATAACCCCTGAAAGGAGAATGACAGCACCTCCATAATATCATAACTATATTTAACTTAAAGGCACAATAACATTTCTTGTCTCCATGGAGAAGTTTTGTGTTGTCTGGAATGTTCCACAGTATGGCATTAAACGTATGTATCATGATTTCAATTACAGATGTTTATACTCTTACGAGTTACGAGTAACTTGACTCTGTGGTGCTTGTCTCTATGAAGATAGAGAGGTTTAGTGCAATACTGAGGAACACTCTGGGCAAAGCGATAATATCTCCGTGTCCATCTCACGTCCGTCTTACATGTAAAATGTAATAACGCACACAATTTAAAATGCTATATGTGACGGCCGTCTGTTTACAGAAAAGTGTTTTTGTTAAGTTATTTATATCTTTATCTACGCAAGGCAATATGGTGGGCTTCAAGTCTTGTTTATCCAGTCACAAGAATAGCATTTCATCTTTATGCAACGGCCTTGATGACATTGTGCCCTTTAGCCTTGGCCTCTGTTTGCATAAGATTACTGCCTAAACTGACTGCTAATTGAAAAAGGCATGGCAGATACAAATGAAGTGCAATTCTTGAGAAAAAGAGCCAAACCTTTAGAGAGTTTGTCCATCCCACGGTGAAGTTTTCCATTTTGGCTCCAAACCAGGGAACGGTGCCATTGCCACACAGTGAGACACGGCAAAGCGATATCTAAAAAGAGGAAGTGTGCATCTGAAAAGCTGTAATTGTGCTTACTTTTCCGCCTAATATAAATACCAGATTCATGGCTTCTTGAGTGAATAAAAATTGGTTTATGGACTCTTTTCAAAAACCTTAAGCACAGGATCTGGAAATGAAGCCTTGAGATCCTTCATCCTTCATCAAGAGCTGTCAGACTTGGCGCAGCACTCTTACAGGTGGCCTGCAGAACGCGGTCATACGCCAGAGCTGAGGAGGTGGGTACACAGAGGAAAGGAAAGGTTGTACAAAGCAAATAGCAAAGGCCCGTGTAACGGAGGGTCAAAGGAGATCTGCCAGTTCTCTGCTTGAACGCCTGACATTTTAGGAGACTATTGTATTCTGAAAACTAAAATAAAGTGAATCAACAGCTAGCGTTAAAAACATAAGCAGCATTTCTTGTCAGGAGCAGGAAAACAGCTTAAAATGTGTAAAACAGCTAGAATTTCAAGCAAAACAAATTATTTCTATAGTGGAGAAGACGTCTGTTGAAAAGAACAGGCAATAGGATGTAGTGATGGGCGATACCGGTGATTTTTGTTACGATCTGATACCAAGAATGGCAAGTATCACAATACTGATCCAATACATGAGTTTTGTTTTACACTCCTCCACTATAAAGAAATAAAAAATATAGATAAAAAGGTACAAATACTATTCTTAAAAGGAGCAATATCTCATAACAAACAAATGAATTTAAAAATGCTCATTAATTCCCACAGTATTCATGCATTGGGAACCATCTGCTGCAATTTTATTGTTTACCATAAAACTGCTGTGGGAAAATGAGATCCATATGAAACACTGGGAAGTTTGATGTCCCCATTGGCTTTCATCACTGCACAGGAACGTGGAAATGAAATTAACAACAGCTATCTTTATTGGATTAAATTGTAAGCAGCTGCATGGGTCATTGTGAGGGGCAGCTACACCAGCCGCCTTTTAATAAACTGCAATCCAGAGACTAATAACTGTATCCATTTGTTAAATGAGTCCATGTACAAATGTTGGATGGATCTTTGCTCATGTCTTGTCATATAAGCTATGCTTTACAACCATTGATAATAATTCACCAGACTTGAGCTGCGCGATTTGAGAAAAATGCCTAATTTTTCTGACCAGTATTGCAACTGTGATTCGATTTGTGGTTTATGTTTTGATCGTGGGATTCTGATTCTGTTAATTAACATGTGTCCAAGACAATAGACAAAAAGACTAAAATATGAACCGACAAACAAATGTTTTTGTCGCTTTAAAAAGGATTTTATCGCTTTTACTGCATTAAGTTGCATTTTTATTGCTTTGTGTCACTTAGTCATTTTAATACGTGAAGAGTTGTCACTTTTAGTTGCATTTTGTTGCTTATAGTCGTGTTTTTGGTGCTTGTTTCAGAACATGTTTTAACAAAGTAAACTACAGAGTTAGCCATTTTTTTGCAGAATAAAACTGCATATTTTGTCATTTGTGGGGGAAATTATTGCACTTCAAAAAGTGTAGCCTTTGCAGTTTGCTAACTGTGTTCATTCAAATTATGATTTTGAGTCCATTTCGAGTAATTAGTAGAGAAGCAAAAAGCTAATCAGCTAGAGAGTCTGGCTTGTCTTGTGTGAAAAGTGCTGTTCTGATTATGCAGCTGACACGTTCAGTAACACAATTCAGTATTTGTCCTTTTTAGGGTTATGATTTGATCTCTTTGCTTTATCATACTGCATTTCAACATTCTTAGACCAAGTAAAGAATGTCTCTTTCTCTTATTATAGTGTTACAATACCTGTTGTAATGGACATGCCAATTCAGCTTTCACCACAGAAGATTATGTGCTCTCCAATGCTGACTATGATGGATGGGCCAGCAACTTAAAAGTAATACCTAGATTCAAATAAAACTTCCTACTACTTCCTCAAAAGGACAGCACAGTTAGAAAAAAGCTGATAGGTGAAAATAATTATACTAATCTGATTTTCTTATCAAACTGGTGATAATGTTTGGGTCAAGAATAGGAGGCAAAAATTTGAGGCTCATGGAGATGAAAAAGGCAATAACTTGGAATTCATAATATTGCTTCATATTATTCTTATGGGTTTCATTCAATGTAATATAATTAACACAGCCTTATTCAGTAGGCTACCATAGTTCTGTAACCCCCGGTTGGCCTTCATTTTCCTAAGCAATAGTCTTCTGTGGAATATACTGAAATCCTTTCCCTACTGAGGCACACAGCTAATAATATGTATTAGTGCCTCAACAAGTAACACATTTCATGCTTTTTGAGCAATGCAATGTGAGTCACCAAACAAATTCAAAATTATTGAAAGAAAACCCTCCTTACATTGAAATTCTCTTTGTGATATCCATGATCCGTTCAGACAATACTATGACTGAAATAGTGAGAACGTGCCACAGCAATCTTACAGTTTATGAATGTGAAACAGTATATCTGGTGAAGACCTCTGCTCTGAAATAGTCCCTACCATTCCATATTTCGCATGGGAATACACAATCCAATATGTGAGGTGAGCTGCAAAGTATATCTGTATCTGAAAATAGAAATTATACTATGCAATAACAATTGCCATCCCCGTTGCAAAGTGTCTTCTGTTCTTTCTTTGAACAGTGAACAAACCTATACAAAGACATCTACAAGTATATGGCCTGTCAAGCTGCATACACAATACAGTTCACCCAGCATGAATAAAACATAACTGAGACAGAAAACCACCAGGGAATCTCAGTGCTACTGCTGCCCCCCACCTCCATGACACGGTCTTATTTGGCTACAGAGATGTCATTTTAACCTTCATGTGGTGATACAGGTGGTAAAAGCAATTTCAAGCAATATTGGATGCATAGTAAAAAAAAAAAGTTTAATTTGTAGTTGAAACACTCGAGTATGACCTTTATTTGACTATTTGGTGCATTGTCCATATTTACCATACCGACGTAGCCGTTGAACGAGCGAACCCACTGCTTGGGAAAGACTAACTAGAAAGATATATATTTTCAAATAAGTTCATACAATTTTGTTTTGAGAAAAGAGGCTGCAATGTCTGTTACATGAGCCCTACAATTGTGAAATAAGGCCAACAAATTTTGACAAGACAAAAAAAAAAAAATCATCTTGATACCAGAAATGTTACAACACGGGGACTGACTTGCTCATATATTTGGATAATGTTCAATTTGTATCCCATTCAAATTGAGATGTTCTCATAAGTGGTCACGGCAGAAAGGACAAATCAAAAGACTTCAGGACCAATTATTCTCCACATAGGTAACCTTTTGCTGTAATTATTCTGGTACTGGGTAAGGGCAAATAATGACATTGGAAAGGCAGAGTGTGAATGGTTGGAACTGCTCTCTCTGCTGATTCAATCCAGAACACCTCATTGCTGTTCATTTTGGCAGATGATTTCTACGACTTCAAAATTTTACCAATTGTAGTTCTCAAAATACTTTATACCACTAAGCAATGTAGTAGCACTGGCTTAGGTGGCGACCAAATATATGTTTCAACAAGCACTGTGTAGCAACAGTTGTGATGTGAAATGAGTGCACCATGCTGTTGATTACGTTGTGAATTTGGATGGTAATATTTATTTATGGAGTAGAATTCAATTCTGCAATTCTTTCCACAACACTCAATTCTATATATATATATGTATACAAATTCCCTTTTCATCCATCTCTGACCTCAGGTCCTCTACCATAGGCCAGGGAGCTTGAGGGTTCTGCGTAGTGTCTTAGCTGTTCCTAGCATTGTGCTTTTCTGGACTGAGATGTCTCCTGTTCCTTTTTCCTCATGTTGCCATCACTTGATATCGCCACGTCAACCACAACGGCCTTCCTTTGCTCTTTATCCACCACAATGATGCCTGGTTGGTTGGCCATTACCATCTGTCAGTCTGTATCTGGAAGTCCCACAGGATCTTCACTCGTTCATTTTGATCTTGGAGTTTCCACTCCATACATCTTACACTCTGCAGCTATGTGCTGGACTGTCTCAGGAGCTTCTTTGCACAGCCAACACCGTGGGTCTTGTCTGATGTGGTAGATCTGGGCCTCTATTGCTCTGGTGCTAAGGGCCTGCTCCTGTGCAGCCATGATGAGTGCCTCTGTGCTTTCCTTCAGTCCGGCCCGCTCTAGCCACTGTATAGGATTTGTTGATATCAGCCACTTCAGTTATGTCTTGATGTCTGTGGTCTGTAGCTCTGCCTTTGGCCACCTTACTATGCCCACTGGGTATCTGATCACTGGCAGGGTGTAGCTGTTTATCGCCCAGGACTTGTTCTTTGAGCTGGCTTCTTAGGACTTCCCTTACTCGTTGGAGGTATTTGGCTGTTGCCACTTTCTTTGTTGTCTCTTTGAGGTTGCCATTTGCCTGTGGTATTCCAAGGTATTTGTACCCATCCTCAGTGTCTGCTATTGTTCCTTCTGGGCGTGAGACTCCTTCTGTGTGGACTACCTTCCCTCTCTTTGTTGCCATCCAACTGCACTTCTCCTGCTCAGATGACATCCCGATGTTAGTGCTGTAGATCCTGGTCGTGTGGATCAGTGAGTCGATGTCTCGCTCGCTCTTTGCGTACAGCTTGATGTCATCCATGTAGAGGAGGTAACTGATGGTGGCCCCATCCATATCCAATCTTGCTGATTATCTGGCTGAGGGGGTTCAGACCTATGCAGAGCAGCACTAAATATATATAAATATATACATACATGGGACAAGCAGGTCAGATCACAGCTGACCCTTCTTACCCTAGACATGGATTATTTGAGCCACTGTACATTTTGTGTTAATCTTTGTTCAAAGTTTACGCCTTATTTTATGCATGTCTTTATTTTGTCATATTGTTTTATTTATTATTTTACTTTTCTTCATTTTTATATATATTTTTTTTAATCACATCGCTGAAGCAAATTCTTAGTTGGCAAATTTTTTTGTCATCTCTCTCAACATATTGCTTTCACCTGGAAACAACATTGACCAATCTTCACCTAATCATGTATTAGTTTTATCATGTAATTTAATCCACTTGCATCCACAGATTTATATGAGACATTGTATGTTCAAATGCTGTTTTGTCTAAATGCAGTTTTGCTCCCCAGGGATCCCTCTTTAAAATAGCATACTACAAACACCAAACTTTCCAGTCTTTTAATTTGAAAAAGACTGATGGATTATGCTGAGGCATTTGTTGATATCAAAGCCTAAATTAAGCAAAATGTTAATGTTTACAAAATTTCAGTAAGATCTCAAATAAATAAGTTATTCAAAATTTCCTACGTAATTTATTTTTTGTAGCTATGTCGTCAAAGAGATTTATTTGTCCCAAAACGCGCAATTTGAACAATCTTTACATTAAAAACGGCATATTTTTCAATGGAAACATAAAATGAAAAACGTGAAATTTCACTAAATGCAAGATTTATTTCTATTCACCTGCAGTGTCTTGCCTTAAATGTATATTGTTTTTCAAAAGAATCAACTCTGTAAAGAAACACAAATATCAGTTGGTCTCGTACCGTTTTGTAAGCAGAGTGCATGCGCCACCTAGTGGCAACCGGTGGTTGTTTAACCTCAACTAAACGACAACCCAACCCACGTTCAATAGATTTGATTAAGTTTAACCTAATAATGGTGTAAAAATGCATTGTGTAATGTTCAGAATGTGAAATTCAGATTGGTCTTTTAACAGCATAAAGTCTTTGAGTGAGTGAGCTGGCCTTATTGTTACAACTGATTACAGACAAATGCTAAGATTTGTAACTGTATATGTAACCATTGAAGAATTAAGTATTTTGTAATATTGATAGTTCAATTTTAATCATCTCCTTAACAGTATCTTGAGAAATACAATGACTTTCTGACTTTAAACAAAACCAACAGTTTTCTTTTTAAGGTTTTGTAAACAGGTCCAGACAGTACAAATTACAATTCTGCTTTATACACTTGCATACGCAAACTGACCGAGTTAGCACTTAAGCCAGTTTTTTTTCTGTAGCCCTGAAGCTACAGCACCATCATACACATGAACAAATGAAAAAGCAGACAAACAGAAGGGCAGTCTTTAGAGCACGTTTTCATCCTGAAAGTTCAGTCAGAGCAGTGTTGTCCCGTCTCAAGTTCAATAAAAATGTCCCAAGGCATTTTAGTATCCTTTCTGATTATTCCCTTCTCTTTAAATCAGAATGTAGAACAGAGCATGATGTGCCTGAAGAGCAGAGGTTTGGTACTGCTCTATTCCAGCACCACAGTGCCACCTGCTGCCTCCAGGGCAGTTTTCAGTTTCTCTGCCTCCTCTTTGGACACATTGGCTCGGATTTCCTGAGGGAGGGACTCCACAAGTTTTTTAGCCTAAATAAAATATTTAGCAGAGTTAGGTCAATTTAGAATCAGACAACGCAAGTGCTCGCAAAATATCTTATTTAGTACAGTGCATACAGTTAAAACAATCATTGAGACATACCTGCACTAGATTTAATCCTTGAATACAGTTCTTGACTTCTTTTATAAGCTTCACTTTTTCAGCTGCTTTGAGCTCTGTCAATTTTACTGTGAAGTGAGTCTTCTCTTTCTTGGCTGGTGCCTCATCCTCTTCAGCGGCCTATTGATGCAAAAACATGTGAACAACCTAGATCATGGCGTATTTTAATAATGTATATGAGCACTTTTGGATTCTATTGTTGCACTAGTAATCACGTGTTTCTTACCTGAGCTGCAGGCACTGCAGCTCCAGCCATTGCACCCATTGGCATCATTCCAACATCTTGAATATTCAATTTTTTCTATATAAAAAAAAAAAAAAAAAGAAAGAAAAAATTGCATTTGGAAATCAGAATTAACTCGACTGCTGTGAGGCTTTTCCCAAGACTGTTCCATACCTTAAGAAGTTCATTGAGGTCTGAAACCTCTAACAAGGTAAGACTGGCTATGTCATTGACAAGCTGCTGAATTTTAGGAGAGTACTGTTTAGGTGCTCCATCTAGAGGAGGGGTGGCTAGGGCCTCTACATGGTTAGTTGAGCTGGTCCTCAGTAGTCTGCACGCCAACAGAGCTGGAGCCTGTAACTGGTTCTCTTGTCTGAAAAACAAAATTACTAGTTTACAACTGAACAAATTCAGGAGTCTCATTCAGACATTTTCCACCATATTCCATAGTCAGTGACTTGATCATGAGTTACAATGGTCATGTCAAAAACAGAGTTAGCTTCTTTTAATGATATAAGAGCGCACACAGAACTGAATAACATCATTACTTATAAACCACAGGAGCTCCCTGGACCTCAGTTTATAGAGGTCACACAGTGCCTCCTTAAGACTTCTGTGGAATGGGAATTTAGCTCAAATAATAATAAAAAGACTTGTGACCTCTAGGCCCAAGTGCAATTTAGGCATATCCATCTTACACATGGTATAAATGCAAAGTAAACTCACACAATTGACATTTGTGGTCATTAATCTGTATTTGGAGTACAAAGGCTTGAGTCTACACCATTCCGGGGTGAATATAGCTAAAGTCGCAAATCTACAGTTGAATGAGGTTTTGAATGAATGTTAACCACACAAACAGCACCGGAGAGCAAGTCTACAACAAGAGTCGTTTATAAAGCGAATGCTTAGGACCAAATGCCGCTGGACGCATCCATGTGCATCACCGGCTTTCTGCCCTTGACGTGTGTCGAACTCCCCTGTACCGATCCTGCAGTTACGTGACTTCAGACTGCAGCGTAACGTTACATACCTGTACGTGCGTGCAGCTGCTCTCAGCGCAGTCCGAAGGCATCGCGTGGTACAGTACATGGTTAAAATGATGGTGCTTTCAGGCTTGATTATCCACTGAAAAGCAGATAAGTTTGCTTGACCAAGTTCCGTCTGCCTCAAAAGCACATGGCGTCCCCGACTACTGACCTACCCAAGATGCATTGCGTGAGTTGTTTTACAGACGGTGGCTCGCACGCACCAAACATCAGTGATAAAATGGATTATCAACATCGATTTATAAAAAAAAATATGTAGTACTTCTGTTTGTTGACTCGACATGTTTTTATTGTCTTAGAAAGCATACCCTTCCTTGTAGGTGCGTGTGACCTTCATTCATACCCAACACAAATAAGGCCTTTGGCTTTAATTAAAATAAAAAGACTGAAATTAGACAGTTATTACTCTAATACAGCTATTGAGCTCTAGGTGAACAAAAAACTTATGTGTGCCTGTGTCTATTTGTTTGTTATTCAATATCCTGATTGTACCAAAAACAAGGGGAGCACAAGAGAAGAATCCTCTTAACAAAGTAATCTCTCACCATCTGCTCCAGTCTTCAGTGTTCACCTGCATTGGTGAGTTGTCTTCTCTTTAGTGAACCATGCTGGTGTCTCCTCAGGCTGAAAGGAACTGGGAGAGCTTGTCTTCCGTGTTGGAGGATGTACTGGAGGAGCAATCCCACAGGCAACTTTTCGCCTTGGAGCTGGGGTCTGGCACAGGGCAGCATGTCATACGCTTTGCCCAGAAAATGCCCTTTGTGACCTGGCAGCCCTCAGACATCAAAGAAGAATCGCGGGACAGGTGCGTATCTGAAATACTCCGAATCTAAAAGAAATCTGATTCATGTCATCCTAAAACTGGACCTTTTTTCTAAAGCATTAAGGCATACATTGCTGCCACCAATGCAAAGACTGTGCTCCAGCCGGTGCATCTTGATGCCAGTGAGCCCTGGGAGAAATGGGGAAACCTTTCTGTTAATTCTTGTGATGTTATTGTCGCCATAAACCTACTGCAGTACAGCTCTTTCAAAACAGCACAGGTTAGGTTTATTTTTACTCCCTTAAGGCAAGATACTACAGGCAAAACTAATTCTTTTAAATTGTTTTTGGTCAGTTTGCTCTCTCATCTGGAAACAACAAACTTGTCCAATCTGCTCCTAAAGAGGTTTTATTATTTAATTGAATCCACTTAATTTCACTGGGAACAAAGGCTATTTTCCTAAAATGCATTTTTTTCTCCCCTAGGGACATAAAGATCACCACTTAAAGTAGCTCCTACACACATCAAACTGTACAATCTTGGACTCAACAAGATTTTGACAAAACGTACAGAGTGATATTTTGATATCTAATTAAAGCATTGTTCAAGTTTTACGTAAAAAAAAATGAAACAAAATGTGAATTTTTAGGACATTTTTCAGTCAGCTCTAGTTTTTTTTGTAACTAATATGTGTAGAAAATGAACCAAGAAATTCAAACCTGGTTCTGTCCATTTTTTAGATTTATATGTCCCAAATATGTACATGTCATTTTGGCAATTTTCACACTTAAAATGGCAATTTTTTACATGAAAACATTACATGGTGAAAAACTTGTATTTTTTTCTTAATTTTATGTAAACTACAGGATAAGGATCATATCTTCCCCTGTAGTGTCTCGCCTTAAAGTGCGTATGACAGGTTTTCATGATTTTCTAATTTTGTCTTTGTTTGATGTAGTAATACTTGTTACAAATTAAAATGATAGTTTTAAGACAATCAAGTGGCCGTTTGTGGAGAAAAGTTTCAAAATCTGTAGAAAGTGACAGGAAGTAAACAAATAGATGACATCACACTGGGGAGACAATGCTTATGTGTAATTTACACAAAATAAACTACTTTTTTGACCCTTTATTCATTAATTCAACAAAAAAAGGTATTCACTTCTATTTTTATGTGTAAAAAATTAAAAAATCTGCGACATTAGATGAGTTTTGGCCTAGTTTACAGGTGGTTGCTATGGTAATTTCCTAGTGTGATGTCATCATTTACAACCAGGAAGTGAAATTAAAAACCTAAAAAATTGCTAAACCGGGATAAAATTTGTAAAGTATCTTGGCAAAATGTGAAATATATTTATCCAACGTGCCCTTTAGTCAAATGAGTAGCTCAACCCGTCAGAGGCACTTTAAGCCATTTTGCATCAACCAAGACTATTACCATTTGAGAAATATATTAAGAATCCAATTATTATTGAATTCGCAGGGTGTTTTCACTGGGGCAGCTCACGTCCTCAAACAAAATGGTCTTCTGATAATACATGGGGTATGTATAGTAATAATTTTTGTTGAAAATAAAACAATTGTAGCTCTACAACTGATTGTCTCAAACAGGTCTATGCAATAAATGGAACAATTACACCAAGCTATAACGAACACCTGGATGAAGAGATAAAGAAGCTGTAAGCACGATTCTACCTGTTATTTTTTTTGTAAATTTGAGTCACATTTCTAAATTGTCCCTGAATTTACAGGAATCCAGAGTGGGGCCTTCCAGATATTGACGTCCTAAGACAGATGGCATACGGAAATGGACTACGAATGGAGAGAATAGTGAGTACTTGTAAATGTTTACCATTTTAAACCTTTTAAAATTTGTCATTACAATGTTTTACTTATTTATTTTTTTTATCTTGAGGTTGAGATGGAAGAATACTACAAATGTCTTATCTTCAGGAAACTTTAAAAGGAAAAAAAAAAAGGCCAAAAGATGTTGTTTGATATATTTAATATTTTATAGATGTGTATTTTCACTCATGTTGTGTAAATGACTTTTCTTGTATAAAATTAATAAACTGATAATGGTGACAATAACAGAATCAAATGTATTAAATATATATATTTTAAATTACTTTAGCCAGACAGATGAGTGAGTGGGATTAAGATCACAAATGGCAACTGAAAGATTTCTGAAAATGTGTTTCATACATGCAGCACATGTTTGATGAACAGGCTAATCCACATTTCTTTCATAGCTTTAGCTTGCCAAATGACTAAAACATCCTGTTTATGAAAATGAAGGCAACTTGTATTCTTTTAAGGTATTAAAGGCTCATTTTAGCCTCGAAAAAGTGCAGGGTAATCTGTCAGAGGCAGAGACTGAATTTCTGGTCTGTTAAATTAAATGTATTTCAGAGAAATTACAAAATACCCCATCATTTTATTTCCAACATAATGTACTGAAATTTTCCAGCAGAGTGCCACTTTTTGTTTGTTAATATATATAATACCACAGAACTGCCCATCTAATTAGATTCTGAGTCTTGCACTATTTATTTTGACCTTTGACTGTGCTTTCTCCTTGCAGACAATTATACAATATTTTAAACAGTAAAAACAGATGCCTACAATTAAACTTAATATTGGAGTGAGACTACGATGATTCAAATCCATTGAAGAAAAACTAATACAATTTAACATGCAACATTTGATTTATAAAAATATGAATGAAAAGGATGGTTATGTTTTAACACCTCCATTATTAGGACATCTTAATTTAATACCACTGCCTATTTTAGAGCATAGTTATTAATTTAATTAGGAAATATTACATAAATGTACATATAATGAGCCAAGAAGTTAGAAGATAGAAAGGATTTAGCTATTGCCTTTACTTTCAGGTTCCCTGCTGAACTAAAGGAAAGAGGCCAACTGTTTTTGCAACATCATCACAAAATTCACATTGCCACAACATCACAGCGCAGTGGAAGGTGAGATGTCTGTGGGGGGGGGGCGCAAGAGACCAGAAATAGAAGAAACAGACTGAAGGAGGAGAGAACAGTGTAGTGTGAGATACAGCAGCAGGCAAGATTTTCAGTCAAAAGAAATGAGCTGAGCCTCTGCACTGCCTGGTACGGCCTGCGGGGGCTGCTGCTGAGCTGGGGGTGGTTGCTGTTGGGGGCCACCAGGAGGGGGGACCTAAGAAAACAGAAGATGGTTGGAATCATTATTGTTTCCTAATTAACATATCGCACTACTAGTTAGGTTGTTGTAAAGGAGCTCTGTGCTGGGCCAGAGGGAACACAACAGACACATTTTGGACCTCATTAAAGGGCCGCTTTAAACTGCTTTAAACACACCTCTCCCACACTGAGGAGTAGGGTAAGTATGGTGTGAAAGCAGCCGACCTCGGGCAGAATTGAAAAATTGCTTTGACGTATATTTGTGTGAATGGTCGCTGTAGAGCTGCTGCATCTGATGATGAAGCAAACAGGATCAACCTTAATATCAGCAAGGCACAGAGCTCATGTGTCTGTGTGCCGCTTGGACAGCTTTTTCTCTTCTGCAATCAGCATTTAACCCTCACATTTAGCCACAGGTGAAAAAAAGCCACCACATACAGTATAACGCCAAAGAACCGGGTGCATATGTATCTACAAGGCACTGTTCACTTGAACCCAGTTGTCAGGGAAATAAGTTGGACAAGCAGCTTATCTCATGGTGGCTCATGGTTATATTTGTGATGTTTGGGATGAATGATGAGCAGTGAATGTGAAGAAGGATCGACCCAATAGAGTAGTTAATGGACTAAAGTCTAGTGCGCGCTGGGGCCGTTTCACAGAGCTCAGTAACGAGTGTGAAAGCATCCTTTGTTATGTCAATATGAAAATTGTATATTGACCAACCTGCTGGTACATGGGCTGCTGGCCTGGCATGTACTGCTGTTGCGGTGGTATGTTGGGGTCCTGCCCTGGCAGTGCTGAAATCATGCCCTGCATGTTGTATGGCTGGTAACCCATGTAAGCCATTCCATTACTAGGGGCAGTTTGGGGCATAGGAGGCAAACTCTGGGCTTGAGAGGCTACATTCTGTGAAGAAAACAAAAAATAAATAAATAGTGCAGAAACCAGAGTCAGTGAATCACACAAATACAGCAAGATATGATTCAAACCTGGTAGCCCTGTGTAGGTGTGGGCTGGTAATTGGAGTATGGAGGGCTGGTTGTGGGAGGGGCCTGACCAGGAGGAGGGGCAGGCTGCCCATTGGTGCCTGCAGCTGGATACATGTATGCATTCACCATATTGGGATCTAAAAGGAAGATATGGATTAGTTTTGGCCACAAATAAAGAAACCATTAGTTTTAAAATAACACCTCACCTGGCATAGCCTGATACTGTGTTGGTGCCGTTTGCCCCGCTTGGTTCATGTAAATGTTGTGCATAGGTGAACCCTCCACTGAGCCAGCGGGGCTGAAGGTGCCTGGATAACTGGGGGGAGCCCCAGGCTGATACACCACCCCTCCGGCTACATTTGGAGGCAAAGACTGCATCTGCAAAACACAAATACAAGCAAGCATTCAGTCAATCTTCATCAATATCGATGGGTAACTTTTTAAACTCTTGAATAGGGCAACTATTTACATCATAAAAATGTTTTCCATAGATTATTAAATGTGTGTAAAAAGCCTTCAACACAGTGCGGTCCATGAGTGCAGAGTTTACCTGAGCATAGGGCAGAGAGAAAGCCGGCATCTGTGCTCTCATCTGGATGGTGTGTTTCTGCTGCTCCAGACGCATCTGTCTCTCCTTCTCTTGCTCCTGGAGGCGCTGGATGGCCAACTGTCTTTGCATTTCCAGATACTCCTGTCATGTAACAATAAAAGGCATCAGTAACATGTCTCCATAACAATGAAGGGGTGTATATTACTTTTTGTTACCTGTTTCTTCTGCCTCATAATTTCTAGCTTTTGTGCGAGCTGCATCTGTCTCTGCCTCTCTGCTTCCTCAGCTGCGCGACGCAGTTTCTCCCTGTGTTCATCCCGAAGAGCGTTGAGAGCTGCCCGAGCATCCCGCACTTGGGCCAACTTGTCCTGCAGTCCCTCGTAGTACACTGTTACACATTAGATTTGCACAATTTACTTAAAGATACTCATTATAGAGAAGAATTAATTATAAGCTGAGAAGAATTTCACAAACACTGACATCTTTTCTCATCCAGTTGGTTAAGAATATCCACGAGCTGTGGGTGCATGTTGTTGATTGATTGAAAAAGGGACAGCACAGCACTATCATTGGTGATGCTGCGCCCTCTCATGTGGTTGCTTTTCATGCGGTTCAGGAAAGTTGAAACAGCATTCTGCAAGGCCTTCAGAAACTGCTCATGATTCTCTTCAGATTCACCATTTTGGTATTGTTGCTGTAGGAGGGGACAGTGTATTTTATATACTACCATTTACCATAAAAATTAACCATAAATATCAATAGCATACCTCGACAATGTTGACAGGCTGGACTGGGATGTGACTTTCAACAGGTTGGCTTATTGCCGGGAGCGTCTCCGCTATTGAGACCGGAGCAGGGGCTGAAGGTGTGGGACTCTTGCGAGCTTCTTCTTGTTTCTTTTCCCAGTATGTTCTATTTAGATAACGGGCCAGCTAGAGTAAGAAGACAGTATATTAGCAAACTAAAACATGTGTATTTTGAAAAATGTAAGTATTAAAATGTTTTTTTGGTATTAAAATTTCATAAGCGTGACATGACATTTGAGTCTACATGCACACATAAATCTCATCATTATCTTCTTTCTAGAGACTATTATTGAAATGCAATTTCATTCATTTCATTTGGTCTTTTAAATTTGTGAATCTACAACACGTTAAGCACAGGAGCAGGATGAAGACATAGGGCCATATTTTGTCCCCGGCGGTAGCGCGGCACTGGTGTTAATGCAAAAGGTGACGTCGTAGGGCAAGGAGTTGATCATGCAAAAATATGAGGTGGAGCGAAGCAAATGTAGGGTGTGGTGTAAATGGTCAGAATTGTAACTAATAAACTTCAAAATTAGTGCAGTGAAAAACATAACTTGGGAAACATTTCCTGGGGTCTATTATTATCCTCATATGAACAAGATAATCCTAATAAAACAACCTTAATGAGCACAAATAACCAAAACGATACATTACATAATAATAAATATGGTCCAATTAAGACTGTCCGTCTACCTTAAATAGCTGTAGCTGAGTTTCAATTGCACTTTTGCGCAAAACTGTATCTGCTTCAAATGTCTAAAAACCTCGCACTGAGCCCGTTTCCATTAAATTATTAATTGATCGGCGTCAGACTAAAACACTCCCACTCGTGTCCAGCGAAAAGAGCAAATACACAGAGCAGTCTGCTCCTCGTATGAGCGTGCATCTGTGTGATATGTGCGTGTGAACGCGTTCAGACACGCTCGCTACGTGAAGAACAGAACAGGTGGACCTGATTTTATGAATGAATGCTGTGAGAGGTGCGCGTGACCACAGCGCGTCCATGTGCCAGACGTTTGGTGTTGGACATTTGCCCGTTGGAACAGTTTAAAGTTCTTATGAATTATTACAGGTCTATTAAAGACAGAAGCTAAAACAGCCAGTGTAATGCTGCAGCCTTTGGTGGCACATAAAAAAAATATACAAAAAATGTTGGGACCCGCGGGGATCTCTCAGGAGGACAGACGTGGAGTAGCACTCAGGACCGGGAGGGAGCATCTGAGAAGCTTGAGAGCGGCTGGTCACTGCAGTGGTCTCTCTGGCTTAAAGACACACCACTGTTTTGATCACAACCGCTGCTGAACCTGCTTACGTTGTGGGGCTTTGTAGCGGTTTTATTGTCCCTGTATATCTCCCCTCTCGTTCTTTGACTTGTTGTAGGAGAACAAGTGTCTCCTCGGCTGTGAAGCGTTGGCTTCTTTCTTTGTTTGGAAATGCCATGGATGTAAACATCTCCTGCACTGACGCCGTAGTTCTCAGTTATTGGTTCAAACGCGTTCACCATGTATATGTACTGTCACATCCCCCGTCAGCCTCCAAAGGACAAGTACAGCCTCTTTGCTCTAGTGTTACCGCCGTGAAAAGCCCGACCTGGAACTGCCCCCTGGCCAACGTGCTAACGTCAGGGGCAAAATAAACCCCAAAGTCTTATTAAACCCCTACTCCATTCTCTTCACAGTAAAATTATAAAAATAGATGGCCACTTACATTCAACTTAAAGCGACTATGGATTGCTAACATGTTCTAGTCATTATTTATAAATTGTTTTACATCAGATTTCAACATTGTTCGTTTGCATTTCTACTTAAAGTGGATTTTAAATTTTAGCTCATTATCCAAGGAGTTCCACTGCTTTACTCCAGCAAATGATATGCACATTTGTTTAAGAGTGGTTCTTGGACAACCCAGTTTTTCTTCCAATGGACCCAGCCTGTGGAACTCTCTACCCACTGACCTAAAACTGAAACTGATCCGAACATCTTTTACAAACGTCTGAAACTGTGGCTGAAATCAGTTGTACACATAATTTTGAGAAAAATTCTAGTTACAATTAATATTGACTACTTATATTTGCTAATTTGTAATGTTTTTATTTTAATTTCTCTAAAAGGCCTCCAATGGACAGGTGTCTAAAATTAGCATTGTTGCTATAGCACTTGAAACAATGCATCTGGTTTGTCCAATGTAATTGCTATCTCCATATCAAATAAATAAAATAAATACATAAAAATAAGGCATCTTAAATATACTAGTCTTACTTAACACAGCAAAAAGATTTTGCAGACCACATGGTAACAAACAATGTTTTGTTTTTTGCATAACTAATAATGTTTGAAAAACAATTTAATTATTCAATTTTAATAGTCTTTACTTCAGAAATAGTTTATAATACTGTCCTCTTGTAGAGCAGTTCTATGTAGTATTCTTAATGCTCCTTTTTGTAAAATAACTAAGGGATTAAATTGGTGTGGTAAGAATTACCCCAAACTTCAAGGCAATACATAAAATACAGCAAAATCAAAGAAAAATATAGAATTCTCATTGCATGTAAACAGTTACTTCTCATGTGAGTAATCTGATTTCCCTCTGATTGCTCACATATGTGCAGGTTTCGACAAGGAAAATTATGCTAAATTAAAAGGTACTGGCAACCCAGATTAAGTTGTGATTTTCAAAACCAGTAAGCGCGTATGTTAGACATTTTACCTTTACTGATTCAAAAGAAAATACCAAATTTACCTCAGGGTCCACATCTTCAGCTGAGGGGGCAGAGGAGTTCTAAAAGTAACAATGGAAAGTTAAAAACATGGAAATAGGTTGATGTTTCATTATATCAAAACAAACAGCATTAGGTTGTGTTTTACCATGGGAGCAGTGTAGAGAGTGCTCACTGGTGGCGCTGAAGAAGTCACTGGAGTAGGATCAGCTTTAGGATACACCGAATAGGAGTTCTTCTGTTTCTATGAATTGAAACAACCAGCATTTATAGAATATATGTATTCTCCTTAAGAAACAGGCAGAATTTAGTAGTACGCAGCAATGACCCACCATCCGCTCTTTCTCCTCTGCCTCACTTTGGGACAGTGCAATGGCCAACTGCAGCTCCTCTTCTTCCTGCAGGGCCGCTTCGTCCCTTTTGGGGGGCATCTGCTTTGAGGAACAAAAGATGACAAAGGGGTATGTTAAGAATGGTCAACATTGCATTTTTAGGAGGGAAATAATGCGTTGTGTGTTGGTCAACTAAAATAGGCTATTTTAGTTTATTTTTAAATGCATGTCCAATTATTGAATTAATTAATTGAACTGTCTGTTTGTCTTTAGAATGCATCTGCTGAATGAAAGATTGAAACTAAAATTACAGACTAGAGTAATTCTACATGACAGACCTGTGACTGCTGAGAAAGGGGGCTGGTCAAATACTCAGGAGGCAGATCCGCTGAGCTTGAGGTTGGTGCTTTACCCTCAGTTTTCCTGAGTAGAGGAGAGAGGGAGGGGTTGCTGGTGAGGAAAAGGGATCAGGGAGGACAAACAGCCTTAAAATTCAGTGGAGAGTATGACACAAAAGCTCTCCAAAAAGATGGGGAAGCCAAATAACACAGTAATGAATAATAATGAACACTTGATAAATGAAGCACAATGATCCACAAGACTCTCAAGACTTACTTATTGAGCAGTTCGAAACAGGGCTCACAAACGCGCACTTCCTTCTCAATGCCAAATTTTGGAATAGTTGAGTACTTGGAGGAACACTTGCCACAGAAAATCTGCCCACAGGCTCGGCAGTGATGCTGGAAAGTAAATGAAACAAAAATTGGTGACGGTCTGTTTGAAGTTGACTCTTCTTACAGAGAAGGTTACGGGTGAAGAAAGTGACCTAGTTAAAAGAAAGAGCTGCCTACCTTTCTTGTCATAACACCAAACTGGACTCTGCACCGGTGACACTCCTCTGCGTCTACCCAGTCTGGAGCCTTAAATAGCACAATATATACAAGCTTTACTATATGAGAGTAGAAGAGTAAACATTGGCTTTTTTGTTTTGTTTTTTATTCCTCTTACCCTTTCAGCAGCAAACATGGCATCACTCTCTTTAAATTCTGGGAACACATGGCCTGTGACAAAGAAAACAAAAATTACATTTTGTATTGACTGTAACTCTAATAAGATGACATACAAATTTATGCTTAGGGTGTTTTATGTTAGACATTTTTTTCAGAGCAACCAAAAAGCTTACCTTCTACTTTCATGATCTGATAAGTATCTTGAACCACCTTGTATTTGGGCTCATTACGAAAAGCCTGGGCCCAAGCCTGAATTAGGTACAAGATCTTGTTCCTTACATTTGGTTCAGTCTGTTTCTGTAAAAATAAATGTCACAGGTTTTGCATGTATCCTTCTGTCTTCTGTCAAGCACTGGCAGACTTGTAAATGAAGGGAAAGCCCCATAAAAAGCACAACAGTCAAACAGATCACAAGGTAATGACATCAACAGGAAGCAAAAAAAAGTGTCACATGACACATTGTGCAGCCAACCAGATAATGCTTGGTCATGGTGTAATACAGTCCAAATCCTGACAGTAGTGCTATTATAACTAAGATAAAAAACTTGTGAAACTTCAGAACAGAAAAGTTTAGAGATTCTATTCCAAAACTACACAAGACAAAGATATGTCAATAAAAGTATGTAATGTATTTAAAGTTTACGGAATATGTAAAATAAAATAAAATCACCTTTAAAAGTTCCTTGAGTTCTTCCATAGTTTGCTTACAAGCCACTTCATCATGAATTGTAGAACCACAGTTTTTCACGACAGACTCAAGGACCTATAATGAAAACATATTTACTCCACAAATACTGGATGAAGCCATTTTCAAATGAATAATTAACATTAAATACTCGAAGATTTCATACTAGCTAAAGTTATATAAACTTACCTCCAGTGCATATAGTGCTACATGTGGATTTTTGTCATTCAATTTCTTCTTTATTGCACCAATAGCATATTTAGCTCTGAGGGAGTATTTAGAAAATATATTTTGTTAACATTAAAGATTTACCTTGATCTGTATAAAGAAAAGCTTAGAACCAGAGGACAGTGTACTTACTGTGTGTCTCCTTGTCGGATAAGGTCACAGATCTGCAGGATGGACTCCCAGTCGGTCTCCAGCAACAACTGACTCGTAGCTTTATCTGAAAATATGAATAAGATGTAACTCTCAGATTTAACCGTCATCATTACGTTGGGACCATTATGCCCAAAATGTAAACGTAATGTTAAGTGTTATACATAATTAAATAGATGGTAGAGGCAACCTTAATCTAGATTTTGTTTAAAAATAATGTATTTTTGTTTTTAGCTACACGAATTGTATGCGTCGTTTATAGAAATGTAGCTATAGCGATTATTTATACCGGTGAAATGTCTGTAACGGACCCCGTGGTGAATAACAAAGTAATTAACGTTACAGTGAAATGGTCTACATGAAGAAATTGTAGCTAAAAATGTACAGTTAAATGCCCCCTTGTCTTTTTTAGGTGTTAACCAGAAACAAAACAAACATGGTGACATATCTAACGATCGTGATAGTTTTACCCACTCAGACAACGGGGCTTCATTAAATACAACTTCGGATTTTATATCTCGAAGTCCCACTCCCAGCAGTATTTAATGTTACGCTGACTCTGGTTAGCACTTTAGCTGGCCTCAGAGCCACAGCCCAAAACAATACGCCGACAACATCATCGCTCTTCGGCACATAGTTTAACGTGTAAATATAACGCGATCCTTTAAACGTACCCAAAAGCCGGTCAAATGTACCTCCACCTTTGCCCATATTAGAAGATTAGGTTAATGGCTGTCGATGTAAATTGTTTTGGTCAAGAATTTTCCCAACGACGATGCTAGCCTGTTAGCATTAGCCTCTTTAGTTAGCCAGTTACTTCCGCCAAGTGTTGCCAGGTTTTCATGTGAGTTTTCCCATCTCTTTTCACATTTTTGGTAATATTTGTCATATCTTGATTTAAATCTTTTGAAATTTTCTGGTGAAAATTTAACGTTTTTAATTAAATAAAACGAAACGAAACGAAATAATGTAAATATTTTTATTTGATGTTGCCACAAAAAACGTACTTATTTTTTACGGTTTATGACTTTAACTTACCTTACCTGGCATCCCACAAGAACTGTCTTCAATAGTAATAATCAAGTCACTATTCATTAGGATAAATCCCTAGACAACAGACTCTTTATGGTTAAACTTATAACTTAAGAAGGTGGAAGAACTGCTTTTTTATTCAATTGCTCTTTAGAACTGAAAATAATAATAAAATAAGAGCCATAACACCATTTAGGCCATTTGTAGAATAATATTTCTACCTTGCCATTTAGAGAACAAGACTCGGGCTCTACTAAGCACTATATAGAGAGTCCATTCATGCATTACTTTACCAACAATATAGCCTAGGTCTTTTTAGGTCATGTATGAGTCACTACCTAGCACAATACTGCTGCCAATTGTTAGTGCTGTTGTAATGCTCAATAAAGTGCTATTGTGTTGGATCGGCTTCGGCAGTCAAGTCAGCATACTATAGGCGTACAGTACTGCTGTTCACATAAAGCAAGTCTGGCCTGTGTCATTTACGGATAAGCACATTATACTGTATATATATATATATGCAGATGCAAATAGTTATTATCCCAGACCCAGTTTACAGTGTCTATGTTGTAGGTAAAAAAGAAATACATACATTCTTTGGCAAAAATCTAAACTTAACTTGTGCTAGAACTGCTATAAATTTTACAAAAAGTTTAAAACCGTAGGTGACACATGGTGTTTAGTTCAGTTGATAACCTACCAATATTCATGACTTCAAACAAGTATAACAGGAATGAAACATTCTTTAAGCAGACAGAAGGATGGAAATTTTTATTTTACAATGACAAGTACAGTGTTAAATTACATAGATATGCAAAATGGAATGAGATCTATTTTCTGAAGCAGCACAATGCAGCTTTTCAAAGAAAAAAAGTAAATATAAAATAACAACAAAGAGCAAATTGATAAATGGAAATAGATTTGACAGATTTTAGTGTATTTCTTTTCAAAGCTCAGACGTAACCTTTGACCTGTGAGGCAGGTGCTCTGCGGGGACTGCTGTCTCCGCTGCTGAAGGTGGGTGAGCCAGGGATGCCTGGAGGGCTGGATCCAGCATAAAGCAGAGAGCCCCCAATGAGGAGCAGGGCTGATGCTCCCCAGCCGATGTACAGACCAGGACCAAGCTCACGCTTGTGTGGAGCTGCTACGTGTGGGTCATAGAAATCCCTGATGATGGAGTGAGCAGTCCAGCACACAGGCACAAGGTACAGAAACCCTGCAATAGCAAAGAGTGCGCCCGAAATACGAGCAATACGAGCTTTCACACTGTTAACACCAATGCACTTAGTGCACTTAACCCCAAGGACCCCCATAGCCAGAGCCAGACCACACATCAGGAGGGAGAGCACTGTGAGCCCTCGAGCCGCCTGCATGTCACTGGGCAGAGCTAACATGCTGTCATACACTTTACACTGGATCTGCCCTGTGCTCTGCACTATGCAATTCATCCACAAACCTTCCCAAATAATCTGAGCTGTCACTATGTTGTTTCCGATGAAGGCAGTGACTCTCCAGAGAGGGATGACACAGACTACTAAACCCCCCACCCAGCCCACAATGGACAGGACCAGGCCCAGCAGTTGCATGCCTGTGGTCGCCATGGCAAAGGTCTAGTCAAAACCAAGTGGATTTGTCTCGTTTTAAATGTGTCTTTTTAGTCCCACAAAGAGATGTGAATTTGTAAAGCAGATGATATCACAGTCTTGGAGAGATGAAGGTGATGCTTCTTGCTTGAATTTGTCCAGGACAGGTATCCTGAAATATAAAAAAACACACACACACATACAAGTTACCTCACATTTTGAACAGTTGAACATGAAAAGAACATACTGTATTGTATGATAGCTGTTTCAAATCAGGCTGTAGGCCTATGTTTGATGGATTCCAGTGTGAAAGGCAGAGAATAGCCCTCTTTCACACAGCTGTGGGTGTGTGGATTATCTCAGAAAACATGAGGAGACTGAACACAAGCAGCTTTCATGAAGGCCTGTGGAGTGGGCTAGCAGGACCGGTGTCCTCATCGCTCCCAATATCCTCCTTTTTATCCTTTTATCTCTGAACTAAAACCTCAACAGTGATCTGTGATAACAGGTGACAGAAGATGAGCACACCTACATCCTCTATGCAAATAAAAAGATAAAAAGGAGCTTCGACATTTACTTATTACAGCTCCTAAATTCCTTTATTTGCACTTCAGAATAGTCTTTTACACCAAAGAGCTGCAACGTACAGATGTTATGATATACTTACATTTGTTCAGTATTGATGAAATATTTAATATATAGTTACCTTGTATCAATTCCTTTGTTGATGTTGTCCTGAGACTGTCACTACAGCTTCTTGTCTTGGCCCTATCCGCTTTGTCGTCTTGAGATATTATCAATTTAAGGATTGCCCTGAGAAGTCAGTTTATTCCAGGTGAGAGGTTTATCAAGCAAAACAGGCTTCAGCTGAAATCCGCAGTGGATCTCGAGAGGGTCTCACTGCTTGGACACCCAGGACCGGACTGGAGATGGGACCGGACTGGAGATGGGGGGGCCCGTCCTGCGAAATGCCACTGAGAGCCTGTGTGGTGGTGGTGGGCAGAAGCATGCGCTCGGTGCCAGTGTGTGAATACGTGAATGTGTCCGAGTGTGTCTCCCAGTGCCTGGTGTTTCAATACAATGGGCTGCTGTTTGGCATCGCCCCCCACCATGCTCCTCGTCAACCCCTGTCCCAGCCAACAACATCCATCCAACTCACAACACATTTACTCCTTTTCTCCACTTGGTTTCACTTGTTCGAATTTGAGAGCCTTCTCTTTTCTTTTCTTGTCAGTCTGTTTATGGGTTCCAGTGAAGTTTTCAAGTGTAGTCCTTTGTACTGCATCAGCGCTTTGGTGACATTATGTTTGAGTTATGTGGTTCATAGTTTTTAAAAATTTCAGGTTAATAAATAGACAAGATTCCACACAGTCTTCAGTCAGTCTTATGTACATTAGATACTGCAATAACTAGAAGAGAGGGTCAGGGGTGCAGCATTTTTGCCCCCATGGAGGCGTCCAGGACTGAAAAATGGATGTAGTCGGTCGGTAAAGTTGTCCTTAAAGGTGTAAATATGGGCTCCAGACTCTGCACAGTAGAAGGACACCCGGCCCTCCGTACAGTCCAGGAAAACCCCCACCGTTTTGGGCCTGTGATCCAGAGCCAGGTTGGTAACAGGAGAACTGTTGGCGAGATACTGACCACCGACTTTAAGGCTCAAAGTCCAGAAGCCGTTTGCAGGGCAGACTGTAAACTTGCCCTTTCTGTTTATGGATTGTCTCACAACTCCTAGGTTCCATTCAATCTTCTCACCGACCTCCACTTCCCAGTAGAACCTCCCACTGCTGAAGTTCTCTTTGGCCAGTATGTTAGCCACGCGGTCAAAACGTTTGGGGTTTTCTGACACCTCCTGAAGCTTGTCCGTGTGCCTGACCTGCTTCCTGTCCTCAGACACACAAAGCGATGGATGTGCTGTTTTGGCACTGAGATTGATGTCCACTACAACATAAGATATAGTTAGAATACGGCACGATTGCAACATGAATTTGCAACATTTTCAGAATCTTACCTGTATATTTCTCAATTCGTTTTAGTTCTATTAACAAAGAAGACAAGTAATTAATGTGTTGTTATTATTAAAATACATATGATTGTAATTTTTCACTAACCAGATTTAGACAGCCTATTGACTTCTGCCTTTATTTTTTCCACCATTTCCGACAAGGCTCGTCTGGTTACCCCAATACAGGGATCAGGTTCCACAGTCACCCTGGACCAATCCTTCATTTCTGAGGGACATGCTGGGGGATGTACAGTCTGCAGGAAAAATGTGTTAAATGTGGACTGTAATGTAACATTACTGGTGGAGTTTGTCAACCAGCTTGTCCAGCTTGCCTGAAATGTTCCACAGTGTGTCATGTCATGAATGTCAAGTACATGTAACAGGTTAAACCACACATTCCACAAAACATGGTGAACGTGATTATTTTTAAGGTGCCTTTTTCCCCCAGGTAGACAACTTTGGTGAAGTTTATAATTGTACATTCTGGTTGGACAAGGGCAGCAGATGTGACATAGGTAGAGGTCATTTCATAAAGTTACCAAAATCCATATACATTTCACAATAGTTATGATTTGACAAATAATAATGCCTGATGACACCTTTATTTGTTAAATAATTGTTTAAACTGTCAGAACATTGTGTCACTTGCGTGTAAATAGTCCCTGTGTTTTCTGTGGATCTTATTGATAACAAAGATAGAGGGATTCTGTTTTAGAACTCAGCACTTCTTACTATTTTTCAATTATCCTTCACCAACTGCAACTGATGTAAAACTATGATAAATATTTACTATAAAAAAACAAAGTAATAATTAGAAAAGCATGAACACCTCTTATCTGCACTTTAAAAGGCAAGCCCACTCATAGTAACAATGTTCTTCAAGGTAGAGTGAAATTGAATCAATGCAAGATAAGTGTAATTTGTTCTTTCTATTCTATTGTTTTAGAGGTAAAGTTGACAGGACTTACCACTGCGACTTGCTCTGTTTCATCGCTTGGCTCCTCATTGACTGAAGTTGTTGGCTCAGTTTCAGAAATGTCTTTCCTCAGCTCCTGAATCTCTTGTTCCAGTTCCTTTATGAGTTTGTCCACTTTCTTCTCCTCCTCCCGCTGCCTGTCTTCAATGGCTGTGACCACGGCTTTGTGGCTCTTCTCCATAGCACTGACCAGGGCAGAGAAGGTCTTCTGGCTCTCGCGAACTTCTCTGAGGTATGAGTTCTGAATTTTGCAAGTAAAAGATTATTGGCCCGAGCCAGTAAACTGGCGAGGGACATTGTGTTTCGTCCGTTTATTGCTTATTCTTATTTTTGTCGTTTTCATACTCTTTCGCCCTTTGACCCAGTGCAAACATGCACGAAAAGTCGCGATCGGCCCGGAAAAAATTTCGTATTTCGCGCGTCTCGAGAACGTCCGACCCGAACCGAACGAGTAGCACTGGCCCGAATCGGACCCCTATGGGAAATGGGACGAGCAAATTTTGCCCGACGCGCACGAAACTCGGAACAGTGATAGAGAACAGTGAACCAAGTAAAACATGACATTGGAGCGCGGCCCCTCGACCAAGCGCCGCAGCGGCGCTATATTGGACCGAAGTCGCCACGCCAGTTTGACTTTTTTGAGCTCCGGCGAGTCCTACAGTTTTGGCCCGACATGGGTCTGGCTTATACGTAGACGATCTACACGGATTGAAATTCAATAGTAATCCACTTTTTTTCGGATATCTCAAATGGTCTCGCCGTGGCTCGCCATCGACGAAGGCCTTCGTTTCCTGTTTTTCCGATCGCATGTCATGGCTACACGCTTGGACTGACAGAGCTGTAATTTCAGTCACGAGTGCGTAATTATGATCTGAATATAATGCATTAATAAAAATAAATAAAAAGTACTCGCTAGCGCCCCCTACCTATTAAGTCAAACATCAACATTGTCCGATTTGGATGAAACTTGGGGAATATGTCCAGTGCAGGGCGCCATGAAAAAAACTGAATTAGTGATATGGTGCATTTATCACCGTTGACCACCAGGGGTGCAAAGAGTGCTCTCAAAATCATTTCAATAGCTCCTGCACGCACATGCATTCTCCGATCGACATGAAATTTGAAACACTCGTCTACGTAAAACTGCTGAATCCATTTATGTGCGCACAATAACAATCAACCCTACGGCGCCACCTGTAGGAGCACACTAAATTACAATGGGGAGAAAAAACATTACTTTGACTTTTATTAGTGAAAATTTGCACACAATTCCTAGACGGCCTCCTGATCAGAAAAGCCAATGAGACCCATGGCCTATTTTTCACACTTTGCCTCTAGAGGCCTCCAGAGCTCCCATTCATTGTCTATGGGACTCAGACTGTCTTCACACAAGGCTGCAATAAAAAACAACTACACCCTGCAGGACAGCCACCAAACTCAATACAGTGACTCCTTTTAAGGGACATTAATGGGTCATAACTGTATTTTTCATGAAACTCAAATACAGCCTCTACAGCACCACCTGTTGGGTCAGGCCTAACATACACGTTCCTGATCAGGACGCATTGAAATTCAATAAAAAAACAATTTTTGGAGATATCTCTTAGGGTTTGCGCGTGACTTCCTGTCAAATATCGCCATCATTTCCTGTTTTTGTGCTTATCCCTCAGAGGCACTTGGACTGTGCCTACAGAGCCCAAATTGCCACCAATGATGGAAAATTGAATATTACACAAAATAGACCAGGAAGCACAGGACCACTAATAACTATAGCGCCTACAGTTCACTTAAGTGTCCAGATTGTCTGATTGACACCAAATTTTGGGACATGATTCTTTGCTATATAAGATGCAAAAAAGTCAATGAGACCCATGGCCTATTTTTCACACTTTTGCCTCTAGGGCCCTCCAGAGCTCCTATTCATTCTCTATGGGGGTCTGGCTCTCATCACACAAAGATGCAGCAAAAACCCACTAAGCAGTGAGGAATAGCCACCAAACTTAATACAGTGACTCCTGTTAAGGAAAATCAATGCCCCATAAAACCATTTTACATGCAAGTCAAATACAGCCTCTACAAGCCACCTGTTGGGTCAGGGCCTATGGAAAGGAGATGCATTTAGTTTGGAGGAGGCCTATGAAATTTGGCACGGTGATAGGTACACATAAAGACGACCTAAAACATAATTGAGCGCGCAGTGCTTAGACAAACGACAAGGCGGCCATATTGATTTTAATTTTTCAGCGCCACTTTAAGGTTTTCCATTGCAAAAGGGTCCTAGGTTTTTGGGCCTAGATCAGTCTAACATACACACGTTTGATCTGGACGCATTGAAATTCAATAAAAACCAATTTTGGAGATATCTCTTAGGGTTTGCGTGACTTCCTGTCAAATATCGCCATCATTTCCTGTTTTTGTACTTATCCCTCAGAGGCACTTGGACTGTGCCTACAGAGCCCAAATTGCCACCAATGTTGGAAAATTGAATCTTACATTAAATAGACCAGGGAGCACAGGACCACTAATAACTATAGCGCCCTCTACAGTTCACTTAAAAGTGTCCAGATTGTCCGATTGACACCAAATTTTGGGACATGATTCTTTGCTATATAAGATGCAAAAAAGTTAATGGGACCCATGGCCTATTTTTCACACTTTTGCCTCTAGGGTCCTCCAGAGCTCCCATGCATTCTCTATGGGAGTCAGACTGTCTTCACACTAAGAGGCAGCAAAAACCCACTAAGCAGTGAGTAACAGCCACCAAACTTAATACAATGTCTACAAATAAGAGACATTAATGGTTTATAACCATATGTTTCATGCAAGTCAAATACAGCCTCTACAGCGCCACCTGTTGTGTCAGGCCTATGGAAAGGGAGATGCATTTAGTTTGGAGGAGGCCTATGAAATTTGGCACGGTGATAGTACACATAAATACGACCCTAAAACATAATTGGTGCGCCGTGATCAGACAAACGGCAAGGCGGCCATATTGATTTTAATTTTAGACGCCACTTTAAGTTTTTTTTTTCCATTGCAAAAGGGTCCTAGGTTTTTGGGCCCACATCAGTCTAACATACACGCTCCTGATCTGGACGCATTGAAATTCGATTAAAAACCAAGTTTTGAAGATAGCGTTTACGGTATAGCCGTGGTTCGCCATCGCAAATCGCCTTAATTTCCTGTTTCTTAAAATTATTCTCCAAGCCACAGGCATTGCCGTACAGAGCACAAACTGTAACCACAGATGCAGAACCAAATATTAAACAGAACAGAGTCAGGAGCACGTGAGCACTTTTCACTATAGCGCCCCCTGCTGGTCATGTAAAAGTACCAACATTTTCGGATTGCCACAAAATCTTGGAATCTGATTTTCAGTGCCAAAAGTTGCAAAAAAGTCAAATACACCGATGTCCTATTTTGGATCGTTGGCCTGAGGGCCACGATATTCCCCATGCATTTCCTATGAGACAAGTCATAAGTCTATGGAGAGGCCAAAATTATTTCGAGCAAAGTCAGTGAAACTCGGCAGACGCATTATTTAGAGCATTTCGATCGAAAAAGTAAATTACATCAAAGCCGTGTTTTGGACGGTTTCGTCACTTCTGGAGAGCAGCGCCCGCCAATGCACTTCTATAGGGACGCCACCCGGTGTGAGTGGGGGGAGGGGAGGGGTCACGGGGGCCCGAGTGACGCTCAGAGGAGGAGGACGGTGCACCGGGGCGGTTTTGGACCGTCCGAGGCCGCGTGGGAAGGCGGTCGCGCGCGGGGCGAGGGCTACCATCGCCGCTTCGCGGCTTTAATTTCATTTTGGGTTGTAACAGGAGTTTGAGAGATTATAAAAGTACCCTGAGAATTCCTGTCTTGTAAGAGACATATTATGCTTTTTTTTTAATTACTATTACTTAATATTTAACTATAACATTGTGGACCATAATTTTACACTTGCTTCATTGAATGATATAGGATTAGTGTGACATGCATAAATCTATCAAAATAGAACTCTGAGCTAGCAAATGATGAGGGAACACTGTTGTAACAAAAAGCGAATTGAAGTTGACTTTGCATAATATGTCCCCTTTAAAGCAACAGTATGTAACTTTCTGGAAGTGGTATGTCACCTGCATGATTCCAATCAAAAGTTAAAACCATACTTCTGAACATTCTCCATTGAGACAATTATGTTTTTTTAAATAATACTGTGGAATATTGTAGCTAAAGGAACAACCTTTCCATGAAAACAAATAGAAGGAGGCTCCTCCAGTGGAGAATCAAACCTGCTCAGAGTAAGGTTTTTCAGTGCAATAAACATAAACATATCTATTATTTTGGTAAGGTTCATCTTGTCTTCAGTTTATAATGTATATGTTTTCTTCTAGTCAGACAACTTTTTGTGCGTGAGATATACTTACCTTGACATGTTTCGGCTGCTATCTGCAAGCCACCTTCAGAACTGCCACTGCTGGATCAAGGAGGCCTTTCAAATCAGGAAGTGAGGCACAGACACCATCAAGCATGATGAAAGAATTTTCCTTTTATCACACATGGGACAACCTTCTCCAGAGACCACTGGGCGGGTCAGTCTGAGTGGCCTGCCAGGTCCGTCAGGCTGACCACGCCTCCAGAAGTAACATCAGCTGATAAGTGGCACGTCACCAGTAAGACTGGTGGCAGTTCTGAAGATGGCCCGCAGATAGCAGCTGAAACATGTCAAGGTAAATACATCTCATGCACAAAAAGTTGTCTGACTAGAAGAAAATATATATACATTATAAACACGTCCAGAATGAAAAAACAAAACAAAACATGCTTTATTTTAGTTACATGTTACATACTTTACATACATACTTTAACTGAGACTTCCTGTTGTTAAAAAAATCTACGGAAAGACTTGACAATCAATCTTTGTATTAATGTTTAAGTGTTTTGGCTACCGTGTTAAACTTGTAGAATTTATATGCCCCCATAAATTAACCAGTCCTGGAATGAATATGCAAAACAAGTATCTTTTTTAGTATTAATCCTCACCTTTTGAAGCTCCAGTGAATTTTTCAACCTTTCAATCTTCTGCAGTCTTTCTTGAACCATTTGCTCTGTGTCAAAGACCTGAAAGATTATCACATCATATTTATAACACCCATAAAATTATGTCACAAGCAATTTAAAACCCCTTTATGCACACGCACCATTTCGTTTTCCTCAGGACCTTTCGGAGGCCTGGTCATGCTGTACTTTTCCGACACATCTGCCAAAACGTGGTTGATGCTGAGATTGGGGCGCTCTGTGAACAGTCTCTTACAGTGGGGGCAGTATCGGGACATATGTTTGGACCAGAAGTGACACAGGCAGGACAGGCAGAAACTGTGCCCACATGGTATGGTCACAGGGCTGGTGAAGATTTTTCGGCACAAGGTACACAAAAAGTGCTTCTCAGAAAGGAGGCTGATGGTGGCCATTATCTGTGAGAGAGGGAGTATCAAAGTGTTATCAAATCAGAAATGCACAAGTGCACTTTGGTTAGAAAGCATAAGGTGACTAAGCATGAAATAAAGGGACTTTGTAAGATATTTGAACTGTATAACTAAGGATCTGATTATCTAATCAGCACATGTACAAATACAATGGAATTCTAAACAGAACATTTTAACTGCGATTCATCAAGTTATGTAGAAAACTCATTGACAAGGCCACCTTTGAACCAGCCCCAAGCCTAGTGCCATAATAAGGCAGCTGACTTTATATATATGGCGGGTTAAATCAATATGCACGCTACCACAAGAACATGTAGCAAATGAGAGAATAAATGTTAGTGGCTTCATTTTAGCAATGAAATGTTGGACATGTTATGCATTATGCAAAATCAGATTTTATGAGCTTTTGAGCTACATTTCCCCAAAGTTGTATTCTGATTGATTAATTTATGTGTTACTGTATCACCTAACCTCTATCACCTGCCCACTGCTCTTTACTTTATTCAAATTAGTCAAAAAATTAAAAGTCATACATGTGGAGTTCTAAGGTGTAACTGGACTTGTTACTGTGAAATGCCACAAGGAAGAGGCTTATCAGTTCTGCACTTCTGAACAGAAAGTCAATAGACGGGTTTCTATTCTTAAGCCACTTTAGATAAATATTAGAGTTTACAATTGTAAAATGTAAAATGGTGATTTACTTATGTTATAGTTCAACACTAAGTACCTGAAAAAAGTGTAATATGTCTCCTTTGCTTATGTTACAACAATACTGTATTCTTTCTAAATTATTAAAGATATAGAATAAGAGCTACTCGTGCTGCTTTGATGCTTAAACGTTTACAGTGCACAGAGACAAATACCAAAGATTCTTGTATAGCAGCAGAACAGCATTCACTCTTTCAGTGCAAACAAAACATCACGTTCTTTCATTCACATTCCACCTGTTATTACATAATACACAAAAGACCATTATAATGCTCACAACTTTGTTTTATCTGTTTAGTATATCGGTCTATGAAAGTAAATTCTATTTTAGGCATAATAATCCTAAATCCAAGCATTGACAATGACCACAATAGAATGATTTAACTCAGAAAGGAAGTCAATGAACGTGGTGAAGATATGTGGTCGAACTGGTAAAAGCTAAAGGTTTAGTATCTTATAGTTAGGGCAAAACTCAGTAAGAGGTGCTAGCATTAAGTTTCTGTAAGGACACATACTGTATATATTTTCTAATTTGCTATTAACAATGAGATGAAATAATAGGTGATATTTTGACCATTGGTAAGAAGAACACTTGATCTTAATCTTACAATAAAATAATGGACATGTAAAACTGTTCTTACCACGATTAGTCTCCTTCACAGGTCCAACTGTTCAGCTTAGCTTCATTCGACAGCTTTATAGAGAACACAAAATGTATTGGTTAACAGGTAACAGGTGCACCGAGCTTTGCGTGTGTTGTCAAGTAAAGAGGGCAGTGCTTTTGACAATGGCATTTCTACACCAGGCTCCACCTTTTTGTGTTATCTGAGCTACAGGTTAACTAGCCAGAAGCAAAAATCCAGGAAATGGTTAAGGCCTTAAACAATTAGAGGAAAAGGGTAATAATATAAAGCAAATGCAAAACAACCCATGTCTTTGGAGGTATTTTGGCAAATGTTAACTCAATAGTATAGCCCTCGTGCATTTATCTCTTATTACAACTAGATAACACAGTCTAATGTAAATGTGTGTACAATAACTTATAATTACTTACATATAAATACTACATTCCTGGAACAAACATTGTTCTTGATTTGGTGAGGCAAATAGATGTTAACTGGGGATGAAGTAAATTGTGAAAGGACCTGACTAATGACTAAATAGCAAAACTTGCCTCTGTGCTGGTTTAGTATGAAGATTTGATCAGGTAATAAAACTGAGAAATGTGTTGAATAGCACTGATATTGGTCAATTTGATATTAATTGGTAAAAATTTAAGCAATACAAGATCATAGTGGCAATTTCGGACTGCTCTATTAGTTGGTCATTGAAGTTCTTTAACATTAGCCTGATAGTGTCATTTATTGAGTGTCAAGAGTTGCGAGGTGCAGCAAAGAAGCGATTGATGAAGATGGAGTTGAAGTTCAGTCTTGCGGTAGGTGCCACTCTGTTCTCTATGTGTTTTATCGCCACCTGAGCAGTCCCTCCAGCCGAGCCCCCCACTGCCCCGCCTATCACCCCATACAACACCATGCCCCACGGCCCCTCTATGGACCCCACCAGGGCACCTATGATGGCCCCTACAACCAGTCCAGTCCCCAGCCCTCGAGCCAAGGACTTCCTGAGCCAGTCATTGTCCAATTCGGCTCTTGCTCTGATCTCCGCACCGACGCTGGTTGTGTAGGCATCTTTTCGCCGGTACAAGTCCTCTGCGATGTACTGCTTCTCCATCGCAGTCCAAGCCCTCTCTATCTCGGCCGTTCTCTTTTTTCTCAACCTTTTTTCCTCCTTCTTCACCCTCTCCTCTGCTTTCTGGAAGCTGCTGCTGGAGAAATACGCGCCGCCCAATGAGGCAACCATCCACTCAATTTTCTGAAGAAGTTCCCGATCACGGCTACGGTCATGCCAGTTCTTGTTAAAAATGTGAAATCGACCTTCATACTTCTCCACAAGCTCTCTCAGGTGCCAGTTGGATTTCTTGACTTTTTCCTCCAGTGCAGCGCTCTCCAGTGGTCCGTCATGTGCAAGCAGAACCATGCAGTGCTTCAGACAGTTCCTTCCAAAGCGCTTTTTGAGTAATTTGGCAGTTCTCATGTCATTGGGGGATATATTGTCGATGTCGAACGCAACAAGAAAGGCATGTGGACCAGGTATGCACAAGCACTTGGATCTTCTCAGCTCGACCTCTCTTTTAACTGCTGTTATGTCTTTATCATAAATGTTGGGCCCGTTGACCACAGCTACGCGCCTCCCAGCCAGTTCTCCAATCTTCTTACTAGAGCAGGATATGCTGTTAAAGTCCTTAGGGAACTCCTGATGTCCTAATATGGCATTGGTCAAAAGGAACTGGGAAGGACCACTGCTGCCGACCACCATCAACCTCAATTCAACTGCAGAGCCTTAAATGAAATGTAGAGGAGAGTGCAACAGGTCAGGCTACAAGGAGGCATGTGACATAACAAATTAGATTTCTAGGTAAGCAAATGTGTATTGCTATTGTATTTGTTCATGCAATGTTCACAAACTAATTGCTTTATAATTTAGGACTACGTCTTATTGGTGTATTTAGTAGAAGTCAGTACATATATGCCAGATAAATCAAGTAAAGTAGCAAAATATAGGCTATTTCTTATTGCAGATTAAATGAATAATTTCTTCGTTCCACTCGATTAAACAGAATTGCATTGCCTACCTTTCTTTCTCTTGTCCATTTTGGTGTTGCGAATCCTTTCATGTTCTAATCAAACTGAGATTTGATTTGCAGCTCCACTAACTGTTTCACAATTGTGCAACAGATTTAAAACCGAGTGGAAAATGACCTCAGGCTCAGCACCCATTGATATTTATCAGACTAGACAAACAAACAAAAACTAAAAAAAAAAAAAAGTGACGTGTAAAGCTTACTAAGACATATTACAGAAAAGTCTATATTAGTGAATGTAGAGTTTTTTGGCAATATTATTATTATTATTAATAACAATTGTCATAATTATCACAATAATCATATGAATACAATTTTCAGTGCAATTCTATGACGACTTTTTGTCCCAGAGTATCAGCAAGTGCAATCAGCTCATAATGAGGGCTAATGAGGAGTAAACATGGTGATTCCCACTGAGAAAATTAGTTCTAATAACTCAGTTACATAAAACATGAATCATCAGAAACATGACTAATCCAGAGGCGCCAAGGTCGTTTCCCTGTCACCACAATACCTCTGTCACAAAGCCAAATTGTTTATCCATAGTGCAGAGTAATCAATAGCTCATTAAATTACTTGGGTTATGTCCAAATTTAACTAACATTTCTGTAGGCCTTCCAAGCTAAGAATATACCGTGCTCTTGTAAAATATAACTGTAAGTAAACACACTACGCAAAATCAAATTGTTAATCAAGAAACAAATAATAGAAGATAACCCCCCAAAGTCAGCGGATCAATTAAGCTACTACTTTCTCTGATTAGGCAAGAATCTACAAATAAAGAATAATAAGAAACTGGCACACCTCAGAGGAAACAAGTTTGTGGAAATCGTAGAAAGTGGTATGTTTTGCAATTAAGAATTAAAATGCACACATACGTTTCTGGCGCCTCCGTGTGGTCATATTTTGTATGACAGGAACCGGAAGTCCTGAACTTTTAACTCGGCGTCACATCCGGCCCATGTTCAAAGTGGAACGAAAACATGGGAGCAAATAGTTGACCTTTTTATGTTGCCTGTCTTTATCATTTTGTCATATTATACATTAACGTTACCCAAACAAAAGGATGTAAAAGAGAAACCTAAATGCCAGGCCGTCTACAGCCCGTTAAACTCTTATTCAGGATGCTCTGTCACACTTCTCGGGGGCTGAGACGTGCCGTGCCCGAATGTGTGCGCCTTTTACCCCGGTGCATCTCCTCTGACAACCCGGGATCAGACCTCCTAGGCGAGAATGAATTGCAGAAAACAGCATCCCTCTATGTCCACGTGAGTTAGTCAGGCTATTGAAGATGAAATCTGAAAATGAATTCATCAAAACGACCTTCAGATCTATTTTTATAACTCGTGTACAACTTACGTCAGTGTCTTTTTGTTCTCCTCCGCAGTGGCCTTACTGTCTCAGAAGATGTTCTTACTGAAACTTCAACAAGTACATTTCAAGATCGAACAACAATGACTCCATGACTGAGTGCCTTCAGAAAGAGGCTGAAACTTTGCTTCAGCTGAGTCAGGTTTCATGGTATGCTGCTGATTATGTAGGCTTCCAAAGTTTACAATAGGAAGGGGAATTTGTAGATAATATGGTGATGATCGCCCCCACAGTTTCTCAAGATTGAGAGTGAATCTTTTCAAATGTGCATGCACTTTTTGCTCACAAATCCTAACTGATTTTGTAAGTAATTACCGTATCTGCCCTGAAGTCGTCTAACCCTCATCACGCACTCACCATGTTTATACTCAAGGAAGATGAGTGAAATGTCTTGCTCAGGAACACAATGAGGGATCAAACCTAAAACATTTCAGAAATAAGACAACCACTCTGCTGCTTTAGTCACTGTTGCACTCTCTAAAACATAACTACTAGAAAATACTAGAGCGTAATTGAAAGACCTTGACTAAAGACTGACAGCTGATTAATTGATACAGAAACTGCTTACACAAGATTTTTGAAACTGAAAGGTGAAAGCTTATGAGCTACTGCCCTATTTGTTGTATGACGTTACTCCTCTGATTTTCGTTATCATGTGCCATTTTCAGCATCACATCTGTGTTTTTCGGAGGAGGGACACCGAGCCTAGCCCACCCTTCGACCATCGCAGCGGTCCTTGAATCTGTTTCCAAACTTGGTCATATTCCTCAGAATGTTGAGGTGACACTGGAGGTCAATCCCACTCCTCTTGGCAGGTCAAAGTTAAAGGACTTTTACCACGCTGGAGTGAACCGCTTCTCAGTTGGTGTCCAGGTGAGTTAACTTATTAAAGTATTAACAACAAGTGCAGAGTACATCAGTGCGCATGTCACTTCTTTAATAATTAGTTTTTGATAGAAATTCTAATAGAAGGAGAGAAGGATATTTGTAATAGTTGTGAAGGTCTAACTACATCAAGTTCATTTTTGTACACAGATCTATTTTGAAGTGCATTTGACAGGTTAGACTATTTCACTCAATAGATTTATTTGAGAATCTTGAAGTCACAAAGTACATCATTCCAGAGAAATCATTCCATCAAGACATTTCAGCTGTGAGATTTGTGTCTACTTATGATGACTTGGATTTTTTGTCCTCTCAATACAAAAGTGTTCTTTTGGAAACAACAATATAGTCCAATCTGCTCCTAAAGATGTTTTATTATTTAATATATTCTACTACATCCATAGAGTTATATGAGACATTGTAACTTTAAAGGCCGTATCTCCAGTGTTTTTTCTCCCATTGCGATATCAAATTCTAACTATCTCTTTTTAACTCATTCTTTGTTTTTTTCTTTGCAGACACTCAAGGATGATGATTTGCTAGTTCTGGAAAGAGACCACAGTTCCCATGATGCATTGCGCACCATTGAGGAGGCATCAAGGCTGTGTCCTGGCAGAGTTTCTGTTGACCTCATGTTTGGACGACCTCGGCAGACCGTTGAATCCTGGGACAGTGAGTTGAAGGAGGTGTTGCAGGTGTGTGATGATCACCTCTCTTTGTACCAGCTCACTGTAGAAAGAGGCACGCAGCTTTTTAAACAGGTGCAGAGTGGAGAAGTGACTATGCCTGAAGATGAAGTGACTGCAGAGATGTACCAAAGAGCCAGGGCCATCCTCCACCAACATGGTTTTCAGCAGTATGAAGTATCAAACTTTGCAAGACATGTGAGTCAGCTGCATAGTGTGACATAAATGTTTTTAAAAGTGTGGTTTACATTTTACAGATACTTTACTTTGCAGAATGCTGTTAGCCATCACAATCTGAATTATTGGAAAGGGAGACAGTACATTGGTGTTGGACCAGGTAATTTGAAAAACCTTCAAAATATCTGCTCATGTCCTCAGTCTCTCAGGAGGTTTCCATAGCAACAAAAGGTTTCTACTGTTCGAAAGCTTTTACAATTTTTCAAAATGTTTGTGAATCATATTAATAAAAAGTCTAACATCTGAATAAAAGCAGGTTTATGGTGCTGAACATAGCAAGGAAAAACAGATTTCCATTGTGCTGTTTTTTGGCCATTTAAGCAAACACAGCCAGTTATTGCTTCTTTTTTTTAATAGTTCAATAAGAATTTAGCACCTTATGTGACTTTAGATGGCCTTTGAGAGGGCTAAAGACTGAAATTACTTTTTTTAGGGGCACATGGCAGATTTGTCGTATTGGGAGAGGGGGGAGTTTGTCGAGAGGCCAGGACCCAGACTTTGGAGCCTGAAGTTTGGATGTGTGAGGTCCAGAAGAGAGGACATGGCACCCGGAGGAGGATTCAGCTCCATCGGCTTGAACTGTAAGTATTGAACTGTGTCACCAAGATGTCCCTGTAAGTGATATCGTTAACAATGACATATGAGCCGGCATGTGAAGGTGTCTTGTCTTGTACTGAGACTGTTCTTGAGAAGTCCTATCTATAGACTTGTCTGTGGACTCACTCTCATTACCAAGTCTGTCTTTGTGACTATAGACAAATGTGTTTGCAGATTAGAGGAGGTGTTGGTGATGGGAATGAGAATGACCAAAGGCATAACGCACAAGGTAACTTATATGATATAACAATATGAATCATAAAACTACAGTACTATAATAACTAGATATATACATCACCTTTCAATTGAGAGCTATTTTTGTCTCAGCACTGGCAGCGGTTCAGCCCACACATCAACCTCCACCATGTTTTTGATTCATCACCCGATGTTCAAGGTTTACTGCAAAGTGGCAAACTAATACTTGATGAAAGGTAATTATTCTTTAAGTGGCATTATTTTTAGACTTAGAGACTGAGTTACCAACGACTAATTTGTTATCTAGAGGCCTTCGCTGCTCTTATGATGGTCTTGCCTTACTAGACAGCATACTGCCAACCCTCCTCTTGGAAATGGAACGAATTTATGCTCCAGAACAAAAAGACAATCACAGTTTTCAAGGTGAGAAAGACAGGAAGGTACATTTTCTCGTGGAGACTGACAATGTTTTGCCAAAATAAAGCTCTTAACCTTGACTTGAGTTAAAACAAACTTGGTTGCTTTACTTTGACATACACATTTTGGGTTTTTTTTCATTATCAAGCAAAGTCATATAACAGACTTTTGTTGGAAAAATCTTGCATCTCTATACATTGTTAGAGTGTGATTAAAAACCTGTGGCTCAGCAGTTGGACAAGGACCAACGGGATTTGCATCATAACCCGATTATTTTTATTCTCTAGATTTCAACCTTGTTTTGCAGTAATGACTACACATGTGTCACCTTCTCAGTGCGCTTTAATTGTTGGACAGGAAATTGCTTGTGGTCGAGTGGGTCGAAATATGTGTTCATTTGCCACGCGTAGGCGAGTGTAATGAGATTCAATAGTCTATCAGTTCCTTTTCCTAACATGCCCACAACAAAGGCTCTTAAGTGTTTGGTTTTTTTTTGTGTCAAATAATGGAAATGTACTCAGGGCATGTTGAATTCATCACAAATGCAAAAGCTTTGTCATAGTTGCACACACAGTATAAACATAGACTATTGTACAAAAACCCCTTGGGTAATCAGGATTTTAAAAACTCTCTCCATGGTGCTGAATCCACTTGATCACCTTCTTCCTTGTTGCCTGCTTACTACTTCATTTTCAGACACGTCTCAACTCTGTTATTTCTGTCAATGAATTTTCAAGGCTTTGCTGCATCTGTGTTTTCACTAAAATCTTTCTCCAGTGGTTTTAAAGGGAAGTACATCCATCTGTTTGGCGAGGGTACTAGTTACTTTTTTGGGGGGATTTCTTAAAGATTACTTCAAAAAGATAACCTATTTATTAAAAATAGTAATAAAGAAATGCAAATTAAAAATATATTTTTTCTTACTGGATGATTATATGTGAGACGCCCCAAACGTTACTCGGTGTAAGTGCAAGTAAAATGACGCAGGCATCTTTTTTGCACTACATATTTCTCATTATCTGTGACATTGTTTCGACAGTAAGCATTTTGTAGCAAATAGAAAATTATAGGTCATTGACACTCTTGTGATATAAACAGGTCTTTATTAAACAGTTCAACATTAAACAGTGCAAAAAGTAAAAAAATGTTGAAAAGCATTGGTCCAGCCAGATGCTACAGGAGTATAACTCCTTACATTATATGACATTGCAGTATACTACTACAATTGGTTTTCCAAGAAGGCGCAAATTCATTGAATCTGACACCGCTCGGGTTTTGTTTGTTTTGTGCTTGATCCAAGCACTAATTTCAGATCCGTGGTAAAACTGGGTCTGCGCGCAAGTGGATCCACGGCTCCACATGGCGCACTCGCCGTGTGCGTCTTGCCTCTTCTGCCTCTCTGTCCCACGCACAGAGACTGATAGCTGAGGATCGGGAGGATGTCGTGACGTGACGGGCTCGTCTCATCAGGCAAACCTCCTAAACGGGCCAGAGATCGGAACAAGATCTCCAGTCCTGTACTGTTCTTGGCGGAGGTTTCGACGTACGTAACGTCATCACTTAAGGTTTTGACCACTTCAGAGCGGCTCACGACTCTCTGCTGTGCGCCCAGGTCCGCCTTGTTTCCACAGACCACCACAGGGACCTTGGCTGGAGTCTTCATTTTGAGAAACTTCGTCTTTGCAGATTTGATCTCACTGAGCAGCTCACACACCTCTCGGAAAGACTCCCTGTTGTCCAAACTGAAGACCAACAGAAAGATATCACCTGTAAGAGCACAATGATGTTAATATTTGTAAAGCACGCATTGTTCCTAAGAGTTCATTTATCTGTGAGACCCACCTGTGAGGATGGACAGTCTGCGCTTCGCGGGGAAGTCTCTCTCGCACGCCGCGTCCAGCAGATCCACTCGGTACGTCTCTCCTCCGATGTGAAACAGCTTTCTGTGAAAGTCTTCTCTGGTTGGTTCATAGTTTTCCTTAAAGTCTTTACCCAAGAATCTCAGCAGGACGTTGGATTTGCCCACCTTCGGTGCACCAAGCACGACTATCCTTTGGCAGTTCTGCGGCTTTATCCGCCCGAGATCCATGTTATCCACGGACTTCTTTACAAGTTTTTTACTGGACACATGTCGCTGGTCAGATCTTGACCTGGCTGAACCTTTCATGGACTCCCCCCGGCAACCGTGGATCGCTTTCACGATGCTCATGCCCGTTTTGGACAGACTGAACGCGTTGGGATGCTGAAAGGACGGAGATAGTTTGGTGCTGTGCGTCGACACGCGCGTGGCGCCTGGATGTTGGTCGGTGAAGCTAAACAGGTCGAAGATGCCATCAAAAGCAAGGAAGCCCTTCTCAGTTGAGTTCATCTCAGTGATCTGTTTGTCCGGACGCCCCGATATTCAGAGCTTTATCGATACGACTGCCTCTCCATTTGATTCTCCTCATAACACGACCACCACTCACTTTTATAGGCACGCACAAGAGCGCGCTCTGCGTCATCAAGTGTCATCTACTTATTCATTCCTTTTATAGAAGCTTATTATCCCGGCCAAGAACACTCAAGTTTAGCTCGCGATTTTTCTGTGAAGAATATTTAGCACCAGAAAAGTCTAGGACATCGCATCTTCTGGCAGGAATCAATTTAAAACATTTGTGCCAAACAACAATAGGCTACTGATCACACTATTTGATGATAGATAGACCTTAAGCTAATGCTTCTATTGAACATTCATTAAGCCTTCAACTTATTTACGACATGTAGGCCTAATATATGTTGGACGAGGAGTGAAATGTATCCACCGTATTCACACATCATCATCACTGGACCTGGTTCTCACAAACAACACAGTATAAAGCAATAATGTTTGGTTGGAATGGTTATTGATTTGGACACACTGGTCCCATAAGGGCCTCAGAGCAACCTTTGATGAAGCAAGGACACTGAATGAAGAGGCTGCTCACAAATGTTCCCCTGGAGGCGTGAAGAGTGCAGTAGCCTGGCTGTATCACTCAGAACACACTGATTGTAATTGTGTCCAATTTGAATAAGTGCAGCCATGACATGTTGTGATGGAAATTCAAGGAGGTTGTTTTTCTATAGGTCAGTTACTGAGACATTCTTTGCAAAATGTAAAACTATGTAAATATGTGGCTATGCGAAATATAACAGTGCTGCATTTAAGACTGTATTTATACTTGTCCTGCCTTGATCCTGTTTTGAGCCCATGCTATTTAGTCCTAATAGATTAGATTATTCCATTAATCAAAAATTGTGGTTATTCAGGTGAAAATATAATCGTAAGAACTGAAAAAAATAAAATCATAATTGTAAACATTTTGGAACCGAAAAAAAAAAAAGAATTTACAGTAAATTCCAAAAAACTAAACCTGAATGTAAAGGCTCTGTTGAATTGTTGAATTACCATTACTTTTTTCATTCAGAAATTAAAATTAATTAAGATGTTTTATTATGGTGGCAATAATTGTGAATAGTTGTACAGCTAGAAGGCCTGAAAATATTTGTCACTTCTCTGTGTGACCACACCACAGTGTTAGTACGTCACCATGACACACCGGCTCTTACCCAGAAACAGCATCAGCCTCTGGAGCACTGAGCATCATCTGAACAATTAGCGTCTCATATTAGCATATTAGTCGTGTGACACATTGTCATTCATTTTTTAGGTTTGTGCTTTATAAATAAAATGAATATTAAGTGTTACCAATGTGTCGAGACAATGTCAAGATTTAAACCCTGAATTACAACAGTTACTCAAAAAATAAATTTGATGTCACCCATCAGGATATGAAGCCACCACAGATTGAGTTTTAGGCCTGCAATAAACAATGGAGTTATAGAATTTGCATGTAAAGTATTTGTGGTGTTTATATGAATGCTGATTAAGGATTATAGGCTATTGTATTTTTGTTTGCATTTCTTGAAGAAGCCATGAAATATTGAAAGTAAGATAATTTTCTAGTTTACCAGACCATTTTGACCTTAATTGTTCTGCTATATACAGCTGATGTGATATTCTGCTTTATACAACAAACACAGCAGGGTCATGCAATACCTTCCTGTAATAAATTAAATATGCTGGAAAATGTCACACTACACAAACATATCCACCAGAGGGCAGCAGTTAAATTTCATCACATGACCACAACAAGATAAAAAGAATGTTAGTCCTTTATACATAAACATGCCTGGTGTTATATTTTCTCCTGTCTTTTGGCATTTCTGTACTAATTCTTTATCAACTGAATGCTATTATGTTGTCTATTGTGATTACCAGGGCTTTGATTACTTACTTTCTCTTTGAATGTACTCATATTGCATCCATCAACATCAGCATCCTCCCCCTAACAGAAGCAGCAGTCCAAATTCCCACAAGGATACACTCACCGATACACTCACCCTCACTGTCATGTTTCCAGTCCTGGTGACGTCAGGCCTCGACTATAGGCTGGTTTTAGCTGTCATCCTCCCTCTGCTCCCTCTGTGCCCTAGACCTGAGTTCCCCCTGCAAGTGCTGACCTCATCAGGCCTTTGTTGGTAGACAAAGCATGCTCCAGCCTCTGTTTGCAGGGGAAATACAGATGCAGGGAGGGAGGACAAGGAAAAGCAGGACCCAAGGAGAGCTGAACAATAATGATCACTGGTATATGCAAAAAGGCACTGGTTAATCAGAGGTGGAAACTGAAAAGTTAGTTGTAGACAGGGGTTTGTATTTACTTGTACTTCTTAACTTTCGAAAGAGATTGTGCTTCTTGGAGTACTTTCTGACGACTTATATTCGCTACTTGAGTAATCTGATTGTGCAACAGTACTCTTGAGTAAGTTTTGGTTACTCTTATCACAGTGAGTAAGTCTATAAGCGTATGCTCTTTCAGATATAATCTAGTTCTTCTCGTTTTGTGGCCTATCTTTGAAAATACCAGATTGTGTTCCTTATTGAAATGTTCTACTTCGAATAGCATTACCTTGAAATTATAAGTCAAATTTACATCCAAAAAATGATTGAATAGTTGTTTGCCCAAAATGCGAACAACTTTTGGCATGTTGTTGTAAAATATTCTGTTACTAAACCTTGAATCAGACCTGACAAAGTAATAATTGTGCTGTTAAGTAACAATGATGCTATTTCTTCAGATATTTGCAATTGGTCTAGTGCACTTAAGTAATAATAGGGTTTTATCCCAACTTTCTGCCTTGTCCGCGTTTACAACAAATAGCCTAGAAAACATTATACACTTTGTCCTATTGTCTTGTGTAAGTGACGTGTCTTTGTTGGCTGAAGGTGGAGCTGGTATTTCCTGTATATCCTGCTCAACCAACCTCAAGACTCTATTATTCCTCTCCTGAGATCAACCAACGACATCTTGCCACAGTACTGTAAGATTTGGAGTTTAGTCAAAGCCTCCAAAACAAGCTTTATTGCATAATGTATAAGAGGTTTTTCAGACAGCCTCCCATTAGTGCTAATAAATAAGTAAACAGTGGTGGAATGATGAAGCAGCTAAAAAGGAAATGCACTACTTTGAATTCCCATTGGTATAACATTACTCTGAACTGAAGTGGAGTCTGATGAAGCATTTTTGTGGTTTTTGTAAGGAAGTAGGCCCAGATCAAACTGGAGATTACTTGGTTCTTTATCTTAGTCTATGACGCTGATAAAGTGGTCAAAGGGTAACATTGTAGGTCAAAACTACTAGAGGCTATGTCACTTTTGTTAATAATTACGTGTTTATGTTCTTTTGTGTAAAAAAAAAAAAACAGCTACTAAATCAGTTCAGCATAGCCTATTTGAGACCCTTTCTGGCATGAAAAAGTTGCATTTAGGCCTTACATTTGTAAGATTTTTATAGGCCTGCTGGCAAAACAGACATTGACTTTTGAAAAAATATCTACCGAGGGAGGCTTAAGTATTATTTGAGTAATGTGGTTGTTTGTATATTTAGATATATCAAGGGAATTACTTTGTATTCGTATTTTTGAAGGACCCCAGGAAGAGTAACTGTCAATTTGGTAGCAGCTAATGGTGATCCAAATACATAAACAATAAACAAAAACATAATAATGGTGTGATTGGATAAATAGTGTTACAATGAACCTTAACAACTGGTCTATTCCATAATGCAATAATTTACTTTTTAGCATTAAGAAAAACAACTGGATACAATTTACCAAACAAAAAGCCGGTTTTGAAAAGTATTTTGTTTGTCAACAATTGTGACCCAGCCTTTCACCTGCTCCGTGCGTATCAGCACTGAATGGGTTAAGTCTGACTCCGCATGCACCGAGCAGCAGCACTGCCCTCCTCCCACCGCTGCTCAGCCTCGTCCCTTCCCATCCAGTTCCAGTGTTTTTGGAAAGAGGTGGGGGTGTTGTGTGCCATCTGCAAGCCCCACTCCCTGATTATATTTTCAAACACCTTTAAGTTTCCAACGGGATACTTCTGTGGATTTTACGCACACGGTCAGTGATTTTACGCGTGCGTCTCTGGTTTGCGCCTTTTTTTGCTTTCAGTCTAGTTTGGGCATTGAGAAAAACGCTCCGGGACATGTCGACGGGGGAAGGCGTATCTTTTTCTTCTCCTTTAACCCAAAAGCTCCTCAAGTTGGGACCCCTCTGAGGAGCTATGACCTGAAGGTAAGAAAAGGGAAAGTAGACCACGAAAGCGAGACTAAATTTTCTTCAAAGGTTTTAACTTTTAGAAGCTGGGAGCTGAGTCACGCTACTCCAAACCTTATTTGACGCAACGTGCACATTCTGTTGGAGTTTGCTCTTCGTCCTAGTTTGGGACAGGGGCTCTAGGGGAGTTTCAATCGCGTTATACACGGTCCCCAACAGCTGTGGACTCACAAAATAGGGCCTGGCTGGCTACAGAATGCATTTTCTTTCTATTATTGAAAATGATAATGTCTCATATTACTGGATCATTAGAGGAAGTATTTTTCAGAGTAAAGGCTGCAAGGTCATAACTAAAAGTAGTGAGAAAGCCAAGCTCTTTCTAGAAAGGGTGAGATTGGGGGACGGCTGTATTTTTGTTTGTGAAAGTGGAAATAGTCATGTTTAAGTTCATTCAAAGAAGTCTCGAATGAGAAATCTTAAAAATCTATAATGTCTATCTTACATTAAAGGTAAAATTAAAATCTCACTTGTTGTGAACCTCAACAATGGGTTAGGGTGATTTCTACAAGAGTGTATCGCTTCTAAAACCTAAAAAATAATAACAATATTTAGGCATAATCAAAAGTAAAAGTACAACAAGTGCTTTGAAGATATGATCTCATACATTAGGAAGTTGTTGTTATGTATTCTCTAAAGTGTTGGTTTTCACAAGAGATACAGTTACACTTAAATAACTACTTAGTTTATTGGGAAAATGGTTTTATGTGTCATAACTGACCAAATTACCAAGTCTTTTTTGTTTTGTTTTTGTTCATAATGTCAATTGTTGATACCAACCCACATTTGTCACATATTTTAGTTTACTCTTTACACAGCAGCATGTTATTTTCTTCCTTAATAAACTTTTTAATATATGACACTCGTAGAGAATGCACAGTTGAGTGGATGGTTGATTAAAATAAACCACTTCCTATCCTAGTTACAAATACAAATTGAGTGTGCCTCTTAGCTACAATTCTTGAGTGTTACAGCCAATGAAGTACACACCCAAGAGGAGGTTTTGTAGAACACAACTCCAACAATACATCAGTTAAGCCCAAGAGTACACTGTATAATAAAACCACATTAAATATGAGATAACGTATATGAAACATAAAGTACAAGCGCCTCCTTTTGCAGAAGATAAATAGTGCGAAGTCAAAAGTGGGGTTGAGCAAACACCAAAACTGCAATTTCCATCAGGGCTCTGGACTTGAGGCCTCTTCCATTTCTGATAATTTCTGATACGACTTCAAGGTTTTCTAGTTCTTGTTTTAGAATCTAGCTTATATGCTGTATCTGTTGGCTTTGTTTATTTCACAATATCTTTTAAACGTCATGATTGTTTCAAGCCTGTGAAACAGATGGAAATAAAAGCTAACTGGAATGTGATAAGAAAGGCTGAAATATCGTACGTAGTAGTGGGCCAAAGCAGGTGAATAAGTTTTGATGTTCTTTTGTCTTGTGGCCAAGAACATTCAGGACCTTGACAAGCTAAAGCCGTACACCTTCAGTCAATTGAAAAAGTTTAAACTGATCATTCATTGACAGACTACTCACCAAAGCACTGGACTATGCATGTAAATCCTCAGGCGTTGTGTCTCTGTGCTCTGTCACTTCACTGCTTCCCTGGGAATTTTAGAATAAACAGGGAGCAGTGTTTGGAACAGAATTTCGATACTTGATCCCGATTTCAATATCACACCGATAGAAAAAAAGGCTTCTTTTTTATGCAACAGACTAATTTTTAACCCAAAATATGTGTTTTCATAGTAGTTCTGATAAAACTCCAGATCATTCTAAAACTGTTCAGAAAAGAAAAATTGTGTCCTGTTAATGTGACTTTTTTGTATCGATACTTCAAATGGGTATCTAGTTTGGTTTGGTTACAAGTTTTAGTATCTGATTTTAACTATATATTTATAGTTTTAATAAGGACAAAAACCACAGCATTTTGACTCTTAACATGTGCGTTCTTTTCCACAGAAATCTATAACTCCAGATCTTTCTGATCAGAGGATTCACATCAAGAGTGTGGATTGTGTTTGTTTTATTTCGTCAACTGCGAGAGACAGAAGCATCATGCAGACCTCATCACTCCGCCGTCAGATGAAAAATGTGGTCAACAACTACACAGAGGCCGAGATCAAGGTCCGTGAAGCCACCTCCAATGACCCCTGGGGACCTCCCACCTCCCTTATGGCAGAAATTGCAGATTTGACTTTCAATGTGGTGGCTATTGCTGAAGTTATGGGTATGTTATGGAAAAGGCTCAACGACCATGGTAAAAACTGGCGTCATGTTTATAAGGCGCTGACCCTGATGGACTATCTCGTGAAGACTGGCTCAGAGCAAGTGGCGAAGGAGTGTAGGGAGAAAATCTACTCCATTCAGACTCTGAGGGACTTCCAGTATTTAGACAGAGATGGCCGTGACCAGGGCATCAATGTAAGGGAGAAGGCCAAGCAGCTCGTGTCTCTGCTGAGGGACGAGGAGAAACTGAAGAAGGAGAGGAACCAGGCACTGAAGACCAAGACACGCATGGCAGTGAGCAGCGGGCTCGGGTCCATGCCCCCTCCTTACCCGGGGCGGCACACCAGTCACCCAGGCGCTGGAGCCTACGGAGATGAGCTGGGCAGGTGCAGGAGAACATCGTCCTCTCTTCCGTGTAAGTAACTGAGTGTCACCCGTGATGATGAATGGCAGCTATTATCTAATGATCAAAAAGTCACGAGTTGTGCCTTTTGGAATGCATAAGTCATATGTTTCACCAGATAAATGGATAATGAAACTGATAATATCCATGTAAAAATATTTGACAATTATTTTGAGACATTGTTAAAAAAAAAAAGCCCTTCTTTTTTAGTTTAGCTGTTTTTTCTGAACTGATCATTTCAGCATTCCTTTCATTCTCTGTTAACTGCCATGTTACAAAAGAGCAGAGGCCCTATTCGCATATTCTTAAAAATGTGAAAGTGCTGTATACCACAGTCTGCAACAATCTGATTTTAAATCTGGTCGTTGTTCTCATTTCAGCAAATAGGAAACTTACTTAAACGCAATATCTTGTACCCTTTCCTCTTTGGCAAATGTGTGTAAAAGTAATTAACAGATGTGTGGTTAGTGTTGTCTGTGGTGTTCATTCACTGAAAAACCCAATTGTGGCTTTAATAAAATCCCACAACTCTGATTATCTTTGATCATGGGGACCAGTTTCACAGCCTACATAATGTTGCCCACAGATGTTATCTGACCTTTTTATCATCTCTTTTCATCTCAGAGGCTACTTTTTATCCATTTTATATTTTTTTCTAAATCAGTTCCAGGGAAAACATGTGTCTAAAGACAGACACAGTTCTTTTAGGGTGCAACAAATGATTCTGAATGAACCGCAGAACCACATCTAAGGGACCATTAGCCATTGGCAATCTTAATGCTAAATATCTGTTAAATTGCTACCATAATCATAGACTTTATCTTCACTTATAACTGTGATTACAAAGACGGCATTTTATCAGTGTTTCTGTGTTTGTTTAATATTTGATGTGTATTTTTACCCATTATTACGTCTCTCTGGATAAAAATAACAGATGACAGGTGTTGCGTTTTCAGACAGTGTTTGAATGGAGTGGTGGACAAAATGCTGATGGATGGAGTGGGTGGGGGTCAGTCGGTTGCCACTAGCTAATTGCCAACAAGCATTTCAGCACAAATGCCATATTTAGGGGCAGCACAGTGGAAGTGATTGATTTCCAAAAGCCTGATTCGCCAACCTATACCCTGCTGCCTTTTCTTAGCCCTGTGACCCATACCCTGGCCCCTGCTGGTACATTGGGACCCCCTCACTGCACAAGTCTGCTATTGCATCCTGGAACCCACCCAATTTTGGGGTAATAAGGTAGGCCCCATCCATTCCTCTCCCCTCCACTGGCCTGACTCACACACAGGCAGGCCATTGTTCTCGGGGCAGGCTGAGTTAGGCAGACGATGGTTCGCACTCGCAGTGCCAGCAAATGTCTCAAACAACAGGCTGTAGAATAGAATTAGCATGCACAGGCAGTAGACTCTCTGTGCGAATGCTAAAATCTCTCCAATTTATGTATTGGAGAGATTTTTATTTGTCTTTATCTTTTGCCATCATGCTGTGTTCTGAACACATAACACTCAAATCCTTTTCTTCCTCTGTTTAGCCTCCACTTCCTCCTCTCGCCTTGCCCCAGACATAGAGCAGGCCCGACCGCAGACCAGTGGAGAAGAGGAGCTGCAGCTGCAGCTGGCCCTGGCCATGAGCCGAGAGGAGACTGAAAAGGTATCTCATGCACTCACTGAGAGACCCTGACACATGGATCTTGTCCATTCCATATTTTGTCAGTAATGTTGCTGTAAAACATAAAATGGCTCCCATGCTTCCACCCCATCTGTTCAGACCATTAAACACCACTACAAGCTGTAAACTACCATTTACCAGAAGGCTTTAGAAAGTGATATCATCTATGGTCTCTGATGTGGCCAATAATGGCAATTTGACCAATCAGCACGAGTGATCCTGAGCAGCGCAGAAGCTTCTGGAAGAGTGAGAAGAAGAGTGAGAAGCCAGACAGGATGCATGCATTGATCCACTGCTGAGCTCCAGCAGTCAGCTCTCATCTTTAGGGCGAGAACAGTAGTCCTGTGTGTTGTGCATGGGGGAGTGTGCTGCGTAACTGCCCTGTGTGTGTCACCATGATTGTAAGGATCAAATGATAATTACTTACATTTGATCATCCTTTCCCATTCCACCTCCATAATCTTTGTAATCTTTATAGATCAGTCAAGTGTTCTTTCATATTTAATTAGACTTCCTCTTAATCATTCCTACTTGACCCTAGCCACCTCCTCCAACTGTGGATATTGATGAACAGACCCAGCTACAAATCGCAATGAGTCTCAGCAAGGAGGATTCAAAGAAGGTAGTTACCTACTTAGTGGGTACCTTTCCCTTAAAAATAAGTGCATGTACTACTTAACTCTGCCTGGATGTTGTCTGTGGACTTAAATTGCAATCTAATTGTAACAGAAGGTGGAGACTAATCCAATGAGCCTGCAACTTTCTATTCCACTAACCAAAGAACTCTCCTGCTCCAAAACCAGTACTATGACTGTTAAAACTGCGTCTCAGGTGCTGGATTTGTGTTGGAGACTTTAGACATGCCTTGCACATTTACATTTAAACCCTCCTTTCATTTGTATACATGTTGTTCTTTTAGCCTGCCGCCCGTGTACCAACCAAAAACGTAGACTTGGATGAAGACGCCCAACTTCAATTAGCCTTGAATTTGAGCAAAGAAGAGCACCAGCAGGTACAGTGTGTACAGTGATTTTGGTCTGGTTTTGGCCTGATAAAATTTACTGACTATGATAAATGAATCAAATGCATCTAAAATATTTTGTCAAAACAAATTACCTATTTTGTATGTGTGCTACTTGACAGGAGCAACTCAGTCGTCAAGGAGACGAGTCAATGCTGCTGAGGGCTCTTGAAGAAAGCAAACGTGAGATGGAGGCTAAAGGCGGGGTATGAATTACTGGGGTATGAAATATCCTAAATGGGGTTATTAAGAACTAGTAGTAGACCAGAGCATCATCACAGAGGAAATATTTTTTCTGACTTTTACATATGAACTAGCTTATTTAATACTTACTTTGTACTTTTCTTTGTATGCTTTGGTTAGACAGCTTTTATGGACTTGGTAGATATTTTTGCAGTGCCTCCTGATGCACCTCCACGAGACCATCACAGTGGCCTACACCAGGCAGCTGCTCGAGGCGGAGGCAGGGACCCGTGGGACTCTCTCGGTCAGTCTCAAGTAATGTTTCTCAGATATCAGATGTCAGTGTTTATTGAATATGTTCTTGTGTAATTGGGTTGTTTTTAAGCCATTTATAAGGGGTCTCATTAGTTTTCCTGCTGCCTCTATGTGTAAAGCAAAGATGTAAATCAGCTTGGTTAGACTTAGTTATAATGTACACAGACATAAAATAATATTTTTGATCATGTACATATTCTATATTAGCCATTCTTCCATTCAACCTCTTCAATCTCAGAAAATGTAAGCATCATGTTTGTTATTTTAAAAGCTTAATGTCACTTGAAAATAACACTAGAAATCTTAACCCAGAAATCATACATTCATTTTCATTATTTGTATTTAATTCCTTCAAGATGAGGGCACCAACCTATCAAGACCTGATTCTCCATGGATGGCTCCTCCAAGCAGCCCCCCTCCACCCTGGGAGCCATACCAGGGTGGAGGATCTGTTGATCCATGGGACACCCCACTGAACAATATCCCTGCCTCTAACAGCAGGACGTGGGCCTCGACTGGCGGTGCAGGTATGTACATTCAAACTCTCAAATATTTATCACAAAAAAGGAAAAACAATCAGATTTGGAATGTTTCAGGAGTGGATCCTTTTGCTGCACCATCAGATCGAATGAAAGGAACTGGAAGGGTACCCTCTGGAAGGGTACCCTCTCCTCGAATTGGTAGCCCATCAGGTTTGTCCATTATTGAGATATTTATTATTTTGGTTGGGGGTCCACTACCATCTACATTGAGATGTTATTGCTTTATCAGGCATGTTTCACTTATGCCTCTCCACATATCTGACATGTAGCTTAGCTTGGTGACATCACCTGCTTGTCTCCATGTAGACTGATAAGCGCTGTGTGAAAATATAAATTAAAAGTTACTAAAAATTTATATTCTGAATAATGTATTTGTATTTTATATACATGTATTTAGTTAAATCTCAACAGTGGAAAATGTAATGCTATTCTGGGGAATATTTTAGAAAAATAAATAACATTTCCATGGAGACTTGCAGGTAGCGAGTCTCCAGGTACATAGTGCACTTTAGTTTGCCTTTATTAACTGAAATTAACACAATTTTGATTTTGCTAGATGGGGATTTATTTGATGAAGCTATGGACGGTGGCAAAGTAAGCATTAATGGACGAGGTGATGCGGCTAGTCCTGAGCTTTTTGACTTGACAAGTCTAAGGGAAAACTTGCCTCCTGCTTCCAACACTCGCACATGTCGGACACCTGAATCTTTCCTGGATCCAGCTGCTGCCTCACTTGTAAATCTGGACAGTTTAATCCCATTGAATCCTGATCTTAAGAATAAAAACCCATTTTTGTCAGGTAAATAGTCTCAGAAATGAAGATGAAGTTATCAATTTCAAAATGGCATTGATCTATTATTGTGCTTTTCTTTTTCCAAAGGTCTGAGTGCTCCTTCTGCCAATAATCCATTCCAAACTGAGCAGCCCAAAGTAACATTGAATCAAATGGGCTCTGGCTCAATCTCTACTGCTCCCAATAATGCCTCTCTTCCATATAGTGCCTCGCTGCCTCTGCCTTTGAGCCACCAGCCCGCCAGCCTCCCCTCTTCCCTCACCCATCCCACCCAGCATGGCCTGGATCTGCTGGGGACCATGCCTGAGCCACTGCTGCCCCTGTCAGGCAGCACTCAGGGAGCACAAGTTTCACAAGCCAATCAAAACCCTTTCTTATGAGGAACAAATAAACAAACAAAAGGTGGAATGATTTCCCTTGACTACGGCACAAACTGACACATCTTGTACAATTCTTAGTTATTATAAAATGCCATTATAGTGTGTAACCCTAGATTGTTGTGAATTGGAAAATGTTAAAAATTGTGCAGGCTTGCCAGCTTCGAGTAAAAAAAAAAAATCTTAATGAATTGCTTCATGAACTTGTTTGTGAAGTGAGCATATGCAAAAATATTGAAAAGCACAGTTTTGTGATATTATATTGACATGTTATTTGAGAACTTTTTAATTTGTCAAAATGTCTCCCTGGATTACAGCATATTCTTTTGTGGGGTTTTTTTGGTGCTTGCCCAGTTTCTACTACAAACACTGTGCATTTGGAGCAAAATGGAAAATACAAACTTGCATATGATATGAGGTGCCTGGAATAAATGAATGAACGGAATGCTTCAACATGATACATCTAAAGGTTGTGTTTGTTGGGCCATACACAACCACTACAAGTTACCATTATACGGTATAAATTACTACACAGTGCCCATTAGTTTTTTAATAGAAAAAATATATAACAGTCTTGTGAAATTATACATTTTATGGTATATGACCACATTGATAAAGCTAATGTATTTGACATTATATTAAAAAAACATGCGTAAATTACGTACAAATAATACGTGTTCCTTAATTTGTCAACAGTGACGCAAGTTAGTTTGATTAGTTTAAAAAAAAAATACATCAAGCGGTCCATCTATATACACTATGTAATAAACAATTGAATAACTACATATTTGCTGATTATTTCTGAGGTAGCAATGGCCAAGTATTCACTTTGTAAATGCTCACTTAACAGTGACAGACTCCAACCAATTAAACACCTCCTGAAGCCCTTGACCAGAGGAGGCACTTAGTTCCAGTGTTGTGATTGGTTGAGTGGATGACGCAATAATGTCTTCTAATCGGAAAAGTGATTTCATTTCGATAAGACTCATTATACAAGGGATGTCCCTAAAATACAAACAGGAATATTTTAATATTGTCAAACACTCCATTTGCATGTTATAAACATACCTTTTGTTAAAGATCAGTAGCACAGAAACACGCTGAAGAGGCTCAGCTGCCAGGACAGACAAGAGCTGGATGCAGGATGAAGATATCTGACAGGTATTGGATGCGTCCACCATGAACTGTAAAATGTCAAATAAACACTACTAACACATATTGTGTTATACACCGTTTAAATACAGTACAGGTAAATAACCTACTATTACTGAAGAGGCATCGCTGTAATAACTTGGCCATATTGGGCTCATGCAGCCCCCAAGCTCTCTTAAAGTCACTTTCTTTTTCCTCTTCAAATTAATGTCTATTAGGTTGGTTCCAACCTGTGAATAGGAAGAATTCAGAAGAAGACTTAAGGTACTCTACATCTTGTCTCAGAGGCGGTTCACTACCTCCTTCTCTCCATTAAGATTTTATTGCTTTGCCTGGAATGTTCCAAAATATGGTATTCCACTTGCTATCTAAATGGAGATAAGCAGGTGGTGCCATTAAGCCAAGTTACAAGTCAGATCTGCAGAATGGCGAATACATGTTTTCAGGGTTTTTCTGAACGTTAAAAACACGCATGCAAGACACCGGACACATAAATTTAGGTTCATGTTAAAGCAGTGACACCTCCAAGGAGAGAAGCAGGTAACAACGCCCCATCCCTGAAAATGTATATAGTGCATCTTTAAGGTCATACAAAAGCACCATAAACATAACTTAAGCTGTTAACGTAAATGTTTATTTACCGTAGGTAAAGTTGGAGGTGGTGCCCCAAGCTCGTCCAAGCCATGTACACTAAACCATGAAATATGTTAAGAAAAAATACAAGTAAAAATAAAAGAAGAAGAAGAAGAAGAAGATAAGAAACTGTGAGCTGTGCAAATGTAGAGATCTGTGTTTCAAATTTTAGTAAACCCAACTAATCTGCTAACAATTTCAAAAACAATACATTATTTTTGGGAGGTACCCGTTAGCTCAACTCAGTGCCACATTCATTGCTCAACAAAATCCAAAGGATATTTTGCAAACGCTTCAACAACAGGGTTTTTCCGACACCCGTCGCACCGAGCAGCAGACAGGTGTCAATCCTGCTCATCTCGGTTTGTCCGCAAGGACATAGCGGATTTTTAATCCAGCGACAACAATTAGCTAGCATAGCCTACTTGCATTGCACAGCCTCATCCAGCACCATGGTGATACCCACGTGGCCCGAGAGCCTCATGCTGATTGGACAACAGTGAAGAGGAAGTCGTGCTTTTTCTCCAATTGGTTGTAACACAGGAAACACAATCTACATGCATGGTTTAACTACTGTTGTTGTATTCGCATGCACAGGCTGTAATTGCTCCGTATTTACTCTTTTATGAATCCATATCATTGCAATGGAAGCCAAACTAAAGCAAGAGTTGGGTACTTCAATGCTCAAATCCACTGGTCATTCAGGAGGCGGCTGTATCAGCGAGGGCCAAAGTTATGATACTGACACCGGGAGAATTTTTGTGAAGATAAATCATAAAAGCGAGGTAACTTGTTTCACCCTTGTTTTAGTCTTTGACTAACACCATAACGCAGGCACAGACATTACAGAAACACAATGTTGTAGTGAAAATTCCCACTATAAAAATGTATTTTTAGGCCAAACTGATGTTTGATGGTGAATTGGCCAGCCTTGAAGCCATTTTAAAGACTTCAACAATTAAAGTTCCGAAGCCTGTGAAGGTGATCGAGCTTGACAGAGGGTGTGTATTTGTGATGGAACATTTGGACATGAAAGGCCTCAATAAGTAAGATTCTTACAATCAATACACACACACTGTTACCAACAGTGTGCAAGAGCCATTATATGACTTTATGCAGGTATTCACGACACCTTGGAGAAGAACTGGCAGACATGCATCTTTATAACAAGACGCAGTTGGAAAAATTAAACAAAAATCAACAGACAGTTGGTAATGCCCATATTTAAACAAATAATGTGAGATTTAAACTTATTACACATGTATTACACTTGTTTTACATCCATATTACTGATTTTTTAGGAAAAGGAGCAGAAGAGGCAAATTCAGACTCAGTGGTAAAGTTTGGATTTGATCTTCCTACATGCTGTGGTTACTTACCACAAGTAAGTGCAAAATTTAATGGAATTGTAGTCGCCATACATTTTACCCTAAGCTTTATTGTTTGCATTTCTCTCCCTCAGCCGAATGACTGGCAAGATGACTGGGTGACATTTTTTGCCAGACAACGGCTTGAGCATCAGCTAAATCTAGTTGAGAAGTCATATGGAGATAGGGAATCTAGGGAACTATGGGCAAAGTTACAGGTGAGTAATTTGGTCCATATGATAAATGAATGGAATTTATTTACCATTGACAGTAGTATTTTTCTACAGCTTAAGATTCCACAATTGTTCAAAGATTTGGAAATTGTCCCTGCTTTGATTCATGGAGACCTATGGAGTGGCAATGTGGCAGAATGTGCAGAGGGTCCTGTCATCTTTGACCCAGCTTCCTTTTATGGTCATTCTGAGTATGAATTAGGTATTGCAGGGATGTTTGGAGGCTTTGGTAAATCCTTCTACACTGCATACCATGAGAAAATACCCAAAGCCCCAGGCTTTGCTCAAAGAAACCAACTTTACCAACTCTTCCACTACTTGAATCACTGGAACCACTTTGGGGGTAGTTACAGGGGTTCTTCAATAAGAATAATGAAAGATCTGCTAAAATAATACTGAAAATGTGCGGGCATACAGTGCTGTCATAAGATATTCCTTTAAAATATTATGTATAATACCCATAAGACATTCCTTTAAAATATTATGTATAATACCCTACACTACATTTATTGTACTCATTGGTTCATGTACGAAGTGCTACGTTGTAGAGAAAATGGATATCTGGAAGTGTTGTGATATGTTTTTTGTGTGTGTGCGATTTATTATATGTAAATGTTATTGTAACAACAACAACAAATACATTTTTTGTCATTTAAAAACAAGTAGAATTCGAAAATACATTTCAATATAAGAAATAAATTCATGAAAAAAAGTGTTTGTATTTTAATCATATTATCTACTTTCGAATAGATAGTTCCATATGGAAGTATATTAAGATCCGTGATGCGACCACGGATCTATAATAATCTTGTATGCGACATCGGCTTTCGAAAGTCACGTGATTGTGTGTCCCTCCTCGGCTTCCATACCGGGAATGGGCGTGAATACAACAACGCGCACAGTTTGGGATAAATTGCTCGTCTTAATGTTAAAAACTTGGTTTAAATTGACTTCGAAATATATTTTACTCTATCGCAAAATAAGCCAAACAACAACTGCTTTGGACACGTAACACCGATTGCTGTTCTGCTTCTTTGTTTACAGGGGGAAAGTATGCTAATATAAGCTAGCTTTTTTTTTTTTACAATAAAATATTTTTTTTAAAGCCATTACAATGGCTTTACCTGAGAACGACAGTAGCGTGACGGGTGGTGAAGGGGGAGAATCAGATGTAATAGCTGAAACGTGTCTTCTGGGAGGCTTCAGTGACAGCGACGAGACCAAAAAAATTATTTCCAGTGCGTCAGAAGTTCACGGGGATGTGGTGGCTACTGAAGTTACAATGCAGAGGTTTTTGGGTGAGATGTTAACTCCCACTAAGCCTATATTATTAATACTTTTGTGTGTTTGGGTGAGTTATCACTTTTGAATGTCATGTTATCTTTTACAGTAATAATGAACAGATATCAAGAACAACCACACCTGCTTGACCCGCATCTTGGTGTCCTATAATTTTATACTTGTGGCATTTTGTAGGTAGTAAGTATATATATTTAAAATAATCACTTTTGACATCTAATAGATTGGATGGTGAACATGTTGCTGGAGTTGATAAGAAGTGAAAAATCCCCACCATCATTAGTCCATCTAAGCTTCAAGTTTCTCTACACAATCTGCAAGGTTTGTCAAATGTTCGTTTAGATTTTGCATAATGTGAGTCGAGCATGACAACAAAGCATTTATTGTGATTAGTAATCAGTAATACTGTGCACTATTGTCCAGGTGCGTGGCTATAAAATCTTCATGCAGCTGTTTCCTCATGAGGTTGCTGATGTTCAACCTGTTCTGGACCTGCTATTAAGGCAAGATCCCAAAGACAGCGAGGTGAGGTTTTTGGTGTAGTAATAACAACATGATTTATTTCACTTCATATTATCACACATTTCCTATAATGGTCATTATTCCTAAATTTTTCAGACCTGGGAAACCCGCTACATGCTGCTGTTGTGGCTGTCAATGACCTGCCTGATACCCTTTGATCTCTTTCGGCTGGATGGACATTTAGATCGTGATGGTGGACATGCCAGAGAGTCAACCATGGATCGCATTTTAGCCATTGCAAAAGTCAGGGTCAATATTGTTGTCTTTTTTGTAAAGTGATTTACTGACTAAAATAATGCTTTTTGTAGTCTTATCTCGTTGTAAGTGATTCTCCTAGAGATGCAGCATCAGTACTTGTATCAAAGTAAGTATTAAAACAGTGATGATTGAACTACATTAAATATAAGCCTTAAGTGACATGAAAGCAGATAAATAGATTCCATTCCATGTTGTAGTTACAATATAACTGACCACTAGAGGGTGGTGTTATCCTTTGCATGTCTTCTCCTATGGGTTTGCCTACATAAAATCTTCAACACTTGTCTTGAACATGACTCTGCAGGTTCATGACACGCCCAGATGTGAAGCAGAAGCGCCTAGGAGACTTCTTAGACTGGAGCCTAACCACCCTCTCTCAGACCAACGATCAGTCCATGACTGAAATAATGGTTTTGGATGGAATTCTGCAGTCTCTGGTACTTGCATAAACATCATGTCCTTAAATACAGCATTATCAGTGGCTCAGTTTGTTTGAGTCAAGTGTAATTTGGCAGAACTGGCACTGCACTATTAAGTCCTGCAAGCAATTTACAAGAGCAGACTTGACTAGTATGTTTCACCTGATGCAGTGTTAACAGGTGTCCAATGCACCTGCTGCAGTGTGTGCGCTCAAAGCCAAACAGTTTTAAGGTAAATAAAAAGGAGCACTACTATTGGTTATGATATTGATGCCTTTTAGATATACATATATTTTCTTTATAATTATCATGGGAGTATCCAAGGTAAAAGTGAGTAATTCAGCCCTGGAGCAAGCATTACAGTGATATTATTGGCACCTCCACTTAAACTGCATGTTTAGAAAGCAGTTTTGTGTATTGCTTCTTTCTAAATGTTGCTGTAAGCACTCTGGCTCTGTAAGATCACTACCTCATTGTTGTTGTTTTTGTATATGTTTAGGCAGGCTATTTTGATTATAAAGGTTTAAAGAAGCATTGGATTGCACACTTGTGTAGTGCAGGAATGTCCAAACAATTTTTCTTGGCCCCTCAGGCTTCTTGGTGAATTTGCCCCACATTGTCATGAGAAGTACTTTTTACAGCAAATTTAATATTTTCCACAACCTAAATACCTAACATTTTGGTGTGAGACAAACCTGATATTAAGGCATTGAGACTGAATTTAGGTTTTGGGGCACATAAAATATCAAATAAATGCAACTTTTTTTGAACATTTCATGACTGATTTGTGGTCCTCCAGTTGGCCTATATTTCAATATGCAGCCCTCAATGGAAAAAGTTTGGACACCCCTGGTGTAGTGATATTGTTTTACAAAGAAGTCTTTTGTCAGCCTTTTAGTGTAAAATTGAATGCATCTTTTGGATGATGTAAAATTAATACTATTTTTATTATTGCTTTAGGCCAAACTCTTTAAGCATGGAAAACGAGATGATCTCCTTCAATATGGTAAAGTCACCCTTTATAGTCAAGAATAATACATGCAAACTAAGTTTTTTTTAAAAGTTTGTTTGTTCATGTTGTGCTCCATTTTGTCCTAAGGTCCCACAGTACTGCAGTGTCTTGAGCAGAAACACCTGTCCGATAGTAACCAAGCCATGCTGCGGAAACTTGGAGTCAAATTAACCCAGAGGCTTGGCCTCACTTTTCTCAAGCCACGTTTGGCTTCTTGGAGGTAAGGCTGGGCTGCTTCACTGTGGTTGTATCAAAAAGCAATTACTAAATCTGTGCTCTAAAAATAATGTTTTTTAAACATGCCAATCCTTTTCAGGTATCAGAGAGGAAGTCGATCCCTTACTGCTAACCTATCCATGGCCCAATCCAATACAGTCCCTGTTAGTCCTAATGTAGACCCACAAGAATCGGATGAGGACTATGATATTCCAGAAGAGGTGGAGACTGTGATAGGTGGGTTTCATCTTCAGATTTGTTTTTATAAAACTGTTGAAGAAAATCATATCCAAGAATGTTTTGTGTTTGCAGAGCATCTTCTTGTAGGACTGAAAGATAAGGAAACTATTGTCCGCTGGTCTGCAGCTAAGGGGTATCTATTAGCCTCAGAGCTGCATTTAAAATAAAAAGCTGATTAATTCTGTGTAAATGACAGCATTATTTGGAATCTCTTGTGTTATGTTTCAGTATTGGGCGTGTGACTGGAAGGCTTCCCAGAGAGCTGGCAGATGAGGTGGTTGGATCAGTGCTAGACTGCTTCAGGTAACCTCTCATTTCTGTTTCATCCTATCTCATACCTTTTTCTTGTCACACTGTTTGAGTATGCAGACTTCATCAGTTTGTTTTTGTTAATTTTGTTAACTTGGTCTGTCTGACTGTAAAGTTTTCAGGAAACTGATAATGCTTGGCACGGAGGCTGTTTAGCCCTGGCAGAACTGGGCAGGAGAGGGCTCCTGCTCCCATCCAGACTGAACGATGGTAGGTATTAACATTAGACAGATGACACAAAAATGTTTTATTTATTCAATGTTTAAATACATAGATAGATTTGCATTTATTAACAACCTGTAGTGTTCACATAATGTTAATTTCAACCTCTTCACCCTTAAACATGTCACTTGTAGATTAAATACCTATGATAATAGGCTTCTTTGCAACTGTCCTTGTGGCAATAAATGTGTTACGCCTGCTCCTTTTTGAATAATTTAATTTCAATGCTTTAGTGTTGACATTAGCAAATACAGTTTTCATGTGGAGGCTTGTAGAGTTCAGGGTATGACATTTTTGTCCTTAGGCACCAGTTCAATATTACTGCGTCAGTTGATCCGTTAGCAGCACCGAGCCCTCCTTCTCAGAGCCCGTCCTGTGGTCTTTGCCTTCTTTGTGTGCTTGTGGTTATGTTCAGTTTTACCCTTCTTTTTCCGTTTCACTGTCTTTGCTTCAGTCTCTCTTGTAGTATTTGTTCTCTCTTGAAGTGTTTTATTTGTGTCTGACGATTCCTCCAGTGCTGTGACAACCATGTTGACCTCATAAGAAGAGCTTACAGAGCTAGCACTGGCCAGCTGACAAAGTGCTAGAGCCGCAGTCTGCCTTTGGTCACAAACTTCCTCTTCCTCCATCTCCAAGTCTGGCCCCTTATGGGCGGGTTCAGAAGTGCTCCAAATTGAGAGACCAACTTGAGGTGGTCGGACACTGAGATTGAGAGGCAATTCTTCCCTGCTTAAATTCTTAATGCTGGCATCCCCAAGTCTGAGTGGTGAATGGCTTTCCCGGTTGTGGCTTCTCGTTGAGAGGTTGAGTGGTGCTATCTCGTCTCTGATGTCAGTAACCGCTGAATATTGTTTATCAACTGATCTGAAAAGGTTAAGGAGACTAGTTAGACTTGCTCTGAACATAAAGAACTGTTAGTAGTAATAGTTTAGCTTACCCTGTGTCAAATTGTTGTCTTCTGAGTTGCATTAAAATTTCAGCAGAACTCTCTTGTCGTGAATCAGGTCGGCTGGGTTGTGACAGTTGACGGTTGTTGTGTGGTCCCTCTGAATCGGTTTGGACATTATTTGAATTGCATGGTCGATCAGGGGACCCAGAGGCAGAACAGCCCTCTTTTGGACTCAGTCTGGTTTCTTTGTCGTTGCTTTGTCTTTGGTTGTTCTCCCCTACTGGGCCTGTGCTATGACTGACTCTGCCTTGTAAGTAATAGTCGTAGTCTTTAGGGCCAAGGTTGGCATTATACATGTCAAAAGGAATGTACCTTGGTCCAGAAATCGGCATGGCAATCTCATGTGGTCTGTACAGGCTGTAGTGAAGAGGAGGAGTTGGGTGGAGAGAAGGGCAGTATCGATAAGAGAATGGTGGGTAGAGGGGAGTGTAGGCTGGGGCGACAGGTTGGGGTACAACAGGCCTTTGGGGATCTAGAAACTCAGGCCTGAATGAGCTAGAGTTTTGATCACTTCTGTGGTGGTTTGCAGTGAGGTAGTATGGTGGATAAAGGCCCTGGTCTGTAAGAAGATATGGAGTGTATTCAGGCACCATTGGAGGGGGGTAAGGTTTTAAAGGAACAGGTGGCGTTGTCAGAGTACTCCACGGAAAACCAGGCTGGAGTAAAGTGCTTGTCTTTGGATCTTCTGACTGCACGGCTGAAGGTTTCTCAGTTCCTGTCGGTGTGACTGGGGAGAAGGCGGACGGGCGTGGCAGAGACATGGGCTCATTGCTTTCTGTGCTGTCTGAATCAACAACTGGACTTGTCACACTTTCTCTCTCCTTATTGTCTGGACTCTCACACCCCATGTCAACCTCCTCTGTGTCCTCTCTGCTCTTCTCTTCTTCTTTGTTCTCCTCAATGCTCTTTCTATCAACATTTTGGAGTGGAGGAGTAGGGCTTGGACTGTCCTTAGTTTTGGGTCCAACTGCTTTGGCTGTAGTTTTGATCTGTCTTGATGATGTCCCATTTTTCTGAGATACCAGGGAGATGGAGTTTTTGCATAGGTTATATTTCATGTGGTTGAACAGATGAGACTTCTCATTGCAGGTGAAGGGACATTGGAAACATTGGTATTTGAATGGTTTTCCTGGTGGTCGAGGAATGTAGTGCGGTCTCTTTGGTTTGCGCTCCTGAGCAATTTCCATTCTGGTTCTCCTTGAATAAACAAAAACACAAAGCAAAGCATTAATTCATTTATGTCAAACATACAAACAACTTATATCATGGTGACACCTTTTGTTTTGTCCTAAATTCTTTCTGTGACAGTCAAGACTTGATTAATAGAGTAGTCTGACTGGTCTAGTGTCTGTTCTCAGAGGCTTTTCTCGACTGTTTTTAGCTGCTGCTCAGTTAGAAAAATCTCTAACCACTAAAAACACTACACCCTGGGGCTAGTTTATTTCTTTACCTGCTTATTTGCACTCTGTTAAGCATGGAGCTTGATTTAAGTTTAACTGTGCTCTCGTTATGCAAATACTCCATCATATGTTTGCATAGGGGCATATTTTCTTAGTTTCTTAGTCTAAGTGTGTTTTTATGATATCAGTCAACTCAACTGTACAGTAAAATTAATAGAGCGTTAGATATTGTCAGCAGGTGTAACAGAACTAAGCATTTATCAACATGGAGCTGGAGGGCATGCAGAAACTTGCTTTCACTTGCAGCATTTCTAAACTCAGCGCTGTTGGCGTGGGAACCAGAAGGCACCTGCTTCCCATGACTACACCTGTGGGATGCACTCATCCTTCATTCATCATGAATGATGAAATAAAAAACCCTTTCCCAAGATGCACCAATAACAAAAAGACTTAACATAGTTTCAATCAACTGTTCAGTTTCAAGACCTTTACAATGGATATTAACCTAACTATTTACTGCCAGGCACAAACCCTTTAGGGCCTCCTTTGAAATGAAACATCACCTGAAGCACTGAGTTAAGTGAAGCTGGGTGCTGGCGGCTGCTCGGAGGAACCGGCTTGTCGTGCGCTGTCGCAAGAAGTTGTCACTCAAGTTTCTGTTCAACTGTAGGAGCATGCATAGCCACTCCCTAAGGACTCAAATTCAGTATAAAGCCCAATCTAACATAAACTGTATTATTCTCAAATCTTAAGGATTTAATTGTTCATCAAAAGGATCAATAGGATAAATGAGGTATCAATACAAATCTCTTAAATTTGTAACATTTGATAAACAATCACTTATAAAATTAAACAACTTTAAAAATACAGCAAAAATTACACTATTTACTTCAAAATTTAGCTTTTGACCATGTGATTGCAAATTTTGTTTTTTCCACTGTCCTGTTCCACAGCAAAACAATCAAGTTGTTGCAACAACTGCATATAGTATCAGTGCTACCAATTCACTGCACAAAAGCATGAGATGAGCTAATAGAAGCCTCGTGTCTGTTGAGGTTTCCTGTTGAATAAACATTTAGTCAAACAAACTAATTAAATAATTGCCTTACCTCCTCAGGTTGAAGCTATGTGATGTTGGCTGTTGGTCGTTAGAGGAAAAGACTGTCAGACAGCTAAGATGATTCTGTATAACCAGTAATAGTTATTTAGTTTTGGGATGTTGGTCGGATGAAGATCTCGCCAGCGTGGGATCATTCATGTGTGCGCTGCGATTAGTGATGTTAGTTGTATGGTGACTTCTCCTTTCTGAGGTGTTCACTCACAGTGGGTGGGGCTTTAACCAAAACAGTAGGGCCCTGAGGCAACAGTGATGTATCTGATATTAGTTAGGCCTGGAGCAATGATTTACATGACGGGGAAAGGGCCAAGAGCATTGTTTTATATTATTTCCTCTTATGTTATTTAGTGTAAATAACTGTCCACTGTGATCAGGATCTTTCCATGATATTGCCAATGATACACATTTGTCCTGCTCATTACTTAGCAAAATTGCAATATTTAAACATACATTTACCTATACTATTATTTTGAGCTGAAACCACAGGGCTTTGAGTTGTAGTAGATACAGTAACAGGTGACTACGAGACTACTTTCCCACAGTGTAAAAAGAGGACAAGAGGCAGGCACTAGCATGAGCATGCTTTGGCATGTGACAGTTTTGGTTCCAGATGCCACTAAAATGGATAAACGCGGTATTATAAGACCTATGATTGCACAACTGTATCATTCCTCTTTGAGATTGTAATTATGCCTATGTTTTCAGTTGTGCCACTGATCATCAAGTCTCTGACCTACGAGGAGAAGCGTGGAGCCTGTAGTGTGGGCTCCAATGTGCGAGATGCTGCCTGTTACGTGTGCTGGTCTTTCGCCAGGGCCTACGAACCCAAGGAGCTCACGCCTTTTGTCATGCAGCTCGCAAGGTAACGCTTTCTTTTCTCAAATTGTAGCATACAAGTTTAGGTCAAAGAGGGTTACATGGTTAATTTCATTTACATTCACAAACCCTCTGCCACACAATTTGCAGGTCACAAGTCCAGGTTAATGAAAAGTGGTCAGAAGAGCATCTATTGTAATAGCCCAGTGCACATGCCAATTATCTCTGTGATAACTCAATGAAAGGGAACGATTTAAAAGTCTCACTCCGCTATTACTGTTAATGTATATTACACTCTGTGCCATTTTTAATATAGTGCCACTGTTACAACTGTATTACAAGGGTTAGTTAAAATAATATGTAATAACATTTCACAGAACAGTAGAAAGCTGTTGTGATGTTTGTCCTTCTGTAATCTGTTCATCTCCATATTACTTCCATTTATGAATTATAGAATAGCATGTGTGCAGAACAATGTTTAGTAGAATAGAATAGGAGAATATAGAACATGTAGTAGTTCTGTTATAATACAGTATGTAACAATTGTGTAACAGCTGTTTGCAGCCAGTTTTTCTGACCTCATGCAAAGATGGACTCAATGTACTTAATTAGGCAACAACATGAGAACATACTGAGCATTTAAACATCAACCTTAACCCCTACTACCATGTAATTACATGTTGTTACATGTAACAAGTTAAGTGCTACAGAAATGGGTCTGCATTACATCTCTTGATGTACTACAGACCCCAGTGTTAAAACTGAATACAATGTCCAACGAATCCTTTAATGTATAATGTATTTAATGTGTTATGATTTTTGGGTGCTTAATAAATAATAAATAATTGATAAGATTTTAGTATCAAGCATAATAAAAGTGAAATGTCTAACACTGCACTGTAACAGTATCTGCTGTCAGTATGGAGTCCTGGTCATGCTCTACGTTGACTCTTTGTCAATAGTAAAGCCTTGCCTCCTCCTGAGGATCTCTCTGCTCTGAGCATGTATGAACCTGTGGTCCTGACTGTCAGTTTGAACCCCTGTAGTAGCATTATCCAGAGCCGCGACAGCACCCGCCCTCTCCCGTCTACACGACTGCCAGGTTTCGCCTGTTGCTGTAGGTTTCGGTCGCCGTTTGGCACTAGATTTTAGACAAGCTGGTTCCTGCTCAATTCGTCACAGCTTGATGACATTTGGAGAAAACACACTTTTGCAAATGTGGGACTAAGTGACTCCCGGGCACAGAGTTATTCCCAGAGTTATTCAGTCATACGCTTTAATTGTAGAGGCAGAAGATATATGCAATAAACTATTCTTGAGGGTAATGAGGTGATATCAACACTGGTTTTGTTTCAAATGCCTCATGGCAGTGGCCAGTATAACAGACTTGACCACAAATGTTTGTGCTACAGTATGTTTTTGTGTCCATAGTGCTCTGGTGATCACAGCTGTGTTTGATCGTGATGTGAACTGTCGCCGGGCTGCGTCTGTGAGTCCCCTCCTCATCCACTGATTGCTTTTCACGTGATATACAGTTACATGGAAGAAATCAACTTTATGTCCCATTTTGTTCTAGGCTGCCTTCCAGGAGAATGTCGGCAGGCAGGTTTGTGACCACAGTATTGACTACTTATACAGTATGACTAATAGAATTACTGTGATTTTGAATAACTTTTATTCATGTCTTGTTCAAACTTGCTTCATTGGTATTGGTCAAAAGTTATGTCAAAAAGTAAAAGTGTCAATATGTTGTTAATTTGTTACACTATTCTCCTTATAATAGGGGACCTTTCCTCATGGTATTGACATCTTAACGGCAGCAGATTACTACGCTGTTGGCAATCTGAACAACTGTTATCTAAACATAAGGTTGGTAATGGGTTGTATATTCTGCATAGCTTGTAATATACAGGAAAGTTTCCTTTATCACAATGGTGACTAAACAGTTGTTAAAATAATTAAATAATCTCATTTGCAGTGTTTGTGTAGCCAATTTCCCAGAGTACACAAAAGCATTGATTGATCATTTGATAGAAATGAAGATTAATCATTGGGATAGGTAAGCACTTTTTATAGAGATATACAGTATATAAGACATATTCAAAATCTGTTCAAAAAAAGGTTATTTTTTATTATTATTATTATTATTAAACTGATTGTATTGTATGCAAATTATTTATTACAGTGTAATTAGAGAACTCTCCACTAAAGCACTTCACAACTTGACGCCAAAATCCCCTGATTATATGGAATCTACAGGTAAATGTGTAAATATGGCCTTTGTGAGTTTGTGAATGTGATTGCACCTGGCCTTTAAGTGGTTTAGTGTAAAACTCCATAACATAATGTATTAATCCTCTCTTGTTTGGTTTTAGTGCTTCCACAGCTGTTACCGATGGCAGTTGGCATTGATCTCCACAGTCGCCATGGCGCCATCTTGGCCTGTGCAGAAATCACACATGCTCTGTATAAACTGGGCCTTCAATCCAACAGGTAAATTTATGAATTAAGTAAACATTAAACAACGAGGATCAGTGAGGAGTCTAGAACACCACAACTTGTTAAAACTGTGTAACGCAAGGATCTGAAAAGTTAAATGCACTCATACCACGGCCACAAAACACTTAATCGGTAAAGCCTGTTTATCATCTGTTATGTCTGATATATTAGTTATTTCTGTGTTTAACATGAAGCTAGTTCCCTCACAGCAGTTGAGAATTTGTTTATCTGTTGCTATGGAGATGTCCACAGAGCAGCGTGGTTTAACTGTTTCCGGAACTACTTTATTTATACCTTATTCTCACTGACGTGATATAATGAATATTAAAATATAGCATAATAATAGATTAGACTTAAATCGTTTAGAGAATTGACTGCAATTAATCATTTGTAATTATTAACAAAATATTACATTTTAAAAACTTTTATGTAAGTGGTTTGATCATCGACTTATTTTGTTTTGACAGAGAAGTGGTTGACATCATTTCTTCCGAGTGTGTAGAAGGATTGAAAAATATTCATCAGATGGTGAGTCTAGTTTAAAATACTTTTTATTTACAATGAAATTAAATGGAATAATAATGTTTTCCTTTATTGTCTCAGATACATGACAGAAAACAGTACAGGTATTAAAATGTGGACTTTGTTACTTTCCTATATAACATTTTCTTATTTTTTAAATATTTAAATATGAACTATTTTGTCTTTCAGAGGTTATGGTGGAGAACTGATGAGGCCTGCAGGTACATTGGCGAATTACATGTTGAAGATGTGAAAGATTATGAAAGTGATGTTTTGTGTTATTTTTTGCAGTGTGCCTTCTCATCGAAAAGCTTTCTCTTTCCAAAATGCCTTTCAAGGATGACCCTGTCATTGGTAAATCCCCCAATCTCCCATTTTACTGTAAACAAACAGCGTTATGTATTAATATATGCCACTGACCTTCAGGTGGCTGGCAGTTGTTTATTGATGACACCATAAAAAATCTTCACCTTGTGTCAAGTGGAGCATTAGATAACATTATGGTCAGTAAAACATCAAATTGAAAATGAGTATTTAATTTATGGTATTTATGTTTGGTTGGTTGTTTGTTTGTTTTTATTTAGGCCGCTGTTGTCAGTGCGTTGTCTGCTTTATGTGAGGAGTTCTACCAGATCGAGCCAGGCCAGGCAAACACTGACGTGCAAAGTGAGTAAGCACATACAGTGGGCTGGGCAATTAACTGAAAGATCGACAGTTCGAGATCAAGTCATGTGAAATTGTCAATTATTTGGGTGGGGTTTTTGAATCTAGAATTCCTCAGGGAATAGTCTGACCGTAAAAACATGTGGTTTTGAGCAGAGGTCAGACTTTGGAGGAAGAAATTTTATTATTAATTGTGCTAAATGGCTCAAAGTCTGTATAGTTTCTATTCATGAAATCATTACTAAAAGCCATTATTATTTGTTTTAGAAAAGACCAAATAAGATCTAATCAAAAATCAAGATCCATCAATATGAACAAAAAATAATTGTGATTATTCTTTCGCTCAGCCCTATGTACACTACAAGGTTATCATGATATCAGTAAATATATTCTACATAAGGCTGTGCCTGTTTTTGTCCAGATGTTTTGATATCTCAGTACATCGCAGGTGTCCAGAGTCCACAGATGTTCACGCGCTGTGGATCGGCCCTGGCTCTTGGTGGTTTGCCTACATTTTTGATTCATGGCAAAATGAAAGAGGTCTGTTAACTTTAGTTCAGAGGGGCCTTCCCCTCTCAACATTAAATCATTGTCTGTCTCATTTATCTGCGGCCATTTTTTAGACTAAATCCACACTGTTTTACATCAGATCCTTGAAGGCCTCAGACAGATGTGCGTAAAGAGCCAGGAAGAAGGAAACTTTACAGAAGCAAGGAGAGATGCAATCAAAGCCATTTCTCAGTGAGTACAGACAGTCACCACCGCCTTCAAGAACAATAAGGCGGTGATAGTTTGGCATTTAATAATGTCATAAACTTTTATATTTCCTTTTTGTTGCATTTGTTTTGTTAGTTAGTGCGTAGATTTGTTAATCTATTGTGTTTTTGATGGTTCCATGACCTGTAAAACACTTTTTCTTTTTTTTTTTTCAACCTTTTCTGTGTTGACTAGATCGCATGCTAACAATATTGCGCTTGTGCAAAAGTCCTTCACATTGTCCTATGGAGCTAATACTATTTCTACACCACAAGCTCAGTTGTAGCAAGTTATTTGTACAATTTTCCATTCCATTCTAGGGTGTAGATTTGTTACCCTGCATTGACCCAGGAGTACAGGAGACACATTTGTTTTATCTGTATTCTGGTCTTCACTCCTCTTTGTGTGGGCTTCCTGTTCCCTGCCTGTTCAGACTATAATAAAACCTCAACATCATCCTTACTTTTCCGGCAGTACCTGAATGACCGCCCCTTGTTCCTGTCTGTGTCCGCTCCTTACAAATCTAACTGTTTCCTGACTAATGTACGTTTATTTTTTGCCATTTATTTCCAAACAGGGTGTGTGTGAAAGCAGGAGTCTGTGCTGATGGTTGCCCAGATTCTGTTCTTTGCTCAGAAAACCTGTCTGAGGTGTATGAAGTGCTGCTGAACAGCATGAATGACTACACCACTGATAGTCGAGGGGACGTGGGGGCCTGGTGAGTGTCTTTTCTCACTGCATCTCAGATATGTTTGCACCTAAGGACACAGCCACATGCTTTTCATGATTGTCGCAATTGTAGCCTAAAGCCAAGCTTACCTGCCCTCCAGGAATGTCACCGGGCTAGTCACTTGTCCCAACAACATGGGATGGGCTCGATCTTCGATCTGTCTAACTTTTTGACTTCAGTAAATGTTACTTCTTCTTTTTTTACACTTATTTTTTCATTGAAATACCCAGAAATTACCCTAAATGTGTATACATTTTTACCGTAAACATCATAATTTGGAGAAATTCCTCTTTTTGAAAAAATCCTCTTTTGGGGCGTGACTTTTGAAAGATTGCCCCACATAACTTTACAAAAACAAATTGCTACCTGAGGCCATGGCGCTCATTTGCCTACAAAGTTGAGGAATACACTGTAGCAAAATGCAAACTCTACATGCCATTTGATTTAATATATCAGATAAGACTGAAGCAAATTTGATTGTCATAAAAAAGATTAATCAAATTAAATGTAGACTTTTCTTTTTTTCAATTTTGTACAGGGTGAGAGAGGCGGCAATGACAAGTTTAATGGATGTGACTTTGCTAGTGTCTGGCAGTGCTCCAGAAATCCTTTCATCAAACTTGTAAGTAGAAAACAACATGTTATTGCATATTTCAATTGTGTACACTTTAAAATCCAAGAGTATTCCATTGAGGGAGTGGTGTTTTAATATTTTCAATATTTTATTGTGCATACAGGGTCAGGCGTATGATGTGCTGCTTGGCACAACAGGCTGCAGAGAAGATCGACCGCTACAGAGCCCACGCCGGCAACATCTTCCTTCATCTAATCCACAGCAAAGATCCTGCAATACCACACATTCCCCACTATGAGGAGCTGCTGGGCATTTTTCCTGTGTAAGTCAATTAAAAAAAAAAAAGTGTTTATTGAACTTGCTTATATAGCACTTGTAAAAAAAGTTCTATTCATTGTAACAAATATGACAATAAAACAATGCACGTGCATAATGAACAGTAGTTGACCATAATAGAGGACTATAAAAACTAATATTTTACAGATATGATATAGACACTTCAAAACATTTTCCAAATTCCTGAATGGAAGCGACTAGAGGCAAAATAAAGCAGACCATAATACATTTTCGATTATTGACTGACATCAGATCTAAATTGTAAAGATTTAAGTTAAAAACAACAACAACAACAACACTATTTTGAATTCCCTGGGTAGAAATGTGTTTTTTTATCACAAAACAAAACAAAAAAATTCTCATCTCTAAAAGTATAATTTGTGGTAAAGTATGTAATATATCTGTAGATAAAATGGAAAGCTATTGCGGAGCACTGCATTTCTGACAGTATTTGTATAACCAATAAATACGTATTTTTACTTCATCAAAATGTTAAGTGTCTTTTATAGACCCTTAAAAAGTGGGTAAATCCCTGAATGGAGGCAACTTGAGGCGAAAGTGAAGTGGAACATAATTGATTGAGATTAACCACAGAATATCACAAAATATGTCAAACCTAGGTGTTTTTGGAACATTACACATTACATTACATTTGCTTATGTAATAAGAAATTGTGATAGATACTTGCCATTTTTTATTAATGCAAAATCCAGATTTTTTTTATTTGCTTGACAGAAATGTTGACCTCACAATAGTTTGTCGTTTTATCTTATATACTTTACCACAAATGATACTTTTGTGAAGCTCAAATACAATTTTATGGCTCAAAAAGAGTTTTGTTTTCTTTTCCTTTGTATTCCATTTCTACCCTGGAAATTTAAAAATTGTCTCTTATTTTTTTAAATCATTACCATTCAGATCCGATGTGAGTGGATCATTGAAAATGTGTTCTTGTCCTCTGCACTTTGCCTCCAGCTGCCTTCAGTCTGGAATTTTGAACATTCTGACAGAGCATTTTAAAGGGTCTACTAAATAAACCAGTTCTGTAAAACACAAATGTCTCTAAACCAGGCATTGATATCACTCACTGGTATTTGAGTGGTTTGTGGACAACATCCGTAGCAGTACAATCAATGTCCAACAAATTATTTTCATTTGACAAAACCATCTTGATTTCTTAGAATCTGTGAAATTAGAAGATTGATCTCTTTGTCCAATGAAATGGACAAATTTATTCTGGACTTTAGAATGTTTTTGTTTTCAAACTTTCAAAGGGTCTAAACTTTCAATGTTATTTTGTTTTTCTGCTTTTCAGAGAGACCAGAACGACTCTAAACTGGAAAGCCCCGTCCCAAGCCTTCCAGTACATCACCCAGCTGCTGGGCCTGAGTCACTATCAGTACCACACCCTGCTGGGGCTCACCGTGTCTGTGGGCGGGATCACCGAATCCACAGTAGGTCATTTCCAACTGGGCAAATCACTCTGTAGTCCTAGAAACAGGATTACAGGATTACTATGCTTGAGAATGTTCAAAATGCCACAATGAAGGCTCCCGGAAGCAAAAGTAAAATATCACACAGCATTTTAAAAGATTAACTGAGATCAGATCTTTTTTTTTTTTTTTTTTGCAATTAACTATTTTTATTCAGCTCTTTGTATCAAATCTTACATCTGTGCCATTTTGATACCAGACAGACAAATAACAGAACACGAACAAACAAACAAAAAATAATACAGATTACTACTCAATAATTGAAACATTTTTTTTTAAATCTATTTAAATTAAAATGACCATAAAAAATAAACAATTTAATTATAATAGCAAAAAACAACAACATACAAGTATGAAAATAATAATGAATAAAATCAAAAAATGGACAAAACACTCGACAAGACAACATAAAATAAGACAAGACAAAGTTGGACAATACGAACCAATTCAACAAAGACAAGACGGGTTGACAAACAACACAAGACAACACAAGACAGACAAATAATACTGGACGACTCCTCCCATGATATACAATCATACATGATCCTCATAATCATTTAGCAAACATTTTATACATAGGGAAATTATGCAGACTGTTTAGAATTCAGATTCATACTTTTTCAGTCCCATCTTATTAATTCCCATTTTTTGAAATGTAAAAATAACTTATTTTTATTCATAGCTATAATTTCCTCAATTCTGTATTGTAGATTTAGTCTGTTTTTAAAATGTGTCAGATCTTAATGTTGATGGGTTTAGGTCTTTATAGGAAAACAAATGAGCACCTGTCTTGAATTTCCAGGGTACTGTACAACTGTCTGCTAGTTTGTTTTTCTATTACAAAGGAGGTAAAAATACAATTTTCTAGTCTCTAAATTGTATTTGAGCTTCACAAAAATATAATTTGTGGAAAAGAATGCAATATGTCTCGATAAAATGAAAAACTATTGTGGGGGGTCAACATTTCTGTAAGTATTTGTCAAGTAAAACTTAAAAAATCAAGTTCTTGCCTTCATCAAAATGCTAAATGTCTGTCATAACCTCCTATTAAATAAGATAATAATGTAAACAACAATAGTAAAAGTCTTTAAACCAGGCTCTTATATCACTCACCAATATCTGAGTGATTTTCACATGACCAAACCGCTTTCTCTTTTTATTTTAATCAGTTTCTCCATTGAGATCACACTATGTTCCATTTCACTTTTGCCTCCATTCTGTAACTTTGAATGTTTCTGTTTAAAAAATGTAAATGGTCTATTAAGGCAACTGATAAGCCTTAGTATTATCTTCTTTTATTAGTTTAACTTAGTTTTAGTAGATCTTGTACAAGTGGATTAGTATTGTTCTTTTTCAAACAATAATATAATAGTACATTCTTAAACTCACTGAATGTAAGGCAAAAGTTTTTGTTACCTGCAATTGGTCTGATGATTTTTTTTTCCTTTAATTTACTTCAGATAGTAAACTAAGGGTTTGGCCGACAGAGGGCGCCATCTGACAAGAGTTCAAAACAGCAAAAAGCATGACACACCACCTTTCAATTAGACTTTTGAGATTAATGTTGATAAGACGCTTGTTCGTTTTTGGATTAGGAACAACACAATTTTCATGACTTCGTTTTTAATCGAGCAAAACAAATTCTCAAAATGACTTCAAGCTTATGACTTTATTCTGGCAAAAACTGGGGCTTTCAACAGCCGTTAATGGAGTCCTGCTGCATAACGTAACTGAAATGGATCACGGCCCAAACAGGCAAAACGTATGACCACATTTATAACTTCATAGCTTTGTGATACTGAAGATAAACGTTGAATTTAAAGATGCAGTCCATTAGCGTCATGCTCCATTTTCCCTTCTGTTGTTGCTGCTCTAGACGTAGATTATGGACAACAGAAAGTGATATGTTTTTACAGGGTTTGAGGCCGAACATTGAGCCAATGCTTACCATTTTCACTCCACATGAGTTTATTCACACAGCACCGAGAGCCAAAGCATTAACTTACACTTCAACTTTTACCTTAATTGCCCAACTTTAAACAACACGACACAGTACCACATGGTAAATTTCTCTTTTTGTGCTTCTTGGAACGATTCAACTTTGAATTTATGATGAAAACAGTCTAGCAGTACTTTTAAATCGGTACAATGATTGAACTTGATTCATATGATCATTTAGGAACTTAAATGTAGTTTCCAGGTTTGTGGTCACGCAGAGCTCAGTGGCTTAATATTTTGATGCTGAATATATGGTCAGCAATTTAGATTGTACGTTTTTAGATACACAATTTTTCATAAAGAATATCCAAATCTTTTTTTTACCGCACATTTTATAAAATAGAAACAGTTTCTAAAGTGCTGCACAAACACAAAATAATAAACAAGATGTATAATAAGTGCTCAATTTGATCAGACAGTCAAATCAGATTAAAGTATTAGAATCGGAAAGGTTTTATTGCCATTGTTGGTGAACAAAATTCTCAAACTAGGAATTTGCTTTGGCGGTAAGGTGTAACATACAGAAATGTATATAAAGTTTAGACTATGCCAAAATAAGATAAAATGCAGGCATCCAAAATAAAATATGTGTAGAATAAGTTAAATACAATATACAGTATATACAAGGACACTAGATCAGAACAATAGTGCAAACCTGCAGTGCAAACAGTGGAATAGTATTATTTACATTGTTTAAGTGACCGGTTTTGTTGGTGGCAGGTGTTATAAAGTGTTCATGAGTCCAACGACAGAGAGATAGAAACTGTTCTTGTGGCGGGAGGTTCTGGTCCAGATGGACCGTAGCCTCCTGCCCGAAGGGAGTGGCTCAAATAGTCCATGACCAGAGTGTGAACGGTCAGCTGTGATCCGACCTGCTCCTCCCAGAGTCCTGGAGACGTACAGGTCCTGGAGCAAAGCCACCCATAAAACCAAAAAATAACACGAAAAGAAAAATACACACGCAAACACACATTTGAAGAAAAGAATTATCAAGTATCAAATTGTATACAAACCATAAATTAAGTAAGTAATAAGATTTTAAGAATTTAAGATGACCTATAATTCATTTTGTATTCATATTGAAAAATGTACTGCCCGAAATGAGTTATGTTCAATAGATAAATGCACTCTTAAATTTGTCTTTCCAGGTGCAGTACTCCTCCCAGTCTTTGTTTGAGTATCTAAAAGGCATCCAAAATGACGACGCTGCTCTCACACAATTTGGAGATTCACTTTTAAGTATTTTCAGAGACAATCTTCGTAATGACAGGTACTTTTAATGGATTAGCTACTTATTTATCAGTTTTACAAATGGCTAACAACATTCATTGTCATTATTTTGACTATTTTAGAGTATCAATTCCATTACTGAAGATGCTTAACCAGATGCTTGCAAACAACTGCTTTGAAATATTCACGACACAAGAGAAGTAGGTGTTTAGCATTAGTCTTTATAAACAATAGACACATTGTGTATGAACACACTTTTATCTATTTTTTGTTTTTCAGTCATCCGTTCTGTGTGGAACTTTTGACCCTTTGCAAAGAAATCAAGAAATCTAAGCAAATTTCCAAGTTGCGTGCGTGTATTTCAGTGTAAGTCTTTGTTGCATGTGTAGCACTTATTATATACAGTATACAGTATATGTTACCACTTTAAACACCGGTGTCTTCCAGGTTTTGTGGCTTGATCCAGTTCCAGGGTGACGTAAGAAACAAAGTCTTGACCCAACTGCTGATACTACTCTGTCATTCTTTTCCTGTGGTGAGTTTGTACGACGTTGACGGACTCCAGTGCGAAGCAAATAGCCTTTAAATGAATGCTCCGTTGTCGTCAGTAAATGTAAGGGTTTATTTTTAAAACTACAGATCAGAAAGACCACAGCCGGCCAAATGTACGAGATGCTGCTGACCTACGATGATGTCATTGAGCCCGAAATACTGGATGACGTCATGACCTCCCTCAGTGACACAAACTGGTCAGTAATTCTGCAGATGACAGAATTTAATGGTGCACTATGTAACTTTTCTTTACAAAGGTGCATCACTTGATTGTGGAGATCTTTGCCTGGAATGATCCACAGTGTTATTCTGGAGGTTGCTGTGGGCCCCGCCATGAATTGTGTCCCTCCTGCTACTTGCACAGTATTATTGCAGATTATTGCGGAGCTGCGGATCTCAACAGTGAAAATGTTCTACACAGATACAAAGACGTTTTCAAGCTCCCCAGAGAAACAGTGCAGTGTTGACTTGTTGCACATGAACATTGAACATTTTACACAAATCAATCGACATTATATCGTATTTTAGCATCAAGATCGTTCCCTCCTTTTTCACTTAAAGGCGCTGAACCTGATTTTTATTGTTATGAAATGTAAAAAAACGAACTAGTTCATGTTATATTGTAAATCATCTATTAGAGTGAAAATGAGACCACAGTGCTTTCTCTACATCTATTTATAGTACGTATATTATAATAGAAGCAGGCCCTGTGCAGTTAGCATGCTAGTGTTTGTTTGCTTTACCTGGGAAGGCAAACTCGCTCTGCGCTCAGAGAAAGTGCTTATAAAAATTATACTTATGATTATTAAAAAAGTGCTCGTGGTGAATATTTAAGGTGCTGGGACTGCATTTGGTAATTGAGCGATACATGTGACTGCTGTAAAGACTTGTTCTGTTTTCACGTTTCAAAACAGTAAAAATTAGCACCTTTAAATGAATGGACTCGCACTCAACCGGAAATGCCAATATAACGAACGTGCCAATCTGTAGCAAAAAGAGGCAAAAGTGTGCGGGCAGAATAAGGTGAATAGCAATAAACGTATCTATCCATGGAGACATCATGTGAAGCCACCAGGCTAAGTTACAGGTCAGATCTGTGAAGAGGCAGAGAAGGAATTTTTGGGAAATAAAAACACCACAAATTGAATAAATAGATACGTTTAAGGTCTTATTGTGGAACATTCTAAGCAAAGAAATATCATCTTTATAAAACAAGCGGGTTGCCAACTCACCCCTAGAAATGTTACATAGTGCACTTGTACAAAATGCAAAGGATTGATTTTAACTTTGACATCAGGGAGAGTGATCTTGCAACAGTACGAACCCACAGAAATCAGATCTGTGATTGGATGGGACTCCCAAAGCCTCAAGTAATAGCCAAGGTATAGCAACTGTACATGTACAAAAGTGTCTTAAAGTTCATAATTACATGTCATGTTTTTGTTTTTTGTTTATTTGCAGACTCCTGGTACCTGAATGTTGCCAAACCCATTGAAAACAAGTGGAACTAAATGATTAACTGTGCCTGTCCTTTCAACACTAGATTTAGAAATAACAATCAAAACTTGACAATAAAAACTGGACTGAGAACTGTTTTTCATCGTCTGTCATTTCTGCTTATAAGCTCTGGTACTTGAAGCCTATCACACATTCAACCAGTTAGCTCTGTGTTTTTTGTTTTTTTTTGCTTATTGAAAAATATATTTTATAATAGCAGTCTAAAGCTTTCTTTGTCATATTTTGTTACTTTTTCAGTTTCAGGTGAGCCGTTTACCCGCTGCTTGTACCTAGAACAACAGAGGTGGGTGAAACTGAAACTAGTGTGTGTAAACTCCAGGGAAATGGCCTCTATTGGAGCATTCTGGCAGCGGGTGCAGATTGTTACCGGCCTGGCTTCCCCCTGGGTCACAGGCAGACCTACTTTCTCCGCTCCAGTGGAGGTGCCACAGTCTGGAGCAGTCCCAGCCCCGACAGCGCAGCCCCTACAGTCACCAATGGAGCATGGTTTGTTCTACCACTAATTGTCAAGGCTTTTTCATAGTAGCTACATTGTGTGAGTTAACAACACACTCAATTCTTTATCTATTTTCACTTTTTTACATTTTTTATAAATCACATTTTAAGGCAAAATGTTTTAATTGGGGATATCAGAACTAAAATCATTCTGATGTGTTGCTTGCTATGTTACAAAACATATATCCTTGAACTCTGTAGGTCTGAGCATTACAGAGTCACAATTGCATGATAGGATTAACGCCTTGGTAAATCTCTTCTCTCTAACCACTATATATTAATTATTAATTTTATATATTGACAAATCCATTATTTTTTCATACCCTTAGCCAACATATTCCAAATTCATATCTTTTTTTTAATACAATTTACAATATGATACATAGAGCAGTGGCCAGGGCTGGGTAATACGCTGATAGAAATAGAATTGTGATCTCATTCCTGTGATTATCTGCTATTTTGGTAAAATAGCCATTATGAAATTTACCAATTTACTCTTGAACACAGCTCTTTGCTTACAAACAAAGACTCTTTTTTTCATGTCTATTCCTTCTATTGGTCCATGACATCAGGCTTTAACCTCGGGCTGCAAGATTCATTGCAATCAAATCACAATTTAAATGGACCCAATTAGCAAACTGTGCAGGCTGCAATTTTTTAACAATAATTTCCTCCATAAATCACAAAATATTCTGTTTTATTCTGCATAAAGATTGCTAACCCTGTAGTTCAGAACTGTACAAACCGTTTTTTTTTTTTCCAAATTCATTTGATTCTTTCATTGTCAGTTTGTCAGTTCATAGACCCATTTTAATGTCTTTGTCAATTCTCCTGGATATGTTTACAAATGTGAACTTTGAATTTAGTCCTATTATTGAAATCCAAACTGTAAATCTATTCACAATACTGGTCAGAAAAATGGCAATGAGGTATTTTTCCTAAATTCTGCAGCCATACTTTTACCAATTGAATTGAAGTGTGAACTTTCTGAAGACGCAGATGATTTTAGTTACCTACAAGAAATCAGGAAATTGTTGAAAATCATCTGCCCCAGCAGTGTTCTTGTATTCTAGTCTTAAAGTCTAATCTGAAATTAGACAAGCCTAATAGATTACCTTGCTTTTAGGTACATACAATCGAAAAGCCCTGATGAAATCCAGACACATCTTGTTTGATAGCTTCCCTATCCTTTTATGGATCATAAAATTCATGATGAGGGAATGCGGATGTAATTAAATTTCATGCAAACTAACTCTAAATTTTGTTTAACTGATCTGTCAATGCTCATATTGTTCATAGTTGATTTTAATAACCTTTGAGTATTTTCTCTGTCTGTTGTATATTTCTTATTTGGTCACTCTTGCCCTTTGTTGCTTTCCGTGGGAATGCTGAATTCCTGGGTTTTCCAATATTGTCTGTAATTCGACTTTAATTAATTCTCGTCGTGTTGGAAATTCCTAATGAAAAGTAGTGTCTTTCTCTGACTGCAGGTGAATTGATGGCAGAGCTTTGCTACAGTGCTCAGAGTAGACAGGAATGCTAATAATTTGAAAAGGCTTACAGTCAGTCTGCAGTAACCATAGCGATTCTTCAAATACAATGGTGCCCTTTTAAAGCAGACGGAGAAGGGAGGGGCTTAAGATCAGTGATTCATTTTGGTGTGATCTTGGAAAGACCCTGGACTTTGCACTGTTGACTGTTTGATTAATTTTGTTGTTCAGTGAGTTGGGCACAGAGGTTTATTTATTATTTATTATATACTTGTGAACTTTAAATATCTTATTGTTTCTTATCAATCAAAAAACAAAACAAATATGTTGGCATAAAACATTTCATTATCAACCACTATGCAATCCCAATAGTTCAACAATTAGCCATTTTGGCCATGCTGATCTGGGATGGAGGTGGAGCTGTGCTGTAAGGAAGCACTTGTCCACCAAGTGGAGGCTCATAAGTTCAGATCTTCCCAAAACGATTGAAAACAAAACGTAAATCAGCTTTGTGTTGAACCAAATACGTACATCTAAAAAAGTGACTTGTGTATAAAAGAAAATGCATCACTGATTATCCTGATTGTACTGGAAATTGAATTGTATGGTTTATGATCAACTATGTGGCTTTATTGAATCACTCCCATAACTTTCATCGCTGCTCATGATTTAGATTACTTTACATCCTTGTTTACATCATATCCCATGTCTCTGGGTTCTCACATGGGACAGACGTGCTCTTTTTTTATTCTTTTTTTTTTAAGGCAAATGGAGCCTGTTGCTTGTGGACATTGTGTGATTCCAATTCTCTTGATCCTGATGCGTATCGAGATCATAAGAGCACACGTAATGAAAATCACATCCCCTTTTGAATTGAATTTCCCGATTGTCATGGATGCAGAAGAACTGTCCTCACAGGAACCTTTGTTTATTCATGTTTGTCTCTCTGATTCATTAAAAACAATGGACAAGGGAGGGAGATTATTGAACCAAGATGCTTTTTTATGTTAACCATGTAGTGCAGACCAGTGTTTCTTGTGTCAAATAAGATTAAATCAGCCAGTCCCACTCGGTCTTAGGTAGAGGTAGATCAATATATTGGACCGATATTTATGTTATTTTAAATCTACAAGATAAGCCAATCTTTTGTTTAGGCTCTACCCTGAGTAAGGAAAGATATCTAGCTTTATTTGAGCTCTTATGTGGAGAATAAATGTATTGACGGCACAAAATGTGATTACACAGCTCTAATATGATTTTGCAGTGAAATATGATTGTTTGCTGCAATTTCAAATCATATTCATGGGTTTCAGGCATAATAATCCTTCCTGATTTAAGGATTTAGCAACTGTCGTCTGTTGTTATAGAAATAGTGCAATTCAATCAAAATGTTATGTTATATCTTTTAAATGGGGAAAGGTCCTCATAAAATCCTTCAAATCAGGAAGAAATAATTTGTCTGAAACCCATTAATAGGGGAAATTATAAAAATTGGCAATACATATTGGCTCAAAAATATTGGCTTATCAACCACTTGGTTTGGCTTGGTTTCTAAACAATCAGCTATGACAAAACCTCTATTGGTCAATCTCTAGTCGCAATCTGTATATAGCTGTATCCAGAAGGGCACCACACTTAAACCACAGGCAATGAATGAATACTGAATAAAGTGCAAGTTACTGATCTTGCCATCTTGTTTGCTGAAGGTTTTATGGTCAGAGATTAAAATTACACAGCTTTTCTTTATCTTCTACATTTTAAAGTAGCTTCATTTTCTCCACCTTGACATGTATAATACGTACTATTATCTGCGCAAAGACTTTATTTGTCCCAGGTGTTTCTGCTGTGGGCACCTGGATACTGTTGCCCCCTTATTAGTTTTATTAGTCCTATTAGACAGACTTACAATTATTGGGACACTACAAAGTTTTAAAGAACACCGTGCACATTTTAAAAAGGAAATAAAGCTTGTTTTTTATGTATTAATTGCTTTCCCAATTAAAATTTTCACCATTAATTCACACTGCTTAACTTTGAACTTTTCTCCCTTACCTTTCTTTAGATCTGGAGGAGAAATGAGATAACATTAACATAATTGCAGATCATTATGTTAATGTACATAGCACCATTATGCCATTGAAAAGTAAGGAAAGAAACTGCAGAAGCCAATGTATTACTCTACCCCACATATAAATAGCACATACAGTAATTACACGATTGATTGAAATAGAAGAAACACTGTCATTATGAATATGACAGCTGATGCGGTCTACTTACAGGAAACCGCTGCCTTTAAAAGTTTCCAAAGAACCATAATCTACTGCACACCAGGCTTGCGCTGTCGGCCGAGCAAATTACAACCTTGTCTGGAATTATAGTCATTTGGAAACGCTCTCCACTGGATAAGATGGGAATGTGGGTTAATTGCTGCGCATGTGTCCTTTTTATAGACCGCAGGTTAATGGCACTGGGGTATTTATATTCAAACACACACAGATGTTTGACGATACATTGACTAATTGAATAGAAGGTCAGTGTTGAACTGCTGACTGTGTTGTTTTGCTCGCCTCAGGGATTGCATTTAAGTCCATTTGCTTCATAATGAGGCCTTTTTATTCAAGATCGCCTCATCTAAGCAGTGATCTAAACCTTTGTGGTCTATTACCTGTTTCCTATGGCTGTCAATGGTTGTAGTAAATAGCTTTCCTCGTATTAGCTGTTATTTGTTCCTAGAAGTCTTGCGGCCATTTCTGTTGCTATATCTCAAGTGAAGTAAATCTAACCTATTGGCACGAATATGCGCTTTTACTATGTGATATTGGGTGGGTATAGGGAGGAGGTTGTTGCCAGCTGGTTTGTTTGGGTTAAAAATGATATGCACAAGGCCTGCTCAGTGTTACTTGTGGTCATCTGGAAAATGTCTGGAGGGCTGCCTGAATATCATCACTTTAAGTTGTCAAGGTCTTCTTAATTAGATAAGATTATGGGTTTATTTTCACAGTAGTTTAAAATTAGCCCCGTAGATAAGTTGATGTTTCCTCTTCCCTCTTCCATTATTTTTGTAATCTCTTGCTTTTGGTCCATTCTGATGCAAGATTCCAAGCCCACTCTTGCACTTTAAACAAACCGGTTTGAATAACAAATTCCACCCCGTTACTTTCTAATTAGGGGCAATATTGACAAAAATTAATATCTCAGTATTTTTTGGGATTATCCTGATAACGATGTTCAAACAGTATTATCTAAATCCAACTAAAATGTGTGAAAATATTGTCTTTAAACATATATTATATACGTTAAAAATTGTTTCAGTAAAGTGCAAAAAATATCACCTTATTCCCATTTTTTTTTATTCAGCTCTTTTTGTAGCATATTTTTTGTATAATTTTACATTTTCAAAACTACATTCACAGTGTAATCTAAATGTTGATGCTTTGCTCTTCCATGGCAGGAATTGCGACAACCTGCTAATTAAAGCCATCATATTTTTCCCCTTTGTTACTAATAAAGTCACCACAGTAGCAATACCCCAGGAGTTAAATTTGTATTTTAATAGTACAGCTGAGAGGCTTTGAATCACACTGTACCTCACTATTCATATGATATATGGCACATGATACCAATTATATGAGGATATGTTGATTACTGCGACTGATTTATGAAAATACAGTTATTAATTAGCTCGTAATAAGTGTATAATAAACACATTTCAGCAGATGCTTATCTATATCTATTTTTCTCAGAAGTTATAACATATAAATGCCATAGACCTATTGTGATTAAAGCTGTCACTAACGATTATTTAAGTGGACGATGAAGTCAGTGATATATATTTTTTTTATTAGTTGATTAGTCAAACAATTATTTCTATTGTACACTGAGACTTTTAAAATATATTTTAATCAAATACAGGTAAAAAATAGGAAGGAAGACCTCTAGATTAAGAATACTTACGAATAAAGTGTATTATAGATACAAATCTAAAATATTTTATTACTGTTTGACATTTCGATTTAATAATGTCACTGTCTTTGTTATAAAAGGTCTTTTTGTATGTGTTTTAGAGTCTTTTTAGTCCAGATATAACACTGCGACTGTTTTTGATTGATGATTAGTCAATTAATCATTTATTGTATATTTATTTATTTATTTTACCAACCTTTATTTAACCAGGATAGTCATTGCAGCCCTAATAGTGAAAGACTTCTTGATTTCCTTCTTGTCTCAGTCAGAGCTGCATTGATGTTTTTAGTGCTTTTTCCTCGCTTTAACCTCCCCATGACTTGACTTGCGCTCTCTCCGTGACTGCACAGGGACCGCTCTGATGCAGGACGCCGAGCTCGCGCCTCTTGTCTTTGGCACGGGCCAGAATGAGCTCATGCCTGACTCGGGACCGTCCAGCTGCTCCGTTTTAGCGCTGCTGCTGCGGTTGTTTGTGACCTTTGACCCCAGGGCCGCTCTTGGTGTGAGGGTTAGCAGGAAGTGTGACTCGGAGCCGGGATGACCACTGGCAGCCTCCTCAGTAGTGCAGACTCAGGGCTTCACTGTTCCCCACGGAGAGGCCGGAGTTTGTTCTGGACAGGCGCCAGAGCAGAGGGGCGGTGGGAGGGCCACGGCCGGGTCAGCTCTCTGGGGTGGTCCTGCCGTAACATGTGGGGATGTGTATGTGGGATGTGCTCCGAGCCATAATGTTAAGCCTGTGTTTTGTTTTTGCAAGATTCTATTGTTTCTGATTTAGTGCTAAGTCTTGAGCCAATCAGGTCACGTCTTCTGTCTCTGTATCCTAGGATTACAAAGGATGTTAAATGAGTAGGGCTGCATTGATTCAACTAATCCTGGCCAGTCAACTTTAAAAAATAATCGCAGTCATATGTTGATAATCTTAATCATTATCTGGACAATACATACTATACATACATACACGTACAAAAATAGACCGTGGCCTTATCAGAGGTGGAAGATGGACTCAATTTTAATAAGTCAAAGAACAGAGCAAAAAAATACTCAAATCAATCAAAATACATTTTTGGATGCACTACTTTTCAAGTACCAGATTTTGTGCATTATTAAACATACTGATTGGAAAAAGAATTGTGCTGATTGTAGCAATTCAATTAACTTTCCAAATTTTTCTAGTGAACTTCATGTAACTCAAAATCTTCAAGCAGAATGGCACTAACATAACCTAACTCAAACCAGAAGAAAAATACTTTCTATGTTTGGGTTCAGGTGAAAGATGTAGTGGAGTAGAAAGTACAGATGCCTGCTCTCAAAAGAAGAAAAATAAAAGCAAAAAGTGTGCAGTGAAAAAAAAAAACTGAAATAAAGTACAAATACCTTTAAAATTTTACTTAAGAACAATACTTTTACTTTTGTTCTTTGTCATTTTCCACCACTGGGCAATATTAAAATGTTTCTGATTTTAATCCATAATACACTTTTTTCATAAATATTATCCATTTAGAAGCCTTCAGTTACCATATGACAACCTTTATTTGGTTAAAAATTATTGTTTGTTACAGTCCTACAAATAAGAATATATTTAAGTCAGCCAGTTTCAAAATACACCTAATGGTTGGTGATATCGAATCGTAAAGTGATCCCTGTGACAATCTGCGGTTTTGGTAAAAGTGATTCACTAATTTACAGTTACAGAAATCTAAATCAAGAAAATTCTTATTAATTTTGGCATATTGATAACTTATACCTTATTCTGATTGTTTTGAGTGAGTTAGACTGCACATAAAACACAATTCAATGTTCTACAAAACACAGAATGTATTAATTATCATGCGTTAAGTTTGAGAAGGTGCATTTAGATTTGGTATGCTCTCATTTTAGTGCCATTTTTCACAAAGTCCCATGCCTCATTAGCAGTGTGAGTGGCGAGGTGCCGTGTTATCAGTACAATCAGTTCCAGATCTCTGGAGTGTCTAAAGTAACTGTCGCCCTGAGAGAGATTGCCCTTGGGGAGTGTGATAGCGCCGCTCTGCTGGCCGAGACTGTGTTACTCAGATTATTCTGTCACTCAATCGGCTCTGGGGCCTAACGCTCTCAATCTGGTCTCAATCTGCGGCACAAGCGCGAGGCCACACTCAGGTCACAATCTGCAGAACTCCTCCCTCTCGTTGGTCTTGAGCTGCCTTTGTGGCCACTTCCTCTAACCCTGTTGTGCCCACTCCTGGCTCGATCTGCTGTGCATTTGGTTTTCATTATACATCCCTGAAAAAGTTTTCAGATGATTACAAGGAGATGCTGGCTATGTTTTGTCTTCAGATTGACGGCTGTTCTTGTAGCATGTAGGCTGATCAAAGAGCAGCGAAAACTATTTTTTGCGAACTTGAAAGCAAAACTAAAGTGTTTGAATCTAAAAGGCAATCATTTTAAATTGATAAGTTAAACAAACGACCTGTGAGCGCTTGTCATTTTCATTCAGTTCTGAACATTTTCATTCACTTCTGAACATGGCTAACTACTCCAGAATTAATGTGAAAAAGTAACATTCATTTTGATATTTAAATCTCTTACTATTCTGGCCTATTTTTCCTAAAATGCCTGACTAACATGAGCCCCATTTCAAACTAACGCTGCTCTTTAACCCTTTGGAGCACAAACAATTGGCCGAGACTCTGTAGTTTGGGCCTCTGATGTCTGATTTACTCTAATTATAAGTGTGTAATTATAAGTTCCTTTGCTCAGAGGAAAATCTGATTCAATTCCGCCTAGATTTGTTTGGTAAATAGGAGGAGTAAAGCTGGTGATGGATGGTGAGGATGATCTAATTGACACTAGATTGAGCATTTGTTGGGTTTTGACAATTCCTCTTACAAAACAGGATAATTTGAGTAAAAAGGAGTTCTTTTGTGTGTTTTGTTTTTTTAGGATATTTTTATTATTTGTTGTTTGTGAGTACCAGCCAATACTGATTAATTTTAGAATGGTTATTTTGACTGATAAATACGAGGACAGTTTTCTTTTTATGTTTAACATTTCCAGCAGCTTGATAGTTTCCTTTTATCAGCTGATGGGGTAAACGGAATAGATTAAGAAAAAGTTACACATCCCTGGGACTGGTAACAGGTTTAAGAAATGCTGGGACTGGCCAACCCGAAGCACACCTTTCTTTAGTTTGTCCTTAAATAGCTAAAAACATCTGTCATGTAGTATAGGCCTTATTTTGGGCTTGTGGGTCAACTCTGTTCCCAGTTGGATTTAATTACAGTGTTTGGCAGCTTAACACAGAGGTCAAAAACACTGATTCCAATCCAGATCATTGCTGCAGTTTCATGAAACTCCTGGAGAAGTGCAGATGGTTAAACTAAGTTCATCATAGTTCACTGGAATTGTATTTGACAGTTTTAGCTCTTGCATTGTCTTGGCCCTTCTAGCTACTTCTATTAGCTGTATTTTTCCTTCCACAATTAAAATGTTATATTTAAAGACATTCAGCCGTATGTCACGACCCATTTATCGAGGTGTGGATATAGTTCTGAAAAAAATGTTGGATTGTCAATAACAATACAAAGTAAATGGTTTTCGAAATTATACAAAAGTCAGATCAATTTTTAGATACGTTTGGATGTTCTTCATATCTTTTATAGATAGCAGTGTTTTTCTTAGCGTGAACAAACTTTAATTAGTCGGCCCACAAGTGCTTATGTGGTTTGGACATGTGATATCAAAGAAATATTGCCAAGTCTTTTTTCTCGAGGGCACAGGATTAACCGTGGACATTTCTGAACTTGTGACACAGAGACATGGGCCACTGCAGGGCTCATCACACGACTCTCATATCAGATTATACACTTGTGGCTCTTTATGTACTTTTGTTCACTGTTACAGTCTATTACGGTTATGTTATTCATGTGATGCAGCAGCTTGACTTCTAACATCCAGCTTTGAATTTTTCAAGCCATTTTTACATTTACAAACAGGAACATTTCTGGGTTGTTTTTTGTCTTAAAATGTAAGGCAAGTTGATTATTTTTAAGCAGATTTAGAGAGCATTATACATTTTCTTTAACATTTTTTGCACAGAGACCCATGTTTTGCCTATCTTTTTGTATACCACTTTTTTTTTTTAAAGTCTTACTGTAATTATAGTCAGTATTTTGTTAAACAGTCACATGTGCAAAACTCTAATGATGTTTCTATAAAGTGTAGCCCTGTAGCCTGCACCCCTTGTTGTCTTTAGTTTTAGTAGTTCATGCCTCATTAGCTCCTGGCCTCCAGTGAATGGCCGGAGCAGTTACAGCGTGTCAGACGTGTGCGGGTTATTAACATGATAAATATCAGCGTGGCTTGAGCGGTGCCAGCCACTTGTAGAACATGTGTTTTACATAAACCATCTCAAAGACGTCTGAAAGGGCTTCACATAAAGAGCAATCCAGACCAGCCCCCCGTGATGATTAATAATTACTATATTAATATTAGTGATGTTCTTTTGAGTTGTTGAAATGTGTAAAGGACATTATCAAGTCTTTTTTGATTGAAAACATTTAATACTGTAGTTAAAACATAAAGGCTACTTGTTTTGCTTGCTTTTTTGCTTTTACTTTAAAGGTGCTTTTCTGGTGTACGTCCCCAACTTGTCTCCAGGGAGATGTTATTGCTTCACCAAGAATGTTCCCCAGTATGGCATGTCAAATCTGTAGACAGGCACACTGCTCAAAGTAAGATAGCATTTTTTTAAAAATCAAAACGCCAAAAATTGAATGGATGTGAGATAAATCAATTTAATGCCATACTGTGGGACATTACAGGCAAAGTAGTTACATAACCTTGGAGACAACAAGGAGGTGGACCCCTCACTGGAAAAATGACTGGCGCACCTATGGAGTACTACTACTTTGTTATGGAAGTAAACACCACTTTTCTGGAACAACTAATGAAAATATCATTAAAAACTTGCACAGGGCTAATCAGCTCGGTGGTAAGTAATGAGCACATGGCCTATAATTCAATTTGAAATGAAACATGTGTTTTTTGGTATGAAAACAACCTCGTTATTGACATTTGTTACCACATACCTGGTTATTCTCCGTTGTGTCCTTAAACTCTTAATATCAGAAATTGTCTGTCTATGGCAAAAAAAAAAAAAAAAAATTAAAAGTGGGTGGGGCTGATGAGCTCCATAAATACTAGACACATTCTTAATTGTCAACATTTGTGCTCTTTTGTGTTATTGTGTTTTAAAAGTAACACCACTTTTCTACAAGAAATATATTTAGATAAAATATAGTGATATATGTGTTTTTCTATAGACTGATGGGGTAGCCACACTTTGACTTCGGCATAATAAATCAGTTTGAATCAGAGGAATTCAGACATCCGCCCGCACCAGCTTCATTTCTCTATTTTAGGATCTTGGGCGAGGGGTGTGCGTGGGGGTGGGATTACACTCTAATATACTTAATCATTCCCATCCGCTGAGTGGGATGTAGGCTCTGAAACCTCCTCTGCTCTGCTCCAGGGCTGTTTCCACAAGGCACGTTCTTCATGCACTTTAAATGTCTGAAAAGACTTAACTGTACACTGCTACACACACTGGCGCTTTTGTGAAAATGTCTTATGTGCTTCACTAATGCTTGAGCAGGGCAACGTGTTGAGGGCAGGCTAAATCAAGCGCAGAGGAGAAGAGGGGAGATAGAGGAAGATGGGACTGTAGATGTGGCTAAAGTGGTCTACAAAAACTGATCAAAGTCTGGGAAGTAACTTTTGACATGAACAGAAAGAAACTATGGCTTTGTTTTGTTGTTCTGCCAGTATCCCATATGTATCCAACAATGATATTTGGAGTAAAGTTAAGATAAGTTATACCCAATTTATCTTAACTTAAAGGTCCCATAACATGCAAAATCGACTTTTCAGAGGTTTTAACCTTCCTACAGTGCTATTTGGGCCTCGTATGTGTGCCCAAAGTGGTTTTTTGATTGATTCCCGCATGCTTTCGCTAGAGAACTGTCTTTTGTCCCCTCGGCTGAGCAGGCAGACGGGGCTCATCTATGGATGACGCGCTTCCCATGGATGACGCGGTGTTTAAGCCACGCCTCCGGGAAGCGCGCAGCCGCAGAATAAAAACAGCTAATGCTAATGCTACACAGTAATTACACGATGGATACGACAGATCGAAGAGTTAGCTTGTTATTTACCAAACGGCAACGTCCGTCGTCGAGGTACTGCATGATCGTCAAACTCCAGGTCAGATCCAGGACGTAGGACTCAGCACGACGCACCGTCAGGACGGATAAAAGGTTTATTCCTGTGTTTGTGTATCGCTGTTTACCGGAGCACACGGCGCATGCGCACTATCTCCGCTCTAGGATTCGGCACGAGTTGGGCGGGGGGAGGCGCGCGAGTTGGGCGGGGGAGCAGCCTGCTCTCTGGTCGGGGGGGTTAGATCTCAGAGTGAGCCGTTTGCTTTTGCAAGGAGGGGGGCCAGTCCAAGAAATGGGTGTTTTTTGGAAACTGTTATGTTATGGATATTGCACAACGCAAAATTTTATCAACAAAGCCCTTAGAATAGACTGTGTAAAGGGGAAAATAGCAGAATATGGGACCTTTAACTCAACTTAACGCTAAACAAAATCCGTTGAGTCATTCCTGACTTAACTTAGGTAAAGTTAAGCTTAGTATAGTTTCTTTATTTATTTTTAGAAACGGGGACAATGCACAATTGCCCACATCAACTTTCAGATAAGACATGTATTTCCTTTATGTATTTCGAGCAAGTCAATAAAGACAAAATTGTAAGTATTTCTCCAAAACTCATGCCAAAAAAACATTTAACAAATAATTTAGTTTCTTGTTTGAGCTCAAAAATGAGTGGGAAGATCTTACATTAGAGCATGTTTGTTCCACTTGTCCCTGAGCAAGCTGGTCCATAGGTTGTTAAGTTTAAGAAAGAATACATGATTGGTTAAGAATATAGTTAAGACTTGAGCTATCTCATTACAAGTAGTTAGAATACGTGTGTACAGAAGGACCAGTGCCTCAGCATAATCATGACTATAATCTGCATGCACTTTTTTCATTTGATACAGCTTTGTTCAATCAAAGTCCCTCTTAAAACTGGCATTGTACTCTCCATATCATTCACTGTAAATAAAGTATCTTCCTCAACTGATTATTGTTCCTCAACATTTTTTATTTCTCATTTGGACAAAGGCTCAGTTGTCCCCCGAAGAGTCCCAGTAAGGACGGCTATCATAGTAATTCTGAGCTCTCTCTTTTTCAGACAAGCAGATGAAATTGCAGGATGTGGGTTTTCCCAAATGAACAGATGATGCCTCTTGTCGTCTCATCTGTGTGGTTTGGGGAGGCTGGGTTAGGAAAAGGGAAGCGTGCCTGTGCCAGTGTTGTCGGCGGAGATCACAAAGTCTTTGGGCAGGAGGTTCACTCTGATGTGGTGGACTCCTGCCACAAACCCCTGCCATCCTCTGTCTGTCTGTATGTGCTGAGGAGGAAGCTCGCTGGAAAATCTCCTTCCTTCAGAGTGGTACAAGACTCATAAAAGACACAGAGACACAATTAATCCTTCACATTTCCTTCAGTTACTTTTTCAAATTGCTTATTAAATAATTTTAAATTAAACTGTATGTGTATTCATACAGAAAAATATATTATTGTGTTGTACTATAAACGAAAAGTACACAATTAGGATTATTAATATCACCTTTACTGTGCATTGAATGGGCCATACATTTTCTGGCAGCTCTTTGTTTTGTTTGTGTGTTGTTGTGACACAGGTGCAATGAGGCAAAGATATGCCGCGCTTCTCATGCATAATTACTGGCTGTCACCTCTGCTCCTCCTCCTGCAACACTCTGGAGCTGCGTTCACTGGCTTTAGGCCAACAGACAAGTTTCTACACGCACCCAGAACAATGGTGAGTGTGTCTCACTGTGGCATAACGCCATAAACATCCTCAAATGTAAACACAGTGTGACAAGTCAGTGTGTACCATCTTATATGTGTCACTCACTCGAGACCTCTTAGACACAGGCCAAGTAAGGCCTTCTTTTTCCTCTTTACAATCACATTTGAATTACAATAACATTTCACTGACCAAATAAATTTATACATCACTCCACCAATTCCTCTTTTGTCTTCCAATAAATAAAATAACTGTTCTGATTATGCGGGATCATGTACTTTATATGTCTTATAAAACTTGGTTTGTAATCTCTAAATCTCCCATTTTTTGTCTATTCATTGTTTATTCTGGAGTTTAATTTGTGCCAGGAAGCCTTCTAATTTACCTAATTATTCTGATCCTATGATTTTGTGTGTCTGTTGCTGATGCTGTTTATTGTGTTTTTAGAATAGAATATTTGATTAAATATCTTTTTGGAAGATAATGTAATGAAATGTGATGTAATGTATCCAATCAGATTAAAACTTGCACATTTGTCCTTGTTTCTCCCCAGGCCTGGGCTGTCTGCAGCAGAAAGGAGAGGGTTTCCTGCAGTGCCAAAGTGAAAGTGTGAGTCATTAACGTGGACTTATGAGAGGAGCTTGTCCTGTATATTCCCTGAAGAGCAGTAGCTTTATTATGGCTGCCCCAGTCTGCTGTTTATAGTCTGAGTTGGCCTTTGACTTCCCTCTCTTTATTCTCCCTTTCTCCATCCAACCCTGTATTTATTAAACAGCCCCACAACCACCTGTCTGTCTATGAGGAATTTGTGCATTCAGCTTTTGGCCACTTCTTCTGCTGTGTCCATTTTTAAAGTATGACCGTAGAGGTTCACCACCAGTCTGCTGTGGTTAAGGACAGCATAACCCGACTCCTGCTTCTCTCATCATCCGGGACTTTTTTCCTTCCAAAATCTTCCTTTCCCCTCGTTACCAGACATTGTGCCAGTATTCTTATTTTTCAGACATTCAATCAGAAATCCCCCTCCAACCCACAGCTGGCTCTGGAATGTCCTCCCCTCTCAAATCTCCTATCCACTTCATCACCTCCCAATCCCCCTCTCTTTAATTTTCCCTCTCCTCCACCTCGGAGAGGGCTCCCAGAGGTGCATAGAGTAGACAGTTCAATTCAATTACAACAAGATATCACATAAGTACTTACAAAAATGAACTGTATTTCATTCCAATTCATTTAAAATATCAAAGTAGGCCACATATTTAGCACAAAACTGGAGAAGCTTGGTTCTTGGTTCTTAAGCAAGACACTTTTTGCCGCATATGCCTGTAGTGAGTGAGTGTTGGTGGTGGTCAGAGGGACTGATGGCACAGATTAGCAGCCTTTGCAGAGCTGTGGCTACAGTAGGAATGCTACATTGTAAAGTGGGGGTTTGGGTCCTGAAAGGCATTATAGAGCCTAATTCCAATGTTTTATTATCATTATTATTAAGAAATAAGTGTTACTGAAATAAATGTAAGTCAGCTGTACGTTCCTTCAGGTTTTATATCTCTCCCGGGCGAGTCTTTTCATAGATGGCACAAGTGAGGGGCTTGCACAGGGAGAGAGGAGCGTGTCACTGCCAAAGCTCACAAACTGCTCGCTGTCTTCACAATGAGTTGCCGTGGAGATAGGATCACATTTATTGGGGTTGGACTTCTCTCGTTTTTTTTTTTTTATTTTTTTTAATCTTTTGATTCTGGGCCTCTGCCTTTTGCACTTTCCGCAGCCACATTTTCCATCTGGACTACTGAAATTTGTCCTTTAACTCCAGGTGTTACCTTAAAAACCCAAGGCTATAAACACAGCAATAGTTTTTGACAAATGGACATATGTATTGTTAAAGATTAAATTTACTTCATCAAAAGCAGTATCTGTCATTTGGCAAGGTCTAATGGCAAAATCCTACTTTACACGCAGCAGTATTTTATACTAAAGTGATGGAGTTACACTTCATAATTGAAAAAAAAAAGATTGCTTTAAGTCGTGTGCATACAGCTCAAATTGTAATTTAGTGCAGTATATAGGATGTAATTGATATAAATGTAAGTGATATATGTGTAAAATGTATGAAGGACTGCATAAAGTACAAAAAGATGCTGTCACAATACTAAAATCTCAAACTTGATTTAAATACTAAGCAACAGGCTTGCTGCTCAATACTGATTTCAGTACCACTATTATAAAAATACACAAAATAGTATTACTTGTTATGTTTCCGTGTGGTCTTATACTGTACTAGTTCAGATGAAGCTCATCATGAACCTTCTATAATGGTTCAGGAAAGGTCAAATATAAAAAAAGTCTTGCTCATGTAAGTATCTAGTTTTTTTTGATACTTTTGACAACCTCAGTTGCAAATTTTGTTTTTTACATTTAAAACAAATATAACGGCTAAGACTCTCTTTTGGTTGACTAGAAGTTCATATTATTGAGGGATAAAGCTAATACACTATAACACCTTTTTGCCTATTCTATTATTTCCTTGTAAAATGAAACTTCTGAAACAAAAGTATACATTCAAAAAGTCGGTTGAGTGAAACTAAACTTGGACAATGTGACAAATTATATCAAAACAATAGTTAAATGCCGGTTTGGAGCCAGAGGTGCCGACAGCCCTAAATAATATGTCTCGTAAGCACAATTTGTCATCGAGAGGAATGTCTCCGACATATAGCAGTGTTGTTGCGTGTCCTCCACAGAGCCGTGCTACTTTGTGTGATCTCATAAATACTTCTGACATGTCACAGGAGGAGCGACAGCCGGCTGCCTCTCGCCAAGCGGCCTGACACGGGACAACAGCAGCTCGAGGCGGGACACTGCTCCTCTTGGGGCTCATTCACGGTGAGAGGGATTTGTCAAAAAGCACAACCAAAACCTGCAACTTCATCTGTTTCAAATGATTTTCAGCACACAGAATGCACACTTGAAACAAAGGCACTGTTATTCCATTGCTCAAGCGCAGGTTTATAGAACAGGGAAAGGCCAATGTTGCAATTGCAATTCAGTCATGTGTTTTTCATTTTTGATTATGCAAAACGTCGGATCAAGTGAAATGAAATCAAGACCAGTTTTTGATGTTGATCGATGACAATCTAAAACATCACATCCTCAAAGGGAAATGTGATAAACTTTGTGTTGTAACCTTGTATCATAGTACAACCAGAACATCTATTAACATAAATGACTTCACAGAAAACTCATATTGCAATTGTGAATGGGTCCTCCAGTGAATAAAAGCGACACATAGGCTTTTATAGACTTAATATATTCAAATCCTTTGTCATTCTGCTTTTGATCTATTCTTCATTTCTTTGTCCACCAAACAAAGCAATCTTAGTGACTAATACAGTTCTTTAACATCTCATGAAATATACATAAATGGCAGCCCTTTGCGAACTCTGCCCTGTGATTAATATGTGTCGTTTGAGTATTTGAAGGAAGCAGTGTGGAGCTGTACTCAGGAGGAGGTGGAACGTCTTGTTGATGCTAAACTAAAGTGAACCAGATGTATTGGAGGGGTTCTGCAGCGTTGCTCTGCACTGAGGTCATCTTTGGCTGTAGTGGTGCTATAGGATTTGAACGCCTGCACTGGTGTCAACTTTGAAGACAAACAAGGACGTCTTCTGCGCAGGTGTAAAAAGACTTCCCCAAGTGTTCAGTGACGGCTCTTGTTCCCATGAGGAGAAAACACAGATTATATCAAATAGAGCAGCTTAATTTAGAAAGGGAAGTCATGGCATTCCTATGTAGTCCTTCAACAGTTCTTTGGTTAGTTAGTGGTATTGAAATATAAAAGTAGACTTGTGTTTCATATCCACACAATAAATCACTGTAAATATTGTACATAGCCTTGACTGCATGCGTATAAACATATCAGAACGCACACACCACATGGCACCAGTGCGTTTCACATTATGAATGGAGTAGTATTTGTAAATTACAGGTTTCCACTGAAACTAGTGCGAGCAACATGATAATTATGACTGCTGGTTTATTTTGGCATTGGTCTGGAACCGTTTTTCCCCTTTAGATTTACAAATGATGAGTTGGTAAAAGTAACCATCCTACTCAGAATACTGTATTTATCACAGTGTAACCTTTACTTCCCTTGAAAAAACAGGGCTCTGGTCATATCACAGGCCTTGGGTTCAGAACAAGTCAAGATATCCACTTGACATTTGTTATCAATGTTAATTGGCACACAGACATAGTATTAATATATAAATAATATGTCTGGAATTTTGCACAAGGTTTCATCTCTATTGTACTTTGCTCTAATTTGAATATTCAACATTCGCAAGTCTAGCTTTAGACCTCAGGTTAAATGCCTTGTGAAGATGGTTTCTACTTTCTTTAAATACTGTAGAGTTGAGTGACACAATAAACTCAAATGTGCATGTCGTCAGAAGATAAGAATGAAAAACGGCAACGCATCACACCAAAGCCATAGAATTCTAAACATGAAAGGCACCTGAGGATTTTAAAAAATCTTGTACTTGCACTGTAACTTACTGAAACAGTCTGAGAGAAGTACATTCATTTACCCAGCCATTCATTTTTATGTTGTGTCCAGACCTGATTGAACTAAGGTTGAACAAAAACACTAAATAGGCTACTGCATGGAGATAGTTATAAAGTCAAGTGGTTCTGGATAAAAAACTATTTTTCCCTGTCCTGGATTTCTCATGGTCTGCTCTCCTCCGTGCATGTCCAGTCTTAAGTACACAGACAAGTTGCAAAAGGGGGCCCCTGCTGTCCCAGCCCATTGTCAGGGGTCCGCGGGCATGCTCGGACACATCAGCCTCGGGATCAGATGTGCTTTTGTTGGGACTGTCCCAGGTCCACGCTGTGCATCGTGACTTCAAAGCGTCACGTCAATTTCTGTTAGCGAAGATGAGAGTCCATGCTCGCACAATTCACCAGAGTTAGATCTGACGTGGGCCCCTGAGCACCACAAGACACCATGTTGTCGTAGTGGACGCGAGAAGTCATGCAGTAACAATTCAAGCCCTGAACAATAAAGAATGGGAATTCAAAGGTGCTGGATGCTATTGACTATGTTGAGGTCAACTGAAGAGTGTTGAGTGTATATTGAAAAATAGTCAATCATATAACTGTTTTTATCACCAGGGGCCATTTAAAGTGCCCATAAAAGGTTATTTCTTAGCTTGGTGGGATAGTCCCTTAAAAGTATTAAAGGAAGTAGAGTTTTAAAATGGAACCAATCTGTCTATATCATTAATAAGCCACATTTTGTCCAAAATGCAAAGTATTAGTATTTGTCAAATCATAACTATTGTCTGATTTATATGGATTTTGGCCCTTGTGTACAATATAGTTCCTAGGTAACAGTTGTGGAATTACCTGTGCCATCTGCTGCTCATGTCAACGAGGAAGTAATATTTTAAACATCATTGTCAAACTGGAGAAGAGTAGGCAACTTTTTTAGGAATATCTTAAATGTAATCATGTTCTGATTGTGCGTCAGGGCAGTTTGTAAGTAAAAAAAGTAAGTATAAGCCCTCAGGACAAAAGTGATACTATTCTATGTCCTGCTGCTAGGAGGTGAAAGGAAATGCACTTTTAAACAGCTTGTTTTCCCTTTTCCTAGTTTTTAGTTTGGTGTTGAGATGATACAGGCTCTTGTTCTTTTTCTACTAGAAGGCCTTCGTGCACATTCAGCTGCATTCAGTGTAGAATTTCTCAGTTGCACTGTAGAAAAACACTTGCTCGTCTCACACATTCCATTCATCCTCATGTCCTTTGCACTGCACAAGCTGCTCTCCTTAAATTATTAAAATACCTCCATCCCTTGTAATGTACTTAGGTTTGTTTGAAGAAGGCCTGTCATAATAACACATTTTGAAGTGCTATTATGAATATAAACAATATGCTACTTGATGCCACTGATTCTGATCGCAATTACTTTTCTTCATCCCCAAGGAGAAATACCACTGATATTTCTGAACAGTGATGATCCCTGTAAAGACTTTGATAAATGAAACATGATGTGTTGTTATCTATAATATGTCATTCATAGGCCTACATCCATTATTTGAGACTTTGTAGCCTAGATTCTAACATATACTTTAAAACGGTAGATTTCTGACAATTGCAGTTAAATCTACACACAATCAATATTAAGATCGCCATATTATGGAGTGATTAAGTAATAATTGCGACAAGCTTTTTTGAAATTAATACAATTCCGTTAATAAATCAAACTTTAACACGTTTGAGACAAATTTATGTTTTTTCAATTGTTATCTCCTGCATCGCCCACTGCTCTGAGCTCTTGTTCTACATCCCTGTATTTGATAAGCAGTACAGTAGGACAGAGGATGGTGTGGGTCAGGAGTCACCACACAGGAGGAACAACATCCTCCCCATTACTCCCAAACCACATCCCTCAGCGCCGCAGCAGCCAGGCCTGGACATCCTCTACCCGGTCCAAACACCAGGGCTCTTCCCTACACACCTCCACAACCAACACTCAGCTGAAATAATGTTTGTCTTCTAGTCTAGACAGTTATCCTTTAATAATTACAAAAAATAAAAAGCTGCACTCAAGACACAAATGTTAACTTACAAATACGAAAAGATCATAAAATAGCAAATAGTGAACCTGTCAACAAGTGGTTCTGCATAATAACTATAACATAATAAGCATTGCAGACTCCAGCTGTGTTTTCTTTTGATGAGAACTTGCAGCTTGTGTTTTGTTTGACTATAGCCTCCTGGATTTGGAGACTCTTTAGTTGTCCAATGAAGCATATAAGGTGCTAAGACAGTTAGATGGCAATGTACCTTGTTTTTTAAGTAGAAAAGTCAAAACAACATCTGCTTGATGCATTATCTAACATCTAGTGTTTCATTAATTAATTTTATATTAATTTGCATGATCTTTCATATTGCTTGGTTGAAGCACAGAGGAGAAAATTAGCAATCTGGTTCTAACATGTTTTTACTTTTGAAGTCTGCAGTTATTTTTACTAAGACAAAGAATGAAAGAACTTTTTTGGATTCATAAAGATATAATACTTGGCCACAGTAGCTCTAAAATACTACACATTACATTATCATTAGTACAATGAAAGTCAAAATAGAATAGCAATAAAATTCATAAGATAAGATAAAATTTGCATATGTATATATTTACAAAGGTAATAGTGTTATAATAGAGTCAAGAAGAGTAAGAACAAGCGCATAGTGTATTTTATAATAATGAAGGACTAAAAGAACATAAATTACATGGCGTTATATGCTGTGCAAGAGTGTTGTTGAGTAGCATAAAGCTTTTACACACTAGCCATAATATCCGACTAAACTTTTTCAACTTTCTGGTATGTAGAGTCTGTTTTGTTGCAGTCTATGCGAGGAGAGGGAAGTGTTAGATCAGCAGGTGTGACTTGTGACCTTCCCTCTGTCTGGCTCTGTCAACACTTTGAGGCCTAATGCTTGGGTTTGGGCATGGAGAGACACGCCACACATGCACTGCTTTGTCTCCTCACCTGCTCCTCTGGATACAATAACCACGCTCAACTTTACAATGCAAATATGTGACTATTTTACTCTTGTGGATAGATCTTTTTTGCAACTGTAGCCATAGAGAATGACGAGGAGCATGAAGGAGATAAGAGTGTTTTCGTGCATGATCTATATAGTCATCCACCCAGCAATGCGTACAAGGGAGGAGGCTTGATGTCTTTCTGTTGGAATTTCTGCATTGGAGGTGATGTCAAAGCTGAAACATCTCTTGGCAGATCCGCTTTGTGCATTTGCCTAATTTATTTTCTAGAGAGCAGCGCTAATCTCCACTCACACAATGATAACATTCCTGGCGTGCACCTCCAAGAAGACACACGTGGATGAGTCCAGATGTTTCCGAGGCGGATGAAAAGGCAGGGAGAGGTCGTCGCGGGCTCGTGTTAGACTCAACTAATACTTGGAAGTGGACCAGCCAGACCCACCCAGACTTCAGTGCTTCAGTTTCCTCTAAAGCTTTAGCTGTGATAAAACCCTCCAGGATGTGTCTGCCACGTGGGGAGGATAAGAGGTCTGACATGTCAAACACAAGGCCCAGAGATAAGGCAGCAGAGATTAATCATAGCGTTTATGTCTTTGCAACTCATGCATTGGAGGATTTCATAGGATTTCATTTGATAGTGATGACTAAATAAAGAAACATTCTAATTCTAAAAAGGTACTATGTAATTTTTCTGATGAACCTTCTGCCACTTGCTTGCCTGAATGTTGCGTAGTATAGCATTAAGGGGACATATAATTCTAAATCAATAGGCATTCAACCTACAACATCTTCATCATCTCAAAGTTGTATTTGTTTGATTCTTGCTTGTTTGAGTAATCCGGTATTGTGCTGCAACTGAGGCTCAAAGGCAAAACTGAAAATCCCTGTTGTCTTTCCTATCTCTGACCACTTCCTGTTCTTGTTGTGATTATTTGAAAACTTTCACCTGAAGGCCTGTGATACATGTAGGATTCTAAAATGCCTCGCTGCCACTTAAAACAAACAAAAAACAAAAACTTGTATATGACCAAACCATCTTGTTACAGTGACACGTCACTGTGACTTATCAGTTCTGCAGTTTTTACCATGAAGACCACGTACCAGTTTCTATTGTTTCCATTGTAGATCAGTAGTGCCATTTACAACTAACTAGATTTGACTTGCCAATCTACTTAAAGTTCTATTGTCATAGTTCAATTCAAAGTACCTGGGAAAAAAAAGCATATTATGTCTCCTTTAAACTGTTTCTATGGAAAAGGTGACTCCACCAGGTCAAGTTACAAATTTGATTAGTGTCGTAGAGACCCTGCTTTTTCAAGGTATTTTTTTTAGCAGTAAAACATGTAAAATGATGCTGTGGGACTTTCCAGGTAAAGCAATAACATCTTCATAGACACAAGCAGTTGGTGAACCAAGTTGATTATCCACAAGGCTTGTCTTTGCGTCAATCCCAAAACCAAACATTTTGTCATGAAGGCCATTGAATGCTCAAAATCAAGAGGCTCCTTTAAATTCCAGTCTGGACTCAATGATTACAGACCTCCCCCTTCATATTTAACTTTTGTGCACTTTTCTATTTTGATTTTCTATTTGAATTTCGACACTCTTAAAGAGAAGAACATACTGATATTTTTTCCCCCTCCGATTCATTTTGATCTTGTTTCTTCCAGTGAAAAAGTTGTGAAATGATGACTTCAGTGCCTTTTCATCACTGGCATGAAAAGGTTTGGCAGTGTTATTAGCCCTGTCACTCCGGCTGTATAATACAAATCTTGTGGTCAGGTGTCAGGTGCTCACGCCACCCACGCTCCCTCTTTATTACATCAGATTAAGGCAGCATCAGTCGAAAGCCCCAGAACTCCATAAATGTCAGAGCGCGTCAAAAGTGTGCGCTCTTCACCTGAATGCAAAGACTGTAGCAATTACAGCGTTACCTCTGGCTGCACAATGAGGTCTTTGTGTGTCAGACAACTCCCAGAGCCCGTGGTGGATCTAATGCCCAGCGAAGAGTGAGCGAGGCAAGGCTGAGGTGAGCAGTGAGCCCCTACTGAATCGTGGCTTTGTTTGAGGACATACCCTTGGATTTGATCTGCTCTTGAAATTGCTGGTGCTCAAAGCTTTAGATTATAGATTTGCTTGTCGTCTGAGGGTATAGACACATGTATTTGCACGTATAATCTCCATCCTTGACATATCAGTTTCCATAAAGGTCTAGTTTGTCTGTTTTTTGGTGTGCCATAGTCTTTGTCACTGCCAAATATTACAAATACATGCATACATGTACTGAACTGAAAAGAGTGGATCAGACCCCCAAGCAACATTGATTGTATTGTATTCTTTTTCAGGCAAAGAGCCCCTTACAAGACCCATAAACATTTTATTTTCTTTCTTTAATAAAACAAAGAGAACAAAAAACAAGACACAGAGAGGAAGCTGCAACCACAACAACAACACAAAAAAGAGCATCTAACAGGCATTTACGGTTCGGCCTTTCTATCCCAGCTTCTCTAGTGCTTAACAAATGTGTCTAAGTTCACTATGAAGCCTTTGAAGCCCAGTCCTTGGCAGTTGGCTCATGGTGTGTCCTGTGATGGCCTTTATTCAGCAACGCATCTTATTTTAGGCACTGGGTTTGTGAATCTGACATTTAATAATGAACTTTATTACAAAAAAAAATGTCTCAAGATATGTGATAATGATGGGCCACCTGGCAGCCACAGTTTATTCATATAAATCTTCAAATTTAACGTCCAACAACAACTCTTTGTTCAAAACTTTGTTCATGCCATTAGCAGGTCGACAAAACTGAAATATAAATGGAATAAAATTTTTTAAAATTATGACATTTTGTTGAAAAGAAAAGACCAAATCTAAATACAAACCATTTAGCTGTTGTGCTTATCAATAAAACTAAACTAAAATGGCTTGTCAAGTCACCAGAGGGTGAGCCCTTTACAGTTACGGTAGTACATTTAGCATAATCTATTAGGCCAGCTCACTGCTCGTGCCTCCTTTGTTCTGTTGGGTGCGTTTCGTGTGGTTACGGCTCTGTCACCTGCTGTGTTTCTTTCACCTGGTTGTGATTCACCTGCATCGATGCGTGTCTCGTCATGACAGCCGGTGTTCTAACAGGTGTCAGCTTGCACAATATGATGAACTCTTCAACATCAGGGTGCATTCAAAGGCTTACAATAGCAGCATAGCCTTTGTAAACATAGTCAACCTACAAAGTTAATCTATTCACTTTTTATTGTAAGATACTCAAATGTCCAAAGTAATGTCACAAAAGATCAACTGTTGTGGCATTTTGACATTTTAATATCTTTATTACTGCCATGTTTTAACTTTTACAGATATTTTGTTGTCTTATTTGTCTCTTTTGCCCTAAGCGCATCTGATAATTTTCCACCAGACATCTGACCTGCTAAAGCACATGACCCCGGCAGTGTGTCTGGAGTGTGCCAGTTTCAGTTCTAAAGTTAATATTGTATAAGCTCTTGTTTGTTTGTGAGGTTTACAAACTGGTTGGACGAGCCGGTGACTCAACTCCAGGTAGAATCACACTCAGTTACGTAGTAAGTCTGAGGCAATACGACGAAGGCTGGAGTAAAGTGCAAACGCAAACAAAGCACAATAATAAGATCATAGAGAACAGCGTCCGTGCTTAGCTCTCATGATCCCTCAGCTGATCTCATGGCTGATCGGGCAACCTCAGCGTAACTGTGCCCCATTCATCTGCCCCCAGCAATATACAGTAATATATCTCTGGTATTAAGATTCTTTCCGTTTCAAAGGCAGAACAAACACAATGCAAATATCCTCAAATTACTGTAATTATACGAGGCATTTAGTAGTAATTTGTAATTGTATTATGTGTTAAATGGGTTGGATGTATTATGTATAGTGTAATTAGACCTGCTAAAAAGAATTCAATTAAGTTAAAATGAATCTACAACCTCTATACTTAAATGAACAGTTTAACTTTTTTTTTACCTTTATCTGTTCTGTTGCAGTTCCAGCCCTGAACTGAATCCTGCGTATTAACAGTTCGTGTGAAGTTGTGGGAATAGCTTAAATGTGTTGGATTTGATTGAATTACGAACTAAATGAAAATCTCTTTGACTTTCACTTTACTGCAGGTTGATTTGTGTCTCTACAAATAAAAAGTGATACGTGCCCACCGACACTCTTTCCCCACAGGCTGTTCTGGCACACTGCCTCTCATTAGCTGAAGATGTTTCCAGGAAGTAACAGATCTAGCAGGTTTGGGGCGTTTGTGCACATTTGTCCGGGATAATTGTATGTAATTAGAAGCACAACCTTTAGGACTAGTATCGACTCTGCCAAAATAGATCTTTCGAGGACTTGATCAAATGCAAAAAGAAATAGTATTCTTTTTTAAGTTTCTTTTGTTTATAAGTTAGAATTTGGATTGTTCCAAGCAATTTGTTCAGATTGCTTTCATTTTCCTTTTATTCAATTCTTTTAGGCCTCTTGCATCTCAATTCTTTATTTTATTTTATTGTTTAATGATTTTCACAACAACTAACAGAACAAACAGAAAGAGTGTCCCAGTGTCTTGTAAATTTGTTCATATTCAAGCTCAAAATAAAAGTCAAATTTTTCCATTTTGTAAACATCCAGTTATTCCAGTTCATTCCTTAACAGTTGGTTTTGTCCCTGTCATCCATTTCCTTGTTATTGCTTTTTGCCAAAAGTGCATTGCACAGGTATCCATCAATCATTTCCATTGTTGGTGTTATGTCGTAAATGCATAGTTTTAAAATCAAAAGGAATGTCAATGTTGCAGACAGTTTCTCCCTAATTTCAATCTGATATTTATAAACATGTGGCAGTCCCATTTCACAAATCTTTTCCAAAACCAGTATTTATTGTCCTGCTCACAAACTATTACTAAAGGGCAGCAAGACGGTTGTTCTCTGGGCTCAGAATTTCATGCTGTCCTCCCGACTATAACTCACTTGAAATAAATTAACTTTCTGGAATTCTCAACTGGTTGCGTCAAACATTTATAGATTTTCCTATTTTTACTCCTCGCCTGAAGCTACCACCTGCTGTCACATGACCACTGCTGCAGACAAGGACACTTTCTCCACTTGAGTCCTCTGGCACCAGTGAAATTTGGCCTTTGTATCTCTCAGTCATTATAAAAGAAAGATCCTGTCAGAGAAAAGACCATTCTCCATTATATGGTCCCGGCAAACAGACCACTGTATCAGAATTTCCAAATCCACTCGTCGTCATTTGCTTTATAACAAGATTGGGATGTCGTGTTGTAAATAGCTTGTTTCTTCAGGCAAAGCATGTGCTACTATAAAACTTTGAGTGGACTTGGACAATGGGCCAACTGTTCTTTTGGACCGCGTTTCCGTTTCGCTCCTCCTCGCTTGCTTTTTCTTATCCCTTCCTGTGTAAACTGCAAGCTTGTTAACGTTTGCAGTGTGTGTTTTTGCGTAACTAATCACCCATTCTGAGGAAACTATAGGTGCCCAGTTTTTCTCTGCTGCAGCATTGAAATTGACAAGCCGAGTGGTATGCTATCTCTCCAAGGATCTGCCCTCTGAAGACTAAAAAGCCTAAAGCAAAACAACCTTCGTCACTGATTTTCAATGATCCAAAAGTCTGACTGCACCTCATCGGCATTGGTGGCTCATTGCTTCTCTGATTGAACACAGATGACCTCCCCCACATTGTGAAAAAATAAAAGATCTGTATTGCTTTTAACTTTGTCTTTTGAAACGGAATGAAACCAACGCAGCACGACACAAAACCGATAACCAAAGCAGTTCAAAAGTTCAGTCGCTCGAAGTATATAGTTTCAGATGCAAAGGAATGTAGGAATGATGCCACATTCTCAAAGAAATGGATTTGATCTCCTTTTCAGAATCTAGAGATCTCCTGAATGAACAAAGACTCCCCCACCTCCTCCGTTTCCAAGTCCATCATGCTTGTCATCTGAAATCAGCGGGCTTAAAGGCTGAGGTGTTCTGTATACATCACCCTGAGCATCCTCCCCAATCAAACAACAAGTACAACGATAAAGAAAAGTTTCACAGCATTGAGCAGGGGCGTGGGGAGAGCAGAGGCGTGAGCCAAAAGCAGTCTCTCAGCAAGACGTCTCGAGAATCACGGCTCGGGCCTAATCTGGAGGGAGGAAGTCATCTGCATTTAAGGGAGAGAGAGGATATGAGCTAAAAGTGTGGTTTTATCCTCAGCATCATTCATGGCCCAAAAGCCATATGTTCATAATTGAAGACAGAAAGTAGTTTGAGGTACTAGGAAACTTACATTGTACTTTAAGACAATGGAGACAAGCACATGATGCAGATGTCACAGATCAGATTTGTGGAGAAGTGACTGTGTCCAGAGTAAAAATACATGTTTGCTTATCACATGATTTTTTTCCTGTCATGGATGGCACTTTGAGGACTTTTGACTATTCAGACGGATACATTTGAAAGACTTTAGCCTAAATGGGACATGACATATGGACAATGTATGTAATTGTTTCTAGGATGTCTTATGTTGCCTTTTTAAAATGTAGGCTGTTTTAGTTTTGTTTTTGAATGTGTTTTGTTCTATGTTTTAAAATTGAAAAATAAAAAAGAGAAAGAAATGTCCCATTTTAAATCATTTATGATGTCAAGATTATTTGGTTAATCGATAATTAAAATTATTCAGGTCACATAAACGACATGCCCAGTGTACAAGTCCCTCTCAGTCCAAAGTCTGTCAGAAGGATACATTTATTTATTTATTTTCATACGTCAGCTACAATTTTGGTCCAGTCCTTGATTAGAGATTAGTGACCTTAATGTCTTCCCCAAAACCCAATAATGTCAGATCACTTCCTAATTACCTTTCAGTTTATTCTTAAGGACTATCCAGCTCCTCAGACTAAAACTATAATGAAAAGGACAATATCTGAAAAATCTATTTTAAAGTTCAGAGAAATAATAGAACCAATATTTAATATTATGTCATGTGATCCTGTCGTTAACAGCGCCAGTCCCAGTGCTATTGATAACTCTGTTGACTCAATGGTCAACTCTCTAAAATCTGCTCTTGATGTTGCAGCTCCACTTAAACAGAAAGTAATCAGGCCAAAACGAGCCTCCCCCTGGTACAATGAAGAACTACGTTCTCACAAACAAAGGGTAAGAAAACTAGAGAGATCCTTACGCCGCTCCCACACAGAAGAATCCCTGAAAGAATGGAAAACTTGCCTTCTGTCTTATAAGCAGGCTCTGCGTAAGGCTCAAACCAGATATTATTCAAATTTAATAGAAGTAAATAAAAATAACTCTAGATTTCTCTTCAGCACTGTAGCCAGGCTGACAAACTGTCACAGCAGCAGTAGAACCCTCAATACCAGTTACTCTAAGCTGCAATGACTTCCTTCTATTCTTTAACAGCAAAATCACAACTATTAGAGAGATAAACTAAATGCAATTACTCCCACTATCAGTACTGAGCAAGCCCAGACTGCAAAGCTAGTGTCCCATACTAATCCTTCAGTAATACTAGATAGGTTCACTGCTGTTGATCAGGCAGAGATAACTTCAGTCATTATGTCCTCCAAAACATCAACTTGTATTTTAGACCCAATCCCAAGTAGACTCCTCAAAGAAATTCTCCCTAATTATAAATCCCATTCTTAATATAATAAATACTTCACTAGAAAGCGGTTATGTCCCTCAGTCCTTCAAATATGCAGTGGTTAAACCACTTTTTGAAAAAGCCTAATCTAGACCCGACATACTTTGGCAAACTATAGACCTATTTCTAATCTGCCCTTTGTCTCTAAAATCCTTGAAAGAATTGTGATTAAACAGCTTTGTCGCCACCTGCAGGACAATAATTTATTTGAAGTTTTTCAGTCAGGGTTCTGGCATACCACAGCACTGAAACTGCACTAGTTAAAGTCACAAATGATCTGTTATTAGCTGCTGATGATGGACAGGTCTCAATCCTGGTTCTCTGTTGGACCTCACAGCGTTTGACACCTTCCGACCACAACATTCTACTGCAGAGGTTAGAATGTGATGTAGGTGTCAGTGGAACCGCCCTTAGCTGGTTTAAATCTATTCTATCTGATAGGTACCAGTTTGTTAATGTAAACTAGAGATCTTCCCCATGTTCTAAAGTAACCTACGGTGTGCCGCAGGGGTTCAGTACTTTCGGTCCAGTTCTGTTCACTCTTTATATGCTGCCCTTAGGTATGATCATCAGAAAGCATGGCATTAACTTCCACTGCTATGCAGATGACACTCAGCTGTATTTATCAATGAAACCTGATCAGACGCATCAAGTAGACAGACTTAGTGCCTGCGTGAAAGACATAAAAACATGGATGACTTTAATTATCTGCTCCTTAACCCTGAAAAAACCGAGGTCATTCTGCTGGGCCCTAAGCACCTGCGAGACTCTTATCTGACCAGATAGTTTCTCTGGACAATATCACTGTAGCCCCAGCTCTACTGTAAGAAACCTTGGGGTCCTATTTGACCAAGATCTCTCGTTCAAAGCTCATATAAATCAAGCCTGTAAAACAGCCTACTTTCATTTGGCGTAACATAGCCAAAATTAGAAAAATCCTGCCCAGAGATGATGCGAAAAACTCATCCATGCATTTGTCACATCCAGATTAGACTATTGTAACGCCCTGCTTACAGCGTGTCCTAAAAGCTCTATAAGAAGCTTTCAACTGGTTCAAAATGCAGCAGCAAGATTATTAACAGGTACTAGAAAAAGAGATCATATTTCACCAGTGTTGGAGTCTCTTCACTGGCTTCCTGTTGAGTTTAGAATCAAATTTAAAATCCTCCTCCTGACTTATAAAGCTTTAAACAATATGGCCCCATCCTACCTCAAAGATGCAATAGTAGCGTACATCCAAACAGAGCTCTTGTTCTCAAAATGCTGGACTATTGTTAGTCCCCAGAGTCTCTAAAAGCACAGTAGGAGGCCTCGAGCATTTAGCTACCAAGCTCCTATGTTATGGAACCAGCTCCCCTGTTCATGTAAAAGAGGCCGACACAGTCTCTACATTTAAGACCAGGCTCAAAACGTTCCTCTTTGAAATAGCTTATGGTCAGGCCAGTTAGGAACAGAAATAAAAACCTACAGTTTTAGCTACGCTGCCCTTGGAGCAATTCGGCTGGAGAAGTATGGAGCTAGAACACTATCCTCTTGTTCTTCCTACTTTATCTATCAACAATATTTAATATTACTTCACCTGTAGTCTGTTCATTGCTGTTCACATGTTTCTCTTTCTCCACTTCCCGGGAGTGGAGACTGTTTCAGACACTGCGGCGGCTGCTCCAGTGACGACCCCCACCCCCACCTGTCTGGACGATCTATGCGCCACCCGCCTGGACAGCTGGATTAGCCACACCTCGTCTGCCTGGACGAACTCCCTCTACTTTAGATGAACTGTTCCTCATCTCCTGCTGGAGGATCTCTCTACACTGGTGGACTGCTCCTCGTCCGCCTGGAGGAACTCTTTAAAGCCACCTCCCTCTTGAGTGGTTCTGGCTCCACAGTCCAAGTGGATGCGTCAGTCCTAGTTAATCTGCAGCCTGTCCGTCCGTGGGAGTAGGATCTCTCCTTCACTGTGGTTCTCCCGAGGTTTCTACTTTTTCCCATGGGGTTTTTGTAGTTTTCCTCACGCGAAGGAGGGTCAAAGGACAGGGGCATTCTGGGACAGTTATCTGAACTGCTTTTACCTGTGGCCCATCGAGGCAACTGTTGTTGTGATTTTGGGCATTATAAAAATAAATTGATTTGATTTGATTTGATTGTTGGTATCCATTTATTGTATCCATGGAGTTTTGAGGCCCAATTAGTTCTTAAGTCAAGCAAAAACCAAGAATACCACAGCATTCGCAAAGTTTGATTTCATAAAGCTGGTCACATACTATTGGAACAGAATGAAAGAAAAGCAAGGTATACACGCAGTATTATTGTTATGTGTCAGTAATCGTGAATGATGTGATCTCATGCTAATCGTAACGTTAATGTAATATTGTGACTTCCCTATTGCCGGGTAATCATGTGGAGAGAAGACTTTCATATGTATCCAAACTCTAACACATTTTTGTCAAGGCAAGATGTTGTCTTTTTGCAGAAGCACGCGCTACAGACTGAGCCAAACACCACAATACAATTTAACTTGTTTTTGCACAGTGGGCCAACACAGCAGTATTCCACTGCTCTTATAAGATTATAAGCAGTCCCACCTGCTGAGGCCCAGTCCACACGGATGAGCACTCAGTGAAGTTTCTGCAGTTTATCACGTCCTCGAGTGCTGCTGACAGAAGGATATTAAGGAGCTGACAGCGCAGTGGTGAAGGCAGCTCGGAGGAATCAGAGCCTAATTTAGCGTAGTTCTCCCTGAGTCTGGATCTGGGCCTGGTATCTCCTCTGACAGGCCTGTTGTGAGATACTCAGCAGCGCAGGGCATATGGGTCTGTGTGTGGAGCGTGTTCTGTGCAGCACTATCAGCGTGAAACAAAAGACAGGCTTTGTATTGTGTGACTTGCAAAAACTTCAGGGAATTTTGAGTGAGATGCACCAGTTGCTACATACTTCAAATGTGACATGTTTTCCCCACATATTTTCTGACTGACTGGATGGATGGATATTGAAAACAGCTCAGTGCACAGAAATGATTGAGTCACGCTGTGAACAAAATGCACTGCAGACAAACCGTTTATTTTTCTTCGTAAACAGTATATTTTATAAACATTATCTGCATATGTGTGTCCACATGTTCAAATATGTTTTTTATTGACTGCTGATAAGTTTAGTCAGTTGGGTGTGGTGGTGATCATGCTAAATAATTAGGTCGGAGGTAAAAATACACATTTAAAAAGAAATAAAACAAATATTACCACATTCTCCTGAAATTGCATGCTCAACGGGACAATGTTTGACCCTATTTGATCCCCATTCTTAGGTTGATTTATTCATAACATAAACCATACGCAATGTGAACGTTTTTTGATTTGGGTCTCAATCCAAGTATTCAATGAAAAAACGTAATGCGCCTCACACTTCGGGTTGCCAGATCATACAACTAAAACATACAGAGCGTAAATTGGTGACGCTTCCTCAATAATAACAGCTTGTAGCAATGAACTTCGCTTGCCTTTATTTTGAATTACAGTAGATACTAGAAAAGTATGTACACAGCAAACCTCTGTGTTATGTTGTTTTCTAAGATGTGTTGTTTCTGTTTACTCGGAGGAATGTGAGATCAGCTGCATTTCTGACAGTCTGGAGAGGTGCCAGAGAGGGATGTTGACAGGCGGACAACCTCTTGATGCTATCAGCACCTTACAATCTGCCTGCGCATACCACAACATATCGGACATGCTTGTGTTAGTGCAGTTTGCAGTTTATCTGTCCGAGATAGCAGGTCTAATCAAACAGGTTGGGACTAGCTGTGTTCCAAGAGGTATTCATCAAACAGGTTTTCAAAACAATGCATGAGCAAAGTGTTGTTGAAATTTACCTTTAGACACCACTAGACTTAAGCAAACACGAAAAGTCAATAATGCGTAGATGGTTCTTTGTCTGTTACTGGCTTGGTCAATGTGAAATAAAAAAAAAAAACTGTCATTTACAAGTGTTGACTTTTCCTCACTTCCTTTTCCCGTTTGAACCATTCCACTGTGTTGTCCACATAGAGGTGTGAAATCTTCAAAGTGAGGGCACAAAGGTATGTTTAAACAGTCACAGACTTAAACTGTGAAGACACTGGATCCAATGTACAGTGTCATGTAGCCTTTGTATAATAGGAGTGACAGTTATACTAGTAACTTCACATGTTCATACAAACTGACAAACAATCATAAAAATCACATCCTGTCATCACTGTAGTCCTACGAGGCTTTTACACCTGGATTTTAGCCATAGACTATAAAGCAACTCGCTCTGTGTAGGTGACAGAAAGGCTGGCAATAAAAGTAATGTCTCACTCCCCTCTATAAACGACTAGAACAAGTCTTTTCTTTAGCTTCTTAAAACTCCATTTGTTTCTGCCTTTTAAAAGGGCAATACCACATGTTTACCCAACTCAACTAATCAAACCCCTCACTACCAAGTTAAACTGTCAGTATTATTCTGGAAAATCCACTGCGCAAGCAAAAGATTAACTACTCCCTGCAACCTGTCATTTATTTCTTGTGTCCAACTCATGCTTGGTTGAAACAGGTGAAGAGTTCGAGTGAAAAGAGGGGAAAAGTGCTAGCTGGAAGCTTTGGTAACAGTGGAAAAAACAAACATATGGCTGCCAGTAATCAGGCAACTGGAACAACAAGTACAGGAGATTTGTCCCTCTGGGAAATGAAAGACTCTCACTGTGTTCCAAGTGCTCATTACCAACTTACACTAATCACCTTAATACTGCTGAATCTGGGATTGAGACCAGTGGCATTTAACAAAGAAGTGAAAAGGCTACTATTGTTCTGAAGAAGAATGAACAAGATTACTTCATGAATGATACTATTCCATACTGCCCAAAGTGCCTCATTTGTGATTTGATTACGTTTGTGATTTACTGTTTAACAAACCTGTCAAAGGTGCAATATATCATTTTTATGGTGGTTCCGCCACATGCTTGTCTCGACCTTTGCCTTCCACTGTACGGCATTAAACGTATCTATCTCCATAAAAACAAGCAGGTGGCGCCTCCAGTCCAGGCCAAGTTACAGGTTAGATCTGTGGAGAAGTGACCCCACTCTCAATGCATGTTTTTCAAGGGGTTTCTGGACCACCCAGATTAAATAAATGCTTGATACCAGATACATTTAATGCCACACAGTGGAAAAGACAAGCAGAAAAGTGGCACAATCTTTCACACAGAAAAACAGGGCTGAAACTGAAAATGGTGACAAAAGAAACAAAAAGCTTTGCTATATTTAAAGGCTGCACCAAATTGGCCAGAGTTGTGATGTATTAAAAGTGTAATTTATTCCTATATCAATTCATTTATAACATTAAAGTGGAAACAGGGCTGAAGAAGTGCTGCTACAGGACAGTTTGTGACAGTGTGATGGATCATGGCTGTGTCATGCCTGGACTCGTTTTGTGGCTTTTTTTTTTTTTTGTATTTGGACTAACTTGGATGACGTGCTACAAAAGAAACTATAAAGGACAATCTGTTGATTATACAAGTGATACTATGACATGTTGCTCAATATAAAAATCAGATTTGGAAATTTTTTAAATGAACAAAGCCTTGATCAGAACTGTTCATCAAGTTTTTGGGGGCCTTTAGTGGCAAGCTGCCCATCGTGGGACAGTTACACTCACTGCCAAGTCTCGTATTCAGGAAAAAGAAAAAAGAAAAAAACAAACCTCCAAAAACAAACCTCCAAAATCCTTGTCCTAAGAAAGTGGAGAGGGAAAGTAGCAGTTACACACAGCTCTGGTTTTCCTTGTTGGACAAGTTTTGAATCCAAAGCCAAGCACAATCCGCACTTGGAACACCAGGTTTCATAATAATGCCTCCCAGGATCATGAGGCTGTTTACAGACGCACACTGTAGTAACGGACCCTGTGCCGAACAAGTCCCTGCAGCTTTCATTCAACAAAACAAGCACAGGTCAACATGTCAAGGGATGGTACGTTGACATTTGATTGCACAATGTCACTTGAAGCATGGGAGACAAACAATATTTGGTTTCACAAGCTGTCGCCCACATCACAACTTACACTTCATTACATTATATACACCTAACCCCACCAAAGGTCATGGTTGCAACCTAATTTTAGCTGACTAAAACTACATATTAGGTTACTTCTTGATCATGTGGTGAAATGATCATAAGTGAAGGTCAAATGTATTGCTTTATTTCCCACTTTGTACATTTTTAGCCAAAATAAATAGACTCAAATAAAAACATGTTGTTGTTTTTTTTTTTTGTTACTTTTATTGGAAAGAAAATCTTAGAAAACCCGTGAGCAGGCTCTCATCTCCACAAACCTAACTCATACATGTCCTGGAGGAGCCCCCTCCCACATGTTTCCATGGAAATGTTGTTCCCTTGGCAGTAATATTCCACTGCATGACATAAAACTCATTTATCTGATATGGCAAATGTTCCATTGTTTGATTCTAACTTCCTTTTTCCATGGAATCATGCAGGGCCACCCCCAGAATGTTATATACTGTTGCTTTAATGTTGGTATTTGTATCTCTATGAATAATTAATTAGTAGAATCAACATAAAATATTATTTCCTAATTAGTTTAATATAACAACTCACTTTGCTGACCATAAGTAAAAGGTAAAGTTTCTTAACATTTTACAAAATTTTTGCTGAATTTAACTCCAAGCCCTCTTCTGTCCTTTCAACGCATACATTTTATGCAATTTTATGTTTATTTATATTTTACTACATTATGCAAACTTTGGTTTACTAAAACATGGACCATCAAAGGAGAATATAGCCTTAGACATTGATGGACTCAGTTAAGTAGCTGTGTAGGCTAATGACTAAAAAAAGTCACTTGACAGAAGTAGCCTGAGCAAATAACAGCAGAAACAACACTTTCCTCCACGCACAACTGTTATTGCGCACCGGCCAGTGTTTGTCAAGTGGAGTTTTTTTTTCCCTTCGACCTCGCGAGTCTGATTTGTCTGAGCTCTGGACAGGCCCCTGAACGCAGCAGTGTTAACTTCAGGGGACGGTGAGTGACGTGAGCACTACGAGCTGCTGCTGCTGCGGGGACGGAGCTGCCTCAAGTGTCTGAGCGCGTTTAGTGTTTGTCAGAGTCTTACGAGGGTCAAGGAGAAGCGCGGTTTGTTTTTGCTTCTACCGAAAAGAGAAGAAGAATTCACTCGTGTTGGACTGGATTGGGTTTAAATGGAAACGATATGATGGGAAGACGGCGTTGGCGGACTTCTTGTACATAGTTTGAATTGCGCAGAGGCGAAGTGAGCCGCTGGATCACAACATGCTCACCCCGCTGCTGCTCTCACTCTTGCCTCTTTTATTTCTCTGTCGGAATTCGTTTTGCCAATACTCGAGCGACCAGTGCAGTTGGAAAGGAAGGTAAGTGTCTCCAACTTGTTCCAAGCTGTGTAATGCTGTTAAAACGTGAAGTTCGACGTGCGTAATTCGTGCGTCTTGGCGACAACAAGTAGAGTGAAACTTGGGAGTGTTGGTCGGATCTGGAGCGATGTAGCGGACATTTATTTAAACACTGTAACATGGAAAGTAGTGTGTAGTATTCCGCACAAAGGATATAACTAGAACAAGTTTCAGATTTTTAATTTAGTCCTAATTTGTGATCACAGGAGTGAACTGCAGTGAACTGCAGACTTTCACAAAATGGCAACATGAGCAGAAGTTGTTGACTCTAATTATTTTGGTATTTTTAAATCCGTATTCTTCATTTTCATTTTTCTATTAGTTTTGAATTCCTCTAACAATATGATCAAGTTCCATTAGTCACATTTGGGTCGTTGGCCTTTTCTATTTGAGTTAATACTTTTTAAATGTTTTTTCCCTATTCATATGTGACAGGTCTGTTTTGTTTCCTTATAATTAATTATTTTATATGTACCCATCTTCAGAAAGGTGAAGGCAAAAATGAGTTGAAATACCTAGTTCCAAATAAATAAATAAAAAAGGCTACAATCAGGAAATTGCATAGAACTACTGTTTTATCCTAATACTCATCATAATAAATAATGTCAAATGTATTACTCTAAGTATGTTATAGGTGGCAGCTCTTGTATATTGTCCAGAAGGCAGGGTCACCCTGTCTTCAGACATCTGCTGCAATGTGTTTTGCACTTGAGAGGGAGTGTGGTTTGCTCCAGTCAGGAGGGGCCAGCATTCAATACTTTTGAGCTTCTACCAATGATCTGTTGTTGATTAGGATAGCTCTTGGCTAATCTTCTTTAATTGCATGCAGAGATGATGAAGTTAGGGAGGACTTAATTAGAGAGCTTGGTTATGGAGCTTTAGATGCAGATGCTCCACATGTGCAGAGGGTTACTTCAGATCTTTGACTTATTTAAATTTCAGCATCTCAGGAAATGTCCCCACCCCACTCGGAGCCCAACCACTGGCTTGGCTTGCGCACACTGGTAAACTCCTGATGGCTTCCTGCCTCTGGTTTTGCCACAAAGTGAGTGACAGCCTTGAGTTTTTCAAATCCTGAGCAGGCATTAGCTTGTGGATGGAGTCAGTTGGTCTTGCTGGCGCCACAGTCCAGAGTGCTGCCCGGACAAGTCTCTTCCAGTCTTTTTGGTGGCTTGAAAGCAAGGGGAGGTTCAGTGCGTGACCTGTATTTGCACTTGCATGCAGCCGCCCCAGCTACTGTTGCTGCTGTTGTCTGCCTGGAGCCCCAAAGTCCATTCATCCACCACTGCCTCCAGTCTTCCCAAAGGCAGGGAGCCAGCAGTCGTTTGGCTGAAGCAGAAACAATGTGCCGTGGGGAGCGAGCGCTGGAGCTGAGGTCACTTTGGCCGCTGCGGCTCGTGACTGGTCATGCAGCCAGTCTTGCGCACTGGCAGGGCTTAATGCTCTACCAGGAATGTGCTCAATGTCCTTGCAGTTTGCACCTTGAGCAAGATAATCTGGGATGGAAACTGACTGGAAAACTATTCACTATACCGTCTAATGCTTTATGCACAGTTCAGCTACACAAATGGACAGCACATGGGTTAAATCTGGCCTTGTGTTCCCTCTAAAATACTATACATTGTGGTTCAAAGCTAAGGTAAATGGTTATTTTGGATTGAAAAAATGTTAGGGTCTGTCCATTCCTTCCTCTTTTGATTTACCATATCTAAAGCCAGCATTAGGTAGTTCTAAAATTATGTTTAATTAAAATTAATATTTTGGTGAACAATGAATGTGATTTTAATTATGACCCAAATTATATGTTAATCGCTGAGCAGTCCTTGGTTTGCATCTTTAAATTAGATCATGAATTGTAAAATTATTTATTCTGGCTAATTTATAACATTTATAACAAAATAACATGACAAAATTAAAAAAGACCCATCATGAATTCAACCTCATCATAAAACCTTTAATTGATCAAATTAAAGGTTCCCTCATTCTGGCTTCAACTGGTGCTTATGATGGAGACTTTATCTTTGTCTATACTACTTTCATATTCAGAGTTAAAAGCGTTCTCTTTGTTTCTTTCAGCGGCCTGACACATGAAGGTCACACTCGGGATGTGGAGCAGGTGTACTTGCGCTGCTCACAGGGCTCACTGGAGTGGCTCTATCCCACTGGGGCCATCATCGTCAACTTCAGACCTAACACCGTCTCTGCCGCTGTGGCCAAGCTCTCCGTCTGCATCAAACCTTCTCCCGAATCCAGTGGTGCCAACCTCTACCTGGACCGGGTCGGACAGCTGCGGCTTTTACTTCAAGAACAGGACCAAGCCCAAGGCAAAGTCCATTGTTTCAATATCCTGGAGGGGGCGCTGTTCATCGAGGCAGTCCCACACATGGACATCAGCCGTCGGGCCGTATCGTTTCAGTATGAGCTGGTCAATGACAGATTGGGAGCAGATGCACATTCACTCAATGGTAAGACATAAAAATCATTTTTATTATTAGACGTTTGTGAAAGTGCTTTTTTTAGTGTGTGGGGCCTTTAATTTTAGGGTACTTGACTTCTCCTGTCTTTTGATGACAAGGAAATTAGATACTCAAAGTCAAAGCCATACACTCCTATTCTAGTCCTAGTCAATCAAACACTACTGCAATTCCTAAATCAAAGTGTTGTTGTTTTTTTTACGTTGGCAAAGTAACATAATGTCTTCTTCTTTCATCTATCTATCTAACTATCTATCATCTTAAACCTGTGAACCCTGTAGTTTATGTGATTCTTGTATTATCTGTTAACATTTCAGTCTGCTCAAGTGTTAATTCTCCTGAATGGGGATATTTGAACTGAATCTCAAACAAAAACAAAACTGATGTATTCATTTTTGTTAATTTGTTAATACAACACTCCTTGACTTGAAAAAAATGAATATCTCGATATTTTTTGGTGTATCCTGATAACAATAGTCAGACGATATTATTTTAGTCAATAGGAAATGTGTCAAAACATGTCTTGAAATGTTTTAGTTTATTGTCAGATCAATGTGAAATGTCTGTAAATCACAAAAGTTCAGAAATGCACCCTTTATACCCTTTTTGTAGGATTTTTTTCCTATAAACAATATCCAAATTTTGCATATCTTTTAAGCAACATTCACGATATTATCTAAATGGTGGTATATTGCCCACCTCTACTTCATATTATTATCTTCTGAAACCTGTGAACCCTGTAGTTTAGACCTGTATTCTGAAATTCATGTGATTCTTGTATTCGTTTGTCAGTTCAGATTTCAGTCTCTTCTCACGTGTTGGTGTTCCTGGATGTGCTATTTGAACTGAATCTTGATTTAAAAACATACATTGTGTTCAGTCCTACTACCCATGGTCCAGAAAAACAAAGCCTTGAAAGTGTAGCATATATCTCATGGAAAAATGTGTAAAACTATCCAGGAAGAATGAACCGCCCGCCTCTGCTTCTTTTTCCCCCTTTGATGGTGTGTGCGTGAAGGGACAGGGCAGAACAGCAGGTCGTCTCTGAAAAACTGCTGTCTGTTTTCACGCTGTGTACCTGCCAGACCTGCGCTGGGTCAAGCTGCGAGACTCCGCAAGCAACTGTGTTTTTGTTTCCACCACCATCATCGGGCCCACATGTGTTTTTACAACTCTCTGGCTCCGTATATTCATATCCTGCGTCAATATGTGCCAGACCAGAGGGAGGATTAATTATAGAGGGCCATATATTTGGATCACCACATAAGTGCGCCTCTTTCTAGTATAACATAGTGCTGCGATGTGCTCTGAGATAACGGTGGGATGATTCACAAACTTGGACTTAAGGATTCATCGCTTCTTTTAATCTTTTTCCACTTTGGTCCCCGTTTTTTCCAACGCGCTGTGCTTGGATCGAGTTGCTCGCCATCACCCTGGAATGCACGTCCATCCAGATGTTAGGAGGACCTTTTTTGAAAGTCACGGCCCCTCCCCATCGTTTAAATTAGCCTCTATTCTTCCCTTCCCTCACAATATTTCCTACCTCTTAATTTCTCTCTTGTCTATTTATCATCCTGGTGTTTTCCTTCCCATTCCTCTGGCCCTCCATATATCTTTCTCGGCTCTTTGCAGCTGTTTGAAGTGGCTTTGCTCTGCTCAGAGTGGTATTAGCGAGTTGCTGCTCCATTTCAGGGGAATGCGCCGTGGTCCAGATGTTGCAAGGGCGCTCTCTCAGCGCTCCTCCCTTCACTCGCCTCTCAGAGCCGCTGTGATGTGGTCGGATCAGAGCGGGTGCAGCGTGTGCCGGGGCCAAGCCGAGATGCTGAGTCGGCTCTTGGTCCATTCCTGCGGTTCTGTTTCATGTCTGTCATATGAACCGAGAAAAAAAAAAACATCTAAATTTTAGGTCCCGGTTCGCCTGGTCTATGGCAACAGGCAGGCGCACTTCAAAGAGGGAGTGGGTTGAAGTTGGGTCTCCTCTGAAGTCTGCCATTTCTCCAGCTGTTCTTAAGCTGAGGTGGCTTATGGCTGTTTGACCCCTGATCTCTGGAGTAAGGCAGCGGCGCGTAGTGTTGCTTCCCCGAGCCGACCAGCGACATGCTCACCCCTCACCCCCAGAGCCTCAACTTCAAACAGGACAGCTAAAAATAAGCCCTCGGCATATCTCCTTTAGCACGAAAATCATTACTTCAAAAATCCCATGACACCTCTGCCCTTTTCTTTTGACTTCAATACTCTGTTTAAGCCGCTTAGAAATCTAGTCTTTTGATTTGACAAGTATTGCTGACAAAGTGTGAAACATGCTTATAACAAAGAATGCTTTAAAAATACGTAATAAATAAAGCTTATAGTAAAATTTGTTGGCTGGAAGCAAATGATTCGGTCTGGCATGAGCATAAAACACAGCTTATGCAGGAGCTGTATAAACTTGGAAAAATATTCAATTGGAAATGTTCACAATTTATGTTTTAACAGTAAAAATCTGTATAAGAGCACAATTTAAATGTCCAGGCTTGACAGTTTAGATTGGAGACTGAAATATGACCGGCAATGCTAATACAAGAATTAGCGTTTTATACATTTTAAGATGAGATATTTTGCTTTCTGCTGAGGAGATGTTTTGTTCAGTGTTTTTGTTCGGTGATGTATCTTTCTTTACTTTTGTATTTTCTATTTTTGAACCCTTTTCTGTTGTACATTGTTTAAACAAGTTTGAAAATCCACCTGTGCTCTTCTCTTTGCTGACTCGGTTGGCCCTTGTGCCACTCAGCTGCTAAACAAAACTACAGAATGTTCAGGAAGCCATAATAAAGCTGTCCTAGTTAGTGCGCCCTTAAGGCCACCTGAGTCAACTAATCATGGACTCAACTGCGCTCATTTAGAGCCCTTTCTCCAGTCGTAAAACACTGGACAACTGGGCAGCACTGACAGCTCATCTACAAAGGTGAAACATGCCCCAAGGCAAAGTTACTTTAGTTTAGAAACTTAAAACTATTTATTTTCAGGGCCTGATATACACTTTTTGCTCATAGTGGCTTGTAGTGTTGTCACGATGCTAAAATTGATACTAAAGAAAAGGTGTGATACTTGATGCCAATTTCAGCACCACAATAATAATTAAGCACATTTTTAAAGTTTAATTTTCTACAAGCAGTGGCAGTTTCTCTAATAGTACCATGTGGTCTTATAGTTATTCAGATAATAGATCAAAGCTGTTCAGAAATGTTCCAACTTTGTCTTTAGTTTCTTTTCAGTAACTGCTCAAAGAAGTATCTCATTTTGAAACTAGTTTTAGTATCTATTTGTATCTGGGTTTCAATTGTTGTTTTTTCTTTGACAAACCCTAGTAGCTTGTGTTTTTCAAAAGTTACATGCCAGTCGGGGTTTTAACTATAGCCACAATTATATTACATGCATTTTTTGGTATAGGCTTTGTAATGAAATAGTAATAAAGTTATGTGGGAAGGAATAAAATCTAACAAAAGATATGGCGTGTCAGACATTGTAGTAGAATAAGTAAAGGTTAAGAGGACTATGTTTGAAGTCCAACCGGCCTAAGTGACTAGTAGGACTGTTTTGGTGGCTGAACAAAAAAAAAAAGTACTGCATTTTGTCTAGTTGGCAAGCAAGTTAACATCAAGCCCTGTAATGTTCACGTGTCTCTTCACAGACCTAAACACTTCTGCACATAAAACAACAGTTTGCTTGTCTCTTCAGTTGCATTATGTCCAGCTGCGTTTGTAACTGCTGACCGCCTCTACGCTGTCTGTGACGATAAATAAACACTTAGAGAAGCAGGTCACATGGTGTATGATTATTACTGAAGTGCTGTTCGCGGTCTCTGTCCATGTGCAGCTGGAGAGAAGAGTTGTGTAATTGTCAGCAGTCATTTCTACTATTCTACTAAATAACCCAGGAAGTGCTGAAGTAATGAAAAATGTTGGCTCCAAACTTAACTACATTCCTTGTTTATTTTCTAGCTCCGTGCCAGCCCTGCAGCGATGCGGATATGCTTCTAGCCGTATGCACAAATGACATTGGTAAGTACCGGTTTGTTTCTTTCACGACTATGTGCACTGTTTGGGAATTAGCACTTTGTAAATGTTGTTTGTCTTACGTGTTTGCAGTGGCACGAGGCACCATCAGGAAGGTGAAGGAGGAGCAGGAGCACTGGTCTGTCACTGTGGAGGTCAGCCGACTTTACAGACAGAAAACCCAGGTCTTTGTGTCCGGAGGCGTGAGGGTCCGCAGCTGGACAGGACAAATCAAGATGCCTCTTCAGTGTGGAGTTAAAGCTGGAGAGGGGGACTTTCTTTTCACTGGGGCAGTTCGCTTTGGTGAGGCCTGGATGGGCTGTGCACCTCGCTACAAAGACTTCCTTCGAGTGTACAATGAAGCTGAGAAGCAAGGCACTAACCCATGTCACGTGGACACAAACTGAATGATTGGGTTAGCTGAGCAAGAAGTTGAACAGGTCCTTGATGAGCGGACAAGTTGAACCAAATGTTCCCAGACGGAGACAGCCGGGCCAAGTGTCCCTCCTGTTGTCAGAATGGCTGTTTGGAGACAAAAGACGAGCGCCTCAAGTGTTGCCAAGCAGCATCCGATTGGACTCAGAGATGATTGTGATGCCGCGTGGAATGTGTCTGGACTGTTTTTTTTCAGCAGGTGACGAACCCCCAGGTGTTAAATGTAGCAGAGCCCATTTGTGTTAATGTTTGTAAATGTGAATGATTGATGTATATTTGAAACTTTGTAAAAAAAAAATGTACTTGATGTACAGTTGTGAATTTGTGTAAAAAGTGAAAGCCTCTTATTTTTATTTTGTTAAAAAATGAATTGCGGTTTCAACACCTGAGTATTTTTTCAGGCTGTACACTTGCAAAAAAAAGACAAACCAAAAATGCAATGATTTTTGTTTTTGCCCTGTGAATAAAAGCTGTTATTGTATCTTTGGTTGTTATGTGTTAATCTTAAGCTGTATTGAAAGAAGACATGGTATGCATTTCCCGGCACATTTCTCACAGTTTTTCACCTTGCCAAACAAAAGCAGGCCCATACGATTACCATTATCCCTGCGTTGTAGGTTCACCTCGGCCCAAAGCCTGGGAGATTGATATCAGGGAGTTGTGGTGGATTCCTCTGCACTGGTTCCTGTGGTGATGGGGGTGGCCCTGTGTCAAGGTCAATGTGAAAGGCCCCTTTGTTCCAGCGCAGCAGCCTGGTATGGGAGCGCCGGGTCTGAATGCTGCTCTGTGACTGGGCACGCAGCAGAAAGGCTCCGACCACACTCCACATTTTGATTGGCAGGTACACCTCTCCCTAGCTCCCTCTTCAAATAAAGACTTTAATTTCCAGTGGCTCAAATAAAGCAAGAGGAATGCAGCAGGTTTGAATTTTGGGTCCGTGTGAGCCAGTCCTGTTAAGATGACACTTTGAGGCTCTTTTTGTTCAGCCCTTTCACTCGTAAGGAAATGTACCTCCAAGAGTCAGTGAATAAGTTGCCCCACATACACAATTACTTTTCCAGACAGCTCTGTGTGGTGAATAGATAGTTAGAATTTCAGATGAAAAGCCGCTGGTCCCAGAAATGCTCATTGAGAGAAACGCAAACATGGTCTCTATGGTAATACTGCTTTACTGTGAACCTTTTCCCTCTGGCTTGAAGGGCTCTTCGGGAGGAGGAGGAGTGAGAAAGTCAGCTCCAGCTGTCCAGTTTGTCAACTCTCACATTGAACCTGTGACCAAGAGCAGCTGAAGGTAACTGTCTGTTCTACTTAAGACCAACCTGTTAAATTTAACTACATTGACAGGTGTTCAAACTATTTTAGAGAGCTCGATCAAGAGGTCAATTAACTTTTTCTGTCCTTCTGGGGTGCGCACAAACAAAATATTTTCCTTATAGACAGTGGTGGAAAGAGTTTTAAAATGTTGTGCTCAAGTAAAAGCGCAGTTGCATGTCGAAAATGTACTTCATTATAAATACTGAGACCAAATTTGTACTAAAAAGTAAAAAGTACAGATGAAAAATACTACTCGAAGTATATTTTTTGATCTGATGTTAAACTGGATAAATCAAACAGTCTAGAGATGAATTTATCTGCTAAATAAAGTTGTTTTAAACCATAATCTGCATGTTCTCAGAGCTCCATTCAGGCCAGGCCAAGTTGTTCTCTGCAGGGGTAGAAAAGAACAGGTCGACAGCTGTGATTTCGGAGGATTGCACTTACTCTACTCAGTAACTTTAAATGTAGCTAATTACAATTACATGGCTAGAGTATTATGTTTAATTACCTGTCAAACTAACCCTAAATTGCCCAAAAAAGCAACCCAATTACAGTGTTGTGAGTATTTGTAATTGGTTACAAATTACTTTCCATCTCTTCTTATATGGCATAAAGTGTTTTGCAACGTCCTTATTATTGATTTCACCAACAGCCTATACATGAAAAGGGTTTAGATGATTATTATTTTTTACACTTCACACACCAGTTTTGACTCAGAAAAAAAGTCCTGAAAGTATTGTGGACTAAAACAAGCCTTAAACAGGATTTAACTTGGATTACACTAGGGCTGTACCAGTTTTACAACAAGACAAGGCGAGAGAGGTTAATAGGTAGAGTAATTTAAAGTGCTCAAACATGCACCACTGACACGGAAAACAGGCGAGGTTTATTTAACACTTCAACTCAGCTCTAACAATTATCCACAAAACAAAACAAAACAACTGAGCCATTGCATTGGTGTTTTTGGGCGCAACTACATTGATTAATCTCACTGTTATTTGCGCGTGCTGAGTGTCACTGGATGGGTGAGGTCTGCAGGCTGTAATGTTATTAAGGAGGGCCAGTCCAAACCAGACATGACTATATGACTCTTTGTCCCGAGTGATTCAGCCTGAAGTCATTGCATGGTCATCATCTTGTGAGTGGATTAAAAAACTCACTGAATCAGTGCTCTGTTACAAACTGGACAGTCACTTGGCGAGGGCCAAGGGCTACAGGCTAAAACTAAAGAGGAGAAAAAGCCCTGCACGTTTGGCCCAGCGCCTGATATTTTATTCATCTTTGGGAAGAGGTGGAATGCTTGGAATGTGTTGACTTCATTCATATACACACGTGCGCTGCTTCCCCCCTTGCTGCTGCCTTGATTAGCCAGAATCAATAGCGCCTCTGTGGTTAATATGCATGTGTGTGGGGGGGTGTGTGTGAGCGCTCCTAAACCCTAGCACACATAAACACACCGCCCATGGCCTCCAGATAGTGCCACCCACGCCGTGCGGAGAGAGAGGCGAGCTCAGCGGGTGCAGCTGCAGCTCACACTTACCGACCACACTTCAGTAAAACGGCCCTCACAGGATCAACAGAGTCCACACTGTTGTGCTCAAGAGCAGGGGCCGGCTCGACAAGGAAAGGATTGATGAGTTCTACTGAAAAATATGACTACATTTTGTGAGAATGCCTTACATGATATGGGGTGGGGGATGGTGACAAAAGAAATATCTCATTTTTGGAGCATGCTGATGACAGGTGACATTTAGGCAAATCAACAGAAATCTGCTGTCTTTAAATGTATTAGTTGAGATTATATCAGACCACCAACAGCAAAAGTGAAGAAATATCCCTTAATATCCTTGTTCGAAAGACTATGTTTTAAGTTTGTTAAATTTTTTATAAACAGCCCTTTTTAAAGCATTTTAAGGCGAGACGCAACAAATCCTTTTTTTGTTTGTTTGTTTTTTGGTCAGTTTGCTCTCTCAACACATAGGCTTTCATGTAGAAACAACAAACTTATCCAATTTGCCCTTTATTATTTAATTTAATCCACTCATCCATAGATTTCTCTGGGATATTGTAACTTCAAAGGCTGTTTTCTGAAAATGCATTACTCTCCCCTCGGGACATAAGGTAGTTCTAAAATGGATTTATTGAAGTTGTAAGTCTAAACAATGAGGTGAAATTTGAATGTTTATGACAATTTTCAAATCTAGTTTACTCAAAAAGAAATCCAATATCCCAAAAAGTTTTTTGTAACTAACCTGGTTCTGTCCATTTTTCAGATTTATATGTCCCAAAGATGTGCAATTTTGGCCATTTCTATGTAAAAACATGACATGAGATGAAAAACATAATATATATTTTTTCTTTCATTTATGTGAGAAAAACTACAGGAGAAGTTTCAAACTGATCAAATTTCAGATTTTTCCTGTTCCCCTTTAGCGTCTCACCTTAAGGTATTAAAAATAAAATCAATCATTATAATAAACAATGCCTCTGAAAACAACATTCACTCTATTATCAAAATCCAATATCCAAAAAGTTAAAGGAGGCATTCAGTATTATGCTTTTTAAGGTGCTTAGTATTACTGTAACATCATACATTGTACATTGTACAATAGAAACAGGTCCATTGACTTCCTGTTGTGATAAGCTTTGCCTTTTCATGGCAGGTTTTCACATTAAAGCAGAGGTTTTTTAATTTCGTGGCTACGTGACATTTTAGAACTCTACATGTATCACTCGGTGTCTTATTTTTTTCAAATACTAAGAAGAGGTGTAGGTGGGGATAGGGGGTAGGTGAAAACAGGACTTTTCTGAGCACTGGTGCCGCAGTTGCTGTCAATACAGGATTACTGTAACATGCAGGATTCAATCAAAACACAACTTTGAGTAAACTATTGATGAGGAGGCACCATTCTAACAAGGTTAAAACCTCAAAAAAGTTGATTTTGCATTATATGTCTCCTTTAAAAAAAACAACAACAACAACAACAGCCCAACAACAGTACTGAACATTTCAGTCTAATAAAAATGCTACTTTTTACTGATTCTAAACTACTTCTATGATAATGATTACTACAACAATTGCTTCTACTGTTACTACAACAAATGCTTTTACAATTACTTCTATGAATAGACCAGACCTCTGGGAAGATTGCAAGACTATTTGGAACTTCTTCGGGGGGAAAATAGTTCAAGCTTTTATGAATTTCAAAATAATAAATTACTCGAGCAGTAGTATCCAGTTTCTTTCCACAATTTTTTTTCTTAATGGTTATTGTCGATTGCAACTTGGAAAAGCTATTCTATTTATTTATTTTTTTTTTTTTGGTTGGGACAGTGCATGTTAATGAACATACATGATATACATGCTGTAAACACACCAGATTGTAGCCTTGGGCTAATTTCCATCTGTTGTCCCACATTCACTCTCATTAATTCACACACAGACAGACAAGGACAAACAACCATTCACTCTCACATTCATCCACTATGGGCAATTTAGAGTTGTCAATTAACCTACACAGTCATGTCTTTGGACGGTGGGAGGAAGCCGGAGAACCCGGAGAGAACCCACGGTAACACGGGGAGGACATGCAGACTCCACCCAGAGAGATCGTGTGAGGTGATTCGAACCCACGATGTTGGGGTGGTCCGGGATTCGAACCCACGATCTCCTTATTGGGAGGCAGAAGCTCTAACCGCTCTGCCACCGTGCACCATCATTTGTGTCAGAATCCTACTAAAACATTTACCAAGTATTTCTGTTCGGTCTGCATGGTTAAATGAAGACATAGCTGCTCTAAACGCATTTCAGTAAATTACTTTGACAGCGACATTTATAGGACTTTTCCCTCACCATTCAGGGATGAGCACATTCGAAAAGCCAGGGTCAACAAGCCAATAACGCCGCTCCCCTGAATGCTCATGACTCCCCAGTGGGTCATGAGGTTCCCAGTATTGAAATGCCTCACAGCCCCCTCCTTTGGCCCCGCCCCCTTCTGTCCGTCCCTGTGCAAAGTGCCATGGCTGCATTAAGAGCGGTGTTGGGTATCTCAAGCAAAAAGTCATTGTGGGACCGGGGTCAATTCAAGGTCCAGCATGTCTAAATATTAAGTGTCAAAAAGAAACTGATTTCAATGAATAAAAAGTAAAAATGAAAATGGTGAAAACATTGTGTTAGTCCTCATTTGGAGTTTTTGAATATTTAGGGTATTTAGTCCTAAATTAATCAGTTAATTGTAACTAATCAATTGTCGAGATAATTGTCAACTAATTTTGTAATAGAATAATGTTATTTAGACAACAAACACACTAGGTTTCATGACAAATGTCAAAATTACACAAAAAACAAATTGTAAAATATACTAAAGCAGCATAATTTACTGGGGATCTGGATTAAATTTAAGATATCAGCAATCCAAACAGCTAATCAAAGAATAATTGATTAGTAAAACAATTGTTCATTTCAACCCAAAGAGATATACTTATTTAGCTGTTTTTATTTTGTCATTATTATTATTGTCTTTTTTACATAAAACACACAGTATATTCCAAACACAGATTATTTATTGAGGCAATCATAATGATAAATCGTTCTATTCTACATGTAATTTTTTGTATTTATTTTTTGACGTGCAGCTAAATTGACCTCATCAGCATGACCCTGTCTTTTTATTGTCCAACATAGCCTAATTTTCTTATAAATTGAATGCTGGAGCTGTTGTTGACGCACATGGGACGTCCTGTCGGTGCATGCACTGATGGGGCACAAGGAGGCCCCAAACAACAGAAAGATTTTGGCTCGAACGTGAGGCAAACACTCTGCAAATACGCTATTGTTTACTTGCTGCCTACATGTTCCCCTGCCTCCCCAATAGCCTTAATTTAATCTGGGATCTGTCCGGCCATTTTCTGGAGCTCCATGGCAACAAGAGTGGCTGTCAACAGTGGAGCAACTTTCTCATGATGTCACCGCGCCATGATGGAGTGGATTGAAGAGATGTTGAAATCTCAATAGTAATGGTTCAAGGATGAAGTTGTAGCCAGGTACTTTTTTTTTGTATAGCTGACAATGCCATTTTATACTCAAGATGTGAGATTGTACTTATCTAATTTTCATTACGTTCACATGTAATTGAAAAAGTTTTTGGCTGTATTTTGTGTTTAACTATAACATACGTAGATCTCTATTTCACATTTTGTTCAATCCAAACTGCAATGTTGTTCTAAAATGGCTCAGTAATACGAGCAGGTTCACGGACTTAATGTTCAAAACTGCAGAGCTGATAGTGAATTTTCATTTATATGTTTTTGTTGTTGAAAAATTCATGAGTCTTTTTTTTTCTTCACACTTGCACATTCACCACATGCAAACTGGAACTCTAAACCTCAAACTAAACCAAGAAAACCAACCAGAACTAAACAAGGAAAAGAACAGGACCAAACCAAGTGGACATTACGACTAAAATTGACTCAATTTAGGGTCAAACACCGACAAGTGATAACGCACCTTAAGTACAGAGCAGTGGGAGGGTATAGGGTGCAGGTGAATTTGTGATTTTCTGAGTGCTCAACCATCAAATGCAGGACAATACAGGATTACAACATGCATACATCAATCCAAATACATATGAGTAGTAAGAGCAAAGGATAACTAGACAGTACGTTGTGAAGAAGGTAAAACTGGTGCAATATATTTAATGTTTTGACTGTCCAATTATTAAAGGGGGCACTGTAGTTTGCTGAAGGGTATGACACATTTCTATTCTCCTTGAGATGGAATAAAGCAATCGCCATGGAGACAAGCAGCAAACTAAGTACATTTTGGGAAGAAAAAACTTCTTTAACCGGATAAATGAAGCGACCTTTCTGCAACCTTTCATGCTTAACAAAAATCGACTCCATAAGAAAATCAGGTGACGGACCTTCAACTAGAAAACTTAACAATGCACCTTTAACTTCTCACAATTACTCTTAGTTCAGGCAGTTTCCACCAAATACTGTACTTATTTTTTATTCTTACTTGAGCAAATAACATCTTTGTATTCATTTTTTCAGATTTTTTAGCCACTCTTCCCACCTCCGCTTAAGACTTATTCACAGACCACATCACTTTGGCATTACTCCACCTTTTGCCATTTCCAAACTGTGATAGAAAGGGAGGAATGTTTCGAGACGGGCATCGCAGGGTGAATATGCAAATCACTGCATAATAAGAAGATACATTTTGTGTGGTGACCCAAATAGAAGAAACTCAACGAACGTTCAGACACATGGGGTCGATGAGCAGTTTAACCCACATCACAGTCCCAAACCTGCATGCAAGAGGATTGTTTTAGTAAGGGCAAAGTTCTACTAAATGTGGCGTCTGAGAGATTTGGGTTTTGGACAATTTTGAATTACACTTGGTTCTTGTTTGAGTTAGTCCTTTCCTGTCAAACAAAAGCCCGTCTTGTCAGTGTGGTTTGGTTAATCTCTGTAGTAAATGGGTGCGTTGTTGCTTTGTTGAATGCACTGTCATTCACCAGCACTTCCTCCTTGTCTGCCCCAAATAATGCGATCTGCATGCTTTCCTCTGCTCTCAGGCCTGTCCCCCCCTCACGCACCAAAGGACCCGCGTCTTCTGTTTATGTCGTCCCAGTGAGCACCACCGTCCCCATGGCAACCCCACCAACCCCCACCTTCGACCTTTGCACTTCGACCTGCTCTGTGACCTTTTGATGCGGGGATTAAAAAATAGTTCCTGTCTAAACTTGGCTGTTCTGTCCCATGGATGAGGGTTGTGAGGTGAGCAGGGAGAGAGTGGGGCATTGAAGGGGCAAGAGCGAGTGATGGATAGTATTTTTCTGAAACCATGACGTCTGATGGATGTCTAATGAGCACTTTGTTTGGTGAAGGAGAGGTATAGGAAGCAGACACTTAGGTTGGAACACTGGAGCGGACGTGAGTTTGTTTGCTTTTTTGACGGAGAATGACGGATCGCAGTTGGATGGAGGTCAAAAAAGTGTAAAGATTGGGACCTAAATAGCATTGAAGTGACTTAGGAAGATGTTTTAGTTCTTTTTGTAATAGTGTGTTGGGTAAAAGACCTGAAATATATAGTGGTGGAGTTGGGCTATAGTTGTCTTTGTCTTGGCAAAAGCAAAACAATTCTGAAATACTTACAATAGCCCATTATTACAACAACAGATAAACATTCAACAATCAAACAATCAAACAAAAAGGAACAACAAACAATAAATATTTCATACCAGTATAGTTAGTTGTTTAATTCAGGAATGAAATAATCTGTGAAACAACAATTCATACAATGCCTGATAAGTCATGATGTACTAATGCATGGATATATCATGAGTTCAAGTATTATAATGATTATAATACATGAGTTCATATCACTTTATTATAAAACATTACTATTACTACTTTACTTTACATTACTATTACTATTAAAATGTTTTACAGTGTTATTATTTTCTGTAGGTCCATGGTATATAATCTTGACTTTAAGTGAATGGATGTATATTTTTGTTTACCATAAAATATAAACATGGAAAAGGGTCATGGATATTTTTTCTTTAAGATCAACATTTTATTTTTTGACAGAGGCAGATAAACTGTCCTGACTCTTACGGATCAAAAATAGTCATGTCCAGTGAGATTTTGGATTAGAAAAAGCATGTCGAACAGAAGCCAAGGGATTTCATTAAAATCATTAGAGTGGCACGCAGTGAGATGTGAGCGAGGGCAACAGTTATTAAGTGGACAAGTGTTGGCAACAGCTGAATGTTCAGCTGGGACAGGAATGGCTGCAGCAGAGGAAAGTGGAGCTGTTCACTGCAGGCCTGACATAGTGACTCCTCACAGGTGATGGCCAGTGGACATCAGAGGTCAGACCAAGCAGAAGTTAATTAGTTAAAATGTTTAATCACCTCACAAGAATAAGAAAACTGTTCAAATATGTTGACATACTGTTTTGTTTGTGACCTTGATACTCATGGTGGTTTGCAGCAGAACTAAGCCAAAGCCCATTTGCTGGTTTTATTTATCTTATGGTAAAGGACCCAGCAATATATTTGGAGCATCTGGAAAATGTGTAATTTGTATGTTCCGATTACAGATCAGTCAAAAAAGACAATTTCTCTGCAGGTACAATAAAAAATCAACAAAAATCTTACTAACACTACATTAAAGCCTGGCGTTTTACTTCTACAAAATAGGCTGCTTTCATTTCGTATAATAACTTCAATATTGATCATCTTGAGAAGTCTTAATCTCTAACCACAAGATGGCGCACCACCAAGCTTTTCCTTCGGATGAGTATGAACACCGTTTCGTTGTTAGTTTAGCGTCTGGATCTCTGATGGACAATGCTGCCCTCCTCTGGTGGCGGATTGTATAACAGCTGCACCAGGAGTTGTCGCAGGTCTGGAGTTAGCAGCAGCACCCCCTGGATCTCGCGCCTGACAAAGACATTACTGTTTGCCCTCAGAATCTTGACACATTTACCAAATCATTATAACAGTCGTACTTTGTCCTCTATCCAAATGTGGTGAGTGATAGTGAAATGCATTACAACAAGCACAAAGAGACCGCTGCTTGACTAAAATAATAAAATTCTCTTGGAATCATATAAGTAACTGACAAAATGGAATGCGATACCAATAAGTCAACCAAAAATGACTAAGAAGCAGAAACTGAAAAGCCCAGAGTAGGCCTTGTCTTTAAAATCTCATCTGTCTATTTTCACAAGGGTCATGTTTTGCAGAGCTTTGGGAAAATGTTTGGTCCAAAGTTAGAAAGAAAAAAAAGGGCAAACTTATTTCATGACTCTGGGGAAGGAATTGAGTAAAACATTGATACCTGTGAACAGTTCTAACCGCTTTGCCATTTTACTGAATGCAGGAATATGTGGCATTATTCGGTAAATGTAAATCTGTTAGTGATTTTACCAACTGAAAAGTTAGAAAATCATCAATGAAACGATTACATAGTCAGCATGTCTTATAAATACATATAATAATGTCTAATATTTACACAATCTCACACAGAAGCCAACAAAGGAAATATTTTTGTTCAACTTGCAGTGATACTTTCTTTCTCCAAACCTTACTAATTTATTTGCATTTATTTGCATTTGCAATTTTTTTTAAAGAATACAAATTCTGGTTTCAGTTGCAGAACCACAAAAATGACCCACAAAATGTACTCAGCTATAGACTTGGCTCTTAGTTTGTCAAATTAAAAGTATTTTGCACAATGATTAGAAACCTCTTAAAGAGAGTCAGTAAGGTGCAATAATGCAAGATGAAGTGTGATTTTAAAAGTTAAAATTTAACAGTTATCAGAACAGAACAGTTATCCATTTGCTAAATTCTATTGAACCGTGTTTATTTGAACTGCTTTCTTCCTGTGGCAACTGTTGTTGTGATTTTGGGCATTACAAAAATAAATTGAATTGAATTGAAACAAAATTATTATCAGCTTCAAAAAATGATATAATCAACACATTTTGCGCCACATAATTACCCCTTAGCCTGTTGCCTGTGGTGACTGATTGCCTCTTTAACTGGTCTTTTCATTCACACACACTGTAGAAGGAGGTCCTGGACAAACTGCAGCCTGCATCAGCGGGAGGTGTGGTGTTGCACACAGAGCTTTACAATGACTCAACAACAGATTTAACCCAGTTCAGGCCAGAGGTCACAGATCACAGTTTATTTTGCATTATGCTGCAGGCCGCATTTAAGATTCAAAGATGCAAATGGAAATATTGCAGAAAGAGTTGCATCAGCATTTCCAGGTATGTTTTATTGTATGTTTCTATAATCTGCGATGCCATATTGAAGTTCTACTGTTTTGTGAATGGCAGGAGCCTGCATGTGGACAGCCCTCCTCAGCGGCCCACACTCCACAGCAGTTATGTCCACGGCACCTCTTCAGTGTCTCTGCTGCCTCTCACTGTGAGCCAGACCCTGGACTCAGTCACAGAGCGCTGGCCTGAACGAGAGGCTCTGGTCTTTGTGGAAGACGGTGTTCGGAAAACCTTTGCACAGTTTCACCAAGATGTAAGTTAAAGCACTTTACAAACATTTGTTTATGGAGCTGCAAGAAGTCATTGCTCCTCCAATATTGAGACGCAGACACAAGGAACGTTAACTTAACTTTGTTTGGTTGTGTGGATCAGGTGGTTGTGTGGGAGGTTGGAAGGCAAACGGCATGAGGGAATGTTTTAAATGCACAGTAAAGCGCTTTGTGTTACATTTTATGTATGAAAAGCGCTTTATAAATACAATTCTAATTGATTTTAACTTTGTTGATTTCGGTACATATTTGAGAACTTAATCAAAAAACTACAAGTGAAAACTACCTCCACAGTGTTTCTACCTTGAGTTGTTGGTTAAATATCTCTTATTTATAGGCAGAAATATCGATCAACATTTTTTTTCTGATGATCCTTATACACTGTGTGCTTTGTTGGTGCAGGTGGACAGGCTGGCTGCAGGACTGCTCGCCCTGGGTCTAAAACCAGGAGACCGAGTTGGAGTGTGGGGCCCCAACTCATATGAATGGATCCTGACTCAGTTTGCCACTGCCAAGGCTGGCATGATACTGGTCTGTTCTGTGCTCGTTGCGAGGGAAAATCTTGTGTATTTCTATTATTTTATCTCTTTGATTTATTTTCAAGGTGTCTCTGAACCAATCCTATTTGGCTAAAGAGTTGGAATTTACCCTGAGGAAGGTTGTTAACTTGGATGACAGCAGGATGTAGAGTTGAAAAGCCACTCTTTTTTTTATGGTACATTTTTTATTTACAGGTTCAATGTAAAGCAGTTATTTGCCCCTCCAGTTTCAAAACTCAGAAGTTTTGTGAAATTCTCAGAAACCTCTGTCCAGAGATTGAGACGTCACCAAAGCGCCACATCCAAAGCTCCAGGTCAAACAAACCTTATAAAGTATAGAAAAAAACAAACATTTATTAACAGTGTGACCCCTAATCTTGTCCTGTAGACTTCCTGACCTGCGTATGGTGATCGTGATGGACAGTGTTCAGCCGGGAATGTTACACTTCCAGGACGCAATGGAAGCGGGTGAGAGTCGGCACCACAAAGAGCTGATGGATCTGCAGAGCAAGTTCATGTTTGATGACCCCATTAACATCCAGTTTACTTCGGTAACCACCATTGTATCTTGACTGTAACAATGTTTGTTGTAAAAGAGGTAAATTTGTGAAATGGTCTAAAAAGTATTGCAATATTTCATGAAATACAGAAACATCAATTTAAAGAATTCAAAATAAAATGTGACATTTAAGATATGGACGTTAGTTGTCATCTATTAAAATAAAACTTTTTAAAATGTATAATTATTGGAGATATTGGCACTATAAGCCAATAGGCTTTCATAAAGTATAATTTGTAATTTTATTTTATAGGGAACAACTGGTAATCCAAAAGGAGCCTGCCTATCGCACCATAACATTGTTAATAATGCATATTTAGCAGGTCTCAGAATGGGTTATGGATGGAGGGTGAGTCGTTTTTTAAGAAATGCCTATATTCATATGCATACATTTATGAGCACTGATTATTTTGAGTATTACAAGTAATTACAGTTACAAATTTGCCAAAATTAATTGTGTTGATTCTGAGATTCTTAGCTCCAAAATAATTCACTTTTTCAATCTCCCGATGCAGTCTGAAGTGCGTGTCTGTGTCCCTGTCCCCCTGTACCACTGCTTTGGCTCTGTGGCAGGAGGGATGTGCATGGCAGTTCATGGCGTCACACTGGTCTTTCCTTCTAAAGGCTACAACAGTCAGGCCAACCTCAGGGCAATTCAGAATGAAAAGTAAAGTAGGGAGTAAAGAAACTCCCTGAAATGCATTGATGCTCATACAATTTTCTTGTAAGGTGTAACATTATCTATGGGACTCCCACAATGTACATAGACATGCTCAACCAAACAGATCTCCACACATTTGACTTGTCTTCAGTCAAAGGAGGTAAGGACCTTCTACTCTTGGTGTACAGTATGTGTACAATGATTTTCATAATACACATTTTTTATTATTTATGTTTTTAACTATCATTTGATTTAATATTGTGCATGCTACTATGGTGGTAGGCATAATGTGTGTTGTGTACAGTGTATTGCTTGTGCTTTAATATTTACATTTATTGTTTTTTATTTTTACTATTACAGTGCTTTTTTTTGTGCATTTTTCACGTTTTATTTATTATTTATTTTATGTTTTAACACTAAATCAGATATTCTTCTCTAACATGACATTCTGTGTTCTGTGGGCCAGGTCTTATGGGAGGAGCTCCATGTCCTTCTGAGATTCTGAGAAGACTCAAAACTGAGATGAACATGAAAGAAATAATGGTAAGTGCAATTTCTCTGGTATCATCAGTATTACAGTAAATCTACTGCGTTTGTACGTATTTAATTTTCTTCATAGCTAAGTTATGGAACAACAGAGAACAGTCCTCTTACCTTCTTGGGGTTCCCGCTGGACATTGATGAGCTTAAGTTGAATACAGTTGGCTGCATAATGCCACATACAGAGGTATAAATCTGAATGGAAATGTATTTTGTCTGTGACAGTGACTTGTGATGTGCTGTGGTTTTAGGCCAAAGTGGTGGACCCTGATACTGGGGTCACAGTTCCTCTGGGAGCTTCAGGGGAGCTCCTGATCAGAGGCAGCTGTGTGATGCTCGAATACTGGGAAGATGAAGCTAAAACAAGAGAGGCGATTGGTAAGGACCGCTGGTACAGGACGGGGTAAGCACAAAGTTATGAATATACTTAATATAATCAATCTCTTAAGTAACCATACACACAATCCAAGTGTTCTGCCCATCTCAGGCTAGTGTCTCTGACTTTACTCCTTCATCATCTAACATGGCCACAAATTTGCATTCCTTTTTACTTTCCAACTCAAATTGTTGTTTTATTTCTCATTCTTAGAGAGTAAAGTCTCTGACTTTACTCCTTCATCATCTAACATGGCCACAAATTTGCATTCCTTTTTACTTTCCAACTCAAATTGTTGTTTTATTTCTCATTCTTAGGGACATAGCATGTTTGAACAGCAGAGGATACTGCGTTATCAAAGGACGAATAAAAGACTTAATAATCAGAGGAGGAGAAAACATCTACCCAGCTGAAATAGAGCAGTTTTTATTCACTCATCCAAAGGTCAAGGAGGTACAAGTAAGTAATCACACCACTAGATGGCAGCAAAATAGCTTTTTAGGCCAACTTTATAGTCAAATATATATTATCTTGTAGGTGGTTGGGGTTAGAGATGAGAGACTGGGTGAGCAGGTGTGTGCCTGTATCACCCTGAAAGATGGACAGAGCTGCACTCCAGAAGAGATCCAATCTTTCTGCAAAGAACAGGTCAGCAAAACAGTCAAATGTCCACAGCTTTATGAAGCACAGAAGCATCCACATGTCAACTCTGGCCTTTTGTTTCATAGATCTCCTACTTTAAGATTCCACATTATGTGATGTTTGTGGACAGTTTTCCTTTGACAGCGTCTGGAAAGGTTTGTGCACACGTTCAAGCATTTATTTGTTTTATTATCAATAGTTGTTTTACACTGTTCTTTGCAGATTAAGAAGCTTGAGTTAAAAGAAATTATTGGAAAGAAATTAGGCCTTCAGCAACGCATAACAGCACAAGTTTAACGCTAACTGTGGCTGGGATCTTCACTACAAACGTCCATGTACTGTATCACGTACAAAGTTGAATTGCTCTGTTAAAGTATCTGTTGGTATTTCTTGAGACATGGAATGCCAGAGAGCACTGGCTTCATAAAGGATCTGATTGGATGATGGTTATTTTCCATTTCTTGGGCCATGTGTACCAGCCTGTCTGTACAGAAGAGGTGCTTCAGGCTGGTCAGGGTTCTCTTAAAACTATTAGTTCAGTTTTTAAGCTTTGTGATTTTCAAACAAATACAGCAAAGGAGTAAATAAACAGAAAGCAGCTTATGTGTGTAAAACCAGTAATAAATGCTAACATTAATAATCTCAAATCTCTCCTGAAAGCTCATCCACCACAAATGCCTGTTGTCTGCTTACTGACTATGGCCCTTTTAAATGTCCGCTCTCTGCTGAACAAGTCTTTTATTGTCAATTACCTGATTTTAGACCACAAACTTGACTGTTTATTTTAACTGAAACACGGCTGGATGCAGATGCACCAATGGTTCTCACTGAAGGGGAGCTGGTACTTCTTACCAAATAAAATTTAAATATATAAATTTATATAAATAAAATAAATAAAATTATATATATATATATATATATATATATAATATATATATATATATATATATATATAATTCCGTTAGGGGTCGCGGGTGACTGGAGCCTATCCCAGTAACTTTGGGCCTTAGGCGGGGTACACCCTGGACAGTGGCCAACTCGTCGCAGGGCTAACACAGAGAGACAGAGACAAGGACAGACAACCATTCACTCTCACATTCATTCACTAGGGACAATTTAGAGTTGTCAATGAACCTCCACAGTCATGTCTTTGGACGGTGGGAGGAAGCCGGAGAACCCGGAGAGAACCCACGGTAACACGGGGAGAACATGCAGACTCCACCCAGAGAGATCGTGTGATGTTGGGGTGGTTCGGAATTCGAGACCACGATGTTGGGGTGGTCTGGGATTCGAACCCACGATCTCCTTATTGAGAGGCAGAAGCTCTAGCCGCTCTGCCACCGTGCACCCCTATTATATATATATATATATAAATATATGTACTGAGATGGTAAGTCAACTGACTTGCACACGGGGGACCCGGGTTCGAATCCCCCAGGGAACGAACGGTACAATGGGCAATTACCATCATCCAGTGTGGGTCCTTAGGCAAGACCCTTAACGCTACTGCCTACCTCATACAATGATGAGTGACAATGAAACGCATGAGATGCCGGCTCAGACGTCCGCCTGGCCAAACAAGGTCTGCGTCAGGTGCAGGGGAACCAGTGCACCTTGATGACAAATGGGCTACTGGAACAGGGCACAGATGGGCGAGATGCGAGAACAAGGCTCTGTTGGAATGCTACTACTCAAGTAACCCTAGTCAGAGGGGTTACATGCAAAGGATGTGGGATAAATGGTTACTTCGAAACCCACGATCAAAGCTCACGGCGAAACAACTAGTAGCCCAGTGTTCCAACATCCACAAACGGCAACTGCTATCACAACTTGAAATTGACGAGGTACAACACAAATGCTATGACAAGGGGGAGCCAGGACGCCAGGTCAGAGGGGAGATAACATCAACTCCCCTACCAGATATTGGGTACGAAGCCCCAACAACCGTGATAACGCTGAGCGAGGCAGCGACTGACCTGAAAGATAGGATTGTGGCGAGAATGAAGTCAAGGCAACCCCTGAGTGAAGTACCATCAGAAAGTTTCCTAGAGGATGTGAATGCAGCATTGAGAGCGATCCCTACCATGACCATCACTGAAACCAATGAGCTGATATACACTTCAGCATCAGTGATCCTAGAAATGCTTGGCTATAAGAGCAACCACCATGGAAAAGACGGTTAGAGGCTAAAATCAAGATGGCGCGGAGAGAAGTGAGTCAGCTGACTGAGGCTGAGAGAGGTGCAATGAAAAAGCAAGTACCTAAGAAGTACAGCCAGATGCCCATACCTGAAGCACTCGAAACTGCCAAGCAAAGGCTCCCAGCCTTGGCCAGCCGCCTAAAGAGATACACGAAAGATAATGAAGCCAGACAAATAAACAGGCTGTTCGCAACTCAACCTGCGAAAGTGTACTCTCAATGGCAGGGTAATAACAACAGAGCAGACCCACCAAGGCTGGAAACTGAGGGATACTGGAAGAGTATCTGGGAAAAGGAGGCATCACACAACAGCGATGCAAAGTGGCTCGTGGCTCTGAGAGAGGACCACAGCAACCTCCCAGAACAGAATCCAGTCACCATCACAGTGGCAGATATCCAAGAAAGAGTCTCAGGCATGAAAAACTGGACAGCCCCCGGCCCAGACATGATCCACGCATACTGGCTAAAGAAACTCACTGCTCTCCATGAACGCCTAGCAGCACAAATGAACCAGCTGCTGAGGGACGGGACTCACCCTGAATGGCTAACCGAAGGGCGCACGATCCTGATCATGAAGGATCCCCCCAAGGGTACAGTCCCATCCAACTATCGGCCAATAACCTGTCTCTCCACAACATGGAAGCTCATGTCAGACATCCTGCGCTAAGATAAGTGGGCACATGGACCAATACATGAGCAAAGCACAGAAGGGCATAGGCAAAGACACCAGAGGAGCCAAACACCAACTCCTGGTTGACAGAACAGTCGCCCAAGACTGCAAAGCCCGACACACCAACCTGTGCACTGCCTGGATTGATTACAAGAAAGCCTACGACTCAATGCCACACACATGGATCACTGAGTGCTTGGAGATGTACAATATCAATAGGACACTAAGGGCCTTCATAGCAAGCTCAATGAAGCTGTGGAAGACCACCCTGGAGGCCAATGGCAAGCCACTTGCACATGTGACCATCAGATGTGGCATATACCAAGGAGATGCACTGTCCCCACTGCTGTTCTGTATAGGTCTGAACCCCCTCAGCCAGATAATCAACAAGACTGGCTATGGATACCGACTCAGGAATGGGGCCACCGTCAGTCACCTCCTCTACATGGATGACATCAAGCTGTATGCTAAGAGTGAGCGAGACATTGACTCACTGATCCACACGACCAGGATCTACAGCACTGATATCGGGATGTCATTCGGGCTGGAAAAGTGCAGTCGGATGGTAACAAAGAGAGGGAAGGTAGTCCACACAGAAGGGGTCTCACTCCCAGAGGGAACAATAGCAGACATTGAGGATGGGTACAAATACCTTGGAATACCACAGGCAAATGGCAACCTCGAAGGGGCAACGAGGAAAGCAGCAACTGCCAAATACCTCCAGCGAGTAAGGCAAGTCCTAAGAAGCCAGCTCAATGGCAAGAACAAGTCCCGGGCGATAAACAGCTACGCCCTGCCAGTGATCAGATACCCTGCAGGCATAATAAGATGGCCAAAGGAAGAGATACAGACCACAGACGTTAAGACACGAAAGCTCCTGACCATGCATGGAGGGTTCCATCCCAAATCCAGCACCCTGAGACTGTACACTAGCCGTAGGGAAGGAGGCCGTGGACTAGTGAGCGTGAGAGCCACTATCCAGGATGAAACATCCAAGATCCACAAGTACATCAAGGATAAGGCCCCAGATGATGATGTGCTCAGTGAATGTCTCAGGCAATGGGGAACAGAAGGTGAGGTGCCGGAGGAGGGACCATCATGGGAGGACAAGCCCCTACATGGGATGTACCACCGAACATAACTTAAGTGGCTGATATCAAGAAACCCTACCAGTGGCTGGAGCGGGCGGACTACAGGACAGCACAGAGGCACTCATCATGGCTGCACAGGAACAGGCCCTGAGCACCAGAGCGATAGAGGCCCAGATCTACCACACCAGACAAGACCCACGGTGTAGGCTGTGCAAAGAAGCTCCTGAGACAGTCCAACACATAACTGCAGGGTGTAAGATGCCGGCAGGGAAAGCATACATGGAACGCCACAACCAAGTGGCTGGTATAGTGTACAGAAACATCTGTGCGGAGTACGGACTGGAAACCCCAAGGTCAAAGTGGGAAACACCTCCAAAGGTGGTAGAGAATGACCGAGCGAAGATCCTGTGGGACTTCCAGATACAGACTGACAGAATGGTAATGGCAAACCAACCAGACATCGTGGTGGTGGATAAAGAGCAGAGGAAGGCCGTTGTGGTTGATGTGGCGATACCAAGTGATGGCAACATCAGGAGAAAGGAACATGAGAAACTGGAGAAATACCAAGGGCTCAGAGAAGAGCTGGAGAAGGCCTGGAAGGTGAAGGCCAAGGTGGTGCCCGTGGTGATCGGAGCACTTGGGGCAGTGACCCCAAACTGGAGGAGTGGCTACAACAGATCCCTGGAGGAACATCAGACATCTCAGTCCAGAAGAGCGCAGTGCTAGGAACAGCTAAGATACTGCGCCGAAACCTCAAGCTCCCTGGCCTCTGGTAGAGGACCCGAGCTCAGAGATGGATGTGACCACCCGCGGAGGGTGAGCAGGGAATTTTATATATATATATATATATATAATTTTATTTTAGTTTAGAATATAACTCAACCAATACCAAAACCAACTCTTTTAGCAACCCTGAAAATTGTTTGTGCTGCAGTCTATAGACCCCCACCCCCCACTTTTTATCATTTTTATACAATTCTTAAAATATGATTATTTTAACAGCTGGGTTTTATTTTGCACATAATCTTTTAGCCCACAAACACATATTAAAAATGTTTTCATTGTATAGAGTTCACTCCACATGCCAGCTCAAAACAAAAGACATACCCAGGACTCTGCACGTTTTTTTAACATCACTGGTTTTATTCAGTGGAAGACGTCAGTGAGAACTGTGAGGAAGCATGAGTTGACCCCTGAAGTGGCTGAAAGGTAAAACAATTGTCCTATTCCCTAAAACATATATATATATATATATATATATATATATATATATATATATATATATATATATATATATATCTATATATATATATTCCTCTGTGGCAGAAGAGATTAAAGTGTTGTTTTTTTAAATCGTACATTTAGTCTTATATAGTTGGCTTAGTAATCATCCACCTGAAATTATTAAGTTTGACTAATGTCATCTTGACTTAAAAAAAGACAAAGGTCACTGGTTTAATTACATATTCACTAAACCATTGCAATTATACAGAAAAAAATTTCATTAACCTTCTTATGTTTACTCTGGAAACAATTTCCTCCAGTTCTGAACAAACAGTGGTTAAACATTACTCTTTACTATGACAGATATATAAGGCATTGCACAATAGTAGATTTTAGGGCAGCACCTTACTCGGGTTAGCAGTGTCAATAGCTCACCACGTTTAACATTATGCTGCGGGGCTTACTCAAAATTCACTACAAATGGAAATACTACACAACATGTTCTCTCAGCTTGTCCAGGTATGTTTTATTGTTTGTTTCTATAATCTGTGATGCCATATTGAAGTTCTACTGTTTTGTGAATGGCAGGAGCCTGCATGTGGACAGCCCTCCTCAGCGGCCCACACTCCACAGCAGTTATGTCCACGGCACCTCTTCAGTGTCTCTGCTGCCTCTCACTGTGAGCCAGACCCTGGACTCAGTCACAGAGCGCTGGCCTGAACGAGAGGCTCTGGTCTTTGTGGAAGACGGTGTTCGGAAAACCTTTGCACAGTTTCACCAAGATGTAAGTTTTATAATACCCTTTACATGATGTCCTACAAACCACAAACCAAGACACTGACATTGATCATAGAGGAGCAAAGGAGATGGACACCTAGTCAAAAAACACACTCAAAAAGTATACATTTAACAGTATTTTACAAAAACTTGAGAGCAACAGCATACAGTATGTTATATAAGCAGAGAAGATGGTGATATGACCAGGTTTTGATTATTAGACATATTAAGCCATTTGTCTTTTAGAATAACAATTTCAAAACGTACTTTATATAATTTGTTTTAGCATTGATCATTCCTTGTTCAGTCACACTTGGGTGATGTTTGAGGTCTCTGTGCCGATAGCCTTTTTGACCACCATCAAACATTGACTCCTGTACAGACACATTTACACAAGATGACGCAGCACAATGACATAACGACAGCCGTTTGTGCAGGATATGAACCAGTGACCCTGGTGGGCATTCATTAACCCACTGCACCACCGTTCATCCAGTATAACAGATACATGAGAAAATGTCCTTATACACTGTGTGCTTTGTTGGTGCAGGTGGACAGGCTGGCTGCAGGACTGCTCGCCCTGGGTCTAAAACCAGGAGACCGAGTTGGAGTGTGGGGCCCCAACTCATATGAATGGATCCTGACTCAGTTTGCCACTGCCAAGGCTGGCATGATACTGGTCTGTTTTGAGTTTAAAATATTCTTAACATAAAATATTCTTAGCATGTCAGAAGAATTGAAATAGATTTTTAATTGAACATGAAACTTAATTTGTGCAGGTTTCACTAAACCCAGCATATCAGCTGAAAGAGGTTGAGTTTACCCTAAATAAGGTAATATTTTGTTGTCCAATCACAGAAGCCTATGGTAAGTTTTAGTTTTTAAAACATGCTACTTTTTATTTACAGGTTCAATGTAAAGCAGTTATTTGCCCCTCCAGTTTCAAAACCCAAATGTTTTGTGAAATTCTCAGAAACCTCTGTACAGAGATTGAGACGTCACCAAAATGCCACATCCAAAGCTCCAGGTCAAACAAACCTTGTAAAGTATAGAAAAAAACAAACATTTATTAACAGTGTGACCCCTAATCTTGTCCTGTAGACTTCCTGACCTGCGTATGGTTATCGTGATGGACAGTGTTCAGCCGGGAATGTTACACTTCCAGGACGCAATGGAAGCGGGTGAGAGTCGGCACCACAAAGAGCTGATGGATCTGCAGAGCAAGTTCATGTTTGATGACCCCATTAACATCCAGTTTACTTCGGTATTCATTTTTGGTTGTTAACTTTGTTGGAGTTTGGCTCATTGAACTATTTAGGCTGGTTTAGGCTTATGATTGTACTTTAACATCTTTGTGATATTGCTTCACCAATTACCGTACCAATCAACTTTGTTATGCTTTTAATTGGCATAATTGGTATCATTTTTGTTTGTCTTATAGGGAACAACTGGTAATCCAAAAGGAGCCTGTCTATCGCATCATAATATTGTAAATAATGCATATTTTTTGGGCCTCAGAATGGGCTATGAATGGAGAGTAAGTTTGTCTTTTTCTCATTATTACAAAGTTACTGTGATTTACATTTTCAATCTCCCGATGCAGTCTGAAGTGCGTGTCTGTGTCCCTGTCCCCCTGTACCACTGCTTTGGCTCTGTGGCAGGAGGGATGTGCATGGCAGTTCATGGCGTCACACTCGTCTTTCCTTCTAAAGGCTACAACAGTCAGGCCAACCTTAGGGCAATTCAGAATGAAAGGTGAACTATACTAATAACAAGAAACAATTGCTATTTCAAATGTATTGTCATTTATTCACTACAATAATATTCTTTTAAGGTGTAACATTGTCTATGGGACTCCCACAATGCACACAGACATGCTCAACCAGAGAGATCTACACACATTTGACTTATCTTCAATTGAAGGAGGTTAGGGTCTATTGAAAATAGTGGTGTTGAAATATAAAACCTTTTCTGAGTTCCCTTATATATTTAAATCAATGCAATACTGTTATTGGCAGGTCTTATGGGAGGAGCCCCGTGTCCCCCTGAGATTATGAGGAGACTCAAAACAGAAATGAACATGAAAGAAATCGCTGTAAGACGTTTATACATCAACTCACAAATATTGCCAGAATTCATTTGGCTGGCCAGGTCAGTACTCAACATCAGTGTGATAATTTACTGTTTGTATATTTAGGTTATTTATGGAACAACTGAGAACAGTCCTGCAACCTTCTTGGGATTCCCACTGGACAATGATGAGCTCAAGTTGAATACAGTTGGCTGCATAATGCCACACACAGAGGTTATTTTCTATCCATTGTCTCGCGCTTTATCCGGGCTGGGTCACAGAGGCAGCAGTCTGAGAACACACACACACCTCCAGCTCTCCCAGGGGGATCCCGAGGTGTACCCAGGTCCTAGAGAGACATATTCCCTCCAGCCCTCTTGACGTGGAGCTCCTACCGTGTCTAAACTTCTCACCCAGCCACCCTGCATACTCGACTTCGACTAAGCTTCTTTTTTACAACAACAGTCCAGTACAGTGGCCACATCGTTGCACCGATCCGCCTTTCAATCTCATGCTCCATCCTTCCCTCACTCATGAACAAGAGATACTTGACAAATTCCATTGCCCACTTGAGCCAATGGAATTTGTATTAATACAGTGACTTGTGATGTGCTGTGGTTTTAGGCCAAAGTGGTGGACCCTGATACTGGGGTCACAGTTCCTCTGGGAGCTTCAGGGGAGCTCCTGATCAGAGGCAGCTGTGTGATGCTCGAATACTGGGAAGATGAAGCTAAAACAAGAGAGGTGATTGGTAAGGACCGCTGGTACAGGACGGGGTAAGCACAAACCAAAATGCCCTTAAAGTACATGAAGTCTTGAAATCCTATCACTGTCACTATCAACAATAACGTAAACATTTTCAGCTATTTCCAGTTCTGATTCCTGTTTTTTCCCCTCACTTCTCCAGTGGTATTCTGGCTTTATAACCCTTTAATCACACTTTGTTTTTACACTGTGCTTAGGGACATAGCCAGTTTGACCAGCAAGGGATACTGTGCCATTGAAGGACGAATAAAAGACTTAATAATCAGAGGAGGAGAAAACATCTACCCAGCTGAAATTGAGCAGTTTTTATTCACTCATCCAAAGGTCAAGGAGGTACAGGTAAGTAATCACACCACTAGATGGCAGCAAAAGAGCTTTTTAGGCCAACCTTATAGTCAAATATATATTATCTTGTAGGTGGTTGGGGTTAGAGATGAGAGACTGGGTGAGCAGGTGTGTGCCTGTATTACCCTGAAAGATGGCCAGAGCTGCACTCCAGAAGAGATCCAATCTTTCTGCAAAGAACAGGTCAGCAAAACGGAAAGTCAAATGTCCACAGCTTTATGAAGCACAGAAGCATCCACATGTCAACTCTGGCCTTTTGTTTTATAGATCTCCTACTTTAAGATTCCACATTATGTGATGTTTGTGGACAGTTTTCCTTTGACAGCGTCTGGAAAAGTAAGATGATTTTGATTACATACAAAATTAATGGAGCACTAAAATCAAATTGTTGTGATATTAATACTAGTAACAACTGATATTTTTTTTAGATTAAGAAGATTACATTAAAAGAAAATATGGAGAAACAATTGGGCCTTGAATGAAATAGCATTAAGTTATGGACCAGTTGTGGACCGGAGAACAGATGTTTCACTCCACGCCTACTGTAACTATACTTGTAAAACACTTATTAATGTGATGTTTTCTCAGAATATTAATGCATTACTTGTCTTACATTTGTATTGCGTTTACAAGCCTCTCAAAGTGCAATTCTAGTCATTATTCACTCTCCACACCTGTGGTGGTAAGATACCTCTGTAGCCCCAGCTGTCCTGGTATAGACTGAGGGGCTGCCAGTCTGCCCATCCAGTCACGTTCATAAAGGAAATGTGGGTAAAGTCTTTTGCCCAAGAAGAGACTGTATGATCCAGAACTGGATTAAAACAAGCAATTACATGAGACTTCACCAACAACAACCACTGTTGCCAGTGGCGGACTTAGCTATTTTGGGGCCCAAGGCAAACTTTTGTGAAGGGGCCCTCCTCTATGGGTCCCATTACAAAAACGTTATATATTATAATTATATAATATATAATTCATTTATAATTCATTATGAATTATAATTCATTTATAATTCAAGTATAATTCATTTCCATAATCCATTTGATTTAACTCATTAATGTGATTTGAGAATAAACTGCATGTCTGTTCTTGATTAGAACCAATCACAGTAGCCATGTTTACATGCGCAAAATGTCTTTAATCTGATCATGAATCAGATTAGAATTTTACTGTGTACATGGACCCTGAATAAAATAATCTGATTACGACACGCGTTTACATCTGTTATACATTTGATTGGAATAAATTATTTTTACATGCGCAGAATTGGCTAACATACCGGAAACAGTAGAAGAAGAACAAACTTCTTCAAAGCGAAGAAGGACGTAAACAAACCAAACGCATGATTGACCGAACAGACCCGAGCCCGCGCACGTGTAGAACCGTAAACTGAGTTCCGTGCAGAGTTTTATTGGCAGAATAAGCGCCTGACAGGGCTTCAAGTGTTTAGTGTTCTACCTGCACCAACGGGACGTGTCCTGTTCCAGAAGTGCCTGTCCCTCCGCTGACGCTGGCCCAATGATCCCTCTCCCTCGCTCTTTTCTTCAGCTTTTTGGGAGGGCATCCGTGTCTCTCTCTCTCTCTCTTCTCTGCTCCTGTAGCAGCCGCGCTTTTATTATGGTGCCGTCACATATTTTGATCACTTTATCGAGGAAAACAACACAGTGCTGGCTGCACACCGCGCTCCGTGGAGCGCATGTTACACACGTGACACCACACGTGCTCGTCTCTGCCTTGAGACCGAGCCCACATGGCCCAGGTCCGCGCCCAGCCCGACAACAGAGCGGAAAATGTGGGCCCGAACGCCCGCTCCCAGGAATCTAAACTCTAGCAGCAGGTCAGCTGTGCTGGTCGCGCTGGTCGCTGACGTAACAGACATGCGCAGAGAGGATTCTGTGGCGTGTTTACATTAATAATTTTTATTTCGATCAGGCTTTTAATCCGATCACATGTGTCCATGTAAACGTGGCTAGTGACTACACCATTCAGCTCTCCCTTTATAGCACTACCACATGCTGTATTCAACACTATATTATGAATGACTCAAAGGTGGCTATTATACCATTATTACCATATCATGTACATCCTCTTCGATATCCGTCAGTGTCACGTTGTTTATGTTAGACGTGCTGGTCAAAGGCTGATGAGTCCGGGACTCGGCCCAACAGTTCGACATCAGCGGGTGTTGACACGGAGTGTGCGGGCTGGTGCTCTTCACCTCCCTCCTCTTCCCTACTGTAGTCCGGGGCCACCGGCTCATTAACAGCTACTGTTGTTGACACCGTGAAAAAGTTTGTTAACTTAGGTAGCGTGGCTACATATTTACTAGTTTGCTCGCGTTTTTTGCGTTTTTCTGCGCCGCTTGGATAAGTCCGCTTCATTTCTCGTCTTGTGTTGTCTTGTTTTGCTACCTGAGGTTACCGCCTCTATTCAACACAGCGCTACCAGGGTTGGTGACGTAACGATGATGACGAAGAGGAACAGTCCATTATCGTGTTGAGTGGAGGGGTGTCCACATTATGCATGTGTTGCGATTTTGCGTTTCAGAACACTTTTGTGAATGCCGTTTTAATTTCCTCATTGTACACACAACCAAAACAACTGGGAACGATGATTGCGGGGAGGGAGGTTGTCGGGGGCCCCTAGTAGTAGGGGGCCCAAGGCATGTGCGGCCCCTTGCCTAATGGTAAGTCCGCCACTGGCTGTTGCGATGACTTGTGTCCTGTACATGTACACTAAGACCACTGACAGGTGAAGTGAATAACAGATCATGTCTACCTCACAAATAGCAGAAGACATTGTATATTTTGTTGAGAGATTTCAACGGGTGCTCATACAATTGTAATATTTGTTTACTAAATAAATGTTAAATAAATGCCCATAACCCTTAAATGGTTATCTTGTACTGTGACACCAACACACAACTCCTTTTTTTAAGTCTTTACTTAAACAATGGGACAAACTGATTTAATACACTATCCACAGTATGAATCTCAGTATCCAAACTCCATGCCATACGCAATCTGATATAATAAATAAGACTTTAGCATTAAAGTCAGTATTTACAAATGCAAACCATTCTCACAGGCTATTTACAGTGACGGCAGAACACATGAAGCAGACTTATGCCGTGCTCCAAGTCATTTCCCATAAGATAGAAGATGCAACAACGGACAATTCGAAAGAGTCAAAAATACTTGATGCTAAATACATTTGACCATATTGGTTTTGCACATACAGGTTGGAGGTATGCAAGTCAAAACTGCTAAAAGCTAAAGCAGTAATTGAGTTATATAGTAAAAGCCTGTTAAAATAAGGATAAAAAACATTAAACTGTCAATGGACACAACAAATACAGTCTATATGTATTTGTGTAAGTGTAGACTGACAGGTGTGTTTGACATAGAAATTACATTTAGATACTGTAGCAAGCTGCCTATAACAAAATAAACTTAAATTTAAAAAAAAATAACACTGGCAACATTGCATTGAACGGTCAACATTCACTTCAGTCATACAATTCAATATACGAGGTCCAGCCATACCTCTTTCATAAATAACACATGCAAGAAAACAAATGGCATTTTAAAGCTTCACGGCCAGATGTGCAAAATCCATTCATACAAACAGTCCCTTTTAAAATATGTTGAATCGTTATTGCCTAACTGTGCAAACGAGAAAACTAGCAGTAGTAGTAACTGAACTGTTGTTTTGAACATAACGTATACAGAGAATTACTTTTGCAGTGACATCAACAGAGCCTTAGACCTCGAGGCACATGCAGAAAGAAGTGGTTGAAATGTCCGTAGACATAATCACAACCTTAGTCTATGTTAGCATTGTAGTTCATTCACTCTAAACCCTCTCATGAATAGCCATACACACTTTTCTTTCAAACACAAACTTTAACTGTATTTAAAGTGTCCTCTCGGTTTGATAGTTTGAGATTTTTGGGGAGGGATGACGCCTCACACACTCAGAGGCAGCATTCCCGGTGGAGACACGGCTCGAGAGGTTTTCAAGGAGGTCAGTGGGCCCGGGTCTAGTCCATTAACAGTCCTGCGAGAGACAGAAGATTTTAAAACCTGTCCTTTCACAAAACAGGAAGAGGACTGAAAAGAGGAACTTACGTTTTGTCAAAGTAAGTGGTATGAAGAGAGTGAGAGAACTTTGTTGCCTTGCTGTTGATGAGTGAGCCGTTTTCATAGTTTTTCCTTGCTGCTTGATCTTTGGCGAAGTTTCGGCAAGCAGCGAGTTTAGACTCCAAAGCCTGGAACAAAAAGAAAACGTGATCTTTATAAATTAAGTCCTCCAAATTGTCGGAAGCATTATTTATGAGAAAACTGTTCTTACCCCAACCTTCCTGAGGAGATCACCAACTATATTGAGGGCTGAAATCCGTGCAGAAGGAGTAAGAGTTGAGGTACCGTTGGACAATGCTGTAGCAAAAAACAAAGCAAAAATATTAACATCCACAATATAGCAAAAAACAAAGCAAAAATATTAACATCCACAATACATTTCATGTATTGAAAACAAGCAGCCATGTTGTACTGACCTTTCGGGGGAAGAAAGGTCTGTTCTGCACTCTTTGCTACAGGAGTGGCTGGTAATGATAAAGAGGCCTGAACTGCAGAGTCTATCTTGTCTATGTCCGAGGTAGGTGAGCTTGGCGCAGACATTCTATCTGATGTCCTCTCACGTACAGCGAGCTCCTGCCTTAAATCTGAAAGAAAAATACATTTTAGTTTAGGGCAGCCAGATATAGATTGGTCGCAATTAGCAAATTAGCAAGTCCTTACCATTGTGTAAAATGGCTAGAGATAACCTTTTAGTTTATACCACTACAAACATGTTCTGTTCATATTTTAGTCTGTTCTCAAATGTTAAAACTGCACTATGTAACTCTTCTGATGGAGAGCTTGCCACTTGCAAGAGATTAATTTGCCTACAATTTTCCTTAGTATGGGATTAAACTTTTCCATCTTCATGGAGACGGGTAGACACCATCAGGCCAAGTTACAGGTCAAATCTGTGGAGAGGCGCGTTCGCTCGCTGTATGAACACATGTTTTTGAATGTATTTTTTAACTGTAAAAACACTTTTAATTGAAAAGGTGCAAACTGGATAGGTTTAATCAATGCCATACTGTAACATTCCAGGCCAATGTAATAACATCTCCATGGGGACATACATAGTGCACCTTTAAAATGTGAACAGACTCTACTTTTAAAACTTGCATCGCAAATCTTATCGAAATTCTTAGCAGAAAAATAGCAATGTGATATTCTTCCAAATCGTTCGGCCCTAGAATAGGTTTAAAAGTCTTAACCAGTGTTCAAATGTTTAGTGGTCTTCTCATACCTCGAGCTTCGTCCTTCAGTCGCTGAACAGATACAAGCAGAGACTCCTTCTCGTCCAGCTCGCTCTCCAAAAAGGCATTTCTCTCAATGGCCTGATTTAGACGACTCTCAAAGTCTTCAAGTGAGACAATCGTGGCCCTATGTAGAAGATGGAGCGGTTAACACAAAATTCGACACAGGAGGAGCAAGTGTAAAACCTTCATCAAACTGTTGTGTTGCTCTGACCTCTTGGCCCGCTCCAGGTCGTCGTTGGCCTGTTCCAGCTCGCGGACGTATTTGTGAAGCTGCTCTTTGATGCTGCGTGTCTGCCCTAAATCATCCTCCAGCATAGAGATCTGTTTGTAACTCTGTGCATACTGCTGCTCCAGTTTCTCCTGCAATGGCAAATATGTTTGTTATTGATAATAATAAGATTTACAGCGTAGGATAAGGTTTAACCGAACTCCTTTAACATCAGGCAACAGAACAATACTGTGGACTGCAAACCTGCACTATGACCCCTATACAGCTCATATCAGTAATAAAGTCAGCATTTGAGACAAGAGTGTTTAGCATAGTTAAAAGTGTATATTTTGTAAATCAGAATAAGAATCAGAAAAGGTTTTATTGCCACACAATTTACAAACTAGGAACTTGCTTCAGTGGTAAAGTTCAACTTCAAACAATGAATAATAATTGTAAAAACTATGATTCAAAATTGTGCAATAAATAGGACACCTTATTCCTGCATTTACTAAGGCATGAATAAGTGAAATTATTATAAAGTGTTACTGTTAATTTAGATTAATGAATAATGTTTGAATGAAGCGATAACCTATCCTCCCTTTACAGCTTTAGACTCAATTAAAAAGGTGCTAAAAGATTACCTGGCTGACACTTGACCTCGCTGTCCGTGGCCAACTAGGATCAGATATCCTCTTGTGTAACAAATAATCAATTACGTCCTAAAATAACCTGCGCAGAGAGGCTATAGACCGTTACCTTGAGGTTGGACATTTCATTCTTCAGTCTCTCGTTTTCAGACTGCAGGTCTCGGAGTCTGTGCTCAGCCTGACCCAGCTGTGCCTCTAGTTCAGCCTCCAACTCACGACTGCCTTCCTGAAACTCCAGCAGCTCCTCCTGGGCTTCCTGACAACTGGAGAGAACAAAAAGAGAAAATGTGTGTCAATGTATTGGTGTTCTGGTCACCATTCAATGCCCCACTGCAGAGTTTTGTTAGAACTATTGTCCTACAGAAGAATACAAGATAACAATGGCATGTTCCAGTGGCTTCAGCTTATGTTGCCTAAAATAAAGCTGTGTAATAAACTGTAGAGCTGCTTGATTACGTAAAAGGAAAATGATTATTGGCTCTTAATTTAATCAATGATTATTTGAAACTATTTTTTGTACTGTAAAATGTTTACCTGGAGGGAAATTGGTAAGGCAGATTTATTTGTAGAGCACAATTCGTACACAAGGCAATTCAAACAGGAATTTACATAACAGGAAAAATTGCATTAAAATCACAAAACACAAAGACATAAAGAATTTTTTTTAAAGAGAAGGACGCGAACAGCCACATTCTGGAAGTACTGCAGCTGTTCATTTGGAGAAGCCAGTGAGCTGTAGTCTAACCTTCTGGAAACAAATGCATGGATAAGTCTCTCCAAGTCTGGTTTAGACACTATACCTTTGATTTTGGCTATGTTTTTTGAATGGTAAAAATCTGTTGATGTTATTGAGTTTTGATCTAATAATGTTATAAAAGGTCTTTTGTATGTATTTTTAGAGTATACAATCCAGATAACGACTATCAAACTACAGCTACAATTATTGTTTTTAAAGTCGACTAGTCGATTAATAGTTGCAGTCCCATTACAAGCCTATTGGTAACTGTAGGTTATATAAGGGGTTTTTGCTTCAGGTTTTGTAAGGAAGAACAAGCATGTATCACTGAGAACACAAACCAATGTGCTTGTTATCACTTACAACAGTTCAATTCAATTACTAAAATTCAACAACATGCACAGTCCTAAACCTGGTAATATATTTGTGGCTTTTACTCATTGAATTTAACCAAAATGAGGAAGGAAGAAGTGGATTTCAATTTGTCGACTTAAACGTGCTAAATATACAGAGGTTCCGATGGTGCGGCTGCTCTGTGGCAGAAGTCTATCCATAGGAGCAGAAAAAACAGCCCTGTCATTTGTTTTATTTTGAGGCGGAAAGAGAAAGTCAAAATGTCATGGGCAGGATTCAATAATTTTGTAAAAATCACAGATGAGCCACAAGCAAAAATAAAATCTCTTATGGTTTAGATTTGTTGAATTCAGACCATTAAACTTGTTTTGAATTGTTTTAAAATAACTTATAATTATTATATTATTATAGTTATGAACTATAAACTATAATTTACTTTTCTGACTGGTTTCCCTTTTGTTCTTTGGAGCAAAATTGTCTGCCCTTTCATTATTTGACCAATTTGGGGACAATTTTCTCATTAAACTGAAATAATTTCTCTCTAAACTAATCAAAACTACTAAAATCAAGGTAGTATTTGGAACTCATGTCACTTTTCTTTGAAGTGAAAATACAGATTTGTTTCTCACACCAATGTCCTTTTTACCAAACACTTTCACAGATAATAAAAAGGTCAGGTAGGTTTTCTTACACTGCACAGATTCGCTTTTTAACAGTTCATGACACTGACATCAGCTGACTTGGGTTCACAATGTCTCTTCAGAGGAATTCATGAATCAGTTGTTGTGCTGGGGTCGTTCCACACATACCACAACCAGCAGCAGCAGCGCGAGGCTAAAGCTAAAGGCTAAAAAGAGCCGCTGTTTAAGTTTAAAGAGAATATGAACTGAGAAAACATCTGACAAATGTTTTCTCCTTTTGGACAGTCAGCTGTGGTCTGCTTCAGGGTTAAAAAAAAAAGATGCATTCATAATTGTAATAAACTGTTGTAATAAACTTGCTTATATATTATGTTATAATTAAACATTTACTATTACAACAGAATGTTTTTTTTCTGTAGAGTGTACTAATAAAGTACTAATAAAGTGTAGGAACAAAATAATTTGACAGATTTAGTAAATACTACAAGTCTTACCATTTCTTGTACTTGAGAGCTTGGGTTTTCCAGTAGTCTGCTTCTTCATCCTTTGTCGAAAATTTAGGAATCATCTCTGTGTCCATGTCAGGGCAACCTAAAAATTCAACAAGAAACAAATGTTCACTGTTAAATATCTAAGCATTGCAAAAAAATGTTTTTGTAAATCTGAACAAGCCAAGTTAAAAATATGGGCCACTGCTGCGATTCAGACATGAACAACACCACAAAAACATATCTTTGAAGTAAAAAGGACTACTCTGAAGTGGTGAGTGAGGAAGGAGAATGTTACTGGCCAGCTGTTCCTCTTTTTGCCTCCTACAGAGTCAATCTTCTCTGATCTGTGTGAGCGAATGGAGCAGATTTGAGCAAATACTTTAACACATCAGGAAACAGCCAAAGTGTGGAAGGAAATAGAACTTGTGCCGCCAGAACATCCACCGCTGTCACTTCTCACCATCAGGATACTGTGACGACCGCTTTCTACAAACTTCTAGAAAAACAATGACGCTATGAACAATATTTTTGTTTGCAGTTCCAGGCCGAGTTCCAGGTTGAAGTTCCAGGTCGGAGTTCCAGGTCGAGCTCCAGGTCGAGCTCCAGGTCAAGTGCTGTGTCTAGTTCCTGAATCTTAAACTACTTGTAGATGGAGATTTGAATACTGAGTTTATTCGCTTTACTGCTTTTGCTATAGAGTTAATTATTGTAAAAATGTTTTGCAGTTTTGTTTACATGGGTTACAGGGACATGTTTAAGTGTATTTCACATGTACTGCTAAAATAATTTATCTACAACAACCTATCTACAACAAACAAGGCCACCAGACTAAGCTGAAACCTATAATTTATCCCAAAAAAATGGCCCAACTAGTGGAGGAGTCTGTTGAGTCTAAGGGTCCACCGCTGCATTCCTCTCACATGTTGTCATAAACAGTTCCTCGGCTGTGGGCCCCTCACGTGTCCACACACACTCACAGAGGAAACCACTGACCAGAAGGACAGGCAAAGGGAGGAAAAACGCTGGAAGAAATTACTTAATATGTTTAAAGTCAGCCAGAACCTCAACTTAGACAGTAATTTAAATCTAATTTACAAAACCTTCTAAGCAAGATTTCAGTGTTTCCTACAATTTTATATTGAGACTGTAGTGGCAATCCTTTATTTACCCTTTATCACATGTTGGAGTAAATGTGTCACTTATTGCCTTTCATAATCAAAAAGGATAGCTGAAGATTAAATAAAGTTACTTCTTATAATACTACAGTACAAAGTATAAATACCAATACCAATTCTTTGCTTAGCTTGGTTTATGAGGGTCAAAATCAGACCATGGAGGGGTTAACATAGTCTCCTCTATTCATGGGAAACACAGATATGTTTTTTTTCTGTTCAGTGGTGGTGAGCTCTAGGAACATCATGATTAAAGTCACATGAATATTCCAGTCAGGAGGGAAAGCTATACTTATGAAATTCAAGTTTATTAAAAGCCAAAAAGACAATTACGAAATACATGATCCATGTATCCTTTGAACCTGTGTCACTACGACCTCTGTGTGTTTGTCACTTGCATCACTTCTAATGGGACAACAACCAGACGACCAGATAAGAATGATATATTTAGTAAGCAATCCAGCAATTATTTAATGGAGAAAAGGGAATCTACTATATACAATTCTGTGCAGACATCGTCTTATGTTGCTAATGACTCACTCTTAGTCATTTTTCAGCAGAAAACAGGTTTCCCATCTAGGAGACTGGTTTAGTTTATTTGAAGAGACAATGTTTCATCATACTAGCCAAATAAACATTTTTTTTTAAATTAAGATCTAAAAAAAATCCCTAAATAGTCTCTGGTATTCATGGTTTTAGATGTGACTGGCCTGATTCACACCCTGTCTGAGGCGACATATGATATCTGCGTGGGTTTGTGTGACAGCACGGGAATCATGGGCTTAACAACAAACACCTACTGTCAAACCATGTTAAAACCGAACTGAATATTCAAGAATCTCAAGAGGAAAAACAATTTAGGTCGATATTTAAACGCCCAAAGAGCTGCAGGCTGTAACAGCAGCCACTGCACACATATTCACAAATCCAACACAAAAACAGACTTTAAAGTCGTAAAAACGTACCTGTTCATGTCAAATTGAAATCCAGCTGATTCGTGGTGAAGTAGGTCGTTACTGACAGTCCACACAGTCGGATCAAAACCGGCCAGAGACGATACTGTCCTGAGCAAAGCCACAGAGGAGCGAGCGCACTGCTGTGTTTAGGAAATGCCAACGCGTCTCCCGGAAGCGACGTAAGATCCCGACATGGGCGTGCGCGCTGACGTACATAGGGATTACGTAAAACTGGGCAGGGCCGGGACCAGAGACTGGTACCATGGATCTGACAGAACAAACACATAAACAACAAACAAATGTAAAGTTTTATATTATATTATAGACTGTTTTGTTTATGGCCCTGGAATGCAGTTTGATGTATTGAAAATTAATTATGGGCATTTTCCATTACCCCAATTCCGAAAGGGTGAGCTATTATTTCAGATTTACAATTTAACAATTGAAATTATTATCATTTGAATATAAAATGCTAGGCCTGACTGTGTACATTTCGCATCTTTTAAATTTCTCTGTATCATTAAAACAAGGAAAATGTTAGAAAAAATATTATTTAACCGATTGCTGTGAGCAAGAATCACCATGGTAGGGGATAAATGTGGGACAATGCTTTGGAACGCGGAGACAAAAAAGGGGTTGGGAACCACGGGCCTTAAGTATCCACATGGTGGCGCATGACTGCCATGCAAAAAAAAAAAGCGAATCGATATGGCCTTCACTAGAATCATTAGCAACACAATTGGCCGTGGACTGGTGGGTCATTGGTTGAAAAATAGTGAGAAAAAATGTTAACTATTTGTGTCCAATGAGAGAGAGAGAGACAGAGACAGAGACAGAGAGAGAGAGAGAGAGAGAGAGAGAGAGAGAGAGAGAGAGAGAGAGAGAGAGGGAGCCGCAGGTGGTAGGCCCTGTTCAACTAGACTCGCCTCCTGCCTCCACCCACGGGCTAAAGTAAAGGAAACCACTGAGAAAACACACCACGAGCGTCAATCATCCACACGGGGAATAAACCACATTCCAGGTGTTTTTTGTTTTTTATTTTTTGATGGCCCTCTTAAACGCTGATCACGAGGATGGTCGAGAGTGCCCAGTGTGCTATGACAGTTTATCGGGGACTGAGAGGACGCTGAGCTGTGGCCACGTTTTCTGTCACGACTGCCTCGTTAAAACCCTGGTGAGCGTCAACTCCAATGGAAACATCAAAGACACTATAGTTTGTCCTATCTGCAGACATCTCACGTTCATCAGGAAACAAAAGGAAGCTGTGGTGTCCTTCACCGCGGACAAGGATGTGGAAGCAGCGGCGGGACAGACATTGGAGGTACCTGTGCCCCTGCCCTCCTCCTCTGCGGGGCATCAGCAGCATCAACAAGGGAGCACTTCGGGGGACAATTTACCTGTGGGCCTAAATTGGATCACTCATGCTTTTAGATGGATGTCTGAACGAGTTCGCAGACAGAGACTGGTTTGTCCCACTCATAACGCCTCACAGATTTTCATCATCAGCGCCGAGGGTCGTCCCATGGTGGAGGAAGATGCGCTCAGTGTGGTCATGACTGTGGTGCAGCCGAACAGGCGCAGGCGCAGGGTCTGCACTACGGCGCGGTGCTTGCTCTTTTTACTCTCTGTTTTTACTGCTCTTGCACTTGTGGCTGCAACATTGCCCTGGATATTGTTGGCATAGCTACGCCATATTCAGCAAGACCTGTGCCAATGTGAAACTATTTTATACGGACTAAAAAATACGCACTGGATATGTGCAATTAGTTTTAAAGATTTTGGAAACTTCCATAGTGCTTTTAATTAATTGATCATTTCCTCAATCTTTTCACTTGCTTGTCTATCACTGATGGCCTTAATAATAAGAATGTCTTTTGACTTGGCCATTCTCCAAACTTGTTTTGTTGTCAGTGCTCTTGCTGCACTATTTGTAAACCAAACAAATACTCCCCAAATCTTACATAACATGCAATGTGTATTTATTTCAAGTTATTCTGAGACTACAGGAAGGCTATGTAGCTAAATAAAATTATTTCGATGGGAACCCTTCTCAACCATTTGTCCAGTAAACTTTTTAATATGCAGTAACACACATGGTTTTATTGTAACCTGCTGCTGCCACTTTGTTGTTGGATACCCAGTTTCCAAGCAGAGGACAATAGCTTATGTGACAAAAAAATGCCCTAGTTTGTTGTACTTTTTTAGAGGTGTTAACACGCTCTACTTCAGTCAATGTTAAAGTTAAAGTTTTCCAAAATATTTGCAAACTTGTGCCTAAAGTCATGCTTAAACCTTGTCAGAAATAATTAATGCAGTTGCTTGTCTAAAGGAGATATTCTATAGCAGGGATGCCGCTGTAAGGAGATACAAGACTACAGCATTGGATTACACCACTGCTGTCTACTATTTGCCTTGTTTGTTAGTGGTGAATATGCCAGTGACTTTCAACACGGTCTGAAAATTACATTACATAAGGCACTGATTCATGAAACGAATTTGTCTTTCATAGAAACAGCTTTGATAGTGTTCTCCCATCTTCTTAGTAAATATACCCACTCCTAGTTTCCTTGCATGGTAACTGAAGTCATCTTGCTGGTCCAGTCATACAGGTTACATTCGAAGAGGTTGTTGTCGTGTGGTTTCTGTGAATGGAAGGGTAGCTGTGATTTGTCATTGATTTGTTGGTTGTTGGGAATGTAGGGGAAACGTAAACAGTAAAAAAGTAAAAAGATCAAAGGAGAACAGCTTATTAAAAATGTAGACTTTAATATATATTTATTCTTGACATTCTGATCAGATTTGCAGGTATAGGCCTCACAGTACACAAACTGTGTTCCACTTGATATGCTAAGCAGAGGCAAATGAATGGATGGCATGGTGGGCTCAACAAGCAGCGACTTCATATTCAGTACACTAGTGAAAGCAGAAGGAGGCAGTACATCCACACACATCACCCACTCCTGTCCGTATTGCTATGAAAACCCAAACAGGACCATTCAAAGAAATCCCCATCCCCTACACACAGTCCTTTGTTGATACATTGTTAACCCTTGTACAAACCCTACAAAGACAGTGTTTGACACAAATGTGGAATACAAAAAGTTTCTCTAAATGCATGCATTGCACATCCTTTTTATTTTAAACTTTTCCCAAAATGTAAACAAATGATGTTTGAATGGTGAAGTGAGGAGAATATGCCCTAATGTATACACTCAATATTCTTATCTATTACTAAAAGTTAAACAATGCAAAATGAAATTGTAATTTATGAAATACAGGGTACTTTATCCCTGCAGAATCATTGTGAATTCAATACATGCTTTCTGGTAGATAAAGCATTACATGCCAGCAGGCCATAAACCTTGTTTACCTTTTTAAATAGGATTGTTTGAGTAAAGTCACATTTGGTCAACACAAAAAGACACCTCCTCAAATGCATGGCCCCAACAAATACAAGACCATTATATATAAGCCTGTTTGTAAAATGATTAGTGAGGCTAAATGTTGACACACAATTATCATCACAACTATCAATGTAATAGGCAAAATAATTGTATCTTTAGTTACAGAAAATATCAATTTGAGATTTTTTCCAGTTCAAGTGAATGCATTTAATTGGTCATAAGATTAAAAGTCTGTGTGCCAGAAGAGGTTCTGTGACATTGTAACTGCACTTTAAAAAACATGATCAGTGTCTGCAGCACATTTGAAAAGGAGTTTGATTATTCTGGATCAGATCTTATTTACTTTTGAATACACTATTCTTCATCTTTAGTTCAAATCATAAATGTCCTTAACATAACCTTCCAATAATCTATTAAGAGTTTTACACACAAGAAATAAAGTTGGAAATTACAGGATAAGAAACAAACAAACAAAAAAAACTTTGATGAGGTGTCTCTGCGATTGCTGCAGCATCTTTGTAACCTGGTATTTAAGTGAAACATCACAAATACTGAGTTTGTGCAGGACCAAAAATAATGTGATTATTTTATCAATATATTTTCCACACATGATAAATATCAGCACATATATTATCGTATATTCCAGTTAGTCATAGACTCTTCATCTCAGATTTATATACATCAATGTATGTACAGGTTTTTGTATTTACACACGGGGTCAAAGGTCACACAACCTGAAGCACTTAAAACAAGATAAAGATTTATACAAACCTAAAGGCAGTGGTGTCCTTTATCACCAGTCTGAGTCCTGGACGCAGGACGTATTCTGCAAGGAGGGTGTCTGACACTGCCATTTTGAGCCCCTTGGCACCAAGACTTTTAGGCTTCATGTGCAATGTATCTGTCTATTTAGAGAGTAACAGTTCAAAGTTCACAATAACATTCTTTTATAATGTGCTGGTACGTGGTGATTTTAGATGTTAAATGATGTGCAGGGCAACGTAAATAAACTTTGTGACTGAAGCAAAGTACACTAAATAGTAAAACATAACCTCATGACCAGGGACCATCTTTGGGTCTTGGTGAGATGTGCACAAAGCTTGTATATTACCCTGTGAGCAAACACTGACCACTATCCACTCACCCTGTAGGCCCAGACTTTCGCTGATCTCAATGGTAAATCTTTGTCATGTGGCCATTCGAAAGCACATTCTGATAAGGCAAACATAAAACACTTACGAAAAGGCAGACCACTCTTGGGAAAAAAATTATTAACTAAAGCGAAGTGGTTAAATTATTCAAATACTGGTCTGTAATCCAGTCTTTCCAATAAAAGGCAACTGTTCCTCCACAATGGCATTTGTGTGTGTGTTGTAGTCATGCATGTGGACAGTGAGCTATAATACTGTATCTTTGCTGTCTAGCAGATGTGCAACAGGTTAGGCAGGGCTCAGGTGGGCATAGGTGAGGCCAACTGTTTTCCATCAGACCTTGGTCGCGATAGTAAGCAGGGTGTACAGGATTAGAGGCGCTGAAAGCTGTTAGTGTCATAGAGTGGTACTCTGGGGCTCCTCCTCAGCCACAGCATCCCTTTCTGGAGAGTCTGTCACTGCCATGGACCGCCTGCAGGGGGCGCCGCTGAACTCATCGATGAGGCTGTCCAGATTGACATTGATGGAGGGGATTTCATAATTGAAGATATCTAATGGTGAGCATGTGGGGAGGATGATGAGCAGAATGGTGAGAATGGAGATGGCATGAGAAGGGCAGATGACAATGACAATGAAGTGTAAAACGGAAGAAAGCAGAAATTATATTAATATTTTTGGGTTTGGATTTATGACAAGTGGTGTATGATTTCTGACCTGGTTGGAGGAATTAGTAGATCATATGTGCTTCATATTCTACACAGGCTGTTACCAGTGTATTCAAGTCATTACAGTGTGATATGTGAGTTTTCAAAATACATGAAATTCACTGCACAAAGACACATAACTCTTTACAACACTGGCCGAGTAAACCAACACAGAGGCAACAAGATGTTTGATGGCACCAAAAGACACCAAGTAAGAACCAAAATCCATCTTAGATATTTTTTTGCATTGAAACATTTATACTAATTGCTGCTTTAGTATTTGAAGCAGCAGGCTCAGGCAGACTATAGCTCCTGTGTAGGAATGAGATGAGTGAGGCAGCGTAATAATAAAGTGCAAAGGTTATTAAAGCAATGAACCTGCCAGTGTAGGGGGTTTACCTGGTCCCCCTAGACTAGAGACAGGGCACGTGAGGGGGGTGTTTGCCGCTTAGATACTAGCTCAAAAAAGCAGAAGGATCTTAAGAACGGACCTTACACTGTACGGACAATGTGAGCGCTGGGTGGTGCTCTCCAGGAAATCCTTCAGCCATGCACTGTTTGAATAAAATCTGGAATTTTCAGATATGATCTCAATTGTGAATGATATGTCCCACGTGGCAGGCTGCAGGAGGTCCAGAGGCAGCCACACGGAGATGCCAGGCAGTGAAATGAAGCGCATGGGGCGGGGGCGGTCTGGCTTACCCTAAAGTCCCCCTCACATTTAGCCCACATTGAATCCCTGGCCTCATACGGCTGCAAGGTACACAATAGTAGCAGGGGGACAAGAAAATAATGAATGTAACAGTGAGATAAGGTACGTATTGTCAGAGCAGCTAATTATCACACATTATGGAGTGTAATGTTTGGGACCTAGGCTCCACTCCTGCTACTGCACTGAACAGACCGGACTGTGTGTGCGCGCTGTAAGCTGCTGACCTACCTCTGCCGAGTGAGGGTCTGGGTAACACAGATAAACAGAGAGCACAAGATGAGTCGAATGGCAACTCCAGTACAAGCAGGACAAGCTATGCTTCTCTGATGTTTCCACATTACCCAGAAACATCGATCACAGAACACAAGCAATGGATACATAGGTCCAAACGGCTTTTCTTACAAGTGCACAAAAGTTGAGTATTGCACAGGTATCATTCAGACATCTGTGTCTAAAAGGCAACTTGAATTAATTTTCAGTGACAGTACAGTATGTGTTAAATCTATAGTGAGTCCTACAGAGTCAGTCCTACACCCGCCCACCATCTCCATTGGGTAGAGCCACAGCGAGTCTTAGCGTGGGCCGCTGCAGCCCCCCCTGTGGTGGGGGTGGCGGGGGTGTTGTTGCCATGAGGTGAAGATTACCTGTGGACATGCTCTCTCCAGGTGACAGGCCATCCATCAGGCCCGGCTCCAAGGGCTGTGGGGCAGAGCTGGGTCCAATGAGTCCAGGGGGCACTGAAGGGGGCTGGGGGGGCGGCAGGCTGGGTCTCTGTCGGGGTTTAGGAGCTGGTCGAGACTTGGTGAGTGTTCCTGTCAAAGAGGGCGGGGACGAGAGAGAATGTGGTCCTCCGAGTGGGGTCTGTCCTGGAGAAGAGGGGGGCAGCGGCCCTGGAGGACAGCTCAGTCCGTAAGGAGAGGGGGTACTGGGAGGGGTAGGAGACAAGCTGACTGGTGACGGCTGACCCGCGGACTGGTCAGGCATTCCACCAGACTGAGTGTATGGGACTTTGGGAGGCACTGGGGCCAGTTTCTTAGAACCTGAGCACAAACAGAACTTCAGATACTACACTAATTGTTTAAATCAAAGATCAAACCAATCCGAACCTTTGCGCAGAGAGTGCGGGCTGTGCTCTGTAGAGTGGGGGCACTGGCTGCTGCTCTGGGGACTACAGTTAAGAGGAACTGTTGGAGTCGCCACCTGGATGGCTTTGTGTCCAATTACAGGGGAGAGCTCCTTACTCTTCAATGAACTGAAACAACAAGTTTATGTTAGCATCAGGAGTTGTATAAAGTAATCATATAAGTCAACCACCATTACCATCAACATCATACACCACGGATTGCCTAACAATCTAAAAACTAAACACACTGTGTCAATGGATTTGCCTGAAGCATTTTTGCTCAAAATTTCAAAAAGGTTATTCAGACCATCAACTGAATTGATTTTATCATTGCACAATAGCTTTTACTGGATTTTGAATTAAAAAGTGGGCCATAAAATAAGTGTGATATTTCAGTGTCCTGATGTGATTCACGCTGTCCAGTAGATTGATAAACCAATGACAAAGTGTCACCCCTATTACTGTTGCAATAAAGCTAAAGTCAGTTTTGATACTAGGAAAAGGCCAGACACTTCAATTTTGATACAATGACATAAAAAACACTCTTTCAGTGTATGTTAATGTTAGGTCTACTTTTGTCATATTTATGTATCTTTTTTCAGTGCTGCAGTATCTAGGTTTGATCGATAGAATCGATAGAATCACTGCAGATCTGTCCAGAACCCCCCCAAGCTCAGTGGGCTGGATTCAGGTGTGGGTCTTGCAATTTATTGTAATGTGTCACTTTTATCATGGAAAAAGAAAGTACCTGTTTCACGGTATAAGCCATATTCAGTTGCTAGGCAACCGGCTGAGAATGCCTGGACAACGCGAATGCTACAGATTGTGAGGTACTGTGTGTCAGCTGAAGGGGGAGGGAGAACGAACAGAGAAAAACAGCAGCAGCGCCAGGCTGCTCCACTGTAGGCAGGGGTGTGTAATATTTACCTAGTCAATCTCGGGGGTCCTCTCTCTCTGGCACTTGGACAAGCGGCCCATGGAGGTGGCGGGGGTGCAGATGAAGGAAGGCTAGGGGGGTTACCAAAGGCCTGATCGTGGCGGGTGAGGACCAGGGGCGTTTTGATGTACAGAGGTGACGCGCTTGTGTCTAGTGGTGGCGGGGCATGTGGCACGTCACCAGGAGGACTGTGCTTCGCAAAGTGCAGACAGCTGGGTTTGGGGTTTGAATTGATATCAAGTGAAGAAGAAGAGGAAGAAGATGAGGAGGAGGGGGGCGGGGCTGGGGGTGTAAAGCCAGACCAGCGCAGGGGAGCTGGAGGCGATCCAGGGGGCTGAGACTCTGGACCAGGTGCCACTGGACGGGCACAAGGCGGGGGTTTGGGATAGAAGTGGTGCGTCATACTGTGGCACGAAGACATGGGGTAAGGTGGGGGTGGCCGCTCCTCCCCCTGTGGCGGGTGAGCATGAGAGGTGTCCGGCCGATTGGGTAACACGTGATCTGAGCTGTAGATATTAAAAGAATAGACAGCAGAAAAAACAGCTCCAGTGACTGAACAGGGAGAGCCGTAAGCTGGTTATGACCAGGATGTTACTGTTAGTTGGCCCATGGTCACCTTAGTGTAAATACATACAAGCACAAAGAAACAGCAAAAGAAGGATGTATTGCCACAAAAAACAAGGTGTGCGGGGGTTCCTTTGTGCTCATCTTGTGTCTGCACACTGCATGGAGCTGAGAGGATCGGAGCCAGCACTGGGCAGCCCAGTTGTTCAGCTGACATTGTTATCAGGCTGAATTGATGACTAAATGTCTCCCTATGCTGCATATGGAAACCCTATCTGCTCTCACCCTATGGACTTGTTTGCATTGCAGGTCCTGCCATCAGCCCAGAGCAGTGTGAAACAGACGCAAAGCCCTTTCATTGGCTGAAAGAGCAACAGAAGAGGTGGGGGAGTCAAGCCAGAAGCTACATTATCTTGTGTTTGCCACACAGGCAGAGCCAGCAACTATGAGGTGAATTATCATATGTTTAGCAACAATAATCAAACCATAGCAAAATGGCAAAAGGTAGATAAAAAGAAGCTGGGAATGCCAATCAACATCAAAATGATGTTAAAAAGGCATGCATGCTTGCAAAAAGCTGCATACTGAAGCACACTCCGAGTAGAATGCAGTGTCCAAAAGAGGACTGAAACTCCATACAATGAGGCTACAATTAGCCAAAGTGACAAAAAGAAAACCAAAAACAGGGTGCAAAAGAAATGAGAGAAAATAAATTAAAGCTTTTTTTCTTTTTTTTTTTGCAAATTAATAAAGTACGACTAATAAAGCGCAGAAGGATTGTTGTATAAAGCTGAAGAGGAGATGATGGTGATGGTAATGGCAATTTACACAAGCCTTAGCAATGGATATCAGGTATAACCCACGGTCACGTACCAGGCCCGGTCGCTTAGTGGAGGTGTGGCAGAGGGCGATGTTACAAACTCGCCGGGCTGTTCAGGGATCAGTGAGTCTGCGGAGGACCCTGGAGCAGGCATGCCTGGGGGAGTGGATGATGTCTTTCTTGACAATGTGGAAGAGCCCTTACGAGAAACCCAGGTGGTGTCCATCACCCTCACGCCCATGCTGTGATAACAATACAATGTCACATATAATTTATGTATTTCATTTAAAGTGAAAGAGGAAGAAGAAAATGAAAGCTACAATTACCTTTGTATTTTCCTAATGCTGCATTAGTAGGAAGAGAGAGGGAAAGGAGCAAGACATGAAAAGTGATGGACTTAATACTTCACAATATTAAACAAAAAAAATGTGGACTATATAATTAGTTAAATACATGAAGAATAATGTTTAAAATTTTTTTGATCAATTCTTTTTGCATTTGAGTGTTTTTTTTTCTTTGGAGAATATCACACCCAAAACTTCTAATATCATATAATCATAACATAAAATGTCTGCAAGAGACTCAGTGTAGCTCAGAAATACAGAGAGAAGTCCAATGTATTGGTGCTAGTTAATGTAAAATTAGTGTTTGCAGTGAATTTTGTAATGACTCAGGACAGGTGACGAGCTCACCAGACTGAGAGGGAGGAGCAAGTGTGGGAGGAAGAAAACCAACTGAAGGAAACCACTCTGTTGCTACAGAAACAACGTCAATCAAAGCTATTCATTTTCCAATAATCTGTTTAATTATGTTGCTGTTGTAAAGAACAGTACAAAAAACTAAGTATTGGTTGACAGCCTATTAACTGTTAAAGGAAAAATCCCTTTTATACTGCTCTGGATTAGGTTGCACAAACCAGGCAAATTTCTCCTAAAATGACCCTAAAAATCAAACAGACTTTTTTAGTCCTCTCAAATACAAATTCAAAATCTGTGTGTGGAGGTGTAATGAGAGAAAATACAGGATCACAGACTCTGCATTAAGTGGGAAGAAAATGTTAGCACTTGGCACCATACCCATCCTTCTTGTAAAATTCAAGCATCATGTTGTCCGTGGCAACGCTCAGTGGGCGACGACTTTGGTCGTGCGGCTGTTTGCGTTCTGATTGGTCCATGTCAGGCGAGGGCATGGAGCTGTAGTTGGAGTTGTGGTTGGTGTGGACTGGGCTGCCGTAGCAGCCGGTTAGGTTGAACTCAATTTCTGAAATGAAGTAGAAGCAATATCAGTAAAATATCCTGTGTATAAATATGTTAAATACACAACACCACAATTTTGTTTAGCAATGACTATTCCCTAACGCAGAGGCGTCCAAACTATTTTCCCTCAGGGCTGCATACTGAAATATAAAAGTAGTGAAGGGCCACAGACTGGTGGTCAATATAGTAAATCATACTGTGGTTAAATGTGGTTTTATCTCATGTACCACCACACATTATTTCAGTCTTAGAACCTTAATATCACGTCTGTCTCACATGTTAGATATGAAGGTTATAATGGCAGAGGATTTAAAACATGGAGGAAAAATTAGCCCACATCTCAGAATAATGTGGGCTAATACACCAGTTAGTCTGAGGGCCCAAAAAAATTGGTCCATGGGCCACATTTGGCCCCTGGGCCATAGTTTGGACATCCCTGCCCCACTGTGTATAAAATCTAGATTTTTAGACATTCCAAAACAACAGAACCAAATGACAAGCCTGGAAATGTATGACTGCCAAGATGGGTAAATGCAACAAGAAAAAAATACTAATTCTGCTCACCTCCAGGGAAAAACCAATCAGCATGCTGAATAATGGGTTCAATAATGCCAACTATCTGCAGGGACACTGTCGTCATCATCTCTGTCATGTTCCTGGAAAAAATACAAGCATGAAATAAGCATTTTTATTTACAATATATTTATTCGACGAAAACTTTAAAAGCTTACGGTTCAGTGTGCGTCCACAGCAAATTAGGGCCAAGGACAATCGCCATGTTTCCCGGTGTCATCTTGTTTGACTCCTGATATTCACTCAGCTTGGCCAGGAATTTAATTAAATATCTGCAGAAAATGAAATAATGAAAACATAAGAAGCTAAGCTACTGAGTATCTGAATGGTTAATCAAAGGTCAAGTTACTGACCTAAAATTGTTCAAATTATCGGTGGGAAGTTTTTCACAAGTTGACATCAGTGCTTGTAGTCTCTTGTCCATATCCTGAATGCTGAAAAACAAGTGTGTTATTTTTATGAGAGTCCAGTTGAATATCAGTGTTTTTCATTTTGGCTGCGCACACTCGTCAGGACAGGTTCACAGCCAGTGGCATAATTTCACAAAACCACTATAATGAGAAAACAGCAACTCACTTGGACGCCTGTATCCATTCTTCATAAAGTTCAGTGGTCATTAGTGGCTCAGGGAGTTCGCGGAGGTATGATTTTAATGCCCCTGTGGAATAAGACACAGCAAAAATAAATATTTGGAAGACTGCACTGGCAAGAGTCTTGAAAAACAGGACTACGCTGTGTTCTTGGGAAAGCTGGTTAGTACTGTTGCCAGACTCATTGCTATACTCAAATAGCCTTCTCGCAAATAATTATTGCTGGTATTCCATTGAATACCTGAACAGGAAATTTTGGATAATAATTTTAAACTAAAGTTACAACAATTTGAACGTAATGTGAATCAATTAAATATTACAATTAATTAACAAACCAAACATACTTCAATAAATGATTGTTACCAAGTGTGCACAGACTAGATATAGCCCTCTGCTGCATTTTATACACATAATATGGCAACACAGTGTAACAAACACATTACTCCAATCGGATTATAGTTTTTGTAGCTATAATCCATCATATTTATATTTGTTCAATCCAGATTTTCATTATTGTGCATTGTCTCTATTAAATAGATAAATACAAATACTAAACATTGTCACTCTTTCGTGGTTTGTCACTTTTTCTCGATTATGGTTGTCATAGCTATGCTCCTGGGAAACAAGGAGTATTACTTTTTAAAGAATATTCCATGCATTATCGTATGCCTTAAACAACTCCACTGTGCTTCAATGCATTTATTTCTCTATCTTCTGTTGTTTGGTAATAATGTGCAGAGGCTTGTTGTTATGGCGATAGTCTCTGAACGAGTCACTTCTGTGGGTGTAGTTCACCTGCTATGGCGTGTGGATCAGAAGAGTACTCCTGCACATCCAGAACCCCACAGTCCAGAGAGGCCTTCAGCTTCTTCAGCTTCGATGCAGAAGGTGCCACTCTGAAGAGACCCTACGTGGATTTAAGAGAATACATTACGTATGAGAAAAAATGTGTACATATTCTATGAATCGGTCGATGGGGTCTTAGTCGACCAACATTTTTGTTAGTCAACTAATTATTTGATTTAACAGCAAAAACAAGTAAATGAGTAATGAGTTAGCTGAAGATTTAGGAGTGAGTTTAGTCTGACATATATGTAAATCTAACAAATAAATACACTGTTTACTAGTACTTTTCTGTATAAATAGTGAGACACGTATAGTTTTGATATATTTTTGCCACACTTTATCAACTGATAAATATATATACCTATCGACTAATCGACTAATTGGTTGATAGGGCAGGTCTTTAGTAGACCAAGGATTTCTTTAGTCGACTACAACCCTCGTATATATATACATACATACACACACACACACACACACACACACACACACACACACACACACACACACACACACACACACACACACACACACACACACACACACACACACACACACACACACACACACACACACACACACACACACACACACACACACACACACACACACACACATATATATATTTTTTTAAATATTTATATTTATGTATATATTAAGTATCCTGATATCCAAGAAATATGTTAAAACATGTCAAGTATTAGTTGAGGTTTAATTATCAAACAAATGTGATATGTCTGTAAAACTACTCAAAAAACAGCAGCAATATTGCCATATACCCTTATAACATCCTTATACAAAACAATTACATTTTGTTGTTTTGTTTTTTTAAAAGTATTTCATATAAACGATATACTCAATATTCAAATTTGCATATTTTAAAAATAACATTCACAATATTGCCAACCTCTTGTGACTATAGTACATTAGTATTATTCGATATAACCAAGTCTACATGAGGAATCAGACTGGGTTCACACTGGGCTGAAAATGGGCTCAAACTGGGTTCCAACTAGGAACGAAATGTGAACGCACCCTAAGTCTCCACCTTTTTGGATCTTACTCCCAATACTAAAGATACTATTCCCAGATTTTATATGATTCTTTTCAAAGAGCCAAAGAATTAATTCCATGCTTAAAAAAAACCAAAAAAAAACCAGCATATTATTTGATTAACAATTTATTAGTGTCTCATTACTATTATAAAAATATACTATGACAAAATAAAATAAAATCTTTCATATAATGTACTATATACTGTCTTATAAACAAATGAAAATCTAGATTACCTCCTCTTGCATGCCACACTCCAGCAGCATAGTGACACACGCCTCGATAGGAAAGGCAATTTCTCTCCCACTAATGTTCAGGTGCTCTTCTAGGGGCTTGCCATACGACGGCTTCTCTACCCACGCCTCTGTAAAAGACGACACAACCTGGAATCAGACAGAGTCTGGCATATTTTGACTTGTCGGTTAAAATTTATCATTATTACTTTCAGAAAATATTTACAAGCCCACTTTTGAGGTCAAATGAAAAGCAATTACAGGTGGATATGGCATCTCTGTGTTTGTTGTTCTTGTGTGTGACTCACCCTGCTGCGCTTTAATCTGGGGCAGAATACTGTGAAGAATCTCTAATGATTTCCGATGGTATTCGGCCTGGGTTTCTATCAACTGGGAACAAAAAAGGTTTCAAAACAGGTTTCAGATATTACAATAATAATGCACTGACTTTGTTTACCGTCTGGAAGTAGTTTGCATAGTCTATTTCTTTGGCCACAAAATTGTACATGTCTGCTGACAACTGATCCTGAAAGAGAAAGAAAAGTGACTAGTTACATTATTTAATGCAGTTAATATATTAACTGAGTTTCGTGAGCAGGACCACGCCTCCGCCACCATCTCTGGGCCACACCTCTATTTCCCAGAAGCCTTCTTATACCAGCATAATGCCTCACTCACCGGTTGACTCTGTTCTCTCGACCCACCCTTGCTCCCCTTCTATATAACCTGCTTTTTTCAGCATCCAGTTTCCTAAAGGAGGGTCCCAAATCGGCTGGGCAGATCACCGAGGCGGAGCCCCCACACCCCACCCAGCCATGGAACATCAGCATCTCTCAGTTCAATATATAATTCTTATTTGCATATCTTTGCGGTGGCATGGTCCTTGCTAATGAGTTAAAATGTATTTAGGTTATGTTTAAAGATCCACTATGTGACTTTTATGATGGAGTGTGCCACCTGCTTGTTGCTTTTGGCATGTTTTTCAAGGTATTTGTGAGCAATAAAAACAGATAATTGGATAAATGCAACATTCATAAGTTTAAAACCATTCTGGTTCTGGTTTTGGTTGATTAATCAGCAAACACCAACTATTTATCACTCGGATGAGAAAAGAGAGAATCCGTGATGTTATAGTTTTGCCAGATGACTTTTAAGGGCGTCCAAAGTCAGGCTCAGAACTACATTGTTGATAGTTGGACAGTGCGTGGAAAAAAATTGTTTTTATACTGGGTCGTGTTTGGTTTTAAGGTCCAATACTTGTATGGATTAGATCTGGTTTGGTTGTTGCCATGCTGTGGAACTTTTCAGAAAAGCATACTCATGGAGACAAGCAGGTGCCGAACACCAGAAAGGAAGCTGCAGTTGTAGTAGTAATAGAAGGATACTTTTTCTTCTTCTGGTTAGATACTGCATAGGTATTTATAGAGGTGTAACTCCATGTGACTGACCCTGCAGATCTCCATTCGGGTGGCGGCCTCCTCCATCTCCTCTCGCAGAGACTCAGACTTGGCTCCAGGCTGAAGTGTGCTTGGGTGACTGGACGACTTTGACGACTGCTGAAATCTGTAAGAAAGTGAAGGACTATCTTAGACGATGGTTTCACTTATATTGTAAGTATTATTTTTATCCCAAACATCTCTCCATAACTTCCCTCACCTTGTACGTGCAGAGTCCATGTCCAAAACAAGTTTAGCTAAGTGTTTTCTCTGTTTCTGGATGTTGGGAATATCCACCTTGCAGAAAATACACATAATACAAATTTAAAAATATGAAATTGCATAATAAATAAATGTAATTTCGAATTTCATTTTAAGCAAACATTTTGGCCTTCCAGATGTGATTCCTCTGAATATTCTACACAGAGGAATCTTGTTTGGTCCCTCAGCCATTCACAGCGATTGCCATATGACAATTTTCCCATCGACCTTCCATAAACTGTTTTGATACAGTCTGACTGTGGCTTGTAGCGCTCACCTCAGCAAGCACATACAGAGGCTCCACCACATCTCTCTCTATCTGAAACTCAAACTGGATCAGCTCCTGGGCCAACTTCTCCTCTGTTTCTCCACATATCTTCAGCATCTTCCTGTTCATTTATAGACAAATACAAAGACACACAGTACAATTACAAGACATCCAAAAGTCAAAACCTCCCCAAAGCAAAAGACATATTATGCTTTTATTTATGTATATGTGCTCTATGACATAAGTGGATCATTGTATTTTAAACATTTTAAATTGCAATATTGATCTGAAAACAACTTAACAAAGGAAACATGTTTGCTGATTTCCCATTCAAAATTGCAGCGCTGTAAAAGGCATCACAGCAAAGTAGTCGATTTTTAACATTTTTGCCAAAATGGCTACTCGATGCTGGTGAACATACATGCAACTCAACTTTGAGTGAGTTATTGTTGAGGGGAAACCATTATGACATGGTTAAAAACTATACAAAGTTTTAAAACAAATAACACTTACCCTAATAGAGAGTCATCTCCCAACACTGCAGCCCCTTCAACCAAACATTGTGCTAAGACTGTAAGCGGTAGTTTTTTCTAATAATGTACAAAGATGAAAGAAAAACAATTAATTACATTTGAAATTAAAATGAACATTTGTATCCAATATCTTATGCTAAACTAATGGGACACTCACTGAGGGGGACTTGACAGACCTCTTCTCCAGGTCGGCCCCCTGCTGGCCCTGCAGACACGCTGTCAGCTTCTTATGGGTGCTATGACTCACTTGCTTGACTAGATCCAGGCGCTTCTCCACCTGCAACAGCACACACATCTTATTTACCCCCAAGACTGTTTTCACCCGGCTTAATAACATCATTCACACCTGTTAAATGAGTCTAGTGAGAAAAGCGAAGGTGATAATTGGTTTCATTTAATCTTCAAACTCATTGTGTACAGTGTGGGTGGATATATTACTGTTTCTCAGCTCACCTGTAAGAGGTCTTCACTCAAGACTTCTGTTTTTTCCGCCCTGCAAACAAAGGATGTACAATACGAGTGGTTAGGCAAGACAGGAATTTGTAAAGCACTATTTATACATGCAGAAGAGTTTACAAAAAGGAATTAAGTTAAAATAATTCAAAATTTAACAAATATTTAACAGTACATTTTAATAATAAGTAGACAAGACAAGTTCTCTATCTTGCAGCATGAAAGGTCATGAGCATACAATGCAACGTATCCACCACTACTTTTAGGACAATTATATTCTGTCTTTCTCACTTCTGATACATGCTTCATTCACTTTCACCACACGCTTGAGTGTGGGTTAAAATCATCCAAAACTCTCTGTGGATTATGTGGGTGGCCTTCCCAATCTGTTCTTATCCAATGTATTATTATTGATGAACTCCGATGCCAAAACACTCACAGCACAGCAGGACCTAAAGCAGAGGCCACTTGATCAAATGTGGCCCGTCCCACTGGGGAGCACTATGTCCCACAACGAGAGTGAACAGACTGGGGACTGAGCCAAGTACTGGAGGACTAGCAGCGAGGCAGATAAAACTACTCATCTGGAGCAGTCAATGAGGCATCTCTGTGTTACTTATGCCATCAGCAGCTTGACTCGCAGTAGTACTTGTTCAGCAAAGTACTTCCAAACTACAATTTCACAAAAAGGGAAAAGTAGGCTGCTTGCTGTTCTAAGCAAGTCTAAAGTGTTCTGAATCAGATCAGTCTGTATATGTTTTTAGTATAATTAATTAATAACCTTACACAATACATAAGGATGAGCACACAACATTTTTGCAATTGTGCGATGACACTGTTGTTCAACCTTACCAATTACATTGTCACACTTGCTCAAATCTGGGCTGGGCAAAATGGTGATACAAATCTAATCACGAACTCATCCCTGAGACAATCTGCTATTTTTGGGAAATCATCATATTCTGATTCACTATTTCTCTATTTAATGCAGCTGTCTGTTCAAACACAGACACTTTTCCCCACCCACTTCTCCAATTCTTTAGCCTCTCAAGGGCTCTTAGTAAGAGACAGCAGGATTTAACCAATCACAGTGAAGTGTGAACTTTCAGAATGAGCAGATTACTTTATTTACCTCTTATAACCAATAGAAAAGTGTACATACAATGTGATTTGACTCCAAATAAATTGTGAAATATATTTTTTTCCTATATCACCCACCTCTAGTCCAGTCCCGCTGACCCTGTAGCTTTTCCCTAAAGGCTCTCACACACTTTACTCTCTTCGTTTCCTTTTCCTGTCTGCACAAACTCTTCCGGCCATTGTGCCCTTGACCCAGTCACTGCCCAATGGAAATAATGATAATTTTCTATTATTTATCTCAAAACCAAAGTACATTTTCCATTTCTATTGACCACAGGGACAATCTTGTGGTCATTGTTGTCTTATAGAGTGTAGCACTTCATATACTTCACCGCCAACACTCTTACAGTGAAGGTCTGACAGGTGCTATAAATGCAAGTTTAAAATGTAATGTTATGTGCAATTGTTGTAAATTACTAGCATATTTAACCTCAGTGCTCAGAAGTTAATGAAGGGACATGGGAACTGGGTCAAAGTATGATGTATCTAATCACAGCCAGCCTCCTGGAAAACCGCTCAGTGAGCCAACAGGAAGTAGTTGTGGATATGCACTTTTGCATAAAATGAGCAATATGAAACAGGAATCTAATGCAATTTAGCTAACTCTAAATGGATACGTACAGAAAGCATAAACAACTAAGTAAAACTACAAATAAAAAGTAAAAATGTGTTTCCAAGTCTTGAATTGTATTGAAGAGTTTTATACGAGTATTATTTGTTCACTCCAGTTACTCTCACAAATGGAAGCCTGGCTAATTAGTTAAGTGTCTTGCCCAAAGGCACAATTCCAGCTGCTAAAATGGCACTAAAGACCCTTGCTCGCTCAGTTATTGTTAATTTTTGCATTGCTTTGTATCTCCATAAAACAGTAAGACATCAGTATGTAAAGCAGTACTAAATATCTCTTTTACGGAGGAGGTTTGCATTGCAGCTGTGAGCCGGTCATTGTCAGCTGGTTCAGACAAAACCCATGAGGGACGGTAGAGCCGAGGGACCCTAATTGGAGGGAGACAGGACAGCAGCTCAGCAGTGATATGTGAAACACCAGTCAGACTCAGAGTGGCAGAATGAATTAGCAGAATCAGAATCAGAATCAGAATCAGAATCAGAAACTGTTTATTGCCATTGTCAGTGAAATTCACAAACGTAGGAACTTGCTTCGGCGTAGGTGCAACATAAAGCAAAGGATAAAATATAAAAAATATATAAAAAGGCATGCATAAAATTAAGAATAAAATAGACTAAGATAGACTATATACAGAATGTACAGTTGGCAATTAACCTATCAGGCTCTAGTCTGTGTGATACAAAGGCAAACATTTTTAGTCTCCAATACAAAAGCATAATATTTTTTATTTACATTTATATGCATATGATATCTGACTACAAATGCAATCACTGGATCACTGGCTAAGAAGAATGTCTAAATATTTAATGTATCTCAAAGTAGAAAAAGCTGGCCATTTAATAATAGCTAGCCATTTCTTACTATACAATATATAGATGAGAGAATGACAGAAACATAACGATGAATATAATTTATTATATTATTTATTCCTTATTTTCCTTATTGATTTCAACAATAAGGAAAAGGCTCAATACTCAATGCTGATTAAGAAGCCATAATTAAGCCTAAGTCACGATAACAAAATCTGAAGGGCTATACATTGCAAATGAAAATATTGCGGTAACGACAACACTATTAATACTAGCTAAAAAAGAAAGCTAAAGTTCCCCACTAATGTAGAGAACATCTTTTACATCTATCATAGAATGGGAAGTCGATATTGTATTCTCGTGACAGACAAAAACACTGATTTTGTTGTTGTTGACGATGTGGTCTTACACTAGTTTTATTGAGCCAGAGTAGACCAAAACTATTTTAGAAAGGTCAAAATTAATTCAGTTAATTCATTAATTAAGTCATTTCTTTCAGTATCAATGCTCGCTCAAATGTGTTTTAGTATCAATCTGAATGTCTTTCTTTAAGCACTCAGAGAACTATGCAATCATTGGATCGGAGGCGCTCAAAATGTTCAGATCCTCATGGAGACATAAAGACAATGCCGTTCCACTATTTTAATGTTACCACAAATGAACGACTTTTCCCTCAGCTTCAAAAGGCACATTTTATCTTCATCGTCGTCTTGTTTGTTTCTCAACACTGGTATTTCCTGTGTACGAACTACAGCAGTCAAAACATTACACAGTACTCACAAAGCAAAGACCAAAAACTGTCACTGGCATTAACAGGAATATAATAAGCACTGAATGTGAAATCTAGACTTTATGAGTGTGGGTAAATAGTGAGCAGAAGCAGAGCTGAGTAAACACAGGAGAGCTGGCAGTCGTGTGGGTGGTGTTAGCGGAGAGAGAGTGGGAGAGGGAGGGAGTCGGTGGAGGGGGGCAGGTTTAGGAGGACAACCATCTGTCACTTTAGAGGCATTCCTTTACCTGGAGCTGCTGATGACTAAATACACAGACACTCAATAGAGCAAAATGGAATAGCCTAAGTGAAATTCTCACTAATCACTCGAGACAAACTGACAGCACTTCAGCAAATTTGTATTCAGAAGTTCCAGTTCCAAGGGAGAATAAATTAAAAAGAAGCTAATTACAGCCCATATATTTGCTGTGCTGGTGTCCAAATGGGAAGTGATGAACTGAAATGTAAGTAAACCCAACATAAATACTCCTCAATTAGAGTTGCACATTTTTTCTCTATTTTTGATAACATTTTATTTAGTCTTACTAAGGATCATTATAAATGCCTTTCAACATTTACTTCCTGAACATAAACAAGACAGACTTAATTGCTCCAAAGTCTGAACTCTGCTCCAAACCTTTCACTGACAGAGAATTGGCTGTGGACCTCTTGATCAAAAAGACTCAAGGTGATGACTGACAATTAGAAATGATTGATATTCAGTCTTGATTAAAATTCAATTAATATATGCCCTATCCTCAATAGTCAAATCTGTTGTATAGCCACTTTAGGCAGTAAATTCTAGCAGTGCAATTATTCCAAATATTCTGAGTGGACCCGTTTTTGCACGAGATAACATACATCATTATACTGCGATCTCGGAAAACCACTGTTGTGCTGAATCAGTCAAGAGGATATTTACCACAAAAGAGCCCTTTCTTAAACCAGTCTAGTGGCTATTGGCTCAAGCAGACAAGTTAATTTGCAAATATTAATTTCATTGGTACAGGGCAAATCTTTCTTCATTTCACGACTGCCAAATGCACAGCAGTCTTGCATAATAAAATGTTCAATCTTGCGATATGTAAATGTGAGATGGCCATGTGCTCACCCCGCAGCGCTCTGCATGGCTTATGACAGCATAAATAATCTATGTGAGCATTATCAAAACGTGAATAAAACAGCACTTGTAGTCCTGGACATATTGTGCAAGTAATGAGCCAACACGTGTGACTGTAGTCTACAGGTTCAGCCCCAGCTTTAGATTATAAGAAGAACACGATATAAGCCATAGTTGTGAGTTTTATGTGCAGTTTGCCGTGTGTAGTGGAGCAGAAGGGTTCCAGAGACACAGCACTGCCTCCAACCCTGGCATGAGACACACACAGTGGCACATACAAGCGTTAAAGATGAATATTTCTACAATAAACGCTTTTTACTGTGCAGTGCAAATGGATTCTGAAACCCTTTTTCGTCTAAAGACAAGATGCAACACAAGTAGGATCCAGACTTGCTAAAACAGAGAAACCCTCTTACTGTAGTTGTCCAGTAAACTAGGTCACACTTCGGTTAAGTATGCAAGAATAACTGTGAGAGGAGGGCAATGCACGTTTGTACCAAAACACTTGTCCTGAGAGAAACTCAAGGAACCAAACCATTGAGAAGTCCTAATGTTTTGACCACTGAATGAGGTCAGGTGTAACATTTTACATTTAGACATTTTGAGGGAGAAATTGTACTCAACTTAATCTTAATCTTTTTGAATACTGTTGGCAAATTTGGTTGAAGCAGTGGTATTTATTTTAGAATGAAAAATGAAAAATCAGGACTGTTGCCATAGTGATTTACAATTTAAGAGAAAATATCATATCCTTTGATAGAAAGTCCCCAAAATGTTGCAGGAAGCAGAAACCCACAAATCGGAGCCAGTTAGAATTTGGTAATTGTAGTGTAAGCAATGGTATGTATGTAATTCTTCCCACTTTAATGGTGCACTATGTAACTTTTCTAGTATAGAGTCCACTATACTCGGCTGTCTCCATGGAGATGTTTTTGCTTTTGGCCCTGGAGTGATCCACAATATGGTTTTAAACATATCAATCTCAAGCATAAGGCGACACCAGTCAGAGTTACAGGTCAGATCTGTGGAGCCAATAAAACCACCTGTAATAACAGCAAGACAGGTGAGTATAAATGCAAGACAGATGAGCTGTGGACTACATTCTACATTACAGAAGCATGTTATATTTTATTTTGAATTTCTGAAAAAATAGGGATGAAACAAATGAATCTATTAAGGTAATTGTAAACTAATTGTAGTGATCGTAGTGATTGTATAAGCGTTATCTGGACTATACAAAGACGCCAAAACATGCCACGTGTTGAGAGAAAAGAAAAATAAAGAAAAATAATCAATAATAAATGAAAATAACAGTGACAAAAAATTCTATAGGAAAAGTGTACCTATTTTATCTGTAAACATGCTCCATCGGTATGTCCCCAAGCTGCGTCATCTTAGCTTCATCTGTGTCAATTTAGTGTTTAGTGTTATAAATAACTAATCATTTCATTGAAAGAATAATGGTTTGCTTAATCGATCATCAAAATAATTGTTAATTGCAGCCCTACATCAAAGTTCAATCTACATTTGACAGCAACGTGGTGAAAAGAAGAATATAACAACACTTCTGACATTTTTGTGAAAGTATAATAATAGTTGGGCTAGAGGCCTATTGTTTTGAGTGTGCACTGGTTTTGGTGAATGGAAGGAAGTGAGCATTTTCTCCGGCTATGTTATTATAAGTTTTGGGGTTGAGTTCATTTCAATTTAATCTAGTGGGTTTTTTTTAATGTTTTTGTCACATTCACTTTTTCGTACACGTCTCATAAGGCTGATAATTTACTAAAAGAGTTAAGATCTATTACTAGACAACAATAGTCATAAAATTCAATGTTTTTACTACAAAAATGACCATACAGACTGTAAAATCAAGACGTACAATTTATCAAAGTGACTGCGGCAGTATACTGGACAAATAAATCCATGCTTTCTATAAGGGAGGAGACAGTCTTTTGAGGGAATCAGAGAGAGAATGCGCTTGTGTGTGCGAAATTACATCATCTCCCTTTTGATGGCCAAAATGGGTCTTGACAAAGCCTCTTTATGACCCTCCCCGGCCTGTACGGTGGCATCTTTTAGAGGCACTAATGGTGTTAATTCAGAGCTATCAACACAGCGCTTTTGTACTGGAATTAAATCTGACCAACAAACATGGGCTGTCAGTTGTATTTCTAAAACAACCAAATAAGCACAACTCACTGCAATGTGCCACCTGTTTCCGACCAATTAGAAAAAGTAAAGGGGAAAGCCGCATTCATATTCAAAGGCTGGCTCGTGTTACCTGTCAGTGAACATATGCTCTCTCAGTACAGGCCATGGGGTGCACTTGTAATAACTGTGTACTGAATTTAAAATAGGATAGATAATTATTTCTACATGAACTACAAAATGGTCCATATCTATTTATAAAACTCTGAGGTCTGGGTCTGTAAATGAACTACAAGTTGATGGTAGACATTTTAATTTGTATAAAGATGATAAAAAGCATCTTCTGATTGTGAAGTCTGCAATTGCTAATAGGCTTTAGGCAAACGGAAAGAGAAACATTAAACAATAAAGCCGAAGAAAACACTTGGGAATGGAAACGCTAGCATGTGCGATTCTCTAATAAAGGCTTTGTAAGACTTGATGCTGAAACTTTTCCTAAAGGCAAATAATAAAACGTTATCTTAAATATGAAATGAAAGTGTTACAAATAAAGATTAAATTTAGCTATAATGGTATGTGTAGCCCTTTCCCTTCTGTTGTGTGTAGCACTTTATCATGATATGCTGGAAACAATCTTGAACCAAGCTGTCCTAGACCTAAATAGGACAGTGAGTTGGGAATCGAGAAATGGGTCAAGAATAAGGGAGGGTTATTGGAGCTGCTTCAACCTGGCATGTTTGGACATGACACACAGTGTACTGTAACAAGCAGTGAAGAATAGCATCAGATCTCACAGCTAACATTGGACAAATGATTTCCACGTCATGTAGCGATGACACGCAGTTGTCTCTGCTCCATAACACGTTTCTCTGAGCCATAGCATATGCATGAGTGCACATACTCCAGTATAGTCTTAATGCACAGAGGGGATTGGTCAAGCTGACGATCACATGACACACAGCTCACCCTCAGGAGCAGAGCAGCGGCAGCAGTAGCAACCTTGGACCAAGAGATGCTGACACAGCACACCTGATCACCAACCCCCTCTACTTTATATCTCCAATATCTGAGATAAAACATCAGCACACTCATGAGAACACAGGTGTTACCAATGGGAGGGGAATAAATGACTAAAGTTACCCAAGTTAATAAGTTTACACTGTTCTACTACACTATTTCAAATATATCTCACAGCAGTCCCAGCTTCAACTTCCAGCCAACCAGTGCTGTGGAGTTTGCGTGTTCTCCCAGTGTCGAGGGTTTTTTCTTACAGGAACTTTTCCCTAGTGAACTATAATTTACATCATAGGGTAATCCATGACATGACATGACCATAGGCCTAGCTCACTGCACTCACTGGGGCTCCTACAGGTTGTTCCAACAGCACTGAAGGGTGGGTCAAATGCAGGAGTTACTAATGTTGTTGTTGCTGTTATGTTGTTGGTTACATGATGAGAATAAAGGCCGTTTTAATTTGATGTAAAATGATGATTAGTCTCACTTACATCTTTATTGTCCTTTATACATCATGGGACAAAGTAACTCTACATAAATGTCAGATACATCCCTTTTTGTGGTACTGTTAGCAATTGTCCACCTCATGTTCCAAGAATTGTTAAGACTCCATGTGGGCTGGGTCAAAAGCAAGGGCATTAATGATGATTAAGAAACCATCCACTATGTGTCGGTGTGGCCATGACCATGTAACAGAATACTTCACAAAATATATTTTAATGCAGGTATCCAGTATTCTGCAACTAATTGCATTGTCCGTTTTCAGTATTCTTCCCAACACGTCTGATTTAGTACTCTGTAATAAGTAAAACCAGACCTCAAGTCAGCTGGTGGTACTGCAAGATATGAAGCTTCTCTTGTGGTATGCTGCGCAAAGTATCTCCATGATAGAAATGTGGTGTTTCTCATAATGGCCTGAAAGAAAAAGTCAGACTCAGCAGGCTGCTCAGCTGGTCACTGCCAGCTTCACGAAGAGCACTTAATGGCTATTGTATTGAGCTTTAACAGATCCACAGATATGAAGAGACTGGCCTTCCTCTTGCCCACGTCCAGCCTCACACCCACATGGACCTGGTAATGAGTCACACTGCCTTGGTTTAAAAAGAAGAGAGGTGTAAGAGAGTAACAGTGATAGGACAAACTGAGCCTGCAAGGTGTGTCCATCTACAGTCAAAAGCCCAACCCAAAAGGTCCATCGTGTCAGCTCACGTGCTGACCTGAGGTGGTGGACTTTTAGGGTCCAAAAGCACTCACTTAACCAGGGTTCAGAATGCAAACGACTGACTAATAATTATTAAGTGTAAGTCGTTGTAAAGCCATATGTAAGTTTAAAGCATGATTTACAACCCAGTCTTATGAAAAGAAGCAAATGGGGTTTAAATGCCAATACGACCTTCAGAAATTCACTAAATCGATAACCCACGCCTTAAGGTGCTTCCCTCCTAACAGCTGACTGTACTGCGTAATAAAAACAGTGCGCCGTTCCCCTTTTTCTCACGTCGCAGCCCACACCGCATCCCCGTGCATCACATCCATTTGGCAGGTTTGATGACAGGGGATAAATCCAGTCTCTAATCAGCTCCATATCATTACTGCAACATGGTTTAAGGGGCACTGTGGTGTGAATGGTGCATTTGTGTCGGTGTGATCATGCTACATCTTATTTAATGTATCGTGGGCAGGTGGAGAGCAATGCGCCCACACGCTGCTGCTGCGGTAGCCTGTTCCAATGGACAGTACGCATAGATGGCTTTGGATCAGCCTTATCTTTTGTTCCCCACTTCACTTACATGCCACGGCTAATTGGCTGATAACGAACAACAAAAGACAGGCTCTTAATTCACATCTTGCTAAAAGCGCATAAAGCACTCTCTAATTGCCTTCACCTCACCGGTGAGACGGCGCGTGCAAAGTGTCTGCTTACCTTCCCACCGTTTGGTTGGCGAGCTGTCGCATCCGATTGAATTGCTTCTTCATCTTGAATATTCTTGCGTTAGCACTTACTGTAAGGAAGAATATTGTGCATATTTCCTCTCAAAATAACGGTTTGTGCTCCACAGCGGTGCGACACAAAATCCTGTCTTCCATGTTTTCTTTTTGCTCATCTCGTTCAGTGGTTACATTTTTCCTCCAGAATGCTGTTCTATCATCCCTATATTAGCCCCATTGCCGTACTCTGCGTAGGGATGCTGAGCTGAAGCGTTTCGCCGCGAGCACAGACAGACGAGCAGCGGCTGCGATTAAGGGCGGCTGCGCAGCAAGGAATTCTGGGAAATGTAGGAACGGAAAATGTTTTATTGTACTACGTATACAGCCTTTATATGTCTACTTCTTAATTACAGTCACAATGACCGTTCTAAATGTGGTTTAAATCATATATCAAAATGTTAGATTTAATTTTTTTATGTTCTTACAATGAAGGCATGTACATAACATATATAGACTGGACAATAAATAATAGTAACATTTTTGATTGACACTTAATTTGGCCAACCCATCTTTTTCTTTATTTATTTTTCAGATAAGAAAGTTGTTTCTGATTGTCCCTTTCTAATGAAGATTTGTGGGTTTCAAATGTAATGACAAAGTATGGCCACCAGGCGTCAGCCTTTATCTGTTGTGTGTTATCTGGGCGCATGCATTTTTTGTCATCAGCCTCTATTGTCTCAACAGAAAGGTAGTTCTTCTATAAACACATTTCTGAGCCTAATTGATCAATTCATTTTTATGTCATGTTATATTAGGCCTATAGGTCAATATAATTGACCGATGCTCTTTAAATATTTTCGTTTTTTTAATTGCTTAGTTTTTTGTTGCTATAGCACAGTTATTTCACTAGAGGGCAGTTACTGCTCTGATTATGCACGACTCCTTTGCCCTAACAAATTCAAGTTATACAGTCTTGATCAAAAGTTTAAGACCAGTTGAATAAATTATATCAGTCACATTTGACTGATTTCTCTTTTGATGGAGTTTCTGGGTTGTTTGATCGGCTGCAGAACAGCCTATTTCAGTTTATTCGTTGTTTTCTATAAAATGTTTGCTCAAACTTTTTTTTTAATCTCACTCCCATTTTTTTGGTGCTTATTGAAGCTCTACTTTGAACCTTGTTGAGATCCAGCCATGCAAAATGTAACTTCTCCTCATCTGTCTGGAGAAACACCACTAGATGAGCCACTTTCCCTCCTCTTGAGTGGTTCTGGCTCCAGAGTCCAAATGGATGTGCATCAGTCCTGGACCATCTGCAGCCTGTCCACTCGTGGGAGTAGGATTTCTCCTTCACAAGATTTCTACTTCTACCACAGGGTTTTTTGTAGTTTTTCCTTGCCAAGAAAGAGGGTCAAGGATCGGGACTGTATGACTTGGTGGTAAACTAAAGATTAGTACACAAACACAAGGCTCAAAAACCTCCTCACTTTGACTCCAAAATTTTACACATGTCTAGAGGTTGTGTCATTCCCAGGAGAACAAATTTAGACACTGGTCATATTCAGTGACACTGACAGGCAGTGATGTTGGCCACTGTTTTTTACATGTTTTTCCTGTGTTTAGACAAAATAAAAAGGCCTAAGGTTAATTAACAATATGGATATAGGCCTTGTGACAATGGCTGCTTAAACACGAGACACATAAGCTCTTATCTGTGATGCCTCTTGGCTCAGTGTCTGAACGCTTTAACAGGTGGGTCACACCAATGTGCCGTGGGCTCTGGGGCTTCAGGCAGTAAATGATATAGAGAAATGACTCTTGTCTGGCCTCATTAATCTCCTTTGCTGCAAACTGAGAGGGGCGGGCCATGCCTCAGCCTTGATCTCCACCTTTTGACCTTGTTTGATCATTTGTTTTCATTAGTCCCCCACTCAGCCCAGCCCAGACTCCTAAAGCTGTGGATCTCCAGGGGTCTTCTCTTGCTTCTGACCCTACCCCCAAAAACGTATGGCTACACAAAGTCTCTGGACAGTCCTAAATCAAGCATGGATGATTTCTTACATCCGGATCCAAATCTCACTCTCTCCCACTCATAATCTCACACTGCAAAGGCCAGAACAGGGGGCAGGTTAAATTTCAAGGAGATTTAACTTGGGAATACCATAAAAAATCATGTATATCCAAAAAAAAAACTGACAATTTTTCATCCAATCTCCCGCTGTTTCCTGTCACTAACTCTATTACCTCGACATCTGGGGACTAATTGGCTCCCGCTTTTGGTAATGAGGCCTTCGGTCAGGTCATAACCCCTCCACCTGATGACCCAGAGTGCCACTGATATGTGGGACACACTCTACAATAAAGCCCCCTTGTTCTTTTGCTACTTGTAATATTTCTAAAGGGTCAAAACAATTATAAAATGTCTACACTGTACAGATTTAGGCATAATTTTAAGCATAAATTACCATCCCCTATCTTACAAAGGAATGGTGTTGTGGTATCTGAAAAAGCCAGATATCGCAGTTATAATAAAACCACCTCTTTAGTTCTCTCTTTATGTTACTATGAGTCTAGTTCAATGGTCAATGTTTGTCCTGTGTATATTGTTTTTTTCCCAGCTTATTCATATGAGTATCTAGTTTCTTTTCTTTGAGACTTAGCAATTTTTGACTTTGTTATTTTGCATATCTTTCAGTGAAATAATAATGAAATAATGTGTTAGATGTGTCTCCTGCAGTGTCATTGTAGAAACACAGACATGTTCATTTATTTTGACCAATCTTTTGAATCTTTTGCTGCACTTCCCAGAAATTACTTTAAATTATTGCATTTTCTTTGTAGAATGAACACAGCAAAAACAAACAGAGATAGACATGTCATTGACTTGTCTTTTGAAGAGTGGGTGTGGACACTTGGAGCTCTGTGTTCTTTCAGGTGAGGCTTAGCACCAAGAGCAGACTGTGCAGGGCATCTTTTAAAGGTTATCTAAGGCCATAATGAGCCCCAGCAGCTCAGCGCCAAGACTAATGAAAACCCTGGCCCTTCTTAAAAGCCACCAAAATACAAGGCTCATCCACATGCACTGCTGAAATGATAGTGATTACAAACAAGATGCACAAACTGTGGTCAGGCTAACAGTTCAATTTCTGGGCGTAATACTGTGACATTCAGTAAAGTAAAGCAATAACATTCTGGTTATTTGTCTGTATTACCTTAATTGAACATGTCTGCAATCTTAATCTCCCTATGGCTCAGTCACTCCAAGAATTTAAGGTTAAAGTATCTTTATTGTCCCTGTGGAGAACTTTGTCCTTAGCATTTGACCCATCAGCCAACCTGTCAGGAGCTATAGGTGCCACAGTGAAGCGCCTGGGGATCTTGAGCTCGGCTTGGTCAGGACCGTAGCTGGAGGATTTGACCTATTGTGCATGTTGTGAGTTGATGTGGGAAGTCGGAGTGCCCAGAGGAAACCCACCCATACACGAGGGGAAAAAGGCGACGTTCGCACATAAAGGCCCAGTTCGGCCAGGGAGTCAAACCCACAACCTAAGCCACCCTGCCACCATACCGACCAACAGATATCAGGGATTTCTAATGAGAATAACCAGAAGGGAGAATGAACATTGTGTTGATTGCCATAATATTTTACACTTTTTTAATCTTCTAATTTTCATTTGCAAGTCTTTATCAAAATGCACCAGTCCATTGTTTTTATTTTCATTCTACGTAAACAATAAAAGCTAACACTATTTAGAAACTGCCTCAGATTGAATTTAACCCTACTTGACCTTTTTAACTACAATTGTTTTGAACGTAAAGCAACATCAAAAGCCACATCATTCTTTACAGTAAGCGCACAATGCAACGACATGTGTTCTGTAAGTGTTCCCATATTTCAGGCTTGTGGCACGCTCTTCAGTGCCACCTCTTCATAAAATGGGCTGTGTGTGGAGTGTTTGCCCAGGTGCGGTTGTACTGCAGCTGCACTCATGTTGTCATTACTGGGTTTTGTTCTGACATTGTACATGCACACACACGCTAGCGCACCTAAAGCACTGGGTTTACTTGAAAGAGAGATCCAAAGACATGTTTGCTTGTGTTTAGGATTGGTTATGTAAGGACACTAAGCCTGGAAGATCTTTGGAGATGGAGGAAGATTTAAAACAATTAAAGAAATATGTTGCTGAATGTTTCATTTGAATATGCATTGTTTTCGGAGCACTTGATCACTCATGCGATCCAGTTTCAATCATGTATTTAATTATATACAACATCCAAAGTAAGTTGACCGAAGCGCTGGACTGGACAATATTAAGCTACCAGTACAAACAAAATATATTCAGAGTGCAAGCATATTTTTTAAAGATAGAAAAGTGAGCTAGAAGTCATAACCTTTTAAGTGGCTACAAAAACAAATGTATATCCACATCCAATTAGTAAGGCCACACAAACAGCAGACACATTGCAGTTTTAATGACAGGAAAAAAGTCCTTAAGAAAGCCTTGGCATTTCATGGATCTGAAAGACATATTTACCTCACAATTTATGAGAAGAGGCAAGTGACCGGAGCAACAGGCCATGTCCTTCCTGCACTGGCGGATGTTTGAGATGGAGAGTTTTACCAGAACATAACCATGAGGGAAAAAATGAGCTAAAATATAATAAACCTCCACTAAAAATCTGAATCAAAGTTGTTCAAATAAATGCAATTGTTAGGGTTCAATTGGTACCTCCAGGCAATGACTAATAATCCCGTCCATTAAAGCAGGACTTATGTTATACAAACATCCATTCATTCTCTCAGTCATTCACTGACCAATTGGCAAGAGTAAAAATGTCAATGAACAGTACGAAAGAAAGGGTGCATATGTTTCCCAGGTTAAGCATTATCTAATGTTTACCCAATGCTAATGAGTGTGGTTAGCCTTTGAGAATGACTTCATAATGCGCAATAATATGTTTGCATTGGCCTTCGAATGTTTTCTCAAAGCGCCCTGCATGTTTTATCACCAGTTTGTGTTCGTTCCGTGTGGATTGTGGAAATAAAGTTGTGTGAGTAGGTCGGCCCTATAATCATGCTGTTTTTTCCTCCTTGGAGTTGAGGAATGTAGGAAGCAGAGAAGAGAGCAGGGATGAGTGACTGAGTGACCTTACACTTCCCTCGTCCCAGAGCTGAACTCCATTAGCGCAGTGCACTCTGTAATTTAACCAGCAACCTCTTATCATGTTTGTGCTGGGTCTTCCTCGCCGCGTTGACAAAGTGCCCACAAGTCTCTCTACAGTCAGAGTACATCGATGTACAGTTTGGAAATGGTTTGGAACCCTATATTAGAGACGTTTCACAAATTGTTGTTTACAAAAAATATGAACAATTTGACTAAAACTCTCAGTCTTACATAGCCTACATTTCTTGAGAATATTTACAATAATCAGTATAAGCAAAAACGACTTGGCAAATCAAGTGAATGAAACAGTGGATTGTGACTCTTAGTGATTAAATGAACCAAAGACATTTGTTTTTATGTTAAATTGTTCTTTTGAATATGGAAAGAATGGGACAAGATCACCTGCAACAAGATATTGCAAGATAAAACTGCCACAAGATTGTGCACACATGTGTAAAAAACGTTTCAGTGTTTTTATATTTGGCACAAACAGAAGTGATTCTATTTAACCCTCATGCTCTCTTCGTTTGAGCAATGCACATTGGGTCAAAGAGCAATATATGTTTTCATATTAGGAAAAAAAACATATTTTCTTAAAACAGTTTGCATAAATTGTATGTTAGGTGATGTTTTGGACCACCCATGAAAGTTTCCCAGCAATGAAATAAAAAAATAAAATAATAATAATCTAGATGGGATCAAATGGACCTGAAGATAGCGGGAGGGATAAGATGCCAAAAAGAAAAGTCTGATTATTAAAATTATGAATTCAGTGAATTCCAATACAACAGCTGAATCTGAGCACAATGATTTTTTTCTTGATCATGGACCCTCGGTATAGCCACATTCGTTTTTGTGTTTAACATGTAATTATGCAGAAATAGCAGAAATCAGATTTTAGCGTGCATGCAAACCACATATGACGGCAAAAAAAAAATTCAAATTAAATTGCTGAAATTGCATGGCCAAATTCTTTAACTGAACTAACGTTATCTATTATTCGTCGATGTAAACCCTCATTCGTCCAGGTGTGGTCCATCGTAGAAAGGGTTTCAGAGGTTGTCATCCGGACGCCGTTTAAAGATCGAGACGTTTCGACTTATCTATTATAAATAATATCAAAATCTCATCTTGACCATTTTTTGTGAAATGGTATTTCATTTTGAAAGGTTTGGATGGGCAGAAAGAATAGCTGGATTATGCTGAACATGTTTAACATCATACTTTTAGTAACACCGCGAGTATCTATTTTGGAACTGCACTATACTACTCATATTATTATACTATTTACTATATTTCTTTGTGTCAATTTATATCCAAATGTTATCAAGAAATATATACGATAAGAGTAACCAATTCAAAATAAATCTTTTTGTTATCCCAAATCTCACCTTGCATTCTAATTTCATGATATCTTAAGTATTTAGATGTATGATATCGTATGATCTAATCTGATTCTTCTTCCTCACAAGTACTTACACAGGTAGTCTAGCGAATCCTGTCATGTGGTTCCCCTGCCTCCCTGTGTGACCTTGTGTTCGTGTGGCAGACGAGTCCTGGGGCTCTGGGACCACACAGCCTTGTCATGTGGCTGCGATCAAAGAAACATCAGGCCTCTCTGACAGGAACCACAGCCTCGTATCAACCAAACAGAGAGCAGCCGAGTGAGGCAAGGGCTGCTCTCAAGGCCGCTATCAGCTCAAACAGGTAACTCTACATGAAGATTAGTAATAGAATCCCAGGCAGGTGACAGGGCGAAGCACCTCCAGAGTCTGGATCAGAACGTCGAAGAGAGGGAGGTATGTTAAGACGTCTTCTTGGTTCTCTCCAAAGGTTATTCTGTTTTTGCGAAGGCTGGTATCAGTTTTGTCCTACTCATGTCTCATATTTAATTTACTCCCTTTTGAAAATAATGACATAAATACATTTGGTGGTGTTCAGAATACAGTTACTCTCTTATAATCAAAGGAATGCATTGTTTTATTTGATCATGAAATTTAGACTTTAAACTGTGTAGGACGTAAAAATAAAAAAATAAGTAAAATATAGAAAACAGAGCTTTTCTGTTGAGTGCATGTAGGTTTTCATTGTCTAACCAGCAATAATTGCAGAAGAAATTGTGCAACAAACATAAAGCTGTTTTTAATCCAATTTTGTGTTTTTACTCTATTATATGAATGTGAAAGTATTTTAGCATTCTGAATACAGTTCTTTGATCACCGGACCATTGTGTCTGATTGTAACAGAATAGATTATAAATACATTTCAATGCAGGTATTTAGAAATACACAGACCACAATATTCACTGGTCTAAGCAGGATCTGAACTGCACGACTTTGGTTTGGTGAACAGAGCCAGAAACAGACCTAATTTCCTTAACTGATGCAAAATAAGGTAATGCTTCACAAACCCACAACTCTTTTCTTCCATGGATCTGTTTGTGAGTCATTTCAGACAACACTCATTTCCACTTTTTCAGCCTAAAACTACAAATGCAGCCTGCTTTCCCTTCAAAAGGCCATGGTGGAAATTTGAAGTCCTTGATATTTTCTCTAATTTCCCACAGGGCTGTGCTGATGCTGGTGCCTTTGTTGAAAGCACCTGTTCTCCGCTGGAACAATGAGCCACATGTTGATCCAGGACAAACTCCCCGAGGGACACACAGCCTTCAAGCCTCCACTCGCTGCATCTAGTGTGTCCACTGTCGCTCGTGGAAGATCTGTGTGTCACCAACAAACATATACAGGGAGAGTTCAGATGCAGTGGAAGATCTAATTAGTTTGATTAAAGGACAGGTCTATACTGTGAGATTTTGTTACAGATAACATATTGACAATTATTCATAGGCTGTATCTGAATAGGCAAATAAACTAAACCAAAGTGTATTTTTAAAAGTATATTCCCAATCAACAAAAAAGTCACCATGTACAGTGTTCAACTATGCGGCTGATACTGTGTAACTAATAAATATATATACATTCACTAATATTAATTGTATAATAATTATTGATACCTCCTCAAAACCCTGACTACCAGAATACTTGGTCCTCCAAACACTCTAAAAGACACCAATGCATTTATATTTTATGTAAGTAAATGAAATGAAGTAATGATGAATGAAGTAAATAAACTTTAATTGATTAATGTACTCAAAGTTGTATTTTGATAGATACTATGCATGTTTAGGCAATCCTTCATTGTCCTGCAACGGAGCTCAAGTGATCAGAAAATTCCTATTTTCCCTACCCTTATTATTTCAAAAATAACAACACAGAAATGAAAATCTGCTGCTTGTTATGGTGAAATGTCACTATTATCAGTTCTGAAATTTTGAACAGGAATTCAATGAACCTGTTCTATTATTAAACCATTTTAGATCAATATTGCAGTTTAAAATTAACAAAATGCAAAATGAGGATCCTCTTTAATATTTCTCCTTTAAATAAAATTACATGTAAAAGTGCAATAGTGTACCTTCTAAACATTACAATATGCTAGGTGTTTCGCAGCTTGTGCAGGACTGGGCTGGAGCCAGTAGATCCATAGAGCACAGCATCTAAGCCGGGTTGAGCTCCAACCTGCCACAGGCTCTGGTCCCAATCCAGGAGCTGCACTGAGGGATAAGACCTTTTTACAGGATCAAGTGCAGAAATCCACTCAGGCCATCCCTTCAGAGCAGATAAGATGCTCTTTAGGATGGCTCCGGAGAATTTATAGACATTTTAAATAGCCTTAGCCCAAGACATTGATGGCTGCCTGATCTGCCTCTTGGCTCACCTCATAACCCTGTCATTAGATGGTTTTAGCACGCACAAAGCTAGGGACAGTCCTGCTGTTGTTTGGCTTTGTTTGCTCTTCACGACAAGACAGTGAGATCATCTGTCAGCACATGTTTCACTCCATCTGTTTCTCAAGTGGTCTGGTGCATTTTACAAAAGACTCATACAGCGTATAGACCTACTTTGCCACTTTGGTCTAACTACAGTCGATTGTTCAGCACCAAAAATAGAGCAAATTATTTCTTAAAGTGGTTATAGCACAGAATGCAATCAAAAAATCTGGATTCTGACAGTGTTCAAGCCACAGTAGTCGATATTTTCTTATGTTTGTAGAATTTGAAATTGTGCCAAGTGGTTGCCATAATTGCAGGACTAAAATGGGCTCTATTTAGGACCAAATAACGATGATCAAATAAAAAGTGTGAACTCACTCAAAGATATATAATTTGCACATTTGAACTTATTATTTGTCAAATTTGTTTACGATTCTGGGTATTGATTCGTCCACTTCAATAGCATTCTGGACTCTCTCTTACAACCAAAGATGACACAATCCTTATGTCTGATACGTGTTTTATGAGTGATGAAAAATGAGCACTGTTGCCATAGCAATTAACAAGTCAAAACTAAATATTAAATCTTCAAAATGGCACCTGCTGTATGATGGGGAACTGAAACGATACAGGAGAGTATATTTTCAGTGGGCTACAGTAAACAGACGATGTCATCAGTTTGGGCGGCAGACGGGACTATGTTAACAAAGAGCACTCTGGGTAATTGTCTGTGATGTCCAGTGTTCTTGTGAAATGACATGGTGCAGCCAAGTGTTTGTGTCTAATGAAGACCTTTGTAAACCACTGCTTATGCTGCTGCACTGCATTCTAGGGCTTCGAAGTCAGAGGAGAATTGAATGATTTATTTATTTATTTGTACATTTACGGTCGTTCTCTTTATTTGTGATAATTAAAACTGACAAAAAGAGTAGCTGGCAGCTTTGAATAACTCGTCGTCGCCTAAATAACACAGCATTGTAGACGTGTCGCTTGTCCCAAATAGAGGAAATGTCAGAGTTGCAATGCAAAGTAAAACAGCAGGAGAACAAATGCATGTAAATGTAAATAAATAAAGATAAATTATTGTAAAAAGAATAGACTTAAATCTAACACAACATCGTGCAAGTAGATTAAGGGTTAAAGGTTCACACTTATTCACGACTAAATTGAGCCCATTTTAAATTGTGATGTTGATTTGGTTTGGTTTTGTTCTGGTCCTTGTTTAATCCTGATCTAGTCCAGGTTTAGTTTTGTATGTTTGAAAGCACCCTAAAATATAATGCTGCAACACAGTTATGTACAGTAAGTGGCTTTGACTATGGTTAAGTACAGTATGGCACATAAATAGCAAGTAAAATGACTTAAGCACTGACAATGTCACTATTGTACATGATTTCTACAAGTGTATGACGCATGTACAGGGCAAGTAGTGTTCAGTGCACAGTTCTTCACAGTTTGCAGCTTTAACTTCATGCTGGATGTGTCACTTGACACTATTCAAAAATGAAAGCAGGTTATTTTACCAGATTCTGTTTTCTTACAAGTTTGAGAAATGCACAACAAATAGGTTGTAAAATATACAACCTTCAAATCAATTTTGCCTAACATTGCTAAACTAAAATGTATCCTTTGTTTGTTTGTTTTCATTCATCCTTTTAATAATTGTATTGTAATATTATTTGTTAAACTATGGGTTCCTAAAGAGCGGGTCGAGGAGAAGTGGAGAAGAAACGGTTTTAGTTCTGTAATTTAAATGGTAGGCTTGTATTTTATTTCTAATGGTTTTATTAACAAATCATATTAAACCTGTTTTAACTTGTTTTGATTCTTAAAATGATTGCCAACTTAATTTTGCAGTGAGTATCTGGAGTCATTCAATTTCCTAGAAGTTTAAGAAAATAGTGTGATGCAAGTGTTTTTTGTGAGATTTGTCCTAGATTTACGCAATGGCAAAGAAGTAAGTCTCAAGATACTCTGGGACGGGGATTTAACTTTTGTCCCATGGTTTATATGGAATTTTATGGAACTTATCCTGAATAGGCAGGATAGCTATTTTGGGTGTCTTGGCCTGAAAAGTGTAGGAACACCTGATCATTCTTTTAAAAACCAAGCATTTTAAAATAAGATTTGTTTGGACCTTTGGATTAGATCTTCTTTTACAATAGCCACTGAAGAATACACTGGTTTAAACTGCATGCTTAATCTTTGAGCTGTACCACATATTCAGCTCCAAATCCATATGTCTACAAGCAGTTACACAAGTTACACACCGCAAAGTCAAACAAGAGCCATGCACGGAGCAGAAAGGGCAAACCAGGACCCAGTATCTATAAAATCCCCCCCGACGTGACCGCTTATCTTCCGCTCATGAACTGTGCAAATGCAACTATGAGGATTAGAAAGCACAACACACACAGTATATATCATCATATAAGGTGGTGTCTGAGAGATGAGATAAGGGGCTTAGGTGAACGGGGGGGTTGCCCGTGGGGTGTTACTCTGACTGACATGGTCGCTCTGGGGTAATCTTGCTAATCCTCAGCTCGCTCTGGGTGTGGAGGGACCCTACAACCTTTGACCCCAGCGCACACATCCTCACACTCTTCCTCTATCTTCACATGCCCCAAACTTGCACTGGCATTTCAGAAATCTTCAGCAGTGCAGCCCATCACATCAGCAGTGAGCGAATGATTAACTTTTATGGATTCTTAAAAATGACCAATCTTGCAGCGTGTCCAGTTTGTTTGTACAAATGGACAATTAGGGAGTTTAGACGACTTTATTTGTTCACATTATCAAGTTTTCATTGACTGGGCATTGTTGATCTGAATTCCATATGAGCTGTAATTATTATTATAAGTAACATTTTCCTCACAGGGGCGGTGTCAAATCCTTGTGTTAATATTGAAAATCATGCTTATGTAGACATTTTTATGTGTTCTGCATATTGCTGATGTAAGATGCACATTTTACTTTGTTCGTATGTTGTATGATAAATATTCATTCATGTTAAGCTAATACAATGCACTTGAAAATTAGCACTGTTAAGTAAATAGTTTTTGTCTCCTATTATAGATTATAAACACAACACAGAATCAGAATCAGATCATGTTTTATTGCCACTGTCCTGTTTCTAGTTTCCAGGTTCTTTGTAAGCTTTTATTTACCTATTTAACGTGTCTTGAAGCTGCTTTTGTTATGAAAAGGCGGAACCGGAACTCACTCTGTCTCCTTTGCGCTCTTGATGCTGGTGCGTGTCCAAAGAAGCTCACTCGGTGCTGCGTGCGTGCGCTCAGACAGATCCGGCAAGTGATGGGAGCGTAAACTCTGACGCGCAACGCTCAGGTGCACTCTCCAAACCAACATCCACATTTCACTCTACCATTGAAATCCAACTGGAGCAGTCCTCACTTTGTAAGTCGTTTACTTTCGCAGAAGTTTAAGGAAACCATGTGTTAAAAGTAGTTTGTCCTGGATTTACGCGATGGCAAAGGAGTAAGTCTCGGTGGCAAAGATGCACGGGGACTGGGATGTAACTTTTGCACCGTGGTCTTATGGAATATAGCCCGATATTAAGCAGCCTACATGTTGTGCCATCACCCCACGTGAAAAACAAACTTTTCGTCTTCTGCATCATGCTGTCCCTCTGGGTGTACATGATCTACTGTTGCGTCGGCTACTGCTCCACGGTGCCCAGTCTGCGGTACGTAAACAGACACGGGAAAGACGTGGACGCGGTGGAGTCTCTCGGCGCGTCCAGGGACTTGCTCAACAATAACGAGAACGATTTGGACAGCAGAGGGGAAGAGTGGGACGAGGCGAGAGGCGAGACCAAGGCGCTGGATGATAATGCCATGTCAGGTTTCCTCAATGACTCGGAGACTAAGAAGCTGCCCCAGGCCATCATCATCGGGGTGAAGAAAGGAGGGACTCGCGCGCTGCTCGAGTTCCTGCGCCTGCACCCTGACGTGAGAGCCGTAGGAGCCGAGCCGCACTTCTTTGACCGCAACTACGACAAGGGACTCGAGTGGTACAGGTAAACAAACACAGCCTGACCGCGTAAACAAACACACTAAACGCATGCGTAAAATACAAGTTGTCAATTATCAATTCACCTCAGGCTCAATAACAGACTGTTGTGAATAGTTTTCTGGGCCATTGTTTAAAGTTTTAGGAGTTTATTGTAGCCTATACCTAATTAAATTGAAGTAGCTTTACATTATGAATATAGACTAAATAGATTATGCATGGAATATCCTCTCTCTGATACTGTATAAGCTTTTATTTTTTACTTAGAATAGGCTACCAAACCAAGCGTGAGTGTTTGAAGATGAAATGACTGAAAACATAATTAAAGTATTCACAATATAATCATAAAGACTTTCGGTTTATTATAAGAATTATAAAAGATCTTTTTATTTTAAGCTCCCATAACTCTACCAGATATAAATCAATGACAAAACAGCTTAAGTGTGCTTTGGAGTGTATGATGTACTAAGCTCTTGTCAATTTAATATTTGTATGGAATAAAAAGCTGGTACTTTTACTTAAATACTTCAAACCTCAGATGTCTACCACAGGATTGGCTGTAATTGCGCTTAAACCAGGCATGTCCAAGCTCGCCTACATTTCAGTAAAAACCTCAAATTTGTGCGAGCATTGATTTCTTTTGTTTACACAACCTTCACCTTGTACCTTTGTGACTGATGTTCTGATAAATAACCACTTTTTGCCTCAGACACCACTCATTAGCTGCCATGAGCTATTTTGCCAATGACAAGTCCCTTGTTGCAAAATGATCTTCAAAATTACACATTTGTTTTGTCACACCCCTTGTGCAACGTGTTTTGCTCCTTTAAGTGATCGCCCTTAACTTAAGATAAAAGCTGATGCATTGTCTTCAAGTGTCCAATCATCTGAGTAGAAGGATTAGAAGTCAAGTCACAGGCATTTAGACAGTGTTTTAGAGCTGGCTCCAGTCACTACAATAGATAAAGCCAAGCCTTGTTCAAAGACCTTCTCACTTAAGGTTTGATAAGAATTTCCGGGGTTGATTTAAGATTTTTTTTATGATCAGCCAATCCAAAATCCAAGTTATTATCCTAGGGATTGTTATTATGGTTGAATGGTACACCTATAGAAATGAATCGATTTATGCAACATGGCTATGAGTAAAAATAGCTCATCTTTAACATGCTGCTTGTAAATAATGACTGACATAGCAATGATGTGATCAATTATAACTACTTGGCTTGAGTTGTCTCAGTGAGAGGGCTGTGGACACAGACTGAGCTGGTATAAAAGAGCAGCGTGACATGACCAATTCTTTAAGACGTTCGGCGAAGAAGAAAAAAAAAGCTATTCAGACTTGCAGGTTGTTGCACAGATTATATTTTCTCCAATTTCTCATATTTTCAAGTTTCCCAAGAGCTACTCTATAAATTGATGTGCTGAATGTACAAAGAAGAAAGCAGAAAAAAGGTTAAAGGGCACACATAACATAACATAACATAAATTATATTTGAGCTTTGAACCATGTTCTAACTATGTTCATCAAAAACACACCTGGAGTGGCATTTAGCTGCATTCATGCTATTTTGAAGAATGTTGATTAGAAAATCCTTCCCCTCTGACCATCAAAAGCACTTCCTGCTGAACTCCCTCGATCGATGACGTTTTTTCCGATTTTAGACATCACTTATCTGAGAATCTTCTGCTGTTTTAAGTCCTCACATCATCACAGATTTGTTCTGAGCATTCCTGCCGTCTAAATACGATCACTGCTACTACTGGCTTCAACATCGCATTTCACACAGTCTCTAAACTAAATTGTGTTTAGCGCTAGGCGCCATCTACTGACTGCATACACTCAGTAAATGCAGAACTAGTATAAGACCCACATGGTAACATAAAGAAAATACTAATTTGAGTTGAAAATTACAGTATAAAAAAGACAGTTATTTAGTATTGTGTTATTGAATTCGGTGTTGCTTATCGAGCCTGTTCATTAGTGTAAACATTGAGTTTGAAATTTTAGTATCATGACAATGCTATTAAATACAATTCGTTTTTATGCATTAAAATGACATTTTCAACACATATTAGTTTATTTAATATTATCAATGGAATCATGTGATCTGTCACTTGATCTGCATCAAGATGATTCTAAAACTATTCAGGAAATAGGAGAGTTCTGTTTTTTTAGTATCGATGTTCAAATTAGTATATAGTTTCAATACTATTTCCAGTATTAATTAGTTAGTATCTAGGTATGTTTTCTTTGATGCATATTTTGATATCAATAATAGAGCTCTCCTTGTTGAGAAGCTCTAGCCGCTCTGCCACCGTGCACCCCAGATTCCTCCATGGATTTTTTGTACACTTTTTAAAACGTTTGGGCAAATGTTTCTTTATGTACGTTTAACCAGCTGGAAACATGGCGGATTTCCATGGTATGGCTGTTATTTGACGTTCTATCCCGAGCTCTATTGACCTTATGCTGCCCCTTTTTGCCTCTTTTTCCCTCTTTTTGCCCCATATCCGCACTCCTGTAGTAAACACACTTCCGGTTTGATGAAAACCCCATTCACGCAAATGGCAAAAACATTATATTAAGTAGATTGATTTGGGTTAATGTTTAATGTACACAAACAACAACAAGTCAGCAACGCACCAACTTCCAGTGCGGCCTGAAAATGGGTTTTCAGTCCATGTAGAACTTATTTTCCGTAGAGCTGTAAACTAATAATATGTTTTTTAAAAAAAGATGTCGGCGCCCACGGAAATTCCCAGAATGAGGTGACTAGGCTCTGTGCACAGAATTTCATTTGGATATTATTTTTTTTAATGCCTATCTCATTGTATTACTGAAAACTTCCTGTCCTGTCCTGCTGAGTCATACTAAAAATAATAAATACATAAATATCAGGCAGTGAACAGTGAACTGCAGAGTGGATGTTACTGACAACTTGTCAAAGACTTCCCCGGTGACACTTCTGTGTTCATAGACAGTGTTTGTGCGTCAATGCGAACGCTAATGCTATGTATGAAGCATAATAATAAATAAAAATGAAACAAATTAAAATGTACATCTTTACTTTATATTTGATTTGGTTGTTTCTTTAGTTTACGTTTTAGTAAAAGTGAGCATTAGAAATGGTTAGCTTAACCAACTGCTGAGTTCAGGGCCCATCGGTGACTTAAAATGACCAAAGGGGAGAATTTTCTGAGTTTTTTTCCAAGTTGGTATAAATACTTTTGCCCAAGTAGAAAAGTACTTAAAAGAATCAATTATTATGTACTCTATCCATGGGTTTCAACTTCAGCTCCAGCAGAACAGCCCCAAACACCACTGTTACTGCTCCAGTGCACCGGCTGACATACTACATCTGTGTTTTGTCAACTTTACCCCATGTTTCACCACAGCTCCTCTGCACAAATAACAGACAGTCAGTGCTGGGTGGGCTCGTGGACTCCTGCAGGGGTATTAAGTCGTCCTCGCACACATTTATCTGCTGTGATTGGTGTGTCCGTGCCGCTGGAGGTCTTCTCTGTTCATCCTTACAGAGCGCTGTGGAGAGTGGAGGCCCCAGCACAGCGGGACGGCCAGCACAATACAGACACTTTCTGCCACATGGGCTGAAAACAGGGGGCAATGTGCACACTCGGGACACAAAAGTCAAGTCCTCAAGTCGTGGGAACACTTTATTTACTTTATAATACATAAGAACGTTTTGGGGGGATTTCTTGGTAACTGGTTCTTGTCTTCTATCTACTCGAGCCTCTGATTTGAGGATTAAACGTCTTTGTAACATTTTGAGAGCAGCGAGAACATGCCAATGCAGTGTCTTTTTATCTCAAGTTCATAATCAGTACAAGGATAGTGCAGTTTTTTTTCTTTTTTGAAAGTGCTTGCAGTATTTAGTTAAATTGATTTAAAAGAGACATTTAGGGGTGGGCAATATTGACAAAAATGAATATCTTGATCTTTTTGGGAGAATCCTGATAACAATAGTCAGATGATATCAATGCATTAGTTGAACTTTATCAGACAAATGTGAAATGTCTGTAAAATCTACCTATATTTAAAAGTTTCCAACAAAACTTTTTTCATTTCTTTTTTTAATCAGCTGTTTTTGTAACTTTGTTTTTAAACTATAAACGATATACTCAATATTCCAATTTGCATATCTTCAAAACAACATACAGAATATTATCTAAATTTTTATATATTTCATAACTCTTGCCGTCTATCTTGTTTGTTTGGCTTTTTGGAAATATTTGCACATCCACGTGGGAGGTATATCGAAAAATAGATAATGTCGTAATGGTTGTTTTGTCTTTGAGTACGTCCAAAAATGCAGACGTAATCCCCGTAGAGCCCAGTGGGAAGTCAGTGTGTCCAAGTGGCAGATAGAGGGCAGTAAATTTAAACCCAGTCTTTAGAAAACGCCACAGTATTATGGAGCGGGATAAAAGGGGATGCTGGAGGACCCCCGAGGACTGCATTAACCCCGACAATAAAAGAGCAGACAATTAGTGTGAAACATGTTTTTTCTGCCTCCACTTTGTATGCAAATGTGCTCAGAAGGGTGAAAGTGCCCTTTGACAAAACCCAGCAGGAGCTCATCAGAAAAAGGCATTCATTGGAATCTTCCCCCAAAAAGATTTGTTTTCCTTGCGGCTTCCCCCAAAAGTCGACTTCTTGGATTCCTGTGTTCAAAGTTGCACATCCCTTGAGTAGGTGCAGCTCAGCCCTATAAGACGTGTCAGATGTTTAGGTGCTCCACTGAACAATTCTGTGGATTTGTGACAGGGAAAGAGTACATTGTAGGTGTATGCACAACTGACAGCTACTTACACCTACAATTTCACAGTAATCATAAGTTCTGACGTAAATCTCCAGCAGAAGCCAATATCTTGTTTGGACTGACCAGCAGAGTAATGAATATGACTAAAGCTTTATTTTAACACCTTAATGTGAAGAGGGCTCTGACCATTACATGACTACACTGGCCTCTTGTCCAATTTGTGGTAGTTGTGGACGACATTATATAGTTAGGGGGAAATGATCAAAATTGCCCTGACATATCAGTCCAGAAATATCATCAGAGCTCATCGGTTTCTCTGGATTCTAAACAATAAGTGTCGTCATCAGCCATGAAAAAAATACAATTATATACATACTGTTGTTGTGGGTATTAGGCGGTGTTCAAAATGTTAATTGTAAAGTACCAGTACATTTTTTCTCACAGAATATTCAACTATTACAGAGGGCAGATACATCACATCATTGTCCCTGCTGCAAGTACAATAAAAAAATGGAAATGTCAAATTAAGGCACATAATACTCTATAAGGCTAAAACTAAATAATCAAAACAAATCAACTTAATAAAAATCTGTTATTTTTCTCACTGTGGTGCTGCTAACATTCACTTCCTTTTCCCTTTCTTCAAAACATTCAATTTGCCCAATCAACCTCCCGAGGCTTCAGTTTGAGGCAAATTGTTGAACAGCGGCGCTCATTACAAGCACAAAAATACTACGTTTGCACCATTAGCCCCCAAGAGTCAGTTGTACAAAATCTTCAGTTTAGGCTTTTGTAGAATGTGTTGCTTCCTGCCCTCTGTCTTCTGTGCACTCCCCAGCTCCAGTCAAAGCACCCTCAGAGCTCACCTATCTGCCTTCGCCATCTTTGTTTTGACGTCTTTGAAGTCGCTGATTCTCCAAGACCAGCATCCATCTGACACCTAACGTCATAATATATTGACTGCAAACCCGTGAACTCTTTTATTTGTAATTCACCTGATACTAAAACAAGCTCTGAGGCAGAAAGCTTAAATGAAAATACTCAGTGTTTGTTGTTCAGTGCACCATGTTAGAATCTACACTTGTGGGTTAGGATGGATGATAGCTGGTCCTTTGGGAGTTTTTACTTTTCTGGTAGGTGTTTGCTATTTTTTGTCTGGAATGTTTCGCAGTGTGACAAAAAACATATCTATCTTGCATTAATTCAGTCGCTATCTATTCTTACTATATGCAGGCTCATTTGTAAAACGCAACGTGAAATTTTGGATAAAAGTGTATAAGGACAAAACAAACTTCTTCAAACAGTAAGAATCTCCTTCAGTGCTTATTTCTACATGCGGTGGTCTTTTTATAGATTACAATCTTAAAGTGGAAAGTCATGTATGCAACATTTTTGTATGTACACAAGCTTTATAAATAAGAACACTGACTACTAATGTGGCCTAGTGGCAGAATCTGCTTGTCCCCATGGAGATAGATAAGTGTATTGGCATAGGCAAAACAATAATATATCCATGTAAACTACAGGTGGTGGACCCTCAACCAGAAAAGTTACATTGTGCATCTTTAAATATACATGATTTTACTGGTGGGATTTGTTACAGCACAGGTCTGTCATATCTTCAGCTTTAACACAACTTCTCCAATTTTCCCAGTCTTGGTTTTAGCACAAATAACTGTTTTATGACCCCTTGAAGTTGAAGTTGTTATATACAGAAGTTCATGTTATGCTATTCATTTTGACTTAATTATTTCAAATAAATTAAACAAATACTGTTGGACCTCCCGACCAGGATGATTCTTCAGGGCTTGTGTCGGTGACTGTGGGTCCCACTGGATGTAGACGTGGGTGATGTTGTTCCAGTGACATCGCCAAGAAAGTCCCGGGGCGTCCTCCGCACGACTGTCCCAGGTGTGAGAGAAGCTTTCTGGTTGGGAGCGAAACTGTTGGCTATCTAAACACCAGGCTATCAGAGCTGTTATGTGCTACAGTAAAACAGGAGTTGTGTGAAGGCAAGCCATGCCTCGCTCATCCTCCTCCTCCATCTTTAAATTGGACTCTGCTTCCTGCAGCCAGGTGGCCTTGGACTCAGCACTGTCCGTTATAATGGTCAATCTGCTGAGAAACATTCTGTCATTGGTATGTCGCACAGAGCCATTGTTGTTTTGAAGACAGCTACAGCATTTGAACACTGGATAAGATTAGCTTTAAAATGATGGGACACGTTTGCAGACACGATCATTCCGGCTTTGATTTTTTTGCCTGGTTTGATTAGTCCAAGTGGCTGCATACCATCACCTCTCATCCCAGATTCCAACGGTGCACTATCTGCCGTTGACCGCTCCAAGATTATAAGTCATCCTGACACTAGATAACGCTGCTTCTCAGGGGGAACGCTCCTCCTACATAAAAGGTAGATGCCAATTAGAGACTGTCAAGCACAAAACGCTAAAAATCAATTTCAAGTGTCTTGTTTTTGTTTAAGTTTCTACCCGTTTTATCTTCAGTGCCACAAATTCCTGCCTTTGAGCGGACTCCCTGATAGCAACAAATGTAAACACAGCAGCCAACCTAATGGACACACCTGACTGGTGCACAGACAAAACAATTACACAACGCAGCACTCCTGGATTAAAGGAGACAAAGTATGCCACCTTTTCATGCTGTTTGGCACGTCTAGTTTGCAGGCGCAGTGACCAATGGATTCTATAATATGTAGCGTCAAACATTTTGTAATGTATTTCCTCATTGTGTGTGTAATAATAGTTAAAGCAGGGGTGCCTAATTTTCACACAGCAAAACTGGAAGTACAAATTAAAATGTGTCTAAATTGTTCCTATCTCTCACAAACACATTGTTAATATCCACAAGCATTCATTTTCAGGCATGGGCTCAGCTTTAAAACAGCATTTTTCGCACGTCAAAGTAAAACTCGTGCAAGCACAGCCAATCAGAGCATTGTTTTCGGCTCTTATTTCTGGGTTGATGGGTTATTATTAGATTCAGACAGTATGCAGTGGTCTCATTTTTGTCATAAAATTAAAATATACTCTAAGGGGAAAACACAAAATATACTCATTTATTTTAAAAAATTATAATAAGTTTTAAGAAATGTTAGACTGGATCAAGCATTGATACACATGGGAAATTACTTGGACACAGTAGCTCAGATTTACAACATAAAAACAAACAAGTAAATCAAATAGTAATATAAAATTTGCTAAATTAGTGAAAGGGTCTAAAATAAGTGAATGAATGCATTTGAGTTTATTACGAACCTGTAGGCACAAGCAAATAATAGTGCACAAACCTCAACTCTTGTATCTTTTAGCTACAGAGAAACTATCCATTGTGCACACCTATAATGATAAGGAATATGTAAAAATATCATCCCAAAGAAATGTATTTCATATTTCTAATCTTGTATTCTACAAACAATATGTTGCATTTCTTGTTTTCATAATTGATTGATGTAGCTGTAACAAAGCCCATGTTTCCAGGCGACATTTTGAGTATTAAGCAGGACAAATTTGGAAAGCTTGTTACATGTGCTTCCCTTAGGCAGGCATGGCTCTCCCAGCTCGTTCTATCGCACATGTTCAATATTCAGCTCTGTGTCTCCGCTAGATGAATAATACATCGACTTCTCAAACCGAGATTATTTTGCTTTGGGACCAAGTTCTAAGTGTGATTGGTTCCTAGTTCTTGTGTGCTGTCCCTGTGGCCCGGCAAACCCCTTTCAGCGTTCTGCATGTGTGAGATAGTCGAGATAATTGGCGATGCTTTTGATAGAGTTGTGTCTTGTGCAGCCCGACGGTGGTAACTGTTTTTTTTTCCATGAATTTGGTCTCTCTGGGATTGAAAAAATATTAAAGAAATCTTGAGGGTCTCATAAGAGCAGGTGAAAGCAGGTGATGAAACTGTATAATAACAAAATACACACCACGACTGTAATGAGAACAGATGATGCATATTTCTCCTCCCTCGCTTTCCCCCATAAATCCTCTGTGCAGCTCTTATTTAAGATGAAAGCTCCAAACGAGTGGCTCCTGGTGCATGTACTAACGGATGCTTCAGTGAACAACAGATTAAACAAGTGCAGAACGTAGATCTATGTCAGTATCAATACACCACTGAAATAAAACATTTTTCTTACATGGAATAAGATTAACATTTTCACTGAGTCAATTCCAGATGTTGAAGGTTGAAGCTGGAAGCCATAAAAGTGACGTCATGTGCTTACACTTCATCCATCAACATCAGCGTTCAAAAGCTCCAAGTGCACGAACTCAAAAAACCCACAAAGGAAATTCTTAACTACATAAGGGCATACAACTATTTTGATGCATTTTTTATTTTTATTTTCTACTTGACAATTGCTAAACAAACATTACATCAGCACCACACCAAGTCATAGATTGATAATTCCTTCAGGTTCTTGAACAATGCAAATAATGTTTGTTAAATAGGCCGGTCCACAGGTATGATTCCTCTTGCGCAACATCAGTTACTTAACTTATCTATTTAACATTTAGTCTGTAAGATACTATACATGTATAACTACTACATCCATTACAAATGTTTTCTAACCAGAGTTGACATTACATGTGTTACAACAGTACACTATTGTCAGGGAATAGTATTATTTATTATCCATGGCCAAGCTACAGTCACATTGTCTATCATGAAGACCCATTAAGTATGTATACATTGTAATGATTAGTTCATGATTTAAAAATATCTGACCCTCCTGCTAGTTTTTTATAGTAATTATTATATCATAGTCTTTCCTTTATTATTTTAGCTGTGGAACATGTGTCTTTAATAAAGATTAAATGCAGTACCCTATGTTTTACGAGCATTTGTTACGCCAGCACTGAAAAAATTTATTAATTTCAGACATTAACGGGTATTTCTGACTTGTTTCAATACATTGTTTCAAGCCACATGGGTGAAGATAATTTTACTTGCCCCACTGGCAAATATATTTTCTAATATTAAGGTAAATTGTTTGCATAATCATTCAGATTGACCTTGAAACCAGTGAAATTATCTGCATCACATCAGCAATTAAATCTCACTCAGAGTCAAAACTACTCAAATCCACATAAACATCATTCATTCATCTCATTTTAAACTAATAGTGCTGTGAATAATTGCGTTCATCCAGCCTTTTGCCATATGCCTGGATTTGAATGTAGCTTGGATATAATTAATATAATAATTGCCCAATGCCCACCCTTGTTCTAGAATCTTGTGTTTCAAATTTGCACAAATGGAAAATACATTTCTTGAATGATTAATCTAAAAGTGTGTTGACTTGACCACTTGAAAAACTCTATACACATACGGTGTTGGCATACAAACTGCTACTTCCAACTTTCCCTGCATGTGTTTGGATTATATTAATCCTGTAATTGACACGGCCATACATGTTCTATACATCCTACATTAACATTGACTCTCCTTGTCACAGCTTTGACTCCTCTGCTCTTTTCTCTTGTCTCCAGAGACACGCCATCCACTGCTCAGAGTCCCTAACCAAGCATGCTACCGGCCCCTATAATACTGCTAATCCCCCTTGACTTACTATAGCCATTATCCAGTCACTGCCGCAGTTATAATGATCAACCACAGCCAGCCGGGTCACAAAGAATAAGCACTTATAGCAAGAGACAGCTTTCTGCATCTTTTCTTCAAGGAATGTTCTCTAAATATTAGCATCTTCTTGACTGACAACAAAATGGTGTTGTTAACAGGACTTGGCATGACATTTAGATGCATTATGCTGCCTATTCACCGCTAACCCTTGTTTTGTATTGTGTAATAAAGGTGCACAGCAGAATGTCATGATTGAGAGTGGATTTTCTGCAGGTTTTAAACTGGGAGTGTGTGAGATAAATGTGTTCCTCCCGGCTGTGAATTTGGAGGAGTTTGGATTTGTATTCACACGTGATGCAGGTGATTGATGGGACTCCTGCTCCTGTCTACAGCGCCTGTCACTTTAGGTGTGGTTTAACATTGTCAAGTGTCACATAGTATTGAAACATGCAAGTGTTTGGAACGTGCTAAATGAATGATGAATAGATGCTTTAATTGCATGTAATCATTGGATATTTGTAGTATTTACTCAATGTTTTTATTGGTTTAGTTAAGCTTTTTACTTTGTTGAGACAGAGCGGTACATGTTTTATCAAATTTTAGAGGATAAATAGATAGAGGATAATCTTTCATGACAAAAATAAACTATGATGCAACATTTTGGCTGTGGTTTATCCATATTTAATGGATTGGATTTTATCAAATAATGTCAGTAAACATGTTCATATCACAAAAAACAAAAACAAGACAAAACAATATAACAGTAACAGACCCTTTTTTTTATTCTTCAGGGACTTGATGCCAAAGTCACTTGAGGGCCAGCTCACTATGGAGAAGACCCCCAGCTACTACGTGACCAAGGACATCCCCTCTCGGATCTACAACATGTCCAAAGACACTAAACTTATTGTGGTGGTCCGCGACCCTGTTACTCGGGCCATCTCAGACTACACCCAAACTCGCTCCAAGAAACCGGACATCCCGTCTTTTGAGAGCCTCACCTTTAAAAACGTGTCCTCAGGTGAAATCGACAGCTCGTGGAGTGCTGTGCAGATAGGGATGTACGCTAAGCACCTGGAGCGCTGGCTGAAGTATTTTCCTTTGGAGCAGTTGCTGTTCGTCAGCGGAGAGCGACTCATCAGTGACCCCGCTGGTGAAATGGTGCGGGTGCAGGACTTCCTGGGACTAAAGAGGGTCGTGGATGATAAGTACTTCCATTTTAACCCAGCGAAGGGATTTCCTTGCCTGAAGAGACCAGAGAGCAACAGTAAACCGCACTGTCTGGGCAAAACCAAAGGCAGGACTCATCCCAACATTGACCCAGATGTGGTGCAGAAGCTACGAGACTTTTACAAACCGTTCAATATGAAGTTTTATGAGATGACTGGCCACCATTTTGGCTGGGATTGAAAAAATAATATGGCAGACACATTTTTTATAATTAAGATGTTTTATAATGTACAGTATTGGGAAAATATGTAAAAAGTTGAGAAATCTATTTTATGATAATTTATTGTCAATTCACTCTGCTGTGCTGTCTAAGTAGGTGCCCACACGTTTGATCACATTGAGATACGGGTAATATGAATCTTGGTTGGTTTATCTTTGTTGCTGACATACAAATTATATACAAATGTTATTCCAGGACCAACTCAATGCAAATAATTTTACATTTGTAATCATGTAACCCATCTGACATAAGAAATGAACTAAAGTGAGAGTAATATACGGTATAGCAGTGGTCAGGACTCATGGGGGGTTGCGAAGCATTATATAAGACATAATCTAATTTAAAAATTGGACACATCTATTTTAGAATTGAAAACAGTATGTTTTAGTGACATTGGCTCAAATTACACAATAAACATCTAAAATAAATACAATTACAGCTAATTTTAAATGGTTTACGGCAACAAATTATTGTCTGTCTATTTCATTTTACTCTGGGGGTTCGACTGCAGGGTTATTCTGAGGGTCCTGGCCTGAAAAATGTAAGAATCACCATCGATAGTGCCATTTTAAGGCCCAAAGTAATTTTCCTAATTTATTGGAAGATGATCAGTGAATGAACGTAACTGACATGCCATTTAGTATTTTAGTATTCATTTTGAACCTAACAATAATAAAGCCTCCAAATTGTGAACATAATAGAAATTCATATTTAGGTTATTTTGGTGCCAATTTCTGACATTATGAATAGGTAACTGAATCGTTGCAAAAATTCTTCAACAACAACCACAATTTATCTCCAACGGGATACTTACTTTTCTCTAACTTTATTTGACTTCTCCCACAAGCTGCTTATCTGTCATGTTGGAAGTGAATGAGAGCTCACAAGGCAAACAGTTAGGTAATTTCCCCTTAACATGAGTGCGACCCTCGGAGGTCTGTGTAAGCACTTAGGCAGGTCAATACTGGCCCCAGCTGATCCAGTGCCACTACACAGGTGAATCAATACAGTAATAGCTCCTCATCATGTCAATTAGAGCTGAGTGATGGCACCGCTTCCATCTCCAGAACACGGCAATAAAACATGAAACCCTTCTATTAATGCTCGCAAGTTTATGGTTGACCCTGGAGGCAACTTCAACATAATACAATAACATTTGTTTCCAGTGCTTTGTTTTGGCTTAACTACTGTTTATACAAATGCACAATCAAATAAGACCAATGAATCATCATTTGCAAGATCCAAAACTCTCACAATTGTTCTTATTTTTCTTTCAAATGTGTTTTTGAATTAACGTAGACAGCTGTAAAACGAACATAAATTAGGGGTTGAGTTTTATTCAGCCGAGGTACATGAATCATTGTCGCTATGCCGCAGGTTTGCTTTTAAGTGCACATGACAGGCTTTCATGTTTTTCCAGTTATTAATTTGTGTGGAGGGATAATAAATGTGGTAAATATTTATAGTTTTGCATCAGTTAACTGGCATTTTGTTTGGAAATGTTGGGACATAAAAAGAGCAGAAAGCTGATTTCTAAACTGTCGACCATCGAAAATGCACATTACACTTTATTGTGTAAATTAGACAAACTTTAGTCATTGTTGACAGTGTTGTTGCTATGTAAAAGTTATTGCATTACCTCTTACATCTGCTGCCCATGTCCAACCAGGAAGTAAAATTATAAACGTAACTAAATCTTAAATATGTCATCATTTTAGAAAAACATGTAACTTGTCATATGCACTTTAAGGTATTCTTTTATACAAGAATTAGACAGAAGCAGAAGCATAACATTATGATCTCATTGTCTCATATTCACAACAAAAACTGTAAAGCAGGTGACATTTCAAATACATCAATGCAATTTTTATATAAATAAAAGTGAAAAATGGGCTAAAATTGTCTTTGTGTTTCTTCCTGTTGCTCTTCACCTCCGTCACCCCTGGGATGCCTTCAGGGCGGGGTGGCGCGCCAGTGTGATTTACCAGCGCGTGCAGTGTGTCGTTGCATCATTGAGCTAACGAGTTAATTAGCACTGTGCTGTTCATTAGTCGTTTGGGGTTCACGCTGCAGATTTAGTTGCCATGACCCCTACGCAAACAGCAAAATATCAGGTTTCAGACCACTATTGGAAAGAAGAGTAGTAAGAAGAGGGGGGATAATAAGATACATCTGAAGGTAGAATTAGTGTTACTCAATTACCTGTTGTACTGTTACATCAAAAGTTTACTTCAGAGGTAAAATTATGAGCGAAAATATTTGTAAAATAAACTGAGAACAGATAAAATAGAATACACCAATAGCAGTTTATCATAACCTCTACAACTGTTGCTGCTGTTTTTAAGCACTAAAATTTACTTTTGTATTATTCATTTCTAACTATTTTATATTCTTAAATGAACAATAAAATTATTTCCCCTCAACGTACACCCACTCAGTGCCAAAATAATAGATTCTCCAGATAAGGTAAAGATTATGATTTTTGTCTTGATATGAATGACTTCATGCAAACAGTTATCTTTTAGTCTTTACACCACATAATTTGTTACTTCTTTTAGAGTCTCAAGCCTGCACTTGTTCCGTCACCTACTGCAAAGGTTATGGTGCAAATAACACATAAATCTCTCTTCTAACAAACAACCTTTATTAAACCCGTTTACCTGAGGCTCCTCTGTAAAATGAGGCAAGATTTTCACTGGTGGCGTGCTCTGATGAGGAAGCTGCAGAGCTCGTTGCAATCACTACCATAGAGAGAGGTAATTGCTAGGTTGCGTTTAACTGTTGAATCATTGTTTTTACACAAGCCTGCAGGTATTTCAGAAGGAGGGAGGGAGCTTTTGTTCAAATGTTCAGAAAGACATTGTACACATACACCTGGCACGTGTGCATCAGGGGTCAAGCGCTGCACACATTGTACTGAATGAGGTCAGAAAAAAAGTCATTTTGTGGGTAATGGGTTATTTGTTGCTTTAGACAAAATAGTTTTAGCTATTTCCCAAGCACAATGCCTAATTCCTGGCCCCTAATCATCACCCTACATTGTCCAATCCCTAATCCTAATCCCATTGTACAGGCTGCCATTAATAGAGACACTTGAAGATGGTGTACGTGCTGACTCAGATATCTCACATCTAATCCACCTCGTGAGCTGGTGTGAGAGGTACCTGTCAAATGCTGCTTCAGATAAAACTGAGGGAGAACTACTGTATTTTGCATTTGACAAATGTGTGGAATTGCTGCCACTTGTATCTTCTAAAACGTTTAGAAAGGTACATTTGTGCATAAGTGTTCAAAGCTTTTAAACCAATTTACAAAACCCATAACAGTAATCCTCTGAACAAACTGACAAAACAAATGTTTACACAGACTGTAGCATGTGTGTAACATGTCATTACTGTGAAGATGCTTTTGAAGCTTCGATTGATGGTGACATGGTTTTCATTACTGCAACATACTGTAGAGCTGTTGCATCAGCTCCCTGTTGATTCAACATCTTGTAACGGGAGACAAACCTCAAGAGGCCACGTGAACTGGGAACAGTTTTCTAATTGAAGCTAGCAGCATGTTGTCTGCTTTCTTGAACTGTTTCATTTTTGCCGAGTAGTACAAACACATTTGGCCAACATCGGCCATGCTCTAATGAATGCCACTTCACTCTAATGAGGTTTGATTCTTTGAGTCATACAGTTTATTGAAATATCTTCGAATATACCAACTTAAATCATGCTTCCTCCAGGTCCTCGTTCTCTAAACAAACTGCCTGTGAGGAAATAAAGGTTCGATCAAATGTAAATATGCTATAGTATGTTGATAATACTGATAATGGCTGTATATTTTTGCAACTGTCCCTAAAATTAGTCACGGGTCCTTCCTTTTGGCACAAGTAATCTGTTTTAGTGATGCAGACTGGAGAGACACATATGTCGCCTGCACAGCTCAGACATACCTTCATATTGTCTGATCCTGCTTTCTCTGTAATGACATGTGGGGACTCTCCATGGACCCGGGTCACCTGCATAATCCACCATTTAAATTTAAAGTTGGGGGTATGAGCTGCCCTCAGAGGGATTACACACAGGGCTGTCTGCTGCATGGTCTGTCGTCTGTCTGCCCTTTAAATATGGCTAATCTGTTGAACATTATGAGTCAATCTATTGCCCAAGACCCCAGTTTAAAAGACATAACTTATGGTATTTGAAACAGATTCTAAATTGTTATGATGAAAGCAAAATGAAGCAAAAACAATTTTACTGGATAAATTTACCAATTAATGGGTCTTCAGTCATAAGGCTTCCTTCCTGATTTGAAACATGGCAACAGTCTTACGTTGGTTTAGCAATAGTACTTTTCAATCAAAATATTACATCTTTCGAATGGGGGAAAGGTCCTCACAAAATCCTTCAAATCAGGAAGGAATCATTTGTCTGAAACCTTGGGACAAACTTGGGCGAGGAGGTATATCACGATACATCAAATAAGATCTCTAAAATCAACAGCGAACAAATAAATACTGACACAATGGCTCTTCAGCAAAGACCTGTTGTCCCAAAGTGGTGTCATGGAAACTAGTTGTTGAACTAGGTTTGGATTGTGGAACTGGTCAAATGCAGAGGATGAATTTCCCTGCAATGACAATAAAGTAAACTTCACCATAGGGCCAGGCAACACAAGTCTTCACTCCTTCTTTTATCCATAAGATATTCAACAAAATATAAAGCAGTGTTGGTACCAAATATGACATTTCCCCTCTCAATGTTTGACCTGAGTTTCAACAATCTTGTGACACTGATCTTTTATTGTAGCGTATTGTCTGTTCTTAAATGTCGATCTCATACAGCTTGCACATAGCGCCGCACAGCCTTGCCTGCATCCTTGCCTGCATCCTTGCTCTCCGCCCCTGCTCCACTGAACCACAGTAGTGAAAATCAAGGTCCTGATTCGTCACGGCTCTATTCAGTAGAATTCCTCAGGTTGCCATGGAATCAGGCATGTGCTGTCACTCACAAACATATACCTTTATCAAACAGTTGAAAGCTTTAATTTACACAGTTGTGAATGAGCCAAACCAGTAAAAATAGACAATTTATAAACACAGCTAGTACATGGCGAACACAATATACATCTTAACCTGTAGGCAGAAGAGGTAAAGTGGAAAATTCTGGGCCCTGGGTATAACTTATTTTGGTTCCACGCCAAGCTCACAGTACAGACTTTTGGAAGGCCACTTTCTTGCATTGGCCCTAAGTCACCCATAACCCCCTCCAATCCGATGCCACTGCCTCTTTAGGGTATTTCTGGCACTTTAGGCTACCAGACCATCCTAATTATTCACCATGATGAATTTATAAGCACTTTTCACAGCGTTCTGAGTGCCTTCACTGAAAATTGAACAACATCTTAAGAACAGCGGTCTAATTTTGACCCCAAGATCTGCTTTTAAAATACAGAATACAAAATATCTGTTCTGGGTCAAAACACATTTTGCTCAAATACATTGACAAAAATCCGCTTCAGCCTCTTTAATTGCGGTACGTCCAGGAGAGGATGGTATCTGGGCCATTCTGCTGATCTGTGGCCCATTATGTGTCTGTAGTCGTTCCCTGTTGTTCCTCCTCTCACATCGCTTTCTGTTTGACATATCACTGTGAGTCACATCACTCTGAGCCTAGTGTCAGCAAGCTGTCTGGGAAGGTGCAGTACCATCCAGGTTTAGTCAGTGTGTTGGTATTTATATAATGCATTAAAGTGCAGATGGAGTTGAGACAGATTTTTGCTGTTATAAATCTTATAAAACAAAAAATTCAAGTTAAACACAACAGAATAGAAAATCAGAAAGTGCCATAATAAGTAGGTCAGTACGTAAAGTTATTGTACAAGTTGTCAAAGCAATACAAACAGGTTGTGTTACCATAAAATTTCCAACAAGACTGAATTACTGCAAAGTTACGGGGTGTGGCACTGGAGGGGAGGGGGGTAAAGGGCATCTGCTTTTTAGGGCCTTTCCCTGCTTTGGGCCCTCAAAAGCATTTAATTTAGTTTAGTTTTTTCCCCCTCATTTGTATTTTTGCTTTTTTGCTTAAATCTAATTTTGTTGTAATAAAATTCTTTGTAATTGAATAAAGTCCTAGAGAGAATAAATACAATTATGCAAAGAGGAAAATCATCACATATTAGCCAAGTTTTTAACAAATAAAGCTAGTGATTATAATTTGCAGTTAGCATTTTCTCATAGTAGTAATACATTTCGAGATGTATTTTAAATTTGCAAAACAAACAGCACTATAGCCCAGTATAGCTACACAGGATGTCTATAAATATTATTAGGCGCATGTTGAAACCATAGGGTGTATATTCTAGCAATAGTGAATGATAAAATTAAGTAGTACCCAAATTTGCTGGAGAATAAATTTAAAAATGTATGTATTAGGGGCCAAATGAGAAGTTTTGTATGTTGCTATGCTGGTGCTAAGTTATATAAATTCAGTATAGGGTGATAGGACAAGTATAAGCTCAATTGCCCGTACAATAATGAAATAAATAAAAAGCATTGATGTGTGACTGTAAAAGGAATTTGTTAACAAGGAATGTGGATGTTTAACAGTGTAAAAGAACAGTATATCAAATAATTGTGTTTTATAGAAGAGCATCAGACGTACAGTATATTAGATCACAGTCACTTGTCAGATTTGCTGTTATTACAAGTTACATCCACTGGTCAAAAACACAGTGAAGTTAAGTCTACTGTGTGTCATCCCACATTTGCATTAGTGCTACTTTGTCTTCGCTTCATTCATATCCACCATCCTCTGACCCATAACTCTGGGGCGTTGGGCTTGCTCTATATGAGGACAGACAGACAGGCAGGCTAATTCAATTATTTATGCACTCTCTAGTATCACAAAAGATGAGGAGCTGACGCGATGTTGTCATTTGGATCTCGATTTGAAACACTGATCTTCATTTACGCTGGCCAGGAACATATGACGGAGTTAGTACCTAAAGGTCTTCAAAAGATTTAACCGATTAGTCTAGTTCAGTCCAGAAGGTATACTTTCAGGAAAAATGCTGATCTTAAAGCCCCTTCCACACCCTAAGCTAAGCCAGATGGTGCGATTTGAACACCTATAAGCTTCTCCCCCGAAAGGTGTTGAAGGCTAGATCTGGTGTGTAAAATGCAAAGTGTATAATCTCGCTGAAACACAGGTTTGTGAATTCAGTTGGAAATATAACCTTTTCTGATTCTATTTGATGTGAGGGGCTAATGACCTGGAGAGATATTCACCATTTCATTTGAGTTCCATCTTAGAAACAGTTTTTGATTATGCTTATTTCGTCATTAAATTAGAGCAGCGATCCCAACCTTTTTTCTTGCAAGGATTTTTTTCAGGGACCTGTTGGAGGGGGAAAAGCCAGCAACAAGATTGTCCACATGGATGGAAGAGCAAACTCTATTGACTTTTACATGGTGTCCTGCCACATGAACTATTGATTTAACTTCATTGAAGCCTTACTGAGCTTACTGTAGCTTAAGCTTCTTTCAAAGACATTTCTCATATCCACTGCCCCGCCTCTTGTCTTGTCCAGCAAATAATGAGGAGACTATAATAAGGCTCAATGTCTGCAGCACATTACGAGAACAAGTCGGTGGCAATTAATCTTTCAAAAGCTTCTTAAGACACTGAACTCATCTTTGGTTCATAAATGTCATAAATGGGTGACAGAGCAGTTAGAGCTTTCATATCTTAATAAAGAGATCGTGGTTTCGAATCCCGGACCAGACCGACATCACACGATCTCTTTGGGTGGAGTCTGCATGTCCTCACTGTGTTACCGTGGGTTCTCCAGCTTCCTCCCACCGTCCAAACACATGCATGTGCAGGTTAAATGGCAACTCTAAATTGCCCCTTGTAAATAAATGAGAGTGAATGGTTGTCAGTCAATGTCCCTTTGTTAGCCCTGCGACGAGCTGGTCACAGTCCAGCGTGTACCCACCTAAGGCCCAAAGTCACTGGGACAGGCTTCAGTCAAACGTGACCCTTAATGAGAACAAGTGATAGAAAATGTATGAATGAAATGAATAGTTCATAAATAATGCGACAGATTATTAAACGTAACACTCACAATGTCATATGTTTACATTCTTGCTGTGGAACTGGGAAGACGAATCATACCATGCAGGACTTAGAGACCTGTGTGAAGGAACATTTTACCTGTACAGAAGGGACTGTGGGTGTGAATATGAGGAGATAGATTCCCAAAAGGAGGCCTGTAAGAAGTCAAAAGAATAATGCAGACATAGGTAAGTGACAAACAAGTTTAATTGCTACAACCCAGTGAATATGAAACATGAAGAGGAGAATGCGCCATCAGATTTACGATGTTTATTGTACCTGAGGGATATAGAGGGCAAAGGTACGCATACCATATACTGCAGTGTCCTTGTTTAGTCCAGCTCCTGCACTCGGAGAATCAATGCACCTTTATGATGAGGATGGCTCTCACATGATTAATGGCACTTGTTATAAGTCTCTAAGTGCTTGTTTTGGTGTATATGCATTAACTGAGTATTTTTATGGATTTGTATAGACCATGTTTATGTTACAGTCAATGTACTGTTGTGTTTCCCAACCAGGGGTACAGAGACCAGTACGCAGGTAGTATTTGAAGTAAATTGTAAATCTTTAAGAAGGTTTTGGAGACATCAATATTGCTGAGATAAAATAAAATGTAACACTAATATTTGGTATTATACTAGTAACTTTCCGGATTCTTGGAACAAAAAGGTTTGGAACCACTGTGTCATCCCAAATGGAACACTTTGTACAAACAATATTTTTTGTTTTTTGTAACACACAAAAATTCACACTACAGCAAAATGTTAAGTACATAAATAAATAAATACACATGTGCAGTCCATGTCTGAGCATTCTGTGTTCTGTGTCTGAATGAAAATGAAGGAAACCATGGAGCCGTGCCTGGTTTGGAGTATGCGTGTCTAACCTGAAGTACTAACAAGTTTAATTGCTTTCTTCCTAAACCACAATTCACTCTCTACTTTTCCAAAACACAAATTTACGAGTATTGCGCTTGCATTCGACCCTGAGGTGCTTTCACCGTCAAATTTTCTTATTTGATAGAACATGCCTTGTGTTGCTGACTGCAACTGAGGAGGAAAGATACATCTCTGAGGCAAGCAATGGTTTAATCAGGGCAGATTGGTTTATGAGAGTTAATTAGTATGTGATTTCTCAATTATGCATTTGATATTATAAATTGATTATAAAGTTCATAATTCACTGATTGAACTGGGACCCTATCCAATTAGTAATGCAATATCCCACAATTACCTTGACATATCCACTTTGATTTAATGGCATAAGACATTTCAGTAATGTGATACCTGCAAGAAACAAGATAGTAGTAGAGGTAGTAGTATGCTTATTAATTAATTACCTAATTTTACATTAGTTTTGAGGTACTTTTTAAATACATTTGGAGAACTTCCTCCAGCTTGGTTTCACGTATTGTCAATATTTGGATTAGCAGATGTTTTAGAAGAACTTGCTAACCCCAGCCTCACCACTAAAATGTGTAATGTCTCCATCGTCTCTGACAAGGTTAACGACAGAGTAGAAGCCCTCAGTCTGGAGTCCTTCTGTCTTTACAAGTTTAGAGATTTAAAAGCCTTTTCTGCGCCGGTCATAACACTGCCCATTGTCCAGCATAAACAGTCTTAAAGTCACGTTAGGATTGTCTGCCTGAGTTCAAGTTGGCATGGCTCATTATCCTGTGGTACAGTGAAGTCAAAGCACACTTACAAATAGGGGTTGTGTAAAGTTTAAAACATGATTCAAAGGTGGTCTGGACTGAAGCGCACACTGTTAGACCACTTCATTAGAATAAATCACTTGAAGCAATTATTTTATGATATTTTATTAAGGTCAGTAATAAACCAACAACATTTTATGTGGTTTTCCTGTGAATAAAAATCTTGTTATTATAAAATACAGCACACAGAAAGAAAACCCACCTCCTAAATCTGAACCTGCAGAGTATTTACCTTTGAACCAAGTCTGAATAAGAAATCCATCAATGAGTTAAGATTTGTTCCATGATTAGAGACAGATCCATCTTTCCAGAGGATTTACTCTTTTCCTTTTCCCCTCCTCTTAACTGGCGCATTTAAGTAGGCGATTGTTTTCCAAGGGTGACCACCAGAACTCAGATCATCCGTCACTGGAGAAGGGTGCCCAAGCTGAAGACAAACAAAGACAACAAAGACGCCTCTCCGAGTGGACCACTCTGCACCCCTCTCCCCTCTGAGCCTGGTTCAGTCCTGTGTGGATATGGACCCCAGTACGTGGGGTCAGTGAGGTTGAAAAAACAGCGCTACTTCAGTTTGACCCTTGATCAGGCCACAACCTCTATCCTTCAGCCGGACTGCCAGCACATATCACAGAGCACTCTGGTCTCTTTAGCTCTCTGACATTTGCAGTCCGTGGGCAAAACCACAGATGTATGGCTGAACAATAAAGAAATGTCTAATGTGTGTTTGGGTACAAGTGCATGAACATTTTAGTCATAGTCATATATTTCCTGGCTGACCAAGAATACACACTTCTCCAATACTTCAGGAAGACTTGTGAAATATTCTTCATGTCAGAGAGAACCAGCACTCTTCACCATTGTATTAAAATAAGGAGTGAATAAGGAGTTTTATGAGGAGGTTTTTGTCTCAGTGCATTTACCCCTAAACTTGGAGCCAGGGGTCTTAAAATATTGAAAAACGCACACAACAAACCAACACTTTTACATCGAAACAAGTCATCTTTTTCTGGCTCATACATTTTTACTCATACATCATACGGTACATGGTTAAACAACTGCATTTTACATCTCTATCTTTAATTACTTCGTCAGCACCTCCCAGTTTCATCTGGAGACGGATTCTATTTCCTTGTATCTCTTATCAGCTTTAGATCATCCTAGTATCGCTCAGTAATTATGCACATGTGCCTGCCTGTGTCAGTAGACTCTTCTCTCAAATTATCTGCATATTTCTGATCTTTAACTTTTATCGGGAGGTGTATATGAAACCCATGCATGTGTAAGCCAGCATGTAACCACGTAAAATGATGTGTCTTGCTCTGTCACTCTGCTCTTTCATTTGCCGGGTTGGTGCACGGGCCGAAAACACCAGAGACATGCCAGTTGTATAATTAAAGGAGAAATGTTCAGTACACAGCCACTTGTTAGCCACCAGGACTGGATTAGAAGGTCTTTAGTGCACCGTGGTCACTTTAGTTTGGTGATAATCATGGGTGCATTTGACAAGCTTGCGCAGATGATAATATTACTCTATAAATGAATTAAAAGTAGTAAACGCAACATTTAAAACTGTGAATTCTGTGTTGGAATTATGTTATGATTGAGATGGCATTATTGTCAAAGTTTCATGTCTGTGCAGCAACAGAATTTTCCAAGTGAAATAGTAAGTCTACATAAAATTACGTGTCACTACTCTTTGATTTGGCATGAACTGAGAATAATCTACGAAAAAACAAACTCAAAAACAATAGAGTTGCTATAGACTTCACTGTCTAGATTTAACCTTGTCCTGAAAATTCATTCAATAGACGTGGAATCCATTATGCAAGTTTTTGAGGTTTTTTTTTTTACTTTTATTTGAGTGCAGCAAATGGAGTTGGGGATTCCTGTGCACGTTCTGAGGCGGATGCATGGATTTAACAGCAGGGTTTAAGGGTCAAAGGTGCCTCCAGGTTTTTCACATCTGCAACTTTACCCAGCTCCTGTCCCGCTGCTGTCAAAGTGGGCAGCCAGCCACGCTCTAATGCGAATTAGCAAGACAAAGAGAGCAGAGAGACCCGACACTTTGATTTCTGCAAGATTTATGGGCGTGATGAAATGTCCCTTGAATAAAGTGGGCAGGGCTGTTGTCCATATCATTTACTGGGATCTGAAGTTGCCCGGGTTTGTTCTGGAAGACAGACACTGCAAATAAAAAAGCAACAAATCTGAGCGGTGAAAAGAGAGTTTCTTCAGAAGTCGTGGCTTGTTCCTTAGAGTCTATCAGCTGGCTCCAGTCCATTGTCCACGCTCCTTCACAACCACTGCTTCGCTGCACATTCCCAACCTCCAGCTCCCCAAGTATTCCTAGCATCCCTGTCTGAGGAGACTATTCATTTTATACAACCAATGCATGCCACCAAAATATTCAGCCCTCCTTTAAGTTGGACATATAAAGAGACCAGCAACACTGCACTGGCATTGACCAACATGGCACGGCAGCAAGTCACTACTGAATGTGAAAAGCCCAATAAAAGGCTTCAACCTGCTGGATTATAGCCCCAATGTTGCAGCAGTCTATAAATCAAAAGAATTAATGCATTCATTATGTGTTAAGCCAATAAAATATGTTTCCTATTGGTTTCAGCGTGTTGAATAGAGGAGATGAGAGGATATGACATCACAGCGTTCTGAATTTTAGCAGTGAGTGGCAAAAACGCAGGAGAGTCATTCATTCATTTCATTCATTTTCTACCGCTTATTCCCGTTAGGGGTCGCGGGTGACTGGAGCCTATCCCAGTGACTTTGGGCCTTAGGCGGGGTACACCCTGGACAGTGGCCAACTCGTCGCAGGGCTGACACAGAGACAGACAAGGACAGACAACCATTCACTCTCACATTCATTCACTAGGGACAATTTATAGTTCTCAATTAACCTACACAGTCATGTCTTTGGACGGTGGGAGGAAGCCAGAGAACCCGGAGAGAACCCACGGTAACACGGGGAGGACATGCAGACTCCACCCAGAGAGATCGTGTGATGTTAGGGTGGTTCGGAATTCGAAACCACGATGTTGGGGTGGTCTGGGATTCGAACCCACGATCTCCTTATTGAGAGGCAGAAGCTCTAGCCGCTCTGCCACCGTGCACCCCGTGCAGGAGAGTCAATGATGAGTAATTCCATTTTTTCCACACACACATAACTCAACAAAATGTGAAAAGGCTGCTAAATATAAATGTAAATATAAATATAAAAGTCTACAACCCTGCAAAATATTTAGTTTGTCTTCTACGAAAAGAATATCAACAACAGAATTGCAGCTATGCTCACATTTATCACTGATACAGACTCTGGGATCACACACAGTTGAACCTGAATTACCGTTCTGTTTTTAAATAAGATGTTTCTGAGTCCATGTGTTGAGGAAATTGATTGCTGTTTGGCAGTTGAAGTGTCCCAAATGTCCAACTGCTTAGCAAACAAGCTAGGTAAGTTCTACACAGTCATAGCAACACTGAAGAAATTAGTATATCAGTTGACATTTTACCATTTATTTGAGCAAAACAAAAAATCCAAGGACAAAAATTAGGCCTAAGAAAATCAAAGAAACTCGGTGCCACTCAAGTCATAATGTTGAGAAACATTTTTAAAAAAAGAATGTCTCTTACCCTCTTTATCTAGCACTGTTTAACAGTTTAAAACAAAGTACAGTAATATATCTTTTGAATGGTCAAAAGTTCTCAATGTATCACTAATAAACAGGAAGTTGAAACCCAAAGCTTGGTCTACACAAAAGTTCTCGCACACAGAAAGATGTCACATCTCAATTAGACATTTTCCTCTCAAGCGTTCTCAAAAATAACACAGGCGACCGGGCATCACTGATTAGTACCTTCATCCCAACGGTGCATAATTCAATCTCAGCTCTGACCAGTGCAAACTGCCTTGAATGAATATGGTGTGTGGCGGTTGAACACAGGAGGCCTACACCAGAGCAGCAGCTTAGAGAAGAGGCTCAGCACCAGTATGTGACACAAATGAAGAGTGTATTAAGGGTTGTGTAGGCTATTATTTTAAAATAAAATCACACATTGTAAGTATTGAAATGGTCTATATTAAAACTATTATGTGAGTGTTTCTAAAGGGGTTGCAAATAAAAAATAAAAAATGGAAGGAATGGAACAATGTGCACTTTTATACCGTAGAATTGTGTGTGTGTGGTGTGTGTGTGTGTGTGTGTGTGTGTGTGTGTGTGTGTGTGTGTGTGTGTGTGTGTGTGTGTGTGTGTGTGTGTGTGTGTGTGTGTGTGTGTGTGTGTGTGTGTGTGTGTGTGTGTGTGTGTGTGTGTGTGTGTGTGTGTGTGTGTGTGTGTGTGTGTGTGTGTGTGTGTGTGTGTGTGTGAGACATCAGACATCTCAGTCCAGAAGAGTGCAGTGCTAGGAACAGCTAAGATACTGCGCCAAACCCTCAAGCTCCTTGGCCTCTGGTAAAGGACCCGAGCTCAGAGATGGATGAGACCACCCGCGGAGGGTGAAAAGGAAATTTAGATATTTATTCATTTTATGAATTTGTTTATTGTTATTATTATTATTATTATTATTGTTGTTGTTGTTGTTGTTGTTGTTGTTGTTGTTGTTATTATTATTATTTTAATCGTGTCTAAACTGTGAGTATGTATGAGTTAGAGTATGAGTATTAATGAGTTAGAATATGAGTATGTATGAGTTAGAGTATGAGTATTAATGAGTTAGAATATGAGTATGTATGAGTTAGAGTCTCCACCTTGTGGCGCGTCTCTGTAATCAACATGAATCACAGTCTGAATGCTAAAAACGGAGGTTTACGTTGTAACATTTATCTAATGTTTTAAAGACAAGTCTATTACTATTCAGTTATATGTACACATGTATTTATGTGTCAATATTAGTACAGTTACTAAAGAAGAATATTCTCACTTTACGCTTACAGTAAAGTCTATAATTTACTGCTCATGTGCACCTCTTGCGTAGGAAACGCGCCCTCTTGTGGACGGATGTGTTGCAAAACTGGAGCAGCAAGAGGTGTCTTATTTGGGAGGCTCCTTTTCAGAACACTTATTTTTAACACTATATATGATTTCTAAAGCATACAATTTTTTCCTGTCGCGTAATGAACGTGCTAATAATTATAAGGCATGCTGAAAAGGCATAGGCATTTCATAGTGAATCCATGTATTAACACATTTATGTTGAGAGGGCAACTTCAGATAAGCTGCACTAACATAAGGAAATAAGCAACTTGTGAAAAAATACATGATTTTCATATTGTTTATTTAGAAGAATATTGACAAAAATGCAAACTTGGGTTTGTACAAAGCAAATTAATCACAATGATGGACACACGACATAAAACAAAAGCTATACATTTCAATAAATGTAGATAAAAAGCACCATTTTCAAAAAAAATGAGTAGGAAATGCAAAAAAATATATTTGGACATATCAAGTACTATTAAAACAAACAAAACAAAACTTCATGAGTGTATTAACACATTGTTTTCCTTTCTTTATTCCTTCAATTAAAAAACAGGGTCTAACTAAGAGCAAAACACACAGACACTCAAAAATAAGACAGTTTAGGAAGCTTGATAATCTGGAGAATGGAAGTATTATCATTTCTTTGGCACAGCTGCATGATCTGTGAGAGACAAATTCTATCACATACAAAAGCAAAGTAGACAAATGTTAACTTGACAAGACTATGTACAAAACAATTGTAATGTTACAATGTTATAAATATGTCTAAAAACCACAGACACTATGTACATCTCTGTACTGTTATATCTCAAATTTGAAAAGTTACTAGCATGCAACATCAGTCGATACCTCAGCAACAATTGAAATGTGAAATTTAAGGCACTTGATGGTAAACTCTCTTTGATGTCAAGCAGCTTACCAAGTACAAAACAATGTCTTCCACTTATGTACAATTGTTAGTGACTTATCCACTTGAATTTTGACGATGTCTGTGAGTCTAAGGTCTGTGGGAAGTAGGCACAGTGCGATGTTCTGCTAAAGGGGTTCCCAAGCTCCCCCTCCTCGTCTCCTTCACTGCTGCTCTCATTCCTTCTTCCTCAGGACAATATAAATGAGCCCGCTGACAAGAGACAAGGGGAAAGCCACCCAGGCCAGGACGTAGGCATAACCGTAGGCCAGGGAGTCATCCGGACTCATAACCGTATAGATTATGGCTGCACACATCACAAAAAGACCTACGAGAGAGCAGAAAACACAGTGAGTATTGTGCGACCTCGCCCACTACTACAGCTGTAGGGTGTGAACCTCAAAGTTACTCACTGGCCAAGATCTGGAAAATGGCGGTGAAGTAGAAGCGTCCACCCTTGACCATTTTGAAGAGTTGATAGAGGAATGCGATGAGGGAAAAGAAGCAGAAGAGAACTGCCAGGATCATGAGGGCCTGCACTGCCTGGATCCAATCTAAAGGTCAGGAGAACACAGTTAGTTTAAATGCACAGTTGTAAGTGTCCAAGGAGGCAGTATGCTTGGGATATAGACCTTCGTTGCTGGCCGGTTTGCAGTGGACCCCTCCATTGCTTGCCATACAGTTGTACCACAGATCCGTGCTCGAGTCACCCCCAATTTTCCATGCCTGAAATCACAACATATTTATTTTCTACTGTTTGTTCTAGTGTGTGATGCAAACTGTGAAACCAAAGTACTTACACTGGCAGCTGTGGACACTATGAGAAGAATGAGGATAATGAGGTGCAGGATAAGCACGCCAAGCAGAATGAGCATCATTTTGAAGCAGATCTGAAATACAAAAAAATAAGTTACATTTGAATTAAAATCCATTCATTCAAGAGCCAACATATCCACAGCCAACAGGACACTTTCCAAACGGCAGGGAGCGCCACCCGCCCACTAATCCAGCGACCGCAATGTTTACTTGAATGTGAAAGTATCGCCTTACAACCAAACCTACAAATCCAAAAGGAAGCTAAATGCTACTTGGTTCTTGATTAGTTTTAAGTTTTCAAAGGTAAGTTTACAGAAATTCTTCTACTTTGCCGTTTCCACAAAGTCACTTTGAGTAACATATGTCTAAAAGTGTTATTATCGACAAAACAAAAGTAATCAACCTCAGAACCTAAACCTTGTAACGTGGAATGGCGAAAACACTCCAGGGAAACTCAAGGAGAGCACTGAACAGTGATAAAACTGGATTCGTGTCTAATCTGGACATGTTGCTGGAAAATAAACTGGATTCATCTGGTGCGTAAAAAAATATCCCAGCGTAGTGGCGCCATGCGTGCGCCACAAGTTGATCTTTTTCTTTCAAATGAAAAGTAACGTAGGACTCTATTTGACCAAAACTTTGCGACAAAACCTGGTGACATCTGCCACACCACAGCTTTTTCACGCCCATAATAGATCCAAAACGAATTTTAGGTCCTGAGAGAACGTCCTGTTCACGGGCGCGTTTTGGAAACAACAACAGACCAAATAAGGAAACGAAATGTTCCAAAGTAGTAATCCAACTTACAAAAGGCAAAGCGGGAGATTTGGTTCCGAGTAAAAAGGAGTGTTGCAGTGAGGAGTTGCAGAAAGTCTCAGAAAGTTGTGCTCCTCTGGACTGTTTCTCTGTAGCTACTATTCCAGATGTGGCTCACACACCCCAGTCTGCAGTTGTCTCCGCCTGCGAACACCGCCCTGCAGGCCCTGCACGTCACCAGGGGCCCGCTCCAAAACTTCACTTTTTTCCCTTTTCCGTGGCATTCATCATCTGGATTGAGCTAAACTTCGTAGGATTGTGTGAAGATTTCAGATAATGTTGCCTTTTCAACTGCACGATTCCCACAGCCAATACTGACCATAGTAAATGCCACTACAAGTAAGCCTCTAAATAAACACAATTGAGTGTATTTTCTCTTCTTTAAGCTGTATTACAACAGTAAGTGGCTCTGTGGCAGTCTAGATGTTCTTATTTCAAACAATTATGGGGTTAGTGCCTCCCTGATTAGTTCAACTCAATTGTCCACTTTGAGTTTTGGCAGACACATGTCTCTGTCCATCCCAATTCTACAAGTGTCTATGTCCACGCACCACCTGTCACGAATGCCTGTGAGTGAGAAACTGGCCCCTTGTGTGTAGTGCGGAGTGAGAGAGAAAGGCCGGCTTGTCTGGTGCCAGTGGGAGTTGCCATGGTGTAATGTTTTGTTCATGCTAAATTGATGGAACCGCTCGGATCTCCACACACATTCAAAGTCAAGGATGAGTGACAGAGATTGCAATGTGGTCCCGAGGAATTTCCTCACAAGCGACAAAGTTGTAAATCCAACAGATGTCAGAGAGCGACAAAGAAACGTGCCCAAGTTCAAAGGACCTAAACGTGATAGTGATCAGCTGCTCGGCCTCACTCTCTCTTTCTCTGCCCTGGCTGTTACTGGCTGGTTTTGGCTCATCAGTCGGATTCCTGTGGTTTGTGTTTGTAAACATCCACGAGGAGAAGGTTGGGTGAGGCGGCGCTGCAGAGATCCAGAGTTGGCAGAGCTGACCAGGGCAGAGGGGGAGTTAGTCTTTGACCATCAGTCCAACTTTCAGATCACTGCACCGTGTTTATGAATATGTAAGCACTTCAGTGGTCAAGGGCAAGGCAGTGCCAGTAGCAGCAGCAGCAGCAGGAGGAGTGAGCTGGAATGTTAGATGGCAAGCAAAAGCAGGTGTGCACACTAACAAAAATGCAATCACAATTTTGATGTGATGAAAGTAGGGCTGCAACAATTAATCAAATAATCGTGACTAGTCGATTATAGAAAATAATCTGTTATAATAAATCATCATTGTTAACTGGAGTTGGAAAAAACACGTAAAAAGATATTTACATCAAAATGGGTGCTGATTTTCCTCAATATTGCACTTTATTCAAAAAATATTCTTTCTAAGTCGCCTTACTTCAAACTTTCAACCTTTATTTGGTTAAAAAAAAATACTGAATATACAATGCAAACAATTGTTTGACTGGTTGATTTATTTAAAAAAATAAGTTGATTAGTTGACTACTAAAATAATCATTTGTGACAGCTCCGGGTGAGTAAATGAGTAAAAAGTAAAAGTAAAAAGTGTGAAAACTAAGAGCTTTTCCTGGACTAAGACAAAACCAGGTTTAGAACAAGGCCAGACCAAGTCTACATCTGGACTAAACCAGAATAAAAACAAGATCAAAACAGGAAAAGTGTGTTGCCTTAATATGAAAGATGTGGGTCCAAAACTGAGGATTGTCTAATTAAAGAGTAAATACTTACTGGCCCCAACACTCATTTTTCAAATTATCATAGATTCAAACTGTTTTCTAATGATCAAGAATCTTATGAACAATATCTGATGTCAACTTCTAAAATGTTCATCATCATAAACAGTTTATATGAGTTGCCTTTCCTACAAATATTATAATAAAAATAATTAAAAGTTCTAATTCCCTTGTTTGTCTGCAGTTCTGTCTCATATTACACCATCTGTGACACATTCCTTGGCAAATGAAGTTCCAGTGACATAATGCATACCGCGCCCTTTTCTGTCTCCACTAAATTTCTTCTGCTGCCGTTTACTATAAAACATAATAATTATTGCTGTAGTTGTGACATTACTTACGTCCTTAATGTTAAATATTAAGTTTGTTAATAACTGTAGCTCACTTTCTAACCCCCATTAGTGTATTGTTCTTTGGCTAATTAAAAGGCGTAATGCTGAAAAGTTGTGATGGCTCTTGGCTCTTGGCACTCTCTGGCTGATGCGTGGACTTGGAGGCCATCCAAAAAGCCCACACAACACAGTTAACCTAAACACACACAGCTTGTCCTCTTTTGGAAGTGACAGATCACATAACAAACAAGGCAGGACAGGCTCACCGCTGGTAACTATAGTCACGGCCATTGTAGAGTAGCTCAAGTTGAAACTTAAAACTAAAAGTGACACGCCACATTTCACCAGGGGATTCACAGAGACTCAGGTGGCACAGTGGTTTATTTGGGACTTTTCGTAATCATTTTTTCTGTGGCATAAGGGTTTTTCTCGAGCAGCTCTAATCTTCAAATCAGTGCTCAAGTCAAACTTGCCTTGGATTCATATGGCAAAGGTGCTAAGGCTTTTTGCATTGCATTAATCATTAGTTTCCCATGGTTTGTGATGCCCCACAGCTTGTCTGAGCATGCAGCAACATGCAGCTACCTACGGCGGCCTGATCACCACCAATTACACACGCAACACATTCATACATTGATCGATGTCTTGCCTGAGCACACAACAACAGCATGTACTGGTCAGAGCAGGGATCGAACTACCAACCTTTGGGTATTTAGGGAAACACTCAAGCCACTGAACCACTCCCACTGCTATTGCCCCATTGTACACTCATTTACTGGATGTATTAGTCACATGCATAAGTCCCTGGAAACAGAAAGTTTAATCCATACTTATGAAGATTCTCTAAATAGATAGAGCAGTTTATGTCTTACTGTGACATATTATAGCTAACGGAATGGCACTTCTATAGAAACAAGCAGGAGGTGACTAATCCAAACCAACCAAAAATAACAAAACACACTTCTGTTTTCTATTTTAGGACTAAAAGTTGTGTACTGCGGCTTTAAGAAAACCTTGACATCAACAGACATTGCACTGAAAATCTTGAAATGAGTATTTGCATTTATTTTGATCTCTCTATTAGCTGTAGTGTGTACACAGATTTACTCCTGTAATCATTGCACTATTATTGTTGTAGCTGCTCCCTAGAGCTGTTCTACTAAGGCAAATACTGTGGTTGCCATTATTAATTGTAATATACCTACTACCAAATACAAGGAGAAACAGCTTGGTACTATTGAATTACTGTGATGTTAACATGGCAAATAAAACCGATGTCATCCTTCACTGTAACTTTCACTTTCTTTTTCCAAATCCAATTGCATAATCCGCAATGCAACCACAAGGAGACAAGCTTCAACTCGATTGCGGCGCGTTATTGAAATAGGCCCCTGTTGTTGAATGAGTCAGTTTCAGTTCAACCCCAGCCTAGTCATCAGTGTGGAGTACAGAGCTCCACCTGCAGGAGTGGCTAAAATCCCTCTCCAGCTCTGGGACTGGATGAGACAATCAGGGAGTAGGTTTCTGGATGTGTCTCCATTGGTTTGGCTGGTTTACATTGGGACAGCTGGACGGCTATTTCACCTTTGGGAATATTAAGCAATAGTGGAACACCCTTCAGTGCATCCATCCTATAAAGGTCACTGCCAAAACAAGAGGAAACGCTTAGGCTCTGAAGTCAAGTGATCCAATGTTGAGTGAGGTTGACGACGCCTCTCAGCTTCTACTCTGAAACTCCTCTGCTTGGACATTTCTGCATTTACAGGATTTTAGAAGGATCAGCAGCCAACATTTTTAAAGCAACACCAAAAGTAACCCTTATTTTTTTCAAGGAAGTTTCCAAATGTATTTATTTTATTATGATTTTAAGAATGAAATCTCTTGTTTTGATGAACTACATGTCCAGTGCTGCTTTTCATTTTGGGTAACACCACTTATGACATAACAAGATCCAGAGCCAAACCTAAAGTAGTTTTCCCATTAGGAACGCCATGTTAACTTACACTACGCTGATAATGATGATGACATTAAAGGTGCACTATGTAACACTTTAGAGCAGATCAGAAAAGTAGGGGCCCTGCTCAAAGTATGAATGCATGTTTTTCAAGGTATTTTTGAGCAATAATAATAATAAATGCAAAATAGATATGTTTAATGCCATATTGTGGTGAAATCCAGGCAAAGCAACAACATACCCTTTGCCAAAAAGCTGTTATAAAGGCAATATATTCCGAATACAAAAGCTACTACTGCTATTCTGTCCTAGATCATATTCAAACATTTGTATTCTATAAAAATTCCAAACATGACTGAGATGCAGATGTCCATTGGCTGCTGGCTAAATCAGATAAAACCAGCCAAGTTGATTGAAATCGGGGCAGAAGACAAGAGGCTCACTCTTCTTTCCTGTATGCCCGACTTGCCCCTCCCTCCAAGGCAGCAACAAGCAAATAAATCAGAGACATACGGCCTGACGAACTCCAGATTGTGGCACCCTGCTGATGCTAAACATGTGCTAATCATTACGCCCTTGCCTTCCTGTCGGACTAGATGTCATCAGCGCACACATTCCCCACCGACGGGACTCTCGCACACAAACTGTTGCTTCAAATCACACTGATATTAGCCTCAGGACTTTGGTATGAAAGCAATAAAAGAAAAAATTCAACTGGAACCGCCTTTAATTTGACAATTCGACATAACTTTACTGTATGATAAAGCATGAATGTACAACAAAAAACATGAAATCTTAAAAGTTCTGAGCAAATTGTTATAATATACATAACTATAAACTAGAAAAAAATAAACAGTTATCAACTGTAAAGAAATAAACTAAAAAATCATCTAAAATGGAGATTGGAAATATTCTGTGTATTAAATAAAGCATAACGAAGGACGAAATGTCAAATATTTTTCAAATTGAATCGTAATACTGTGAGATGTTTCCACTATTTTAACTAAATTCTTGCTTCCACGGTTAATGTTTTGCAAGATTCCAATTAATTTTCTGCTAAAAACTAGTCATATGATTTGTTGTTTCTTCTTTATATCCACAGAGACATCCCTTACATCTCCACAAGTAGAATTCATCCTTTTAGACTTGTTATCAGCGCCTCTCTCATTCCTGGGGCTTCGCTATCTTCTTTGAGAGCAACTGTGCTTCTTTGACAGCACTTCCTTAAAACGCTGCCAATTCCTCCTTTATGAGAACTCAAGGTATGTGCCAGCAAATATTTTCATTCCACAAGTAGTGCCAACACTTTCAAGTTTTAAAGCCTGGGTTCACCTGGGGAGTTAGCAGCTTACTAACCGACTATTACGGCACTGCTTAACTCATTTGTCTGTTGTGGATTTGTTATCTGAAGTAGTGTTGCATGAAATGTTAGCATAAACACTTAGCACGCTGCTGTTTACATGTGTTGACGTAGTTAATGACAAAAATAGCAGAACTGATACCCAGAGGTCATCAAGAGGCTTCACACATGTTTACACTTGGGTATGCAGCGTAGAGGTGTGTGAAGGAGTCACAACCTCCCCCTACTACTCAACTATTTGAGGTGGTTAGTTTCATTTCGGGCCCCTACAAGGCTGGAAGCATATTCTTAAAACAATATAGAGGGCATAAACTATATTGCATATGAAATATGATATGATATACTCATTCATAAACATATACTATTAACATCTATTTATCTAAATTTGGGACAGATACAAAGTGGACACAAGTTTGCTTTTGTTCTCTACAGCCATGATTTTCAACCAGTGCGCCAGGGCCTTGAAAAAAGTCAGATTCATGGATAATAATTGAATAATTTAACATTTTGGACTGTCCTGAGCAACTACTGCACCAAAAAAGAAAGCAAGTTAACGTGCAATATTGCCAAATTTAAAGAAGCACACAATGGCACTGGCATGGATAATATTTGCTACATTAAGTACAACTTTTATTTCCCTAAATTTTGTGATTTGAAGAATTACTGATTAAAGAATGCTCCAGATGGTGTCTTTTATTAAAACATGTTTTTCTTTCGTTTTCTTTAAGGCTACCAGTCCCAAAGCCAGAAAAGTCCCAGAACTCATGAAGCCTCTCGGGGACAAACAATCTTCATTATAAAACTTGAGTTGTTTAGATTTAGATTAGAGTTATTTATTTTCACTTCATAGAAAATTAATCATAGAATGTACGATGGACGATCACCAAAAACCCTCAAGGGAATCAACAAGGAATAACCCCCAGATTAAAAGCATATATTAGATTTGAGTAAATCGGTTGTGGATTGGTAAAATATATCAATTAAATCAACCAGAGCACATAATTTGCACTTTAATTTACTTAATTTAATGTGCTTTTGTTATGATTAATCCTTTAAAGTTTGCACTGAAATTACTAAAAGTCTATTCATTTGAAGGGATGTAAAGGCATAACTGGACACTCAAAGACGCAGTCACTTGGTGACAGATGTCCATTGGCAGATTGGCAGACGTGAAGCAGCCAACTCGTACCAACTCCTCTGACCACCAGCAATCACTTATGCACCACGTGTATACATTGGAAAAGTGGGTGACGTGTCTTGCCCAAGGGCACAACAACAATATGAACAGGTCAGAGCTGGGATCTAACGAACAACCTTCGCTGAATGCTGTAACCACAGAACCACTGCGGCCCCAAATGTCACAGTGCAGATCTGTTTGTTGATTCACGGGCTTGGGGCTGGCACAGTCCATACACAAAGATGCCGCTGTGCCTGGATCACTGTTATGTAATCATTGCACTATTATTCAATATGAGGTCAAATGTCACGTTTGATATATGCAATTGCGCCGCTAGTGGCTGTATCGTGGCCTGGCCAGAGGAAGTTGTGGCCAAACCAAGAGGCAGAGTTAAGCTTGTGATGTGTGAGCTCTGATGGGCTGGTCTGGACTGCAGCCCAGAGAAACCACTGCGAGGATTCAGGATAAGGCCCATGACAGCTCCCCTCAGCAGCCACATGCGGACAAGGTGAGGACAGACTGATCAATTTTGTGATGCATCTGTGGTCTACAACTTTATGATCCGATAAGAACTGCACAAATCCAGGAGTGCCTTAACAGAGTCAGCAGTGCATTTTTCACCGTAGTCCAACAGTAAAACTCTTGAATTACTGTTGCAGGACAGACGACATAAGGCAAATACTTGAATGTATATGCTAAATATAGAGTATATAATGTCAAAATGAAGAAAGCAAGAACAGTTATACTCACTGACAAGGCGTTCATACAATTGCGGCAAAACATCTACATGTTTAGCGATTCTTCTCATATTTGGATCATTAGTATTTTATGGAAATCGCACAAATTATTCCCCTGCACTAAATAATTTGTACTATATTAAGGTAATGTGCTGCAGAGATGAAAGGTTAACTCGATTTTGTTAAACCCGTAGGTTGTTTTTGACCTTGGTGGAAAAGTGAGTATAACAATCTTGATGTATATTCATAAGGTCCTGTTTCATGTTTTGCATTTTCGGCATATTTTCTAATGTTATATGCTATGAATCTGTAATTTGTTGGTGTAGAGTTGAACAAAAACATTTCATCACTTCTTTTAAAACTATATAATTCATACCCTGTACAGTGAATTCTGGACACCATTAGAATACAATCGGTGTTCGCGATATGCAGAACACAACCTACTTATCAAGCCGGGCTCATTCGTGTGGCAGCAACTCTAATAATTGCTTTAATGCACATGAAGCAGCGACGGCTTTAATTAAAATGTGAGACAGTGATAATTAACACGAGTCAATTAGCCTCAAAGGTTAATCTATAGTGCGACTGAGTGAACAAGTTTGTCCCTGACCATTTTGCTGGGATGTGACGGACGGGAGCCTCCTTTAGTGCGTGGTAAAAATTGGAGACAAACAGCTGGATGTATGCAGGCCACAGCTTTAGTTTATAGTCCTGTAGGATTTTACAGGCTGCAGAACCCGCCCACTCCCATCCCAAACCGGCCTTGCGCTTGATCCACAGCGATGAGAGAAGTTGGGATGTATTGTTATGCTTTATGCATTCCAGATGAGACCTTCGCCTGTTCCTCCTCCACCCATGTCTCCAAACATGTGTTCTTCTGCGTTCCTTCGTGTGATAAATTTCCACACTTTTTATGACAAAGGAGAAGACGGGTGTGGTCAACAACAACAGGCATTGTTATAAAAAGAGTGTTTGCATTTTTAGCTCTTGTTCTACTTGAGGAGAGAACAAACTGACACAAAATTCTATGCATCCAACCATAAGGCGAGCGGTTCACAGAGGAGAAACTATAGCATAGCAGTGTGTACCCAACAGTCCCTCTGCAGAGCGGTGGTGGGGGATGGGCCGGTAAAGTCTAATTAAAAACAGAGCTAGTTTTTATATTTTTCCATTATAAACGTCTTTCACAACAATGACTTTTTCTATCATTACAGTTCAGCTTCAGCTTGTTCATACTTCAGCCTTTGCCAGACCAAACGTCAGGATTTAATGACTAATGTATAGCAAGGATCCCCAGCACGTGATAGTGGAGAGAAGTCAAAAGATGCATGCTCATGGAAAACAGTTGGAACCACAAACTGTTCCCCTTGTTTTCTCGTCACTCACAAAACTGCTCGAGTCCCAAAGCAATCCATGGGTGAAAGTACTGTTTATGAATGTGGGGGTTTTCCGGGAAGAATGTTTGTATTCTCTTAGGTCCTTGTTAAGTTTGTTGAGAGTAAATTTCTTGGGATTCTTTACCATAAAATGTCTAATAAATCATGCGTAATAGATTTCTTCCTCAGTGTTTAAGTTAAGTACAGTTTGAGCTGCTCCAAAGCCAGGATAAAAGAGACACATGCATCTGTAAAGGTAAATTAAGATTAGTAGTTAACAATATGGTTCAATTAGTCATGTGTCTTTTCTTGTAAAAGCTGTGCTGACCAGGAAATTCCAAATTGCATCAGCCTGACTTTCCATGAAGTAGCCTTTCCTCCTTGGATGTCATGTGTGTGCGGTTGGGCTTGAGTTTCTGTCTGGCTCTCGTTGCAGTGGACGGGACAGGGCAGCAGCAGACAACAGGCAGCTGGAACTACCAAAACACACTCGCAACTACACACATTTACCACAGAGTACAGGCCACCCCGGTCACACCCAAAGCATCCCAGGCATGCAGGGCCGGGCACTCACACAGAGGTCTCTAAATATGCCTACAGCGCTGTGGGTGACTGTGTGAAAGAGGGGTCCAGTGTCCAAAATGGCTGTTGCAGTGAATGGAGATCCACACGACTTTTAACAGGGCCATATGTTCCTGATGAAGGGCACAGTTGACAAGCCGGTCAGGAATGGAACAGATAAAGCTGTAACAGTGGGTTGAGTGTCTGTGCTCTGAACTATTCTCCCATCCCAGGGGCCAACAGCCAGTGACCTCACCCTGCCTCCACCCCGCACACTCCCCCTATAACACTTCCTGGCTGGGCCAAAGCTTCACCACAGCTGGATTCGGCAGCAAAAGGGGGAAAGCAGAATGATTCGGATGATTACTTAACCATGTCCACTCTATTTGTTCCATTCTATTGCACTGATTCACATTTTGTCCATCGTTACTCACCAAATCGGTCAATCCCTCCTCCTCGCCGGCACACGTAAGCACTCCTGCATTCCTGAGCACACACGCTCCCATAACATCTGAGGTTTACGCTGTCAACATGACATTTGGGCTGGAGATTATTGTGTGAATGAGGCATGAATGTGGTACAACTTTCTTTGACTTTGTCTTTGAGCGTCCCAGTGAGCTGTCAATCAAAACAAACAGCAAACAGATGGAGAGGGCTTTAGCGTGGGCTTTAGCATGCAGGATACACCGCCAACAGGCAATTGTCTGATACAGGAAAAGCCAAGAGCTCACCTCACGCTTAGCTGCATCTTCCAAGATGAGATCCAGACCAATAAAGCTTCACATGCAGACCATCACGTTAAATGTTTATGCCCAAAACAAACATTGTGAAAAATGTTCAAATGGAATAAATGAGTGTGGCAAGTTTACTTTGATGTACATGAAATGTTTCTACATCAGAAGCATAATAAGTTTGTCTTTTTGACCTCAGTGGTTTTGTAGATTTTGCATGCATGGGTGACTCATGAATAATAAAGTGTTTAATTATGCCATTGAAGATCCATTAGCCTGATGAAGTCACACAGGCAGAATAAAATAAACACATTTGAGCACACTCAGAAACAATAACACCCGCTGCATCTGTGTACAGAGGGAGCTCTGATTGGTCGTAAACTTGCAGCAGGACCAGGACGAGGTGCTGCTGTGGGGGAGGGTGGTGTGAGGAGAGCCAGGATCTCATGGACTTTTCCCCCCTCTCCTGTCCAGCTCAGCCCCTGGGGAAGCTTGCGTCCACAGATGGGAGGGGTGCTCTATGACGGAGGAGCTGTTAAATGGTCGAGCCAACACCCAGTACAGTCCGATTTTAAGACTCCCCCCTTCTCTGTCTCTTCCAGATCTGGGATTCTTCACCCAGGCTTGTTTTTTCTATCTCCAGACACACCCTGATTTATGATGCAGCAGGGATTTTGAGGAGGAAAATTTCTTTAGGCAGTTGTTGTTGGGATTTCTACTACTAAAACATGATGTGGATGGAAAACAGGATGGCAGTGGACTGTAATGGAAATGCCATTTCAGGTGCCATGGGTAATATCAGTGGACACACTGGAATGACCTGCATAAGCTTTTCTCACACTGTGTTTATTGCAAACAGTACTGGGATGGATGACCTTTGACCTCACTAAGTATGATGCTAGTGACAGGAGACAGGTTTACAATGCAAACATCAGGCCAGCGATGTGAATTAGGCCTTGAGAACGAGATTTAAAGGCTATGGTGGTTTACAAAAATAAAGTTATGTCTTAAAACACATGGCTTTGGTAACTCCCTTTTCAGTGGTTTGGTAGTTAGAAGCAAGAATGTAAACATTGTGTTCACTGGATATCGATAAGGATATTACCAATTCAGCTAACATGCATATCTTTGAACCCAAAATAAAGTATGAGAAAACTATAGCAGCTTAAAACCAAGATATGCACAATGAGTCATAAGGTGGAGTATCACAGATGTCAATCTGTGATATAGATGTGGAATTATCTCAATTTGTCCATTTTTTAGATAAATAATGGTCACTAAATTTGTTTGAGAGCTAAAAAAATACAGTGTTAAATTGTACACGAGTGCATTAGGCTAATGGCATGTGTAGCAGCCCAAGATCCAACATCTGCTTCTTTTTGTAGAGTGATTGATTGATGAATTGTTTATTTACTTAACCCCTCTGAATCTTTCCTGTTGGTTGCACATATGGACTTACTAGACCCTTAACTAAACTGGCTAAAAGACATTAAAGGAACTAACCAATTTCAAATAAACAGACAACATATCCACCCAAGGGCATGTGGCATAAGAGAATTGAAAACTTAACATTAACATTATGAACATTTTGCATATTGTGTCCTTCCAGACCACAAAACAGTTTTGAAGTAAACCTTGAGGGAATAAGACTCAATATGATATTAATTTTGAAATATGTCGCATGCATTCACAAGAGAATTCTTCATGAACGCAAGGTCGGCGTAATAGTTTAGACTTTTAAAGGAATCAAATTTGTTCACTTATTGGAAGTTAATTGTCACTTTGGTTGTCTGAAAGCATCAATCTTCTGAGGCTTTTCAGTCTGAGGCCTTGAATTAATAAAACAGAGCCAACGCTTTTCTGAGAGGAAAAAAAAAGGATGATTAAGTTGGAGAAAGACTGGAAGGTCAAAGGTTAAGACTTGCCTATGGGAAGTGACCTTTCGTGACACCTCGTTTCCTGGTTCGTCTTTGGAGTCTTTTGCTCTACAGTAGGCGATGCCATGTAGGAACAAAAGCGGTATTGTGTTGGCATTCGGCCCTCGTTGGTTTGGCGCCAAGTCCATGTTGGCAGGAGGTACTATGTGATGGGAATCTAAAAGACCAGCACACTCTATAGAAGTTATATACTTACTGCTGTGAAGTGCATGCAAAAGGAGTACAAAGTATGCACAACGCTGTACTAAACCTGTTTTTTATTCTGAAGGGAAGTTGCTTCGGGCCATCATCTGAGGAGAAGGGGGAGAGAGCGGTGCAGACCCCAGCTCTGGACTGTGGGATGTGGTCATGGCTGAGTGCAAGCCAGGCCGGACCTCCTGGGGACCTTCATGGCTGCAACTGCTTTTCTATCTGCTGAAGTGAAACCGGATTACAACACAGACAGAAAGGAATAAATGGAAATGTAGTTCTTGGGCACAATTTTAGCATCTCAACTAATTCAGTAAGAGTTAAAATATATGTTTATTTAATACCATAAGTCTGTTATTACCTCTAGTAGTCAGCCAATTGCACAACAACATCTAATTGTATTGAGCAAAGAAATATATTGGACCCAAATTAGGCTCTTAGTCCAAGACTTTGACAAACTTCATTGATCCACGAGGAAAATTACTTGGACACAGCAGCTCAATAAGATAAGAAAAATACAAGAGTAAAATGCAAATACATGCAAAGACATTTGGCCATTTAAATGCCAGTTTTTCTCACCAATGTCTTTGAAACTGACAATTCCAACATGCAAAGTAGCGTGTTTCTAAAGGAAAACCGCACTGCACTATTGGTATGTGTGTGCAGACACCAGAGACGTATGGCATCCCTCAGCCCCTCCTTCTTTGTGTATGTGTGGTCTTCAGTCAAGGGGTCAATGCTGGTTAGGCCTTTATGTAGGTGCTACGAGAAAGTACACTACACAAGCTAGTACACTTTTCTATTTAATGACTAATTTAAAATAACCTTTACTTGTCCTAGAATGGGCCAAGTCCTCTGTTGTAACATACACATCATTATTTTAATGATACAGCAAAATCAAGATAGACAGTTGTAGCGTATGACCTCATATATCCATTAGATATGCTCACTGACAGTTCCAGTCCCTTTCTCTATATTTCTACGGCTAACACATTTTATATATGGTCAGCAGCACATCTATCAAAGCTTGGGAAAGGATGTTTGGAAGTCATCCAATTTCCCCCCTTCTCTAACCACTAATACTTTAACTTGCATCTTCTGTTCTGTTCCTTAGTCTGCTCAAACTTATATGCACACTATGATATGAGGTCAAATGTTTAAATTTTAGGCTCAATTATAAATGATATGCACTAGTTTTGGGGAGTGGTCTGGATTTTTGGGGATGGCTCACACTTTTTAATGCCTGTGGGAGGAGAGAGGAAACAGCGCCAGGGAAAAAGGGCGGCATATGAACAATTTTGTATTCTGCTGCTGTGTTTCTGCCCCATCCCCCCAAACTTTTTTTTTTTTTAACTTCCCCTGTCTCTCCCTTCCCTAACCCCACCTCCGCTCACCCAAAGCCCCCCACCACCCCCTCTCCACCGGCAGGTTGTTTAATACTTTCCAGATTTCTGCTGCATGCCGTCGGTCTCCTCCTGGAAGAGTCGCAAATCTGCTGATGGAATTTGGCGGAAAAAGGTCTGGGAGTAGATGCCCGCGACCCACAAGTGTCCGAAAGGCTGGTGAATTGCGCCCCCTGCTGTAGAAGAAAGATATGGGTCTCCGGAGCTTATAAGGACATTTGACAGGCTCTGAATCTCACTGCTCAACGAAGGAGAAACAGCTGCAAGACAGAGTAGTATTACAAAGCTAGGTGAGTGGTGGTCCCCCGAACAAATCAGCCATTTCCGGTGTTAAATAACTTACAAAATGGGGCCCATATCTTGACTTTTCATTAGGCCTACAGTAGTTTAGTAGTTCACATTTACTAAAGATCCACGCTGACTTTCTTGGTCTTTTATGATGACATCTTGTTGTGAAAGTGTAAACAGAAGTGTGCAGTGCAATAGTGAACACAATAAGGAAATGGCATCATAAATGACCAAGAAAGTAAGTTTCGGTCGTTTAATAATGTGATGAGTATGATTATTAATAATAATCATACTCATAACTAGTAATAATGACAATAATAATACTTTTTTGTTTTATTTGATCTTTATTTAACTAGGATAAAACTGATACTAACAAACTGCCTCAAATGAGGCAGCAGCACACAAGAATAAAACATGTTAAAATGCCTGATTCTGATTACATTTCGGCACATCAGTCTTATTAGTAGCATTATTTGTATTTTTACTGTAACTTTACTTAATGTTTTGGCCTTCTTCACATGCGCATAGTGTGTTTTATTTTACAGCCATAATGAGACGACACACCCAAATTGAGATGAGAAGAGCACCCGCCCCGTCGCCACTAGATGGCACTATGCAATTAAAGTTTAAATTCCAGCCCGTTAGGCTACAATACACAAATTGGAAGTAGTTATAAATCTGCTGAACGGGGTGATTAAAACCAAAACCATTTTGTTCCAAAAGTAGCAAATGCAGCAGTGATTTAGTTATGGAAGGGGGGGATAGAAAAAAAAGAGTAATGACTTGATACCAGCAGAGGAAAGTAGGATCAATAGCTCTACTGGTTTGTATTGACGACAGCAATCAATATAAATTCGCTGCATTTTACCGCCGGTATAGGAATAATAGCCTTTTCAGCCCTCTTTCTCCCCCTTTGGCGGATTGGATGCTGATACAATGTGACTGAAAAGCGGCTGTTAAAGGAGGACTACGATTAAACACCTCCTTGGAGTAAAACCATAAAATAAAAACAAAGCTGCATGTGCGTCCGTGCGTCAGGATGGAGAGGTGGCCTGTTCCAAAATTGTCATCTCAACCAAGATGAAGAAAGGGACTGAAGCTATGATGGAGTAGTGTCCAAATAAGCCATCACACCTCGTAATATTTTATCTATTTAATTAGTATGGCAGGAACAATCCACCTTTACCCACAACAATTTCACAGGGGTGCTGCTGAAGCTAATATTTGTAAGTGGATGGTGACGAGATTGTGTCTGTAGGGCTACTTGTCATTTGCCTTTTAGTGGCCTAAGTGTTCTTGTAAGAGAAGAATTTCTGAGTCGTGCTTGTACATTTCCAAGAAGAACGCTCAATTAATAAAGTTACTTTCCATTTTAGACAATGAGAACCACTGCACCTTTACGCACACAATGCAGCCCGATCCATCATCCCCAGATTTTTTTTTTTTTTAGGTCGCGACACATACATTAGTTCTTGAAACACATTTAATAATAAAACGTATACTTACTAAGCATGCCAATAATCAATATGAGAACTTGCCTCAATAGCTATTTAATCAGTGGGTAATTGTTACATTGTAAGGCTACTATAATAATCCAACTGTGCCTCAATAGCTTCCTTCCTTCCACTTTTAGGCAGCCGTGACAACACAGTGCCAGGAAATACTAGAAACACTTAAGTGATTATAATAAAACTACCCCATTTGAGACATACAAATGGCAACCATTTAAACAATGTATTACTTCTTTTATTGACAAAATATATGTTATTTTGAATACAAAGAGAGACAATGTAGATATACAATATAAAGGACAACGTTAAGGCTTAATATCCAACATTATAGACAAAACACGCTGCCTAGCCTTCACACTCACAGCCACATCACAATGTAGTGTTTGAGTACACATCCAGTTATGCTAATTTATTCTTTCCTGTGTGAGAAACTCTTACTCCAATTTAACTGTCATTACCCTTGTGGAGAGACAGATTTGAAAGGTCCTTCCAAAAAGTCAGACGCCTTATGATAGAAATAAGTTTTGGCTAGAAAATTGTTATTTGGCACATCTGTCAGTTATAGTTAAGGCAACAGAATCAATTAAATCCAAGGGTGCCCCAGTACTTGTGGGTATGAATTTTAGTGATGCAAGAGATACAGTCAAAATGCAATGACTATGTAACAAGCGTACCTTCGAAATGGCATTTTTAAATTTAAGGCTCTTTCATTACTGCTGGCTGTGGCTTTTCCTGTCTTAAAAGTTACAAAAAAGAATGTCCATTTTAAGACACAGGCTTTGGACATCATTAGTGTTTTATATAAACAACGTACAGGCCCTTTATCAGAAGTAGTGAGTTTTTGGACAAAATGGATGCATGGGTGCACACTACTGCTGCATATAGCCCAGTTTACATATGACAGGAAGTGGTTGTGCTTCAAACAAAATTAGGTTAACAAAAAAGGGTTAGGATTATGTCAATTTCAACATTCAGAAGTATCTCTAATATTTTGTCACTTTTTACAGGCTTTCAGATTCACACGTTTACACAATTTAGTGTGGCTCCAGAAAAAAAATTACTATTCAGTTCTTCAATCACAAGTACATTACTAAGATGTTTTTGTGACACAGGACTTGCATTATGAAGCAGCAGAGTTTCGATTTTTTTCAGACGGAAATGGCAGCCTTTGAGCGCTGTGACCCTGAGTTACATGAGAGAGGAAACTCTTGACAGATCTATGGCACTTTGCTAAAATATTTTCAGACGACAGCGACTCAAGGCGGAGGGAGTTGGACAGATTTTCACACTCCACTGAAAAACACAGCCCCCGTTTGAATGTGACAGACCACCCACCAGTGATCCCCGCTATGACAGGGGCCTTCTGTTCAGCCCGGGCCTCATGATGTCCCACAGCCAGACACAGAGTCAGAACACAATGAGAAAAGCAACGGCACATGTGACACATGAAGTGAAAAAGGAGCGTGTCCTAAGCTCTAGTTATTGAGAAGTGTTTTCTCTACAATAGTCCCTTTTCCAGCCCGTCCTACTTGCACACTGTCGCCATGCTAATGTGTGGAATGTATCTCAAAAAGAGCAAGTCTCTCCCATGTCACTTTCTCAAAGGCACAGAAGCATTGACAGGCAATCAAAAGTGCACGTCCTAAAGGAGAAGTCGCGTTTTTTGGTGAGATTTCCTCTTAATGCTATTCCCACACCTACTGTTCCATTCACACAGTCAAAGAACAACATCTTCCAAAGCCCATAGCAGTACGTTTTTCTTTTCATACTCGAATCTCATCATCCTCATCCTCCATAAAGGAAGAAAAGTTGCTCTCTTCTTCCGGCGGCGCACTGAAGGTGGCGCTGTCCGTATCTCCTGTGTATGTTTGACTCATTTGTTTGTCATCCAGAGCGGCAGAGCCAGAGCTGGACATGGAGCAGCTGTCCAGATGCTGCAGGTGTTTGGGCCTTATCTCCGGAGTGTACTCGGGCGTGTAAGGCCCTCCGTTCTCTGGCCCGAGATCAAAAGTGTTGCTCGGATGTGTCAACTGCAAATCACCGCCTCCCTGTTCCTCTGCCATCATCTCATCCACTTTATCCCCCTCTCTCTCCAGGCTTTCCTCTTCCTCGTGGTGACTAAGTGGAGGCGAACCGCGGCCTTCACTGCTCTTGCCTTCCTCGTATCCTAAATCATCTTCTTGACTATCCATGACGCCCAAAATGTCACCCAGCATGGACGGACCCAAGTCAACATGGAAGGACATTACTGATTCTGCGTGCTTCATCCCACCTCCAAAGTGATGCGTGGTTTCTGGAAGTTCAGTCAGCTCCCCAAAGCTGCGTTCTTGAATTTCCACAAAATAGTTGGCAGCTGCAGCCCCTCCATCATCTATTTGAGGTTTCATTGGACTACAGGCTAGACTCGTGGGTCCCGTGCTGTCGCCTCCATCTTGATCATTGAGGAACGGCAACGACATGGCGTTCTTGACATACGTCGGCGAACCATCAGGACAGAGGAGGGCGTTGTCCACCCTGGTCACAGACTGGGACCGTTTGCTGCTCTTGAACGTGCGGGACAGTAGGCCGGGTCGAGGGGAGCGTGGGAAGGATGTGGTCTCAGACGGAGGCTCCCCAGAGCGGGTGCTGAGGAACGACGTGTCACCGAAGGCATCGCCGCTCCGGCCCACGTGCATGGTGTGGCGGAAGTCACCCAAAGGCGCACTGATCATCTCCCTGGTCAGGTCCACACGGGTGCGACGTTTGGTCTGGGACGAGTTGGACACGAGCTGCTTCAGGATCGGCATGATGAGGATATTGCGTTTTGGCTTCAGACGGTTCAGTTCAGTGAAAACTTTGCTTTTGGCGAATCTCAGTTGGTCCAAAAACCTGAAAGAAAAACAAACAGACAAAAAAGATTTAGAAATAATTTAGATAGCGTACGGGTATTATCGCCACCTTTTTATTTTTGCCAATTATTTGTAATATTTTATCATGTGTGTAAGGTATCTTATGCCATTGATAAAGGGTATCTGATCATCTGAAAACTATTTGACTTCAATAGACTGTATGATTATGGGAAATTCAGTGAGGCTTTAGTTTATAGATGGATACAAGCGGAAAATTAAAGACAATTTCTACAGCTGACTTTGTGGTTTAAGAGATTGTAAAAATAAATAAATAAATACATGTATACAATCATCCAACTTTCTCCTCCACAACATAACTACTGCGATGCGTTCATTATTATAGAAATAAACGTTTTGGGGAATGCTAAATGTTTCCACTAATTGCAAGATTTTAAACTATCCATTATGAGCTCCCAAAATGATAAGCGACGTTACAGAAATGAATGACCTCAGATATGTAATGGTGAAAAATAAGTCAAGGGAACACCACAGGATTTTATTTTCAACCGCCGCAGACCAACAAGATCTATGAAGGAATGCTTGAGATCTTCTTCTTTATTGCACTATAAGAACTTGTAATCGAATTTTCCTTTTCTGCAGTAAAAAAAAAAACAACACTCTACTTGTCACCTGGGTTTACACCGTTGCTGTCAGACAGACTTGACAAACGCAATCACAACCGGAAAAGATAAAACATTTCCTTCCTCTAGAAATCCCTGACTGACAGCTGCCATACAAGGCACATGCATTATTAAAAAGCACGGAGAGGGAAACAGCACCACAGGCGACCAACAAAGCAGCATTACTCCCCCTGGCTCTACCCACATGGGCGTCTCATTAGGAATCCATACTGTTGTATAAAATCAACATGAAAGGGGAAGCATATGGGTGGTCAGACAATGTTTAGACTTCAGTCGTGTGGGTGGAAAAATGTACATCTCCAAAATGCTTACAGTGCTGTCTACATGTCTGGTTTGCTCATAACAGCTTCTGACTGCCAAGTGTCAAGTGCTTTCGGGGGTTGTTTCTTTTAAGCAATTTGACCTCCTTTCTAGGCCCCACCCCTCATGTGCTCTCCAGCTGAGGCTCTACTCCTCTTCCTGTAATGCTCTCACCTGCGGACGTTTCCATGGTAACACCCTTTCGCAACAACAGAGTTTCCTGTCAGAGGGCTGCTGCACAAGGCTCCGGGCCTCGTGCGAAACAAGAAAAACACGGGCTCCTGTTCTGACAGCGAGATGTGGATGTGCTAGTTAAAATGTTACTACACGAGAAGCGGAGCAAGTGGGGAACACGAGACTACCAGGCGAGAACTGACTGAAAAAGTTGTAATTTCAAGCTCATCATGTCAGATACAGAGTTTGGTAGATGTAATGCAAGTGTATTAAGGGCAATTCATACTTCACGAGAAGCAAGAAGTTTGTTTTTCACTTAGAGCTGCAAGAACAAGAACTAACTTTTAATGTCTTGTGAATTATACCACACAAAAAGTTATTGTTTTGAGAATATAGACTGTAGTAGATTTTTTAAAACACCATTCCCAAATAACTATGCTCAGCGTGTTCATGATACTAAAATTTCAAGTTCAAGTTCACTCCCAATTTCGATACAATTATAATTTTAAAAATATTCTTTCGATCAATACAACATTTCACACATTAATAATATTTTCTTTAAGTTATGCTATACTCTGACAAACACATCCTCTTTCTATCTGTGTCGTATTGATTTTAAAACAAACTCAGTGGAGCGAGTGCCAGAGCAAACCTCTTTTCATTGGTACTTTGTACATTATGCACATGACAAATAAACTTGAGCTGAAAACATGTTCTGATGAAGCTCAAGATCATTCTAAAACTGTTCAGGAAGGGTCCAATGCAGTCATTAGTTTATGTGATTTTTGACACCTGTTTTAGTATTGTTTTGTTTTTGTATTTTTTAGATTTGATATGTGATTTTCAATACTTTTGACAACACTAAACCATTACACCGCACAAAGCTTGTAGTTTGAGGCGGAAGTGACTAAGAAAATGACTACTAAAACTGTTATTGGCAGATTGCCACAACAGCTCACTAAAATATGTTTTCCCCATAGATCGTTTGAGAAAATTTAATAAACAAATAATTTTAACGTTTGAAAGCTTGATAGATATCACATAATTTAATCTCTAACAACCACAAAACAAGACCTATGATTTTATTTGTTAACTACTGCAGAATTTAAGGGTTTATTTTTGAACTGAAAACAATTGTGTCATGGACATAAGTTACCACATAGCCGGTTAGCCTCCGTCGTGCCTTTAAACACTTCATATTTTAATTTTTTGAGGAGTCTATGGCAAGTCAAGATAAAAAACAAACAAACAAATAAATAAAACTTCTTGTTGGCTTCAGCGTCAATGAACATTTAAAGGTACACATAATCCATTTGGCAAAGGTGACATTGAACATCCTCTCTCAAAACAACCTACTTTCAAACCACAAGCTGTGGTCTAAGATTCCAGTGACACTTCCAAGCTCAAATGTGCTTGGATATTCTCACTGAACCAACAAACAGATCCATCCTCAGACTCAATCTAAAATAGTTTAGTGGAAGTGGCTCCATATTCACAGCCCAGTAACATCATATTAATAGCCGTATGCATGTGGGCGTACACATGTGAATGAGAGGGCCTGGGAGAGCTGCAGTCGGCGTGGGAACAGCGGGGTCATGACAGTGGGATTGACTTTACAAACACACTTTTCACAACACTCACTCGTGCTCCCAATATAGAACCATGTGATGAAAAAGGAAAAAAATAAATAAAAAAGTACGGCATCCACGCTTTTAAAAACAGTCTTCTTTGAACCCAATTTGAAATAGTGGCGTGTTCACATGTAGATAAACCTGAGTGCTAGGAATGTTTCCAAACCATTGCTTCCTCTGCTTTCCCCCTTCGCCAGCTATTTCACATCTGCTGGGTAAATTATATTACATCCTGCTTCCCCTAAATGCATTTATACCCCTGGAGGAGGCAAAGTAGCTCCGTTTATAGATCACATAACTCAATTATCAATAAAAATACCCAGTCGAGAACAGGAAAAAAGCAGGAAATGGAACAGAAACACAAGTTCACTTTGATGAATTTGATGAAAAATTGAGCAATAAGATAAATCAGTTTGTTAAGTGTTAAGTGTGTGAGAATGCTACAAATATTTTTCTCCGCAATGTTTTTGTCAAAAAAAAGAGGAACAGTTTGTGAACTACGGTTGTATAAACACATATTCTTGTAAGTCACATGAAAGAAAATACATTCAAGCTGAGCAATTCTACAATTCTACACTGGGACATAAATCTTCTTCTCATATCGTAATAAACGTCGTCTTTCCAATTTCTACAGCCAAGAAAAGAGCCACTATTGACTTGAGGGGCAATGAGCAGTTAAGATGAACATATTTTTCCCAATGATCAATACTTTGACACTAGCCTCATGTGTGCCGATGCACAGGAGGTTTAGCACGTCGGTCTTCTTGACTGATAGTTCATTTCTCTAATGGAGTATTGATGCCTCTTCTTTTGTATAATGTGTTTATTCTACTGTCTGGACACTGGGGCTCGGTCTGTCTGCTCCATTAGAAGTCATTGACCTGAATGGACGGCTTTATGACCTGGAGGTGAATTCCCATTAGGGGGCAAAAGGCTGCAAGGAGAACCATTTACAAGCAATTTATACCGTTATTTTGTATTTTAATTGATTATTTTTTGTCCTCAATTTATTTCTTAATATATTTTGAGTACACTGTGCAAAAGTACTGTAACTGTTCTTTCAAGTGACCGAGTACATGTGTTGTAGTAATTAAACAGACAAATGGGCTGTACGAGATCGGTATCTACCACACAACTCGGTTAGCAGACCTGAGCATCTCATTTAGGAGCCGGCAGCCCAAGGACACGGCCGAAATCGCATTATCTCCTCCACAGCACGGGCAGGACGGCAAGCTGACACTGTCCTCTGCTGTGAATGGAGTGGCCTTAACAACATGATCCAATGAGATTTACAAAAGAGATGCCTCCCACTAATATTAAGCCGGAATTTGATTTTGAAATTGGTCTAATGTTAAGAGAATCACCATAGCGAGAGTAATAAGCGCTGATAAAATATCTGGATCACTCCAAACAAAACATGCAAATAACTGAGATAAAAGGGATAATAAGGGAGTCGTTGAGAGAACACTTGCCTCTTTGCTATAAATATTTGCCTTGCAACATGATAAACAATGAAAAGAAACACATGTTTGCCACAATAACACTAAAGCAGGATTCTCTAAATATATATATAAAATATATATATACATTCTTTCAATGTGAACAAAAGAATATGAGCTACAATAAAAAAAATTAAAAAAAAGTTGAAGTAACACAGTAGTACATTTTTGTCTATGACTTATACATGTCTACAGCTCAAATCTTATCATGGTACTGAAAAATAACAAAACCCCTGACTGGACGACAGGAAAAGAACCCACAATAAATACTGACTCCAAAAATCATTGTCTATTATTATTGTCTTATTATCTATCATTTATTGAACAATAAGTCAATATAGTGATTATCAAGCTTCTCAAGCTTCAGTTTATCGTCATAAATTCACGATAAAGCCAATTTAGATCTATAATATAACCACTGTATTCTTCCACTAGTTCACCAAAGGATCCCGATAAGATCACCTAACATTACAGGATTAAGGTGAATGTTTTTATTGTCATCTATAACTTAATAGAATATATGACTTACTATCAGGAGAAATGGTTTCAAATGCACATGTTTATTCATTTGGCCATCTTTCTAAGTCCTTACAATAGACAGTAAATGGACTCTATCCATGAGCACCGGTGTCCGCTCAAGGCGCTGACTCACATGACAGTATCCTGAATGAACTCTGCCCTTACCGCTTATTTCTGATGCCACTTTTCACTGCTGAACTCTAATGCAGTGTGAAAGCCCAGGGCTCATTGATCAAAGCGGAAATCCTCAGTGCTATATGGAGTAAGGAAAATCCAAAATATGGCTCTGTGACGCTCTTCAAATGACTAAGAGCACAGGAGTACATCCTGGACTGACAACATATTTGGCCTGCATTTTCCCAGGAATACCCATTTGTTGATATGAATGAAGTTAGTGTTAAAGTCTTCAGTAAAATCAGACTTGTCACAGCACAGCTTCAAGCTTGGTGAGGATCAAAGCTAAACATGTGGAAGCTCCACACTTATTAGCCTGCGGATTTAAGGATCCACTTTGAAGACTACTTAAATGCCAGATAATCCTAAAATCAGAAGAATGTAATAAGGCATTATGTAATTCTGTATTGTCCTGTATATGAGGCTTGAATGTTCAAAAAATGCTCAGTTTTCACCTACCCCCCGCTCCACCCACAGCTCTGTAATTAATTGCGATTACTGAATTTCAAGCTACGGTCATACATGTGGGGGTAAAAATGTCACAAATCAATGACTTGTCATCAATAAAAATGTAAATCTGCTGCTTTGCTTTGCTACAGAAAAATGAAACCATGAAGGGGTGGAATCTATCAGGTCTGTGGTTTTGAACAGGAAGTCACTGGATCATTTCTAAGTGTTTTAGATCAATATTGTGGTTTACAATGAACACAATGTAAAATGCTGATCTACTTATGTTATGATTCAAAAGGTGCTGTGCCTGATTTGTTCTGTTTTGAAACACGAAAAACAGAAGCTGTTAATTTTACCGTCTTTTCAGCAATTCACATTTATGGTTCGCTTACCTAATGGTGTCCCAGCAGCCTAAATATTCACCAGAGAGATTTTGTCACGGTTAAAGCCAACACAAATGCTAACAGCACTCTTCCTGCTTCTTGTAGAATAAAACATTGTATAAACAGAGGCAGAGAAAGTGCCATGTCTCATTTTCACCTGAATGCTTTTACAATACATCTGTACTGTGGCAAAACAGATTTTACTTACAAAAAACAAAACAAAACAAAAAAAGCGTACACGAGCTAGTTATGTTTAAAACCTATAAAAATCAGATACAGCACCTTTAACACTAAATGCCCTGAAAAAAAACATAATTTCTTCTTTAATACTTACCGCAAAGTATACAACAACTGACATTCTACTCTTACAACTATGACTAACAATGTAACAGTTTTACACCAGAAAGTACACATTGAACTGTACTTGGCAGGACCTTTTGAGCATTTGATTCTTATTTTCACAACCAGAGCAGATGCCAGATTTGTCACTCCAACCCTTCTTTGATTCGCTTGTGCTTTGACGAAACTGACGCTTGTATTTGCAACAAAAGAGGCATTGAGAGGCCGATAAACATCATTATTATGGATTCCCAATGCATGTGTATACACAAGTCGCATTGTTCAGTCTTGCTATGTGCCATTGTCTTGTTCGAAAAAAAAGGTATTGTGCAAGTATTAAAAACATAAATAGAAAGTGCATGCAGTAGTTTGATTAAACCGACAAAAGAAGATAAACTTCACGTAGTAACTGATGGAGCATTTACATTATGGATTGCAACGGATGTTATTCTTAAGTGGAAGCATGGAATATACAGCCTCTTTAGATTAGACAAGATACTTTATTGATCCCGAAAGGAACTTCATGTCAAGATAAATTGGGAAGTGCATTTGGTCAATACAGTTGTCACTTGTTTTAAAAGTCTAACTATAGTACAAACAGATTCATTTCAAGATAGAGATGCAGGGCCAAGACAGAGCCTGACATTGATAGAAAGAGAAGCTCGCATTTAACATTTCACCAACTATGGGTTTGGAAAGCAAACAAAACAGAAGGCTTAACAATTGTTGCATATGAACTTGAATAGTATAAAAAGAATAAAAGAAATGTGCCTTCAAAACCTCTTTATTAAAACCGCAGCCCTCAGCAGTTTGGCAAAATCGTGGCTAGATGCAAATGAGGAATCTACTGGGTCATTTTTTTTAAGTATTTATGATGATGGCGGATAACTTAAGGTCCCACAGACATGCAATATTAATCTATCATTAGGAACTGTCACTCAGTTTTTGCTCAGTTCTTCTGGTTCTGAAAGTGCAAGTTGCAAAAATGTGTCTAATTACAAACTGCTCGCGACCTCAATGCAACTGCTCAACTAGTGCATCCCCAAAAACATGGAGTTCCCAAGTTGTTATGAAGTTTTTATCTATGAAACGTGGCGGCGTGTTTGTGGCAATGGGACCACAGGAAGGGCAGGGAGAAAATGAGCCAGTAAAGCTTCCATCTCCGGAAATACACTCAGCCTGCCCTTCCTGAAACGACACAATATAAACAATACAGTGCATCATAGTGCATAACTGATGAGGCTGAGCAAACAAACAGTGCATATCTTCATCAGAATGTCGTGGTGTAATTTTTCGAACAAGGGCATAACGTGGACTTTACTGTGTGTGGATACTTTTACAGTCTTTTCCCATTTGTCTGATACATGAACATTTAAATACAGCGTGTTGTTGTAACCATTTCTGTTGGATTGCCAAAATATAGATATTTTCATTTTGTCAATATTGTCAATCACCATCACCATTCTTGTACACTAGCTGCTTATTCATACTTTACTCTGTGAGCATGATGGAGGCTGACCAGTGGGAGGAGCGAGTGGAGAAAACTATTTGGCATGTATTCATGTTTATATCAAAATCTCTCCATACAATATTATCACAATTTTCATCTCCCTGTACAATTTTGGAAACAGAATTGTAGAAATGCTACTTTTTTTCCTTTTAAAAGTCCTTGGCAAGCCTTTGGTGCGAATCATTCCTGCCATATTTCAACAAATTAAAATGGAAAAGTGCTAAAATATGGTCTGCGCTGACGTGGAGCAAAGCATCATGGTCTATGTAGATTCCTTTGTGGTTTTTTAGCTGCTGCTGCAACAAAACAATGCATTAAGCATTGTAATTCAACCCACGATACTGTTGTGAGATTATTGAAGATAATATATGTCTCCAAAGTGGGAAAAAAATAAACAAATCAGATTATGGTTAAACTTCATATCGTCATATTGCCCACTTTTTGTTCATAACTTCATATGAGGGTATAGCCCGTTCACCCTTGTGTTTTCTTTGAATGACTTTTGATTATTTTTGTGACCCATGAGCATTCACACACGCCATACAAAATTTGGGACTGGACATGAAATTAAACCTGGACTTTAACATATACAAACCAAACCTACATCAGGACTAAACTTCCCCTAATTCAAGACCAAACATGACAAGTGTGAAGATACACAAGACAAAAAAAATGTATGATCCACATTATTGTTACAAAGAGATCCTCTGGTTTCTCGAAGAATTAACATTAGGGAAAAAATCTCAGTTTTATGAGAAGTCAGTGGTGAGTGTTGGTTCAGTGGCCAGGTGTCCATACTGTGACCCAGGTGCTGTTTTTAAGTGGTGTCGAAAAGTACTGCAAGCATATGTCACAGGCACGAGAGGGGACCTGTGTTTTTGGAAAGAATGCAGGCAAATTATGGGATGTTGAAAATGGTTTCTTTAACGTGACTGGTGTAATTATAGGGCCAGGAAGCAGAAATGCACAGAGATATGGTAAAGAGGCAGTATCAGATGTCATGAGGGCTCTACTTAAGCTCTTAGGGAAAAATCAGTCAAAAAAAGTCTGTTAACAGTTTTAACAGTGACAAATTGTTCAGTTTTTTTGTGTTAAATGCAGTGTGAATGAATGCATTTCAAAATATATTGTTTTCACTTTATCTTGTTATTAAATAAATAAATAAATCCAGGCTTGGGAGTGGTACAAATAAATGACTGGAAAGAAGTCACATGAAGTCTGGTTACCATAAATGCTGTAAAGTTGTAAGTGTGTTTACCACTGTCCTGGTGTGGTCTTGAAGGAACAAACTGTGGAGCCATTTGGCCTGTGTTGTTTGTGGACGTAAACTGATTTCAACAAGTGACAACAGTGCAGATTAGAAAAACAGAATGCTTCCTAGCGTCAACACACAAGCATACCAATCACAATGCACGCAGAGCAAAAAGATGAAGAAAAACAATGGCGGCAAACAAAAGGCACGGGAACAAACTCCTCTCTCACACAATGACACATGCTACGCTGTTAGAATCTGAAGTTGGGACACGGGTTTAGAATGCAAATGCCAATGAACTAGAGTTTGCGGCAATCAAACTGGAGAGGAGTGACATTGAAATTTGGACCTAAGTGTAGAGTTCAAAATCGTGTCAGTGGACTAAAAGGAAAAAGTTACATTTCTTAACTATACATCCATGTAGTGGGCAGATATAAATATGGAACTGGATCTGTGTGAATTCATGTCAAACACAATATACCAGATCTGCAGATATTTTAAACGTTTTTCAGCTTAAATGTATATTTATTTAGATTATCGTGACACCATCTGATGCAATGTACATCTAACATATTAAAAAATTCAGTTTGGTGTAATCATTTTTACGAGCACCACTCAAGGAGGGGAAAAATAACAGTTTATTCTGGCATTTCCTGGAATGTCCAGGACAGGACACACACATAGACTTACAGCAGACAGACTGCAGACATGCTCAAACAGGGAAATGCTCGCTGGCCACAAATAACACAGTAAAGCTGCACTTTAGTGGCTTTAGGGGCATCTGATTACCTCTAAAGGGAAAGTGAATTGCACCTACTGCTTGTATTTGTACATCCTAACTCTACTTAAGCCAAGAGCAGGTGATTATGACCACACTTTACAGTAGGCAATAATATTGGGTTTAGCAACGTGTTAACATCTACAAGGATGCACAACAGTAAGATTAGGGGTTTTAACCATACTTTTCATGTAGGTAATTAAATCCCACACTGGAAATAACAGGTAATCCACAAACATGAAACTCTTAAGGGAGGAATGTAAACAGTTTTTGAAAAGCCCAATTTATCTATCACAGAAACGAAACAGGGCTTACAGGGACAAGGCCCCCTAAAACTTTAAAAGCCAAGCACTTTGCCCTCGTGCTGATAAGATAATCTTCTTAAACAATACCTGAGGAGCAGTTATCTGGGTGGCACTGATGGAGTGATGGTTGACAGACCTGCAGGCCTTGTGCTGTTCCAGTCAATAAACTCATCACAGGCCACCATGACGCTCCTGCCAAGCAAATGGAGAGCCCTGACCAGGTCAAAACACTGCCAGGAGAGGGTAATGGACAGGACTAATATGACAGACGTGTGCACTGCACTGCACGGGTCACAAACTTTGCTGGGATCATTTGAGTGCATCGGTCAAAGAGGAATTAAGTCCAACCAAGTGGCTCTATGGAATGTAAAATGTGCAAAGACAGACATTTCCTGTCCAGATTTCCCTGATTTCCTTTAAGTAGAGCAGAAAAGGTAAAATAAGTGACTGGGAGATTTCTCCTAAAGATTAAAGTCAGGCAGCTATAGCATACTTCTACAAAACGTTTCTGATCCCCACTTATTTGTATACAAATGTAAAGCAACACATATGAACATGATAGCTTGCAAACAAACCTACTCTGATTCACTGATGTAAATTCCCCTCTTTGCAGTGATTCGTTTCTCGCTGGTATCAGCATACACCTTACAGCATGATCCCGGGTGGGTCAATGGCAGGAGAACAATAAGTAGCTGACCCCCAAGGCGTCAGCTGGTGAGCGCACGCTCTGCCAAACCGTGGCGTAAAACAATATCCTTTACATTTCGCGGTAAATGTACAAAAACAAAGAAACAAACCATACATGCTTGAAATGTACGCATTTGCCAACAACGCCCAGATAGCCTGTATTTACTTACCGAGCATCCCATTCACAAAAAGCCGGGTGCTGCGTGCTCCTCCGTGAGGCCCCCAGCAGCTACTGGATGGTGAGGTCGCATTCACGGAACAAAGCGCTCGGAAAAGCCGCAGCTCTTTTACGCACGGTCTCAAATATAAAAGATACACAAATATGTCTTCTGAGATAAACGGGACGTGCAGCACATCCTTCGAAGCACCGCTGCAGCTCTGAAGGCGACAATTCACTACAAAGCCTCCTGCTCCTGGAGTGTGCGCCTGGACACGCCCCTTTAGATGGCCCCTTAAAGACGCAGGAGACGCACAAAGGAAGCTCTGCGTGACACCGAGGAGAAAACTGTATGATGTTCATTAATGAACTAATAGTGAAGTCACTTCTCTGTTGGATTTTAATTGGGAGAGACAGTAGTTTGAATGAAAGTTATGAAGCAGGAGGTTTAAAATGAAACAAAAATAACATTCAAATAAATTAATTAAAACACACATACTAACACATGTGCATAAATACAAAGACAGAAAAAATGGAAACAAGATAGACCAATAATAGCTGAGAAAAAAAAAACTCCAAAAGTACCATATAGCTACTGATTTTGTGTCTTGTGGTTAAATTGCAGCTATAGATCACTGTGGTGTATTCAAAATATTCCCTTTATGAAAAAGAAGAACACACAGAGACACACTCTCAAATTCATGATAGATTTGTTGTCCTGTCCTAATAAACAAACCTTGACCTCATTGACATTCATGTCACTTTGGACAGTGTGATTTCTCACAGTCAGACGTCTTCATTGACCTGTGAGACCTCTTCTGTGAGACCTCTTCTTTAAACTTGTGTATTGCAGGTTTCTTGGATGACCTCTGCCTTTCACCACAAATAGGTGTTAACAGTCAGGAAGTGGCCTGAGGAGGAACAGGCCCACCTTGATCTCAGCCTGTTGGAATGTAATAATGTTGTTTGATAATTGTGACAAGACACTAGTCAAATACCTGATTAGAATCACTTAATTATTTGTGTCTTTTACAGCACAGCTTTAATGAGGCAGGGCTAAAGGCATTCCCACATATTCTTCTCAGTCTTTGGCTGTGTTCCCAGAACGTCATGTCCCACCAGCGCAGAGCAGGCCAGTGCCCTTTTACCCTAAACTGACAGTCGGTTGCTTTTTGCTCATTAATGTTTGACGAAACGTTTCTGTTCTAAAACTACCAGAACCAAGTAATATTTAAACAGAAAAAAGAATCATCAGAAATTTCATCAGCAACTTCAATATATAAAACCTTGAACTTTTTTTTCAACTGTATGACTCTTAGAAACACGTTGGCTGTCTCAATGCTCAGGGCAAATCCAAACGTATAATATTCTAGTAAGTAAAACCACTGACTAAATCTTTTTATTGTAAAGGCCATAAACCTTTTCATAAGCACAAAAGGTCAGAGCTTCAAGGAGTTTGATGTATTTGAAATGATGTATCTGATGAAAGATGTTTGATGACTTATTAACTTTTGATGTTTTCTTAATAATCTGTTCAATAGATTTTATTAAACTGAAATTATACTTTTGTCTTCTTATCTAAGACGTGCAAAAAGCTGTAAGCTTGTTTGTCTGACCACTGCCAAAACATGTCAGGTAAATTGGTGTACGGCTTTTTGCACCTATTTGTTTTACTTAGAAGAAAAAATAGGCTTATAATAAAAAAGAACATATTAAAAAAAAACGTTTTAAACACATTTTCTGAATATAGAGTGACGGCACTTTCAATAGGCTGCTACCACGACAAAACACTTGAGTCAAACTAAACAGTTTAACTGAGAACAAGGATTTATTATGCTACAAGTCGCTGTACGCTCCTTTCAAGTAGCACTCAATGATACCATTCAGGTGATTGTAATAGCATTCTGTTTACATAATGACACGCTTTGCAGTGCTTTGTGTGTCTGATTACAATGTTTAAACAGTAACAATCTTTTGCCCTTGGCTCTGCTTGAATTTCTCTTTCCTTAAAACCTCCCCATCAGATCTGAGAGGTCCTCCTGCTTTTGCTTCTCTGGAGATCGATGTTTTCCGGTCTGAAATAAGGAGATTACCCAGACAGACTCACTCCCTCCGCCCTCCCCCGCTGCAGCGCTTCAGCCTGTCCACAATCAGGTTCCTCTGCAGCAAATTCTTCTCCCCAACTCTTGCGGCCCCCAATTATTTCTGTTGTGGCTCAAGGGATTATGTCATTGTGCACCAAAGGATCAAGTGTCACATTTAATGAGAAAATTGAAGGTGAGGGTGTTAAAAAAAAAAGGTACAAATATGATTCAAACCTGAATGCCCCGTAAAACCCTGACGCATGTTCAAAATGTGTTTGTAAAGTATAGTCAATGGAAAGGCAGTTAAAAATAGAATAATTTATTTGAAGTGCTACCATGAATAGGTCCTTGAAGTTTACTTGCTCATGTACAGTGATATGCAATTTCCAATTCTGACAGAATGACAAAGGAACCATACATAACTTCAGCACAATAAAGTTCTCATCTTTTAAAAAGCAATAATCGAAGTGAAAGTGATTTTGTGTATTGTGTATATCAGTGTACACAGTAGCAGTTTTACACATAAAACTGCATCATTTAAAAAAGCAGTTCTGCTTCAGACCTATCGCAGTGAATGATTCCTCAGATATGATGCATTATATTTTTGGCAGACATTTACTGGCACAAATTTAAAATATATATGTAATTACAAAAAAAAGTCTTCTGTTATGTCTGTCAGGAGTTAAAAGAATAAAGCTGCTGTGTATTTACCAGCACATTGTCAAAATATTGCCAGACAACTATCAAGGTGCCACAATGCTTTAATGTGATTTGTTACATTACCACTAGTGATATTCTGCAAATGTTGAGCTTTGAGCTGTCTGATATAAATATCTTGTAAACAATATGGACAAGTACATATCAACACAGAATGTATTTCCAACAATGATTAGGCAGAAGTTCAAACTGCACCAAAGGCTGCAGTAAGCAGCGATGCCAGTGTCAAAGTCCACCACACTGTTTAAATATCACATGAGTCCAGAGCTTCTGCAGCCACTGTCCAGTCCTCACCATGTGGTCCATTCTTTGTGGTCTAAGGTGACGGTTCTTCAATAAAGCTCTCATATTAAACATATTGATACAGTGTGGTAATACAAGGACTTTCTCTTCAAAGCCCCGTATGCATTCAATCTCTGAAATGATTGTCTTTGTTCATAAAATATGTCAAACGCATTGACCATTCACACACACACAGTCAAACCGACACTCTTGACAAAGGAGAAAGCGTGAGTCAAGATGCCTGCAATGCTTAATACAGAGAAGCAACTCTGTCTGTGCAACAGAACAGGACAAACACAATCAAATGAACAACAGCCACATCCGCTTGTCCTCAGGGTCCTGCAGATTTCGGAGCAGAGCGTGTGTCAAACAAAGGAGGAGAAGCCTGCGCTGGGCGTCTGAGCACAGCCCAGGCTGCTGGGGGGCCGGTACAGGGTGCTGTGCTGACTCAGAGGTTCAGAGGACAGCAAGGAGGGGGTGGGAGTCCGGCTGCCTTTGGGCCTGAACAGAGTACCCTGGCCCTGAGGCTGTGGGGTGGAGGCGCTCTGGGGCATCAGAGGGGGCAGTGGGGGCAGAGGAGGCACTGGAGGGGGAAGTGGTCTGGCCTCCTGCTCCACTAGAGGCTCGGGCTGAGAGTAACCGTACGCCGGGGGACGGGACACGCCCTTCTGCTGCCGCCGCCATGAGTTGTAGTATGTGGGATCACTTATGTAGTGGTTCACAAAGGAGTGCGTCTTCTGCCGGCTCTGATCCATCTCATATTCACTGTCACTGCCCTGTGGAAAAACATTTAAAATACAGGATGTAACTGGCACAATAACGTTTCAGGGAATACTAACTGCATTCAGACAGCACACCACTTTTTAAAACCCTGATGTGAATAATATAATATATAATGATTTAGAAATGCAGTCTGAAACACTACAGTCTGTGCATGTTTGTGGGTCAGACGAGAGGCCCATCTACTGCTGAGTTGAGGTCCTGGTGCTCAGCAGATGTTGAAGTACCATTTGTTTGTACAAGAGGCAGGTAAACACAGGGGGCAGTGCTGAGTGAGAAGAAAAACACAGGTTTTTGCCTCCCACCAGAGCGCTGTTTATTCAAAGTGTCTTTAACCATGTTTTTACTTAGCAGGTAGAAGATAAATAATGGGATGAAATGTGGAAACACAGATGTTAATAATGTGGTAGCTTTCATCGCCTCTTTTATTAGGGGTGAGAAGAATGAGAGAATTTGTTCAAAAGTACTATTGCAAAAAAAAAAAAAGCACAAATAATAATAGACAAAAATAAAATAGGAACCAAAATGTACATAATAAAAGAAAAACTCCAGATGCATGAAAACACATGGGAACACATTCAATGTCACTAGTTTGAAGTCCTTAAGACTGAGATCAATCAATATAAAATTTCTGACAACTTAAGCGAAGACTTTTAAATGGACCATAAATCTGAAATAGCTGTAATTTTAAGATTGGAAAGGTTATATCATTCCCTGGAGGATCACTGTGTCACTGTGACAAATTGACACATCCAACTTTTAACTTAACTTCATTTTGTATTCTAGACAAGAATATGGCAGTGAGTGAAAGTTACCTGGGAGTCGGATATCTCGGACGGTTTCTCTGTGAGGCTGCTGCTCTCTGCGGGAATCAGGTCGTTGTATTTGGTGCTGACATCCTCATCGGAGTAGTGCAGACTTCCAGGACTGGGCCTCGGGGGCGATCTGGGAAAAAGAAGGCCAATGAGATTATTCATGCAAAGTACTGGATGGATGTTTGGAAGTGCATAGGAAGTGATCTAGTTCAAGCTGAAAGTTAGGTCAAATGCTTGGCAAACTAGCCACAATACAACACAAATGAACAAATCCCGCTTCAGACAATACTGTGTGACAAAATATCAGACATGCACATTCATTTGTAATGATTAAAAGTCATATTATGCTTTTTGAGGGATACTCTGTATACAGTTTAAACATACAGATATTTTGTTCATTATAAACTGCACGTCCTGTGTAATTTTCATTTACATGTTTTGCGTGTTGACGAATGGCTATGTGACATGAACCCTACATGACTACTACATGCATGAGTCTGAATCTTTTGAATAGTTGCAGAGAGTACACAGCAGTGGGCGGGGATAGATTTCCTGGGATCTAGAAAACACATTTTTCTAATACTTTGTGACGACTGACTATGGTCTCCCTCCATGGCGCCTCAAATAAAACTCAAACCGTACTACGATATCGGATTTGTTTCATTCCGTGACCAATGTGAAACAAATCAGCTTATTGGTCATCTCTCATTTTGAACAAAATCAAAATACTCTCACCTCAGATTAACAGAGTTTTGGGCTACGCTTATTGATTCTGCACAAATGCACGACGTGTTTGAGTCGTCTGTGATTCTTTGTTCCTTTTTTCCTCATAAGCAGCCATTTTGTTTGATACGGACCCGGACCATGCGTGTCCCTGATTGGCTAGTCCACATGTCAATCACTTTCCAGGATTTTCCAGGCAAGTGGATAGGGGGTAGGTGAAAACAGGAATTTTCTGAGCACTCAAACCTCGACTGCAGGGCAATACAGGACGAATCAAACATGCATGAAATTATCTCAGGCCAAGATAGAACAATTGTTTTTTTGCCATGAATACATTTTTGACAGGGGCCAGTCAAAAACAAGATATCAAACTTAAATGTTACTTCTTTTAGTTGGCCGTTTTACAAAACAGAAATGTGTGTGAACAATGAGGCACTTAAATGTTTGATAGGCTAAATGTTTATCATGTACATTTAACTCGTCATTAGTACAGTCAGCGGTAACAGTGTTTCAGAGTATATCTTATTCCCAATGCAATTTGTGTTAAATTTGAAAAGACTAAATTACTGATGACTAATAACACATTGAATTATGTGTCCCACAACACAAAGGAAATAGGCACAACATGTACTGACATGTACTAGCCAATTTCTTAAAGGGAACATAATATGCAAGATCAACTTTAATGAGTGTGTAACCTTGTTAGTGTTTCGTCATGATTAATTTACTTAGCTGTGGTTATTTGACAAATTAAGACTCCAAGTGATACATATATGGTTCTAAACTGTCACATAGCAATTTAAAACAAATTTAGTTAAAAGAAGAGCCATTATCCTTTGTTTCCGTTTAAGGCATTGGCAGGGTATGTCTTTGACCTGGAGCTGGATCAACTCAATAGGAAAATGCAGTGCCTGTTCAAAAGTCTTGAGTAGCTGAACAAATGAGCAAGCGTTATATAGTCTCTTAAAGCGCTAGGTCAAGTTATAGGACCTCTGACTTCTCAGACTCTAGTCATTAACTCCTTAAAGGAAACATCTGTGCACACTATCATTTTTTTCCCTTCGTGCAATAATTACTGTTGCCTTCAAGGTCAGTCAAGAAAGAATCGATTGGAAAGATGTCTCAGACCATTTCTCTGACATCTTCACATCGAAAGTTTGACTAGCAGGGCATTGAGTGAGCAGAGTAAAGGCTTTGAGAATTGAACATGAATATTTAAAGTGTCTGGGAGAGAAAATGGTACATAGACAAGCATAAAAATGTGATGTCAAGTGTAATTTTAAGTGCTTAGCAGACAACCTTACAACCTCTCGTATAAAGGAGACATGAAACGCGGCGTGGCTGCCAAGAGAGGCACGCTACAGGAATGGGACAAGTTGCTGGTCGTGGAGGTGTTGACACAAGAAAGGAGACATCTTTTTTAGTTTTAAGTGGATAATGTTTTGGGGAACGGCTTCAGATTAAGGCAAAGGTTGGGCTAGACATTAAAGGGATCAGTCCACAAGTTTTTAGTGGGGAGGGCAATGCTTCTTCAAACTATGCCTGACCACTCCAAAATACTGCAAGTGAAATTTTAATTATTTAAGGGCTCTATCTCTTTTCTTGTCTTATCTTCTAATCACCAGCTCCTGCACCCTCTCAGATGTCCCACAGGGAAGCCCTCGGCCGCTCCTCATGCTCAGTCCACAGATCATTAGTAAAGACTGTGGCACCTCTTCAAAGGCACCAGATACTCTGAGGCCTCTTTGATCCCCTCCTTTGGCCTCTTCGGTCAGGCAGAAAACACTGCATATATCCCCTAACGATAATGTAGGCCCTTTTGGCTTGTGCTATAAAGAATGTGCAGAGTCAACATGTTTACACTGTAGTAACATGTTTATTCCATTCAAAAACCACAGTCACGCCAAAAGAGTAGCCAGAACTAATTGTGCTGTAGGTCAAGCCAATTCCTCAGTTAACAAATATAAGAAGTCATCTGAACTAGGTTTTTGAGGTAAGGATGCCAGAATTGACAAACGCTCAGTTACAGAAATACTGTCAATTAAAAACTTTTTTTTTTTTTAAATAAATTTTTTTTTTTTTTTTTTACAAATGTAAGGAGTAAGGAGTTTTCGGACATTGTATTTTTACTCTTATTTGAGTAATATTTTTATTGAAGTAACAGTACTCTTACCAACTTCTAAGTTTTGGTTCTTCTTCCCACTGTGAGTGAGTGACAAAAGCTTTACGTTGACAATTTTAAACGATTTGAACACATGTGTTACTGCCATCTTTCCTTCACTTGATTTAGTTTTCTTAATTTTTGTGTCTATCCTTTGAAAATGACTGAATTTTGTGCATTATTTATCGTTTGACCTTCAAAATACTTTAAATTGAAATGATGACAGATGCTAAGTCTTACTTTTACTAGAGAGGCTCATTGAAAAACCAATGCAACATTACGTCTGATTAAGAAAAGTGTAATGAAACACTTAACATAAATTAAAACATACCACATCTGGATCACTTAAATGAAAAAAGAAAGTTTTATATTTTTATGTTAATGAATTGCAATAATTATTTACTTAAAACTTACCCCATTTATGAGAGTGATTAGAATTGAATTTCAAATTTGTATTCAAGTTTGGTATCTAATGCATGCCTTTTTACAGCAAGCAGAAACCTTATCTAATATTTATCTAAAGCAAATACCAGCAACTGATTAGCAGTAGGCTCACATACTAGTACACATGTCTTTAATAAAAGGGACAAGGCCAGCCGGTGACTATCTCTAAAGCACTGACGGACAGAAAGCCCACACAGAATTTGATGAATGCTAATTAGCCGCCATTGTGCCCGAGTCTCTATAAAATGCAAGTTCACACAAATGGTGAATATTAATGAGGATGTGAAAATCGAATGGCCTTCTCTGGGTTAGCGTGAGCCCTCTCTCAAGATTTACCATTATCTGTGTGAGCGCAACATGATTCATTCCTGTCAGTATGGCTCTATACTGAAAAGGGCGCTGATTAAATTTATATAACATTGGGTTGAACAAAGGGAGAGCACATGCCGGACAGCACGGTAAAAAGACACAAGAGGAAATAAAGATGGCTGACCGAGTGTAGATGCCGTTCTTGCGACAAAAGGAGTTTTTCACCGAGAGGCGTCTGTTGTTCAGCTCCAGGGTTGGGAACCGGCCCTCGTCCATTCGCACCATCTCTCCGTGGGTCAGAGGCAACGAGGTGCAGTTAGAGTGGTTACCTGAAAAAACATTGGAAGATATTATTATAAGTATTATTAACACATCACTTTGCACATGCTTTAATGAGGCATGAAAAAGTAAGAAAGTTTTATTCATTCATTCATTCATTCATTTCTACAGCTTGTTGGGGGCTGCAGGTGACTGGAGCCTTTCTCAGTGACTTTGGGCCTTATAAGAAAGTTTCTTCTGTGTTAGGGCCAATAATGAAATGCTTTAATATTGCAATTTATGGTCTGATTAGGTTCATTAGGTCTTCAAGATTTAATAAGTTTCGGATTGTTATAGCCAGACCTTGACATGGCTACATCTGCTGCCTTCTTCAAAAGTGTCACGTGTCTGGTCATCTGATTTAAAAAGATTTTGGCACCAGCTTCCCACAATAGGACGACAGCGTCATATGCAGTCCGACTTCTTCAGAGCTTTATTTCAGATACGAGAAAGCCTGTACGTCCTTAATTTTGATATTCAATATATTATGACAGTTATCACAATGGCTAACTGTTTAAAAAGGTCAGGGATACCCATGTTTGACAGTATTGTACTTTTTTTGAAGTGGAAACAATAATGATCTAGAGGAGAACATGGAGCATTGATAAGATTTCCCAACAGTATTCACAATTATACAAAATTTACCACAAACAATTATTGTCTAACCTTTTTATCGTGATAAACAATATTGTCCCATCTCTACGATTTACGATCTGGCAACCCTGCATTGCTTCTGAGCTCAGACGAGATTGGGCATTGTCAAGGTGCTCTTCCAATGCTAATGCTGTAGGTTAGAATTTTCTAAGACAATGGTGTGTAGCCCGCTGTAATTTAATTTATAGAAACTTTTGAATAATTTCAGTCAATGTCATCCAGCGGTACAGGCTGTGGTCTGGTGTGCAAAATAATTTATTCATATTTGCAATGTAGATTTGTTTAAACGCTTTTTAAATCTTTTGACAAACATCCATTGGTTTGATTTGTAAAGCAAAGGCAAAGCAGTCCTCTTTGGGTCTCCACACAATCACAGTCCTTGTCTGATCAGAGCCTCCTTTTCTGACCCTGTAACCTTGGTAACCATAGCACCATCCTACAAGCTGACTTTGCTAAAACAGGCTTTCAAACAACCCGACCTTTCACCTGTCTCTCCTTCTTGCTTAAGTGTGCCAACAATGTTTGTGAAACTGCACTCCGCTCTAACTCTGATCCAGCCAATTGTCTAATCCAATTAAATGTATGCAACTTTGAATCTTTTGTTCGAAACTAAGAAACCCCAAGAGGATCATAGTTTTAACAAGTACGTCTAGTTGCACAGGCAAGTAGGTATAATATTACAAATTCAAGCATCTACGAGACAGATGTGGCTTACAGAATTCTCCTTTTCTTAACAAGCACAAAACGTGAAACACATTTCAAGCTGCTGTATCAATAAGAAAAATACCACACTCTTGGAAATGGCTTTTTAATGCAGCTAGTGCGAGCCAATGGGAGTGCTGTTATATAATTACTTTCCATCCGACTAATGACCTCAGCATTTAACCACTGCCAAGCCATTTATTCCTGTATCGATCTTCGCTGCAGTTCAACATGACCAATTATGTTTATTCATCTGTCTAAATCTGTGCTAACCTTTAGTTTCACCATTTCACTGTCAGCCAGACAATGTAAAAGGATGTAAGGGATTTATCTAATTGTATCAGTCACTAGGGTGGTGTTTTTGGAAAATGCACTCTGCTGGGCGCGATCATTAAAGTTAATTTCTCAGCATGACAGGAAGACAAATTCTGGTAAAAAGCTCAAGAGTCAGATAAGGCAAGAGACATGTTAGAACTGCAATCATTCCTACCTGAATCATTCTTCTTGGTGTATTTCTTACTTTGGCCACGGATGATGAGTATGAAAACTAGCAACAAGATGAAGATGAGGCCCACTAGTGCGATCACAACCAGGAACCACCACTCCTCATAGAACGGGGAAACTTTCTGAGCTGTAAAAACATTAATAACATAACTAATATGTGTCAATTTGTTTGCTAAATAAGTGTGATGAAAACCCACCTGAGATGGAGGGGGAGGGTGCACTGGGGGAGCCATATCCGTAGTCATTAACAGCAATTACTCGAAAGTCATATGTTACGCCTTCTCTTAACATCTCCAGGTTAAATGTGTAGGATGTTGCTTCTTTTGGAATGTCTTTGATGAGAATATCCCACAGTCCTTCATCTAAAGAGAAAGCACAAGATATATTTCAGTTAACTAAAAACAATATTGTAGGAAACAAAAACAAGTAGGCAAGTTCATGGCCACATCATATAACAATGATTATAAAATGATGGGGCTGGGCAATATGATAAAAAAGTTATTCACATTTTTCCCCATCATATTGATCAAGCTCTATTTTTTTATTTAGTTTTATTAAAAACAAATTAAAAATGGCTTTCAATACTAATTTCCTGAACATAAACAATACAGAGTGCCATTTAACACAAGTCAAAAGACTGAACTCTGCTCCAAACCACATGCAATTAGAAATTCTTGTTCTTGATTATATGATGCAGAAAGAAACCGTTTGTCTGCAAAAATGGTATGTTTTGCGTAATTACAATCTCAGAGCAATTTTCAACCAGTAGGGCTTGGTTTCCAGCATACATTGGTGAGTGAAGGGGCGGATATTATTATTATTTTTTAGATATTTTTTGTGAAAATTGAGTATATCTTTCATAGTAAAAATGCTACAAAAAGAGCTGATAAAAAAAGAAAAGAAATAAAAAAGTAAAATAAGGGTTTAAGGTGATATCTCTGAACTTAAGTAATTACTTTTACAAACATCTCACTTTTGTCTGATATTTAAACTCAACTCAACCAATACATTGTAAGTCACGTTTCAAACATATTAGATTGACCAAATATCATCTGAATATCAGGATATACTAAAAAAATATTGAGATATTCATTTTTGTCAACATTGCCCAGCCCTAGGTGAGCATCATTAGAAAGTTATTTTATTAAAATAATGTATGGAGAAGAGGTTGTCAAGGGTAGCTCTCTCTAATAGCTCACAATGACGGCTAAGTTAAATTTGTTTCTGTAAAAATATTACCCAATAGATACAAAATGAATATCAGACAGGTGATCAAGTTCAATGTGTATTGAAGATGAATGTGTTGTACCAGAGGGCCTCGCTTCAATGACATATCGTGTGATGGGAGCCCGACCCTGCTCTCCGTTGGTCCAGTGCAGAGTGAGGGCTGTGCCATGACGAGCAATAAAGGGCTCTCCAGGAGGACCCGGGGCTCCTGCGAATGACAAATGACCATGGCTTTGAAATTCAAAATATTCTTCATATCAATAAAATCCATTCCCGTCCAAGGTTTACCTTCTCCAGGCCCAGTGGTGATATTGGCCTCCACTTCAGGGCCGTATGTGAGAGTTTTAGCCCGGATGCGGAAATTGTAGGTGACTCCATCGGCGAGGTCTTTCAGCTTCATCCACAAGGGGGCATTGGCCTTCACGTCTACCGTCACTATCTTACTGACACCTGGAGTGCGAGGAGAGGAGTCTGTACAAAAAACAAGGCTTCGTAGCTACTTTCTACAAGCCACAACAAGCAGCCGCGCATTATGCAAACAAACGCAAATCCACAAACAACTAGGCCAAAGATGGACAGATATTCTTATAGTAATGAAAGGCTTATCTTTTCTGCAGCCTTGAGGATATCGACACTGGCAGACACAAGGGGTTACTTTATAATAGCATTCAGTGTTGCCAGGCTTTGCTGTTCAGTTTACATAGCTCTGCTTCCATTAATAAATTGCCAGGGGATCACAGCCGCCCCGGTTCACAATTTTACCTATGCTCCCAATTACACCTCAGTCTGCCATTTTATTCCCAGGAAGAAAGCTGCAGTAAATCTTACCCCAGTATTTTGTCAGAAATACAGCACTGTGTAAAATACTATCTATCTTTCTATCTTGCTCAAAGACACAAAGACAGACAGACAGTATGCCATGGCTATAGCGGACAACTGAGCTACTTAAACTATTATTGGATCTAAATAGGTTTACATGTTTTATGATCTTTCCTGGAAAATGTTGCGTTTATTTTAGCACTTTTGTTCCCACCACACCTTACTTTTCCACAGTGCTGTATCTCATGCATTTTACCCTCCTCAGCTGTCAGAGATTAGAATATATGCTTAAGCAGCGTGAGTTAAAAATAATATGGTTAGTGCGCTTGCTAAATGCTTAAAATCTGCAAAGTGAAGCAGAGGAATGTTATGACGGGGAAAGAATTAAGCTTCGAGCAGGTTTTTTTTCTTCTCACCATCGACCGGAGTGCACGGCTCATAAACCAGCCGGTAGCTCTCGATGATACCGTTGGCCTGCTTCGGCTCACCCCACGACACGTTGACAGAAGTGGTGGTCAACTCGCTAAAATGGATGAAGCTTGGGGCACTGGGGGCTGTTGGAGAAAGTAGAGAGAGACAACTTCAGATGAAATATACACTCACAAAAGCTGCATGTGGTGACCTGGATATGCCACCACAGAGGAACGGATTTGTCACATCTGAAGAAAATGAATCTATTTTGTAATTAAGGCACACACTTGAACCTTTAAATACATTTGTGAGCAAAAATATTGGTGCAAAAGTTTAATGAAAAAATACTACATGCGCAACTTGAGGATTTACAATTATAATGACGTAGGGAATACTTTGGGCAAAATTATGATACTCTCTCCGGCTAGACAAATTAGAGTAGAATGACTATATTAGTATACGTTGTAGTTTGCAAAAACTGAAGTGCTCAACAGCTTGGTTTTTGTATTGCATTTCCAGTGGAGTTCATACAACATGGCTCCTGCCACCCTATATTTTCAGCTCTCAAATCCACTGCTAAATCTACTGTCTCCAATAGTTAGCGGACACATCACATTGTGCAAAATTATTCTTTTTGCTGACCTTGAACCAGAGCTGTGAGAATTTACCCTGCTGACCCAGCTCAGATCCAGCTAAGTGTCAGGATTTAGCAACGGCTCTGCATAGAATTCACAAAAGCTTGCGTTGGCCCGCTTCCCAGCAGCCTGTAGTGTACAGAGCCAAAATTCTTGCCTCTGTTTTTAAGTTCTCAGCACTTTGTAGCCTTTCGCCAGTGTCACAGGCTTCAAGGGGGCGGACATTTGTACAGTAAACCATTTTTTTGTGCTGAAGCCGCAGAGGAGGAAAGCTTGCGAACTGGTAAACACAGACATCTTTGTACATTTGCGGCCCAAAATAATCTGCTGTGGCCCCCACACTCTTTATTCATCACTACACAGTTGCAATCAGTATTAGACACTAGAGGCTTGTCCGTGACACTAAAGCCGGACAAAGAAGTAACTTTAACCTTAATTCATTCTTAATACAGCCAGAGCAGATGAACACTATAAGTATAGAAAAGTGTGACATCAATTTGTGAGGCAACCTTGAGAAGCAAAATGTGTCTGTGGTGCTATAAATAACACTTGTACAGAACCTTGGCAATCAATAACACATAACAGAGAGAAATAGCTTGAAAAGAAAACATAAAATAGACTGTGAAAATCCACATGGCCTTCACTAGTAAGAGGAAAAAGGCGCCCAGGTAACAAACACTGCTCTTCTTTTAACATCTGTATTTCCCTTTTTACCTGCTTGCTGAGTGCGCCCTCTGGTGGGCAGGGAGCGCGGCCCATCCCCTGCAGCATTGAAGGCTGCCACACTGATCATGTAGGTGGTATAGCCTGTCAAGTTTTTAAGCTTCACCCCGAGCTCCGGCAGGAATAGTGTGCGCAAACGCTCCGTCTCATTCTGCAGCTGAAACTCCCAGAAATAGATCTAAAACAGAGAAAAGACGTCAGCATACACAGTTCATAAATGTTTCTCCTTTTTTCTTTAGTGGAAATATGAAAATAAGGAAAGCCATGATGTAAGTCAGAGTAATACAGTGTTAGATTATTGATACCTTGTAGCCCTGTATGTCTCCGTTCTGAGCGTGCACAGGTGGGGGGTCCCATGTTACGTCCAGCTGAGTTGCTGTGGAAGACTGGACCAAGATGTTTTGAGGTGGAGCGGTAGGAACTGCAAAACATTTCTTTTTGTTAGCCATACATACAAATATTTAAAGTGACTACTGAACACAGTGATTTGTACAAAAGGCATTCTATAAATGCTGGAACTGAAGAAAATTAGCTATAAAGTGTTAAATGTTGTTGTTTTTTTTTTGGTGGTTTTATTGCGGATAAACTATGCCATTGTGAAAATACATTTGATTTTGAATACATTTTTTTATTCTAACCATTTTGGAAATAAAGTTGTAGAATTACAAATATGAGAAGTGACAGGAGAGATGAAACATACCAGCCTCCCCTACAAACACTTCCTGGGGCACACTGCTGGGACCCTCCCCCACCGCGTTGTACACACTAAGACGGATCTCGTATCTCTTATGTTTGCTCAAATCTGCAAAGAGCAACGACAATAGTTAGAAAATCCTTCCTTCTTACACAAAAGTCCTCCAGAGAAATGCATCGTCAGAGTGATGCCAGTGGCAAGAACAACATCACATATTGAACAAAAAAGGACAGACGGGTTGAATTATGCAGCTTAGTGCTACAAAAACAAGGTTGTTGCTGGGACATGCAAGATTTGTCCATGATTAAAAGGACTAAAAGAATATCATGGCAGCTTGAGACTATAGGGGTGTCAGTGGCAAATACATGCTGTACAAAAGTGAGCACAGTTACGGTAGATTGTTGAGTTTCCAAATATGAACCAAAGCAAAGAAACATAACAGACTTACTATCCAGTTCGTACTGGGTCAGCGAGGACTCACTGAGGTTTCTGATGCTGTAGGGAGCTGGAGTTAGAGAAGACAGTGCAGAATATAAAGATGGACAGAATTAAAAAATGATTAAACTTCACTCTCAGAGGCAGAGATTGTACACGTCTGACATACTAGGAAGGATTGTACTTGGGATTATAATTCTACCATTGTCATCAAAATTCAATGAATATTTATAATCAACAAGAATAATATGTGAGTAAAATTCTCAGTGGTTTGCTTTGTTTAAAAGTGTGGACCAGTACAGAGGTGGAATTAACCACAACTGTGTGTGACTGTTTGAGTAACTTTAAGACTTATGTATTTGTATTATCAATGTCAGGTGGATGAATCATACAATTATATATAGGCAGTAAATTATTTTATTTAAAGGTGCACTTTGTTACTTTTCTGTCACTTGGTTGACTTCTTGGAGATTTGCCTGGAACGCAAAGCATAACAATCAACTGATCTATCTCCATGACGCGGCTTTTCGAGGTATTTTTAAGAAGTAAAACCAAGTGTAAAAAAGAAATAAATGCTAGATAAAACTGTTTAACACCAGAAAAGTACATAGTGCATCTTCAAATTATGTTTAAAGCACAACGTGTCTATAATAGATATCATTATTGTTTTATAGCAGTGTTTTGAATGAGTTACCTGCTCTGGAGAAAAGTAAAAATACAGAATCACACCATAACAAAATCATACCCGCAAGATCAGCCCAGTTGGCAGGACTGTTGACAGTACGAACAGTGAAGGTACGTAGCCTGTCATAGTGCAGTTCTCTATATCGAACTCTGAATCCCAAGAGAACTCCATTGATGTGGTCTTCTGTGGGCGGCTAGAACAAGAAAGCGTCTATTAGTTACAAATGTACTTATTCTTGCAAATGTAATTAAAAAGCCTCGCCAACCTTCCAGCGAACGAGTACAGAAGTTGTAGTGTGTGGCGTAACGGCCAAAATGGTTGGAGCTTTGTCAGGAACTAGAGAAGAGAAATTAACATTCATTTAGTAATTGAATGCTTCTGTTAGCTACACATACATAGATACGTTATATATATTTATATATTGTATTTACGGGTTTCAACTATTAACTATTAATTTAAAACTTAAATATTATATCTTTTGAATGTGAAAAAGTCATCTGAATGTTGCGTATAACTGGAAACTATATCTATAAATATACATAATAATCAGTAAATCTTTCAGTTTTATTCTATACATTACCATCTTGTAGCGTGGTAATTGCCTCGCTTTCCTGGCTGTATTCACTGTCGCCAATGTCATTAGTCGCTTTCACGCGGAATTGATAAGACGTGAAGGGCTTTAACCTTCAAATTCAGAAAATAAAACAATTGTACACTGAACTCAGCTTGCACAATATGGAGCACAAAATGGAGGCGTACAAATCCAAACTACCTGTCCACGATGTAGGAGTTTGTCTCATGGCTGACGGACGCAGAGTGCACAGTCCAGTTACTGTCCGGCAGCTCCCTGTACTGGACGGTGTAATAGCGGACAGGTGACAAGCCATCGCTGCCTGGTTCCCATGACAACAGCACCCTGCGAGCCTGGACGTTCTGTTGAGGAACTACCGGGCGACTGGTGGGCTGAGGTCGGGCTGAAAGTCAAAACACACTCATATTTACATAATGTTGTCAATACACAAGGTTCTAGTGACACGATACAGTCCTAATATAGACATGGAGTGATCCTGTTTATGGTGCGTTCCAGGCAAATGGCAACTGGGACTTTTTCCACCACGACATGAAATAAAATGCGCTAGAACGCTGCTCAAACTGGCAAGTCCTACTCGTGAACTCGGAAATGTTTGAGCTATTCCCACTTACCAAATATAAGAGATAAACCGTGCTCACAAAAAGTGGATCTACCGCCACATCAACAATGTAAACTTTGTCACAGGTTTTAGCCTACTATTTAGCACATTGTTTTCATACAAGTGAATTCAAGTGGAATGATCTGAGGTCAAAGCCCGTAATGTTCAAGTGGAAATAACCAACGTCTCAGTTGCCATGAACACAGCATTAATCCTGGTTTAGTTCTGAGATTAATTTTTGGCGTTGGTCCCAGTTCAGTTTAAATTCTAATGTGATGGGTGGGTATTTCTCACATTGCAGGGACAAAAATCTGTTTACACACTCACTTATGGAACCTGCCTTATTTATGGGGACAAAAAAATCAGGTCCCTATGATGCACATGCTTTGCTATTAGGTCAACAACATCAGATATGGGTTAAAATTGGTTAGGGGTTAGGTTGAGGTTTGGCAATTATGGCTAAGGTTAGAATCAGAAATTAATGTAAGTCAATGTAATGTCCCCAAAAAGCATGGAAAGACAACACCTGTATACACCCAAAAGTTGGCAAGTTAGACGTCTTTCAAAGTATAAAGAAATTTAAATGCATTATATGCTTGTTATACATTTATTTCTGTAAGAGAGCATCTGTGTTAAGGGAGAAAATAATGCCAATATTTAAAAAAAAATTATCGTATTGAGAATAAGCATGCATTTTCTGTTTACCTCTCTTCTCCGTGGTGACGACCAGTGCCTCGGCAGCCTCGCCCCAGCCCTTGCGTGTTTGAGCAGTGAGTCGAAATACATAGACCGTCTCGGGCTTAAGACCAGACGCTGTGTACTGTCGCGCACTGGGGCTCAGCACATCTACAGTGGCTGCGTTGCTATTTGAAGAGTTTCTCCGATATGTGATCTGATAGGCTAAAAGTGAAAGAAACTTATATGAATGTAAACACAAACTCGAAAAGGCAAGAGATGGGGAAAGGGAAACGTTTTAGTATAAACGTTCAACTAAATGTGTTAAGTTTGGGCTGAAGAGTGAAAGCGCGTAAAGAAGAGACTCACCCAGAATAATGCCATTAGGCTGTGCAGGGGGCTGCCAGATTAGTCTGACTGAAGTGGTTCTGACTTCTGGGAATAAAATACCCACGGGAGGACCAGGCACTGTGGCATAAAAAAATAACAGAATGAATTAAAGGACTGATTTTATCATTGTGTATTCTGTATGTAATTACCAACTGACCAGATAAAATGAAATATTTAGCACATTGAAACGGTAGGGTCTGTCACCTGCTTGTCTTCATGAAGAAGTTATTGTTTTGCCTGGAATGTTTCTCACTATGGCATTATACTCATCTATCTTGCATTTGTTCATTTGTTGTTTTTATTCCCAAAAAAGTACGTTGATGTGTATTTTATTGTAACGGTCACACCTCTCCAGAGATCTGACCTATAATTTGGCCTGGTGGCATCACCAGCTTGACAAGCTAATTAGATAGTTTAATGCCATACTGTGAAACATTCCAGACAAAGTAATGTCATCGCCATGCAGACAAGCAGGTGGCAGACTGCAACAAACTTAGAAACCATGATTGAAATTGTCACTAATTATTGTTGTACACATCCTCTTTTCTTGCCTACCGTCATCCAGTGTCCTCTCCAAAATGGGCGGCTGGCTGCTCCTTCCGTCTCCTATACGTGTAAAGGCAACTACTTGTATTTCGTATAGAACATATTTCCCCAGTCCACTCAACTGGACACTGTGGCTGGTGTTGCCCTCCACTGTCCAAAAGTTGGGTGCTATATCTGAATCTTTCTCCTTATACACAACCTAAAACACATAGTGAACGTAGGTTATATAAAGCTTCATGAAACAGAAATATGTGATGTTATCAGTGATGATTGCTGACCTTGTAGCCTAGAATCAGGCCATTGCGGTCTGGTTCAGGTACTTCACCCCAGCGCACCAGGATACTGCTGGAGGTGGTGGCAAAAGCTGACACGTTTGTGGGGCCGGATGAGGGCACTGCAGAAACAAATTTAAATTGAGTTGACCTATTACGACTGCAGTATTATTGTGTTCCATATCCCATTCTGACTATGCATCTGAATATAATGTTTATGGATGGACTTGAAACATTGTCAATCAGATTCAAATGTATTGTCAATACACAAGTGCAACAAAATACTGTTAATGATGTGCTCATGTGGCCCTCGGGAAGAGGTTCTTCCAACCGTATAAATGCTTGCAAAAGTCGAGAGAGGAGTCAGGCCAAAATCTACTTCCTGACTTACACACCTGCTTTGTGGAGACAGCAAAAATTAGCTTGTTTCGATAGTGTTTTGACTAAACTCACTGACTTGGGGGTTTATTGTGAGTTGTCCATGTCACAGAATGTAACATGTAAAGTTACATTGAGAAGATTCAACTTGTCTTCAATTATGATAGATAGATCTTATTTCTTCTAAGCAGACAATTTTTGTTAGAAAGATGTATTTACATTACCATGTAATGCTACTAAATTCAAGATCAATTTACAATTCAATTCATAATTTACAATGTTGGCCAGGACTCCCTTGAAAAAGAGATTAGTAATCTCAATGCGACTTTCCTGGTTAAATAAAGAAAAAAACAAACAAAACAAAAACAATTCTATCTATATTTATATATATAAATTACTGTATGTCTCTGAGAAGGTGAACAACAAATAATACTGGTTTGTGCAGTTAAATGCTGTTATAAGACTAGACACAGTGGTTTGTGGTTTTCTTTTGGGTGACCACAAAATCTTCACCTTCCAAGATAAAAGCACATGAACACAAACAAATGAAGTCAGAATCCCAATTTATCATCTCGGAAATCCAAGCACCCAATGACCACATACATGCACCAAAAGCATCTGATTATAAGTGCAACGAAGCAAGTACGACATTACATGATATTACAGCAAGTCTTATCCTTGTGTTGTGTGAGTGCAATCAATTGTACATTCAAGTTACTGTGTCCATGTCATGTAATGATAAAAGTGCATGTATCCTTCATGTTGTTCTGTGCTCACCGGATTCTCTTGTTCTCCCATGCACAGCTTGACTCCATGGCCCTGACCCAATGCCATTCATAGCCTGCACTCTGACTTCGTACTCCGTCCACTCCTCCAAGTCTTCAATAGTGAATTCTCTCTCCAGCCTGTCCATTATGACGTGGGACAGGACACCTCCTTTAGACCCGGCCTTTGAGTACTGAAGTCTGTATCCAACCAAGTCCGGATTACCATTGTACTCCCACTCTGGAAGAGGCTAAAAGGATTTTTTTTTTTGTTTGAGTTCTCAAGTACAAGCAAAATCAATACTAATGACAGTGTGACTAAGTGCATAATAAAGCAATAAGCCGAGAGAGGCAGTACTTTATAGAGATTTCAGAACACTTCACAAGTGTTGTCAGCAGCAATGACAAGCAATATGAGAAAAGGCCAGCACTTAGCATCACACTGAGTGGAGTCATGAAAAACATAACTATAATGAGTGATCTAAATGTGCGTCTATTCCTGCTAATCTACATTTTCAATCATAACATAACTTACATATAAGAAGCTATGTTTAACACTGTTTAAATTAGTGATGAAAAAGTAAAAGAAATTAAAAGGGCACAGTGTGAGGTAAGAACCAACATAGTCTACAAGAGGTTTAGTATTTCATCTTTGACTATACAAAGAAGTGTTTTAACACAATTTCTGAATACAAAGGGAACAGAATGGTGACAACTTTTTCCTTAAGATAAAAGAGCGTAATTATAGGAAACTTAAAGCGCTCGTAAAGCAAGGGATTAATGTTTGATGTTATCTTTTCATGAGAACTTGCTGGCTATTTTTAGACTATTTTCATTTGCATATTTTATGTGTGTATTTATTTTGCGGGTGTCTAGTCTGATGAAGACTTAACTTTAAGTATAATTTATGAAGGGGATTTGAAAAGTTACAGCCATCAGTCAGCATTTGTTAAATGAAGTGGCAATTGAAAGTAAATATCACCTCTTCTCTCCTAACGAGTGGGAGAAAAGACTGTATTTATTGTTCATCATCAATTGTATCCAGGCAAGAAATGGCACTATATTTACTGTAATGTTGTCAATAATGCCATAGATATTCCATAAACGACAAAGCAAATTCCTAACTCAAACTGTTCCAACATGTCAACAAACTGGGACTGGGACTAGCTGGCTAATGAAATACATTTTCTTTAGCTCTGACCAAAGTCAAGGACAAAGGTTGCTGCATGTAGCTGCCTTTTAAATATGCTGCAATCACACTATGTGATTCATTTCACTGCCTCATCACATGCCTTTCACTCTTATTTATATGCTGCACTGGTCGCCCCAGTGTTCAGAGCCACAGTGTCTCACTCCTCCTATTTGGCACTGGTCAGGCGCTGGCACAGAGCAGGTAATGGACAGATGTAGCACAAACTCTGCCAGCCAACTCCTGATGCAGAGACCAGCAATAACAGGGCACGAGCTGCTTTCCAAAACGCCACAAGTACCACCTGTACAAGACCAGCACATGTCCTCTGACGTGCAGGAGAGAGGCAAGCAGCCGTCCTCATTTTGAGTCAAACAATCAGCAATCAGTCAGGCATAACATTATAACCAGCAGCTGAATATTAGCTGTCATCATGGTACTTGGTCATGACCTGACTAACTAATAATGACCTGAGTATTCTGACACCAATCAGAACAAGCAGAAACCACTGCAGCTACAGCATCTATACAATAGCAAATACAATACAAAGTGTTCCAACCAACAGTCAATAGATATTTAATGCAAACAAAACAAAACACCACAAAATTTTAATAACTCACCACCCAGCGAAGCCACAGGCTGGTTTCACTTGCTGTTCGCAGGGTCACGTTGGCCGGAGCAATGTCTGGCGGAGCCTGGAGTGTCTGAATCTTCCTGGATGGCTGACTGGGAGGACTTGTGCCCACTATGTTCACCTGACGCATTCTAAACCTGATTATAACATTGGCCATGGGTCAAACGATGCTATTAGACAGCGTTCAATATTACATGCTTCTTAATGCAATGTTTACCTGTAGAAAGTATACGGATTCAAGTCTTGCACATTGAGAGATCTGGCATCAGGTTCATTTGTCAATTCATGTACCACCAACCACTCTTCATTTTCACCTATTATTCCAATCTGAAAAAGCACAGTGTAAACAGAAGCTATGTGAGCTGTTAAACAAAAGGATAAAACAAAACAAAAAAACTCTACGGCAAACACTGAAGCGGAGAAAGCCAGACTCATTACATTAAAAGATATGAAGCATTACCTGGGCTTCAACCTGCCAACGGGAGATGGATGTTTTGCCGTCGTAACCTGGTTTGAACTGCAGAGTGACAGAGCGAGGGCCAATGTTGGATACAGCAAGGTTAGTAGGAGGACCAGGTAACTCTGAAAAGAAATTATATGCAAAAACACGGAGGAAAATTTTGTGAAATGAGAAAAATGAATTATTCTTTCTTTCTTTTGTTATGAGATTTTCAGGAAAGATCAATAACGGGAAAGCAAATCAACTGATTCATTTTGGTGTGAGTCCAGGCAATTGTTTGGATTCAGGGGATTTTGTACAAATTGAGACGGGTACACAATACCACCAAAATAACAATTTATTCAATTTAAATAGATTCTTTACCATTCTCTAGTAAGATAAAATGAATATCAAAGGTTTGGACTTGGACTATTTCTTTGTCATTGCATTGCCTGTGCCTTGACATAGGACTATTTTCCACAAACCACCACAAACCATTTAACTAACAATTTAATTTACTCCTCTTTTTATAAATCCACAAAATTAAGTTCTTTTTTAAGACAACAAATAATTTGTCAAGCCCTTTAAAAAGTGTCTGTGACCTTTTCTGTAGTGACCTTCACAATTCAGTAGCAAAAAAACAAGTAAAACATTCATTGTACGTTTTATGTATTCTTATTTATAAATCATTTAAAAAATCTGACCACTGACCTGGAGGCACACCAGAGGATATGGTGGAAGCAGAGATCTGGCCCTGTCCCTTGGAGGTCATGGCTGCGACTTGAATAGTGTATGTGGTGAGGGCAGTTAGTCCCGTCACCTTGTACTCCTGCGTCAGATTTGGCAAATAATGGGTCACCCGGGTGTTGGTGCGGTTGAACTCCTCCCAAGAGATCCGGTAACCTGGGACAGAGAGTTTTAGTCCAGTCTAGCATGGCATTCCAAAAATAAAAACAGGCTGTTCAGCTGTTAAATTTTACCTGTAAGGACACCATTTTTCTCTTGTGGCTCTTTCCAGCTGACTTTTAGTGATGTGTCCAAGATGTCGGTAAAGCTTAGATGCCCCACAGCTCCAGGGGCTATAAAGATCAAATAAAACAGGCAGTAGCACACAAAAACAATAATAAAATATTGTAAATATAGTTTTTCTTTCAGATGTTTTATCACTTACTGTCCTCATGGGTGCGGACACGCTGTGGTATACTACGTGGGCCATCCCCAGGCGTGGTAAAACAAAGCACGGAGGTGTAATAGTCAGCGAACTTTTTAAGGCCAGAGATGTAGCCGACGTGAACACTGTCCTGGAAGTTGGGGCGCACTATTACCCCTGATACGTCATTTGGGCGATTGGACTCCCAGGCTAGAAGCTAATGGTAGACATATGAATAAAAATTTTATAAATAGATCAGAGTTATGCCTAATTCGAAAAAAAAAACCTTCAAAAAGTTGGAGGGCACACAGTAAATTGTATGCATAAAGTACATATTAAGGGACAGATTCTCATGTTTATTTGAATTGTGATGATTATAAATATAACATTTAATGACACAGTGGATTTTTACCTTAAGTTACATCAAACGAGTTACATCAAAAGTTATCAATGACACTAAAGGTTTTGAAATGGCTCTTTTTTTGGCTTGACAAAACAAATACACTGTTATTTTAAAACTTTAAAATTTTTAAACTTTTTGATCTGTCAGAACTCTTACTGGAGGGATACAGGTTCCAGAGATCCTCTCAACAGATCCTTCATGTTGGTGCATCAACTGAGTGTGCTTTGACTGGGAAAAAAACTCACCTCACTATCTCCTCTACAGCCTGAAATTGATTCAATAAAACCTTGTATATCCAAGATACCCGTAACTGAAAAGGACAATATATTTGTATGGATTTTGTTTAAAGAACCAATACTCTGGCCCTTTTGAACCGTTGGAGCTATGAAGAATAGAGAAATAGTGTTTTGTGTTGTGAAGGTGAAGGAGACTCTCAGTTGTAATACATTTCTATCTTTTTTTTTTCCTGAGAACATGTGTATTTCTTGAAGAGGGCAACTGCTCCTTCATTGTGACAAGTAGCCGCTGTTCTGTCTCTGACCACTAGAGAGCATTAGTGAACAAAAGGGCTTCTCACCTTGTATCCTTGGTTGATTCCATTGATAAACTGAGGGCTTGGGGCACTCCAGGTAAAACGCACTGTTGTGGAGTTGACAGCTTCAGCTTGTACATTTCCTGGTGGTACAGTGGGCACTAAGAGAGACACAGAGAGAGAGAGCGCAGAGGATTAGCAAAAGAAAAGTAGACTGAAATTATGTACCAGACCCTTTAGAGTGAGAGGAGGGGGCTGGATCATTTTTATTTGGGCTCATTTGGGGAAACAAGAACATGCCAATCAAACGGGGTGTGCGAGCGGTTTCCTCAGGCGGCTTCCAGGTAAACCCCGCAGCGGTGTGTTTGAACTGAGCATGCCATTCTGATGTAAGACTGGAAAACAGGCGGAGAGGCACGCGATAATGACGCTTATCGGCCACTTGAATCCTTCCACACAAGCCTTCGCTCACTTTGAATAGATTTTTTAAAGCACAGCTCGATCTGCTCTGGTGTTTTTAATGAAGAGACAGCCTTATCCAATTAACAAGAGCAGCCACTAAACAACTCATACGCCTTGTTAACTATATGATATGGATGATGACATTTTAAATAATAAATATTTCGTAATGTTTTAAATGCCTCAGCAATATACTTACAGTGAAATATACAGATATTTTTTAGGTTTTAATAAAGGTCATAAAGAAAAAAATAAAATAAAAAATTGAAGAGCTTAAGTCCAAGGCTCAGGTCCAATCACTCAATAGCTAAAACCATCACCCAATAATCAGCGACGTGCAGTCAGGGGAGGCAGGTAAGGCTAGATCTGTTATGTTGGGATGAAAAAAATCCCTTAATATCTAAAAGGCTAAATACATATCAATATACCATGATTTAAGGGTAAATCCTCTTTTCGTTGACGTGGCCATGGTTGTTACTGAATCTAAAATGATTTTTGTTGAAAGTTTACAGGGGACCTATCAACAATGTGGTAACTATGACTACAAGACCTAGAATTGAATATGAAATATATATATATATTTTAATAAACTAATGGCTTACAATTACGCTAGACAAACAAAGACATGTACAGAGAGATATTACACCAAGCTACAACTGTGGTAATAATGTTTGGAAGAACCATTAACAAAGAATTCTACATTATTATAATATCGAATTGAAGCAAGAATCAAGTAACTTTTAAAATTTCTCTCAAATCTTCAAAATATAAAGATCAAACACAAGCTCATTCGATTTTCCCCAGAACTATCCAAAGAGAGCAGGCAAAGAACACCTTTAGTATAGTTTTAATTTATAGTGAGTTGGCTGTGAAGGTCCAAGCCTGCATGGATTGGGAGACTCTTAGATACCCACATTAAGTCTTTCAAAGTTTTCAATGCCCACCTAGAGGAAGTATGGCGATTTATTAATATAGACGCTCTCTTGACTTTCTGTCTAATTATATCATGAACTATGAATGTATTGCCTTTTGTAGGAGAGCAATTTTGGAATTTTTTAGAAAAAACAAGATTAAGATATAATAATTTAACTCACCCACTAAAATGTTTGTTATTTATTTTGAAATGTGGATCACTGCATTGTTTACTCCAAAACTAGATCTTCAAGCTTGAGTAGTCTTACACTATATCTTTACCATTATTATACAAAACCAATGTTTTGACAGAGGGCTATGTTAGTAAAAAAAAATGCATTGCTGTGTTCAAGGCATTTGCAGAAAGTAGTATCAGAAATATATTTTACTCATAAAAGTGTTAAGTGTTTTGTAATAACGTTCATTTGTAAGGAAATGGATGCAGCACAAGAGCTATAAAGAAAAATAAACAAACAAAAAGAAAACAACTTGATAATAGAAATTATAAACCAATTTAGATCCTGAAGAAATGCATTTATAATCTCCTTTTTCTAATTATCAATCATGCAAAGCCACTTCCTAAGGCAGACACAATATTCATCACCTGTTATTGTTAATTTATGCGCAAACTCATTCTAACATGTGTCACATTTCAAGGTGATCAACACAACATTTTTTTGGGTGGAGAGAAAAGAGAACAAAAATAGTTATATACTATTTTTTTGCTATATAGCTGCACAACATTTTGGGTTTAAACAGTGAAGGGCAAAATTGAGTGTCATTGGCGATGGTGAACAATGACATGTTCTCCTATTAGAGCTCAAAACACAACTAAAATGTGAAACAGCTGCTACTGTCTAATATCAAATATAAAAATCTACAACTCTACTAATTTTTTTTTTGCTACACTCAGATTGATCAGTTCTACAAACTTTTGGATCATATACAAGTGAACGGTCAGATTAAATGAAACATTTCTTAGTCCCCATGTTGAAGAAATTGTTAGTTGTGGGGTGTGTTGAAGTATCCTTTTTCTCCCCCACTTGTTAGCCAACAAGCTCACTAAGCTTTGCACAGACGGATGACTTACAGAGACATTTTCATTTCCATTTTACACAGTAAAGTAAATTTAATAAGTGGCAGTAGCTCCACAGACAAACATGAGGCAAAAAAGCAGAGAAACACATTATGTTGTGCTGCCAAATGATTCAGCCAGTCAGTCGAAACATTGAAGGGAATTTTTTCGGATTAAATTGATGTCAGTCCATAACCTCTAAAAAAACATTTAAGAGAAGAACTAACTCCAGTCAAGGCAATCCCCTAATAGCACTGTAGGGCTACAACATCAAGGTTTTGGTACATTGATTAGTTACACTGCATCAGTCTCAGTCTCAACAAATGACGACAATAAAGCCAAGTGCCATGCAGATTGTACATGAGATAATCTGTTATTTACATCATTCATCTCATAATGTAATCCACATGGACTCCATTAAACTAAATTTAACGGGACATTGATACAGGTGCAATCTTAAAACCTCTTGTAGGCCCCTTTCAATATAAAAAAACAGCCCTTACCTCCCTGTAGTGTCCATTCAGTGACTTTGTGGCTGTATGTCCCTATTCCCGCTCCGTTATAAGCTGCTACCTCGATCTCATAGTTGGTCCAAATGATGAGGTCCTCCAGCAGCAGGCTACTCTGATCCGGGTTAGTGATGTTTTTCATTTGGCAATCCACTGGAAGTCCAGACAGACAATACCTAACACAAGATAGATTTAATAAAACAATTCACCAGACACAACGACAAAATCATTGAAAAAATATGGTAATAAAATGAACGAACTTGTAATAATTCATTCTATCAATAGATAATGAATAAAAGTCATTAAAACATTTAGAATACAAAATGACTCTGAAAGCACAGTGACAAGGGATGAGCAGAGAGGAAGGTATTTAATTGTCACCAATTATTACATTGTGTTGAAAATGAAGTGAAAGGAGTGCGAGGACTGGGCCTGCCATAACAGTTATTATCACATTTGAATGGGAGCTGACAGGCGGGCGCAGACAAGAGGTGAGCCGTGATGACTACCTGATGATATAGCCCTGCAGAGGCCCGTTCTGGTGGCTCTCTGGGGGAGGCTGCCACTGGATCAGGATGGACTGATTGGTGCGGCCGCTCGCCATGACAGTCTGCGGGGGTGCACTGGGAGGCTCTTCTGGCAAAGTTAGTCTGAAGTAGAGAAAGAGACAAAGGCTTAACTCATCCATTAATTATTATACACATATTTCTGCATATTTCAGTCCAATTTCATCATATATGTCAAATCCTAATAAAGCCAGGCTTCCTCTAAAACAATGTTTGGGAAAGAGTGGGGCTTCTTGGTCCAAAACACATTTCCTATCAAAGTATCCACAGAGGGACATACAGGATCAAAGATGCCCTGGTGAAACGGAGCCGGCCAGTGGTGAGGCAGAAAGATATAAAAGAACAAGAAAGAAAGATCCAGGCCGACTTTTCCCCTTTAGTCAATTTAAGATGACATCTTGATTTCTTCCCAGTGCACAGGAGCACTGCTCTGGAGGAGATAAAGCAGAGTGTTTAGGATCAAAGAGGAGTGCCGGAGAGATGCCGAAGAAAAGTCTTGCACTCTCAGCGATGCTCCGTCACCCTCCTGTGATGCACACTTGTCTGGGCACATTCACACAGGAGTTAAGCTCAGTGCAATATGTGAGCTGCAATGGGGACAGCTGGGCATTCAGATTTGTGTGGCAGGTGCAGGAGCCTGTGTTGATGCAGACAAGGTCGGACAACAGCGTTCACCGGAGAGCTGAGGAGTATGCACATGAGCGCGTGTGGGCTGGATCTGAATGACGGTCCGTCTTTGTTCCAGAGTCAGAGAATTCATCTGAGATTTGAGTCTGCGAGTAGCACAGTTTCTTTCAAGCCTTTTTGCTCACGAAACACAACAGACAGTTAATAGGAATGAGAGAGCTGGGTCAGACAGCCATCAAGTCTCCACAAAGTGCGATTCCAGCTCATTCACAGTTTTATCTTAAAAAGGCACATCCCGGAGTCTGCTCTCTCACTCTCTCACAGGGGTAACGACCAAAAAGTGGACTTACAGGAAATAAGCTTGAGATTTTCTATTGAACTGCCAGTAGAGAAGGGAAGAGTGGGTTGTTTCCAGAGCTGTAAAAGTCCTCAAAGTACATCACTGATCCAAAGGCCTGGCTGTAAACTTCGATACTGGCCTAACAAACTTTTTAACATTTAGTGGTCTTTTATTATATACCCACCGGTCAGTTTCTTTGCTGAACTGGCCTCTGCCCACATCATTGACAGCGCAAAGGCGAAACTGGTAGGAGCGAGCCGGGATGAGGCCGCCCACTGTCACTCCGGTAGACTCAGGTTCAATGCTTGCCAACAGCACGGTCCACGGGGCATCTTAGACAGACAGAGAGGACGTTCAACTGAGAGGGTTTGCAATATATGCTGTGTGACCTTGACGAGGCTATTTGCATGCTCCTAGAAACACTTACCAGCAAACTTGAATCCAATGTTATTTCTAGCTATTACTGTCTAGCAGAGTTTTATTTTGAATAATAAAATGGTGTCTGCTGATCAAAACAAGCAATTTATTTCTGTATACACTTCCCTTCCAATATCAGATTGAAATTCAATTATGCATTAAGCAGATCCTATCCGCATCCAAAGATTCATTTTTCTCTTAATGATTTGTCCACTTCTCAGTAAGCCAGGGTATTACTACTAACGGGCAACAACAATCTCTGCAAATATAGCAGCTCTTATCAATAAACAGAGATAAAACTGAAGGATGTCAACAAAACATAATAAAGAAAAACAGTAGCTCATTTGCAAGGTTACAAGGGTGTTAATAAAAATGACAAAAATATGTAGATGAGAAAGTACAAATGAAAAATTAAAGGAATAATTGAATTCAAACTAAATCAGTTGAGAAGATTTAGTAATGAATAGCAAATGACAAAAACAAAACTTTCACAGAAGAATGCAAGAACACACGGTGAGAGGTGTCACTGTGTGATGTGAAAACACACTTAGCACTCACTGTTTTCTGACACTTCCAGGATGTAGCGGATCAGGGGGCTGTTTCCATCAAAAGCCTGGGCCCAGGTGAGATTGATGGCCCTCTTCTCAGAGCTGCTCAGTACAGCTATTGGATTTTCTGGAGCATGGGGCAATTGCCTGTACACAAATAAGCATGTGTGTGTGTGAGAGAAGGGGACCCCGAGATAAGAGAAAAAAAGTCAGACGAAAGCGACACAAAGACTTGTAGAGCTGTTTTGAAAAGTCTAGTTTTTTTCAATTGCTGTATTTTGCATGGAAATATCCTTCTCATCAGGAAACAATACACCCTATAAAAGATCCTCTCCAAATGTTAAGTCGCAACAAAACAGTGACAAGCTGGAGCCCAGGACAATGGGCACCTTAAGAATACAAAAACATAAACATTATTATAAATATCTTTGAAGATTGAATGGTGTATAATGTATGTCAGGAAATTGAAAATAAACAAACAAATAAATACACAAAAATACTACTTTATTTATGATCAAATCTGGATTTCTGTATATATATAATGTAATAAAAGCAAGAATGTTTTAGCCAGTTCCCATGTAACAAAGCCCCAAAAGATCCTTTGTAAATACTGTTGGAATGGGATTGAGCAGTATGTCATGTGGTGCAGTGCATGTTAAATCAGTGTGCGGGCAGACCTGACTCGAAGGTGTGCGCTGCGGGAGTCGTTGCCCCCAACTGATGTCACCCGACAGGTGTAGGTCCCGATGTCCCCCGACCACGTCTGGGAGATGTGCAGGGTCCCATCGGGGTCCAGCCTCAGGCGCGGGGACATGTTCACATCAATCAGCGCGCCGCTCTTCTCCCACACATGCCTACAGGTACAAACATGCAGGAGACATGTTACCGCAGTTCACAGGGGGCTCACACAGTCTTTAGCACACTGTATCTGGCAAGTGTGGTGACAGTCAATGTGTTTGCTTTGCATCAGTTCATAGAGCGAAACACAGAAGGCGCTGACACAGATGAAAGCTTTGCGAGGCTGATGGCGAAGTGATTTGAATCTGAAAACCATCTCTCTCTGTCACAAATACAGTGCCGAGCCTCGTCGCCTATGCATTTTGTTTGCCTGTCACATAACCGGAGGCACATATGGCCACGCAACACGTTCTAGCGAACACATATGCACACGCTAGGAACAGTTGTGATTAATTGCAAGTGTTCAGGCTCTCCAGCTAATCTCCTCTGTGTTGCGTTTAATTAAAGACTGAAGTTATTACTCTGTTTACATATTCATCTGTTTACCCCTCGATTTGATCAATGCAGTGGGCCCACAGGTGACAGACATTCTAATCACTGGGGCTTCCATGTACACACTCTCTATCATGCACTAGTCTGTCAGCGCACACAGCAGAAGTGATGGACTAATTCCTCAATCTGACTCAAGAGTTTTAAATGTATCCCACAGGAGCTCATCCAAGGGTGGATAAACATGACAAGATCACTCAAAGATTTCATAAACTAATTGAGTACAATGTTAATTCCCAGAGAAACTGCTTGCATAACAAAATATTCACTTTGATGTCTTCAATGTATAAATCCAGCCACATGAGGGGCACAAGAGTACATGTTGTGCCAATTACTCAACACAGAGGGCATTACAATGGGGATCATAGAAAAAGAGAGAAAAAAAAGGAAAAAAGAAAAACACAATAAAATAATATAAAGGCAAATGTACTCTGTAAAGAGAGGCATCTGTAAAATAATGATCAGCAAATGGCTGAATGTTAGGAAGCAAACAATTTTACAAGAACGAAAGAAGATAGTTTCATGACTGCGTAAAACCTTTTTCAAATCGAAAATTCAAATATAACTACACGGCAGCCAATTTATTTACACAAAAAAGTCTCAAACAGAAGAGTCGGAGAGCTTACCTGACTGTGACGCTGGGGTCATGGGTCACACCACAAGTCATTACCGCCTTGGTCCCTTTGATGACACTTTGGTCTTGTGGGGGTTTGTTGATGCGGGTGCGTGCTGCAGACACATACAGAGTGTGTTTGAACAGAGGATTGAGATGATGCCAGTGGAAGTCTTGCCTCAGCCTTCACTCAGTGCTGTCTCAAAATGACGGATGATTCACACCGTATTTTGATGAGTGACATATTTTCCAACAGTTAATGTGCATCCGTAGACAAGATGGAGTACGAGTATGTTTGAGTCAAGATATTTCTACATTGACCTGGTAAATCATTTATTTGCTTGCATTTCAGTAAACAAGTCAGGGATTAAATCAAGAGCGATGTGCTCTACTCTATTTTTTATACGTCATGTGTCAGGGCATGCTAATTGGAAAATATGCACTATATAGTTCGCAATATCTTTTTTATCAATGCACCTTTCGCAATAAGATATGTTTAGCCCTTATTTTGGTATTGACTTAGAGCAGGGGTGTCCAAACTATGGGCCGGGGGCCAAATGCGGCCCTCAGACCAATTTTGTTGGCCCTCAAGCTTAGCTTTCTGCTAAGCTGATTCAGAAAACCATTTTGATGTGATACAGACCTAAAACTGATGTTTCAAGCCTATTAAAGGTGTAGAGGCTCATCCAAACTATGCTACTTGTATGATTCACTTCATTGTAATGTAGTCTGTGGTTCTCTGCTCCGTATATGTTTCAAAATCCCTTCACCCAGAGTAAATAGACAATTGGATTGTGAGCATTGATTTTAACGTTTCATTTTCATTTCAATTACATTACATTTTAAATAGCGTAAAAACACAAATATGATTGCCTAGCCACAGATATGACCTGTAACTTGGCTTGGTGGTACCACTTCTTGTCTCTATGGAGACAGGTGTGGGGTTTTACAACATACAGCATAGTGTGGAACATACAAGGCAAAGAAAAAATATCTCAGTTTCTACAAAATAATTTGTGGTACATCTTTAAAATTGAATTCCCAATACCTTGTGTCCCTCCACATCTGAGCAAATATAATGGAATGGATCACATTTGATATGTAAGATTAGACACACTAATCTAGACGCACAATGAGGAAATTCCAAAGTTGCGCACTGTTCAAGAACAACAGCAGCAGAATAAAGCTATGCAATAACCAGTGTTGGGTAAGTTACTTTGAAAAAGTAATTAGTTACAGATTACTAATTACTTTTAAAAAATGTAATTAGTTATATTACTTAGTTACTGCCTCAAGAAAGTAACTGCATTACTTTGGGATTACTTTATTTGTAATATTGTATAAATTAATATGTGGTTTTACACATACAGAGGAAAACAACAAATATATTGTTAAAATTGTCTCTAAAGATGTAACACCAACAACAGAAATGTGTAACACGCTGCTGTGAGCTGCTGATCTCTGACTCTGGGGCATTTTTCTGACAGTGTAAGTCATGCCGATGGGTTTTTCACTTTGAGAACATTAAATATGTTCCTTGTTGAGGCTGTTTCCTGCAGAAGAAGGTTTCACTCTCCTCCTAAACATTGTTGTTGGTGTTGAAAGTAACTAACTGAGTATTTTGTTAGTAACTGTAATTTAAATACAATATATATACAATATTTATATATATATATATGTCCCAAGATTATGTAACAAAAAGCCCTTGAATGTTTTTTGTGCCTATACTAAATGCAATCTGAATCTCTAAACAGTGTCTACCAAAGCCAGATAGAGTGTATTCACTAACTGTATCATTGTATTGTGTGTAATTGTTTTCCAAGTTTGTACCAGAAAAGCCGGTGTAGTGGATTTTTCTTACCCCAGACCACGAGGTCAGCCGAAGCCTCGTCGATGCCCCTGGAGTTGCTGGCCATGCAGGTGTAGGTTCCAGCATCGGACAGGTGGGAGGGACTAATTAGCAGGCTGCCTGACTCCAACAGCGTGAACCGGGGCAGCTGGACCGAACCACTGGCCAAGACACGTTCACCTGCAGGGAAGGGTACCAGTGATGGATGGTTCGGGTTGGAGGACAAGGTGAAAAAAATAAGTGAAATGGAAGAAGAAGAGATTAGGGCATTGGAGAAGTGTCAAGCATAAAAAAACAAACAGACGATGAAGCAGCTAGGGAAAAGTACAAAATAGTGTTTGAAGAAATTGGTATATATGCACAAAATCTTTTCCACCGCTTCAAGTTTGACAAGTCCAAAAGCGACATAATGAACAGGCTAGGAGGTTTGTGCTGCTTGCCTACGCACCTTTCTGCCAGGTGATGGCTGGTCGTGGCGCTCCCGAGGTCTCGCAGTGCAGAATGACTGACATGCCGTCAATCACAGCGCTGTCAACGGGTCCGGCGGTGATGTTAGGGGCGATACCTGCATTCACACACACACAAAACACACATACAACCCATAAGAGCAGCACGATAATGAGGTACATAAACAGCTTTGAGTCTAATAAAGCAGGCGGGAGTACAGGGCCTAATAGACCAGACAAAAGGGTTGCTGTCAGGTCTCGTTGTGGGAGACAGCCAGTGACAGGACATCTCCATCTTCCTCTCCCTACACTTTCCCTGATTCAAAAATAGCCAATAATTGCCTGAGCATCCAAGGTGACAAATGTGACAGAGCAAAGAGATATATAGATAGATGGATGTGGGAGGGAAGACATGGAAGAAAAGAGGATTAGAAGACAGGATTTGGGAAGTGTAGTCGCTTGGAGAAATGAGGGACGTACTTGTAACGGCGAGGTAGGTGTTCGTCTGAATCTCTCCTGCACGATTGCGGGCAAAGCACTGGAACATCCCCGTATCGTCTGGTAGAAGACCGTTGATCTGGAGACTGCCTCCTCCCAGCACCCTGTAGCGGGGGATTTTCACCGGGCTAATAGGCACGGCGTCTTTATACCACACTATGTCAGGCTGAGGCGTTCCTGACGGGTAAACAAAAGGAGAGTTTTGTCATGCCATTTCTACTTGCTTTTTGAGTTCATTTCAGAGCTATTTTTATTATTGTCTGACGCACCTCTCGCCTGACAGGGGATGTCCACAACCTTCTCCATCTCAGCGCTGATATGACTGGGTGGCTCCTTCACAAAGAGTGGGTATTCTGTTGCCAAAAAGACCCATAAAAGCTTTCTCAAAAACTGACATATAAATCATAGCACTTTTCATCTTGACCCCTATTTGTCGAACTAGCACGCAGCACTTTGGATAAAAAACATCAACTCAATTACTGAAATATGAAATGGCTTTTTTGCAGTTGTGGGAGCCAGATTGCTGATGCAACATTTTGATAATTTAGTTTCACTGTGTGGGAAAAGTCGAGCTTAGGCTTTACCAAGAACATGCAGATAAGCTCCGGCAGTGACTGAGGGCACGCTGCTGCTCTTGAGTGATGCCTCGCACTCGTAGTAGCCGCTATCACTAACTGCGGGCAAACTGATGACCAGTCTGCGACCAAAATCCCGGATTCCCGTGTTGACGACTACACCATCCTTCCTCCAAGTGATACTCATTTTGACAAGAGGCCTGAAAATCAGACACAAAAGAGCAAAAGGTGCAAGAACGTGATTTTAATAGAAATTCATATTCTGTTTCAAGGTTACACAGCGCCTAGCCAAGCATTGGGGATACATCTGCCATTCTGATGAGGTCTTTGAATCGCAGATAATAGTCAAAATTCAGAAGTGGGATTGCGTGAGATAACGGTAACATGGTGGAGCGCGAATCAAAGGGAAATAATAGTGGTGAGGTACAAATGAGAGATGTACAAAACATTTTTCTATCATGTTCAAACAAAAGATTTCAGGACTCATCTGCATCACAAAACAGCCTATGTGGAGGTGAGAGGAGGTGGGCATCTCTGGATAATACCTGCATGGCTTTGTTCTGTGTTTTTCCAGAGGAACTATTTGTACCTTGCATTGGCGACACACTCCATGATGGCTTCATTCCTCCCCACTGTCACACTGGTGTTCTTGGGCGAGATGATGATAGAAGGGGCTATAGGGTCTGCCGGTCCTCCCACATCTACAAATACACAAAGAAAAGATATGATTTCTTTTATTATGTCCTATTCTGCCTAAGATTAGGGTTGGCTCAGTGATGTTGGCAGAAAATAGTAGAGAAAATAGAATGGAAGAAACAGAGAATAAATTACTGTATAATTTTAAGCTTTGAATAAAGAAAGGCATCTGGCACATAGATGTTGCCAAATTACAGCTTTACATCAACACCAATATGCATAATTCCCTTATTGTTAAATTAGTAATGTATTCACATTGTCAGTGCTTTACAACTGCAAAGTGCCAAGTTTAGCCAAAGTGTTGCTGATTTGGGAAACGGAATGTTATTTTACATCGCTGAACAAATACCAAAACTTATAAATAATTCATTTTGGTCACACCAATGAACTTTCAACAGAAAAACAGGTTCCATTTTAGGAGAAAAAGAGAGCGAATATACTGTAAAAGTGACATCAGATTGAGCTTTTACCTGATGTAACCCGTGAGAGTGACAAGCTGTCACGTTGAGCAGCAGGGAGCTATCACCCAACTATTAACACCCCTGTCTTTACTTTACCTCCCTTCTGTGGCAGCACTGCATTTCCCGTGCTGTGCTGTTAGCCCAGGTGTTAGAAGCCATTATGTAGCATAATTGAGACAAACACAAAAGGCGATTAAATGCAGCACCATCACTCACCGGTTTCACTGAGCCTCCAGCCAGCCATCGATTCACTGCCCTCAATCAGTGATCTCTCTCTGAATCTGATCTCATTCCCCCTCCTCTAAGGCCTTGCGTCTCACTGTGTTTGAGTGATTGCGCGGCTAACAGTGTGTTGCACGTGCCACTACCACCTATTTGTTTTAAGCTCCCGTGTACATACAAGTAGATGTGCAGCTAGGTGCGTAGCTATGCTAGGTTAATGGGATACCTAATCAATTTGTTCCTATTGTTTTCATTGTCTGGTGGCAACATTATTGGACATCACAACCTTTCAAAGCCCGTAGTGATAGTGTCGCAAAGACAGAGGTTTAATCTGGACTTGCTCTGAATATTAGATCAAGCCGCCTGATTGATTACATGTTTTTTCCCTTTCATCAAATCAACAATGTAAGTAAAAGTAATTATTAACATGTTTTAACTTTACAACAATTTCATTACATTACATTATATTTTACAGAAACATATTCTATTAAAAGTAACAACAACCATTTGTTTCTGCAGCTTTTATAGTTCCCTTTAAAACAGGCTGTCCAATGCATAGGTAAAACCATATAAACCAATGGCACCAGTTGGTCTCATATTGGTGTCAAAACACCATAGTTTTAACTTTATACATGCATCTAGGGCCCTATGAGTACAATTACAGAGGGAGAATTAAGATGAATTTTGATTAGTTTTACATATGCATCAATCGTCAATCGAATATGTTCATTACCAGTTATCAATAGAACTCCCTGGAGATCAATTTCACTACGGCAACGGCACATAAGTGATATTTAGCTTACCGTTAATACAATAATGACTTATTGCTGTGGGGACAATTTCATTTTGTATGTGAATCCATTTTCAACACACAAATTAATTAACAGTGTGAAAATGAGTTTGCATACTAAGGATTATTTAAAGGTGCACTATGAAGCTTTTCTGGTGGAAGGTCTGCCACCTGCTCGTCTCCATGGAGATGTTACTGCTTTGCCTGGAATGCTCCACAATAGTTAGGTCATTAACTTAATCCATTGTGTAATTATTGAATTACAGAGCTTTCATTGCTAAAAACAAAATAAATCCATACAAAACAATAACATCTTCATAGAGAGAAGCAGATGGTGAAGCCTGCAACAGAAAAATTACATAATGCACCTTTAAGTGGGTTTAGATTTTCACAGATATAAAGTAGATAGAAATCTAGAGGGCAATAGTCAGAGATTGACAAAAACAGAAGACAGCAAAGTTCAGTAATGATCTTCTAACAAGAACTGAGAGATTAAAGACCTGTGAAAACCATTTGGCAGCAAAAACTACAACATGAATATTTATAACAATCTTGCAGCAGGTTTTGTGAATGATCAACAACACAATATTTTGCATCAGACACTCCAGCCTAGTATATTTATCTTAAAATAAGAGACTTCGGACTAGTTAGAGAACCCTTTTGTTTTCCTACTGGCATTATTGGCTTCTTCGTAAACACTAATGAATGTATTGCAGCTCATAAAGTCTCAATGCAGAACGCCTCAACTGTGTAATCTTCTAATTAAACGGGTAAAGTAAACAACACGTTGACCTGAATGATAAGTTGTGTCTATGAATGCCGTCATATTGTCACGGTGTCTACAGTTTAAAGGATTCACCAAAACCACACAACCCTTTGGTCTAAGTCAGTTTCTTAATGCTATCCCCAGTCTAGACTCATTCGTATGCTCCCCGTGGATCAGGCACTCTGCTGCATATTTTTTCCTTTTTTTGTGTCCTTTTTGAACTGAATTGCTAAAATGAACAAATGTAACCATAAAAAACCCTATTGACTTTCAGAGCGGGGAAAAAAACGCGTGCTATGCAAGGTTAGATCGAGTGATATTGGGTGATATCTGAGGATGCATCGCGAGTATTGGTTGCTGAATTACAAACAGTGTATTAACAATATAATGAGCAGATGCTTCCGCCGGTAAAATATAGAAATATTAGAAAATAAAAATATGCAGCGGCACATGAGAGGAGGTTAAACTCTGTGTGAATAGTAACAAGGACAGAAAATCTGAAGAATCCTTTCATAAGCCGCATCAAACACAAATATGTGGTCAGAATCACAGCTTTGCGTAAAATGTTAAAAAGGGCAATATTTTCTTTGATTCATTAATTCATTAATTCATCTCTTTCTTTACATCATTATAACTTGTATGTGTTAGTCAACTCCAATGTAAATTATAGCGATAGACTGATGGCTGATCTGCTTTGGACAAACTTATTTTTCAAATGTTTAGACAAGATTTACTCACACTTGATGATGACATTATCACATGATTTGATCCAGCAACTCCAAAAAGAAATAGTTAATTTAGTTACTTAATGAATTGTTAATTTAATTAAGAGGAAGCCTTGGTGACCTTATAAAAAGTAACAAATCAAACGGATGCATTTCTAAAGTAACTTACACAAGCTGTCATTATGCTTTGACAGATAAAGGGACAAGGACTCATTGGATGATGTTGGTACCTGTCAGTGGTTTGGATAAATTAAGGAACATTTTGTCCTTGAGGAAATGTTTTCGGTAGAAAGAAAAATTATTTAAGTGACTTTGACAAGGACTAAATGATGAGGTCAGTATACTTTCAAAACTACATATTTTGTTTTCTTCAAACACCAAACTTTGGTGCTTCTGGTGCAGAACTGAGGGACGTTCTCCTCCTCTGTGACTTTGCCTTTTAGTACAAAAGGCACAAACAAAAAGGCTGTTTATGTTAAGGTTCAGCCTAAGAGGAAAGCAGAGATTTTTCGGGCAGGTTCTTACCTCGCAATTTGACGGTCATTTGTCGAACACTTGGAAGAAGGAATGTTCAATTTAGACTCTCTTAGATGTTAAGGTATATCACTCTCAGTAATTGGTCTTTTACTTGTAAAACATTGATGAAGTTATCTAACCTTACTTCTATTCAGGTTGAAACACTGAAGAGATGAGGAACAATAAGTTGGGTTCACATGGCAACACACTGAAGTGCTCATAAAACTGAGGTGGAGGACAGTTAAGAATTCTGCAGATACAAAATGCAGATCTCAGTTATGGTTATTATCTTTGGAATTATTAAACCTATCCACAGAAAGCAAAGTAATCAACCAAAACAATATTTAAAAAAGTATAACATTTGGCCCTATCTTCCTTTTTGAGATTCTGACATGACATATTAGAATATGAACTCAACAACAAAAGTTTTTTTTTGTTGTTTTTTTTTAAAAACAGAACTTGATTTGTGTGCTCCTCACACATTTACTGTGAAGCTTGTATGGTGGAGGACACATCACTTGTCTCCATGGAGATGTTATTACTTTACCAGGAATGTTCCATAGTATGCCATTATATGTATCTATCTTGCATTTATTCAATAACAGGTGTTTTAACTGAAAAAAAAAAGTAATTCCTACTGTGAGTATGGTCGCCTCTCCAAAGATCTGACCTGTAACTTTAATGCCAACTGTGCAACATTCAAGGCAAAGCAATAACAATCTCACCTCCACCAGATAAGTTACATAGTGTGCCTTTAAAAAAAAGCACAGTTCAACGTATTTTTTTGGTATTTTTGATTGCTTTGTTACCACAACTTGTTGTCGGTGAAAACAGTGTGTTGTTGAGAAAGTTCAAACCATGTGGGAGAAAAAAGCCGTTATTTATTTATTTTCTGTGTAAAGAGTTTTAAAGACATCTTACTTTCCACCGTGAGCGTCACAGGCTGGCTGGTTTTGTTTTCCCCGTTCTTGTCGTTCACGGCCTGGGCATAGTATCGTCCGGCGTCGGGGGCCACAGTGGACAGGATCACCAGTGTGTTGTCCAGAGTGATCGCACTGAAGACACAAGACACACAAGTTCATCAAACAAAGACAAATTATTCAAGTGTCATCGCATTGAAATGGAAAAAGGTTAGAATTAGGTATGGGCAATATTGGCAAAAAACAAATACCTCCATATCGTCTCCATATTTTTTGGAGTATCCTAATAACAATACTTAGATGATATTATGTCAATCCAACAGACTAAAACTAAAAATATTAGTTGAGCTTTAATCAGACAAATGGGAAATATCTGTAAAATAAATCACAAAATTTGAATTTTTAAAACACAACTTTTAATTTTTTTTATTTAATCAGCGCTTTTTGTTTTTTTTTCTGCAAACGATATACTCAATATTCAAAATGTACATGTCTTCAAAACCACACTCACGATATTATCTTATCTTATATATTAACTTTCTATTTATTGCCTTAGTTACAACCATGGCATTGTTAAAATACTTTGTAAAATCATGTTTATTTACAATGTTATAAAGCAGTAAAACACTCTTTGTGTTGGTTGTACGTTCCTCTAAATGTAGAGAGTTGTACAATATGCAAATCATTGTATACATGAAGTTATTTATGAAATTTTGTGATAGTTAGAGTAGGAAATTGATTGAATGAACAAAAAGTAAAGTAAGCAATAGTTTGGGTTTATATAATTAATCTTTTGTTAGAAAATACACCAGAGAAACATGTGTTAGCCAAGCAATTTTTTCCCCCTCTTTTACAGCATTGCAAAGAAAAGCGGTGACTTTCAGAGATATGATCAATCAAACAATGCATTTGGAAAGCCTTTCTGAGACGTGCACTCAGACACGATCACAGACAAAGCCAGAGATGAGCTGGTATTGTTCGAGTGGCTGTTTTCACACAGTCAATAAATCTTACACATACACACATAAACGATGAGCACTTTCCTCTATTAGGTAGCAGAGCCTTTTAAGAGAAGATTTTCCCCAATTAGAGATTTTTCTGTCCTTGGTGCATACAACTAAAAGGACACATACAAATAAGCCAATACAAAAAAGAAAAAGTTTAGCTTTGCTTCAACGTGTGCTCCGTTAAACATCTAAATCAAAGGCCCTTTTTCCTTTATTAAAGAGAAGGGACTCTCTACAATAACCATTAAATAAATTATATATTACTATTCAGAAAATAAATCAAATAATATAAGTAAATTATTGTAATATTAAAGAAGAATAAAGACAGGAAGCAGGGAGATTATACTTGAGAGAAAGTATTGCCTGTAAAAACTTTAAGCTCCACTTAAGAAGGTTTATGAAAAAAAAAGCAAATTGCTTGTGAAGATGTAAGAACTGTACTTAACATTATGTCAACCACACACTTCCAGTTAAAATGACTTCCCTCTTTGAAAACTATTGCTAAATCTCAACTTTTCAAGATCTTAATTGGATTTGCAGTCATAATAGAGACCTGGGCGTAAATACTAAAACAATAATGATAGTAGATGAAAATTACTGTAAGTGTCTATTAGCAAATGGCTGTAAAATCACAAAGTGCATCTATAAAAATCTTTTTGTGATAGTCCGGAGAGTGGCAGAGCAAGTGCGTATAGGGCCCATTAAACCTAAGATTAGACTCCGGTGGATGTAGCTCGCATCTGTCTGATTGGAGCGGGGTAAACACTCACACTCCTGGACAATTAGAGGCTTTCTCTCTCACACATAATACACACATGTGGTGGTGAATATCAATGTAGGCTGACACAAAGTGAGCAAACAAGCAGTAAATGCAGAATGTCCTGTCAGAGGCTCTCATTGTCGTATGGTAAAGCTTCACTGCCCACCTTCTGATAACGCTCCGCTGCTGAGGAACCAGCGCTGGAATTGGTCTAAGGAAGGAGCATGTTTCTTGCAATAATTTCCACTTTTAACAGTCTGGAAGCGTTCAGTGCTCAGTATCTGCAAGAGGCAGTGTTCATGGTAAAGATTTTGTAATAGCCATAGTGACAGCATGCAAATAAACTAAGTTCAATCCAATAATTGGTCTTTGGAAAAGGCTGTCATTTTTATTTCCATTAATGATTAAAGTTTTAGGTTGCATGCTGGGACCAGAGAAAGTAGCTAGTTGGAAAACAGTATCAGCATCACCAAAAGAAAAGGTTGTAGGGAAAGTCTGGTTTAGTGGAGGCCGATATGCCAAAAAATATGATGTTCTTAGGCCCGAAAAAGATTATTTTGTTTTATACATTGCTGCAAGAAGAAACTAAACCTATCAACTTCTGAAAGTTCATACTTCAATGGTTAAATCTGTGTGTCACTCACTCCGAGCATGACAGAGGCTGACCAATAGGAAGAGTGGACTGGGAAAAGTGTGTTTGAGCACAGAGCTAAAAGAGATATCACAAAAAAGCATATGGCCACAGGCATGAAATCACAATAAAATTATAGTCATATTTAGTTTAGATTTCTGGATTCACCTCATGATCTTGACAATTTAGTTTTTACCTGGTCTTTATAATGACAAATTTAGTCTACAGAACAGACACAAGATATAAAATAGCACTATTCATAATACTTATCACTTGTCATATTCTAATATTGTGCACTGGGTACATGAGCCAATCAGGCTGAAGTATCTCTCCGGGTTAAAGAGTCTTCATATGGCTGAATAATAGATAAGGAGGTGCTTTCGGAGCAGTTGTGGAGTGCCTGCTCGTATTTGTCAGAATGGCAGAGTTAATCTAAGTTGATTACCTTCACGGTGTTTCATTAAGAACGCGTCTGAACTGGCGTGAGTCTGTGGAGCACTCTAGACTTTATCCAGTCGTTGATGATTACCCGCAATGCACAGCTCCTCATATATGCACACACAAGAAAGCCCTCCCAGACACACGCACATACAACCACCCAGGGGCAAGTACTGTCAGTCAAATACACCATCAATTGAGGCCTTTTGTCCAATTTTGTCTAATTGGTTCCCCTGCTGCCTGCTCTATCTCCACCCTTCAATCATTCTGCCTTCAAAGTCAATAGGGGCGATATAATAACCCGCTTTATCACTGAGAGGTGATTCAGTGATGAACGCATAGGCCCACATCAACACCGGCTCCTGAACCATTCTGGCCAACCTCATTTACGGCGTGGGTGAGAGAGAGCGAGAGAGAGGGAGAATCTGAGAGCGGTATCGAACATTTTGGAGCTGAAAGAAGAAAAAAGTGGAATGCGTCTATGACTCTACATCGACCAATAACTCACTTTGAGAGCACAAGCAGGAGCACACAAATCAAGTTCTGTTTTTAAAGGCGGAAATCTGCAGTGTTTATTCTTGAAAATATCCAAAAAGGCTCTATATGCCATGGATGTATTGTAAAATAGGGAATGGTGGATTGACTTCGATGTGATGGATATGTTTGTTGGCCTTGTGAGTAATGTTGTTCTGCAGTGCTCTGACCAGAAGACCCCCGTCTGGTTGGAGCGTACAATTGTTGAACATAAAGTCTTTAGTGTGAATGAACACATGTGCAGGTGAATGAATGAGAAAATGTAGGTCATTACGCATTAAAATACCTAAATTATCATTGTATACAGATTCAATTGACTTTTCTGCAGACGTCAATTCTGCAAATACTTCATGAAGTACAGCTATTTACACAATTCATTTGGGATAATTTACTGCTGACTTACCTCTCTGACACAACATAATGCCATAAAATTACCAAATTGTTGTAATCATCCCTATTAAAATAACCTTTCTTCTATATTTGGATTTTTTCCTTCTTTAGATTCACTTTCTTCATCTTGTCACCGGTGATTGCGTCTGCCCAAATACAATTGCTCCTCTAAACCAATCTGAAGGGAGAAGTGGACTTACATTCGACTGCTGGAGGGGATCTTGCGGCCGTCTCTGAACCATGTGATCTGAGGCCTGGGGAAGCTGTGGATCCGAGGTGCATGGATAAGCGCGCCCTCTCCCTGAGACACTGTCTGGGACCGCTCACCCTCCACAAAACCCCCCATATCTAACACCAACACAGAAAGAATCAGAAAGAGTGTTAGCAGGAAGACAAATAAAGAGTGGGCCTGTAATGATAAATACTATATAGACTTTAAGTAAATAATAAATGAAAGAAGAGCAATGTATTTTTGGCCTCAATATTTATCGTGCATTCCTTTTCTTTGCAGTAGTGAGGACCTCTTATTTATTTGTAGCACGATAACGTTTAAGCTATCGAATGTCACATAGGGTTGTCAAGATTATTAGGCTAATCAATAATTGTAATATATAGTATATATCGTAAGAACCAAATAATGATAATCGTGACAATTTTAGAAATTGTCTGTTGTTGTCACTTTAACTTAATTCAAAGTGATTCAGAAAGTTCACAAAATTGAGGACTAGTAAGGTGTTAGACATGTTTGTTTGGTCACGGTCTCGAAATCATGAATAATCGTTTAATTGTGATGTTTTTTCTCACAATAATCGCAACACTAAACAATGTTTTCTATGCGTGCCATCCCGAGTCACATACTTAACATCTCTCATTATGGAAATGAACCAACAACTTAAGTGTTTCATTGTGCAATTAATTTATCACAGCTCATGTTTTTTGTTTCCAAAGCTAAGCCTCTTTATTCTAGGTGAGTCATCCCTATACTGCGCAGCAACCACTTTGTAAAAACAACCATCCTCTTACTCATGGCTTGCATGTATGGAGTCATACTCACAGGCTACTTGCACTTCGGTGCTGCACTGCATAATTGCACCCACTCGGTTCCTCACGATGCAGCGGTAGTGTCCAGCATTCTTTCGGTCCAGCGTTGGGATCAAGTACCTAACAACAAACACAAAATTACATTCAAAACCATTGACAGCTACCAACAATGAAATGAAACTATAAATGTGCGGTCTCATCGCGTGAAGAGAATTTCAACAGCTTCTGTCCAAAAAACCTTTCACAATCCTTCCATCTTTTTTATTTCACACCCATGTCGGCAGAAATGAAATGCACTATAATGTTTTCTGAAACTACAGATACTGAGAACATCAATGTTTTAAAAGAAATGTAACAAAGCCTGCATCTGCTGTCAGGCACACTGCTTACATCAACAGATTTTTTTTTTTTCATCCACAGTTCCAAAGCTTTACGTGTGCTTATTGGACTATACAGTATACAAAGAAAGCACACCAAGAAATGACATCCAGATGTAGATAGATACTAGTTCAAATCTGCTGTTCCAGATTTTGTGTGGTATTAACCATCAGCAAATTGATTACTTTCATTTTAATTAATCAGCAATAAGATTTTGATTTTACAAAAGGAAACACAAACATACTGTGTTTGTGTGCGGGGCTGGGAAATAAGTTGTTTATTTACTGTGTGTTGGTGCCATGTAATTTGATTTTGAACCACAAGCGCATTGTTTCAATTTGTCAGTGCAATTGAAGAAAATCAATCAATCAAAATTATCTCTCAGTTGTACAAAAGACTGACTGCATGGTTAGTGCTCTCGTCCTCACAGCAAGAATGTCACGGGTTTGACTCCTGGGCGGCGTGGGGTCCTTCTGTTTGTGTAAGTAGAGTAAGTAATGTGTTTAGTGCATGTCTGCTTCGGTTTAAACTGGGTGCTCTGATTTCCGCCACCATTTAAAAAAATCAACCAATCAACCAATCTATCTATCTAGATAATGATTAAATTAATATAAATAAAAAGTATGCTTGCAGATAACAAAAGGTAAAACTGTAATTATTCTCTATTGTCTAAGTCAAAATATGTAAAACGTTTTGAAAAAAAAAAAAGTTTTAAGTGGAGTGAAGTCTTAGTCCTTTGCCTATCCAACCCAACTGTGTTTTAGGATGTGTGGTGCAAGGGCTTTGATTAAATGGATTCCAGTTCTCGTCTCTGATCATCGCTGGTGGAGAATACCAAGCAGTGGTCTGGACTGCAGAGCACGCCCGGAGACAAGCTCATGTGAGCAGAGGAGGAGATGAGACAAAGGAAAGGTGTTTGTGGGTTAAGGGAAACTCTATGAGGCCTGTGGAACCAGTGATAGCAATCAGACAATGCCACCTGAGGGTGTGCGGCAGGCTGTGGATGGCCAGACAGGGACAGAGCACTACAGAAAAAAGGCCTCAAATTAGTTGGAAACAGAGTTTTACTCAGTACTACAACTGACACACAGTCTGAGCACCCACAGGAAGGTGACTGTAGGCACACACACCTACACAGACCGATATCACAGCCAACTATCATGAACCCAATCTCACCATTTCACTTTTACAAGAGCATGCAGAACTGTACAGGGAGGGTATGGGAGGGTATGTCTGCTCTTGGAGCTGTTGTTACAGACTTAATACATATACACTATCTTTGTGGTAGATGCAGATATTCAATGCACACACAATTTTCCTGCTGTGTGAGTTGTAGCTCATGTTGCCAAACACAATTTACTTTAATTGAATTTTAAACTATATTTGGTTTGGAGTTCAAATAAACTGGAAGTAACAATGATAGAGCATTCACTAGGAAAGATATAATAATGTTCTGCGAGCATCCATAACCCACTAGTTAATTAGTGTATTGTCACGTACATTAGAGCTACAAGATAAATCGCAATCGAAAACGAAAATCACAATTTAAATTGTCGCAATGACCAAATCACAAAGACTGCGTTTATTTAAGTGACACAATTTTTTGTGCAAACAATAAATTGTCTTATTCTAGCTAACCCTATAGTTTAGACCTCTACGTTCTGAAATGCATTCTGAATTCTTTGATCCATCTTCTCTCAAATGTTGGACATGTTTAAGATGTGAACGTTAAACAGAATTCTACATTGAAAACATGAATCGGATGCTTGTTTAAAATATTGCAATTACATATTTTACCAAAATTGTTCAACTCTATGTTACAACAATAACAAATAATCTTTGAAAACATGCCCAGACTCCACATGTGTCCCTCAGTGACTGACAGTTCACACAATATGAGATTTCAGCCTGGAAACGCTGGACAATGGCTTTTCTCTGCTGACATTTAGGTCACAGAATTTGGCCCCTGACTTTTGTGGCTCACAGGTGGAGTTGCAATAACATCTAAAAATAGAACATGACTCCACTGTTGAGAAAGGACTTTCAAATTCTCAGTGCTAATTTAGTAGTAGGCTGTCTCAAACTACTGTGAAGCCACTCAACACACGCACCGGATAATGCTGGGTGCCAGAAACAAACTTCTGGGGAAAACAATTTAGTAGTGGCTTTAGTTAGCTCATTAGGACATTATTTGTGGCATACAAACACACCCAATTAATTTATTGTATCACTAATTGTTCATCATAATGACAAAAGAAGCACTAATGGAAAACACATGGGTTTTTAGGCTAACAAAAAAGAGAATGGTGTGTCTAACTTTTTCAGTTCAAGTAATTATGCATTTATTAAATATAACAGTTGTTTCTTATTTAGTTTTTTAATGGCAGCAACTTGTCTGAAGGAAAGTTAGAGCAATGAATTAAATGTAACAAGTTCATCAGCAGCATCTAAGTTTCACAAGATTTGCAAACAGACAACTTTTTCCATAGGGTTTGTATCATCTGTACAGGCTACAATACACACACAGTCACAGTGAAATTTTCCCACCCACACTTTAAAGCATGATGTACCATTTCCTGAACTTTCCAACAAACAATAAAATTCTGAGTGCTGCAGAATCTGTGCGAAATACAAATGTGAATTAATTTGACAATTCCCACAACACCTGATGCTAGGTCTCCAGAGGAAAACGCAGCCTTGAATAAATCCATAGAAAAAAATACGCTGCAACATGAATAGCAATGAGCAATTTAGCTATTAGTTACAATTAAGGGTCTTTTAAATGCCCTCATGTACTCACCTAATTAGCGTTGATGATGAAAAATGGAAAACAATAATAGCAGAGGTAGTAGTAGTATAGCTGGCAGTGCGCGGCATTCTTTACCTGTATTCCAAGGAGAATTTCGTCAGTTCTGTGCCGTTGTAGATCCATTTGAATTCCAGAGGCCAACTTCCCTCCGCCATGCAAGTCAGTACAAGGCGATTCCCCTCCAAATGAACTTGGGTCTGGGGTGGGTCCATTTTGAAGTAAGGCGGAACATCATCCACTGAAAGAGTAAAGAAAAAATCATTTAGAATTGGGAAAGACACAACAGAATTTCAGCCATCCAACAAAAAACTACGAATAAGGCAAGAAGCTATTTCCATTTCTCTCTCTCGCACTGATTGGGAACTTGAAGGTCAACAGAGAAGCCTGCCAAAAGAACCACATGGAATAAGTTGTTAGTGCAAAGCAGCTTACTCTTTTATTTCAAATTGGAAATGCACTGCCAGAAAAGAGGCAGAGGGGCAATTTGTGCAGTGGAAGAAGTGTAAATGAACACTTCCATACCTAAGAGGAGAAGAGGGAGAGAAGGCAGGAGAGATTGAAAGTAGAAGGCACATGGGGAAAACAGAGGTGGTTCGACTCAATGGACACGAATGTTTCCCTCAAAAATTTTCCTCACTTCCACTTTCAGGGGATACTAAAAGCTTTTTGCTTCACAACATGCTCTTAGTCAGACAAATTCCTTCTCGACTGAGAGTTGCACCTAATTCATCAACATCCAGCTTCAAACCCCATGTCACGCATTTCACCTCTTTGCATAAACATTTCAATAAATGTAAAGATGAATACTTTATTGAATTTGGGTATGTTTTTGCTAAAAAAAAAAAAAACATCCTCTAAACATCAATATATGGGCTTGCCTCGGATGTGCAAGCGCAAATCAAATATTAAAAATATACTTGTTGTCTCAACTCACAGTCAAATATTAAACTCTACTTATACCACAAAGATAAAAACAAACAGACAAGCAAAAACATAATGTAATTTTCAACACATAATAAATTATTTTTTTTATATTAGCATGTGGTTTACCCTAGTTCTGAAATCAATCAAGATATATGAGATATATACCATATACTATTCATCGTTGTGCTCTTTATGTGTTTTCCCCCCAGTATCAGAATCAGAATTGGTTTATTGCCATTGTCAGAGATCAACACCTCCTAAAAGAAACTAGAAAGAAAAAGAAAAAAGAAAAGAAAAGAAAAGAAAAGAAAAGAAAAGAAAAGAAAAAGAAACTAGATACTGATACTGATACTGATACTCTGGTTTCAATCTAAGTGTATCTGGGTATCTTTGTTTTGACAATCTTAAATAAGGGTAAAAGCAAGCATGCCACTTCACAAGCTGCAAGTCAATTTATAATGCAAAAAGTACAAAAAACAAACAAAAAACATTGTACATTTCTTTTTATTTGGCCACTCTCTGACACACACTACCTTACTACTAAAAGCAAATTATTACAGCCAAACTCTCATATTTGAGTTGTCTGGTGTCCTTCGTGGCCTGAATGATTCCTCACCCAATTTGAAGACATAAAATAAAAATAAAGTAAAGAAAAGACATAAAAATCCTATTAATGTCATTACACCTTCATATGTTGTGTCAATAGATTCACACTTTAAACTTGAAACATAACTTCAAAAGATGTTTTCTCACTCTGGTTTAGATAACATATATATTCAGTTCAGAACACATATGCAACCAACATTTTTTAAATTCAACTCTTTGAAGTTTGAACACTATTGATGTGATCTTATCTTATTTTCTTAAATGAAACTCAAAAATATAACCTCTAAAATATCCTTAATATTACAGCGTGGTCTTATTCACGTTAATTTCACGTTAAGACCTTCTAAAACATCTCATGAAAGGTTTGTTATAGATACTTTAGCAGGTTTCTAATTTTGATACTACTTGATTAATATTTAGATATCGATATTTTGACCTAGGACTGGGCAATACGGTGATAAAAATCAAATCTAAAAAACATTCTCTTCTCCACACACGCTCAATTAGTCAGCCTTTGTCATAATCCGAGAGAGTGACAGGTTGATTTAACAAATTACAATAAAATGTGTGAACGTATTTACCTTTACCTTGATCTTTAAAGCAGTATGACTGTAGTAAGTGTATGAATCGTGATCAAATTTACGTCGTAATATGGCGCCAAGAAAATTGTGATTACATTTTTTGGAATATCACACACTCCTACCAAAACCTGTATGACCACTTCCCCTCATACAGTCTCCTTTCATACTTTGCAGCATTCCACCACTGAAGAAAATCCACTTGAAGATTTGGTAACATTGGAGATAGCAGGGAAAGTAGGAAGCTGTGGGGTGTTGAAGCCGGTTTTAGACAACACAAAGTTTCCCTGCCTTAAACCCTGCGCCTCTGACAGGATGAGTTATGCTTCGTGCCTCCCTCCATTTATCTTTATAGTTCCCTAATGCAGCCAGATTATACAGGCCCCATCCGCAACGCTGCACACCGCCAGCACCGCCACCCCACAGCCTTTAAGGTGAATCGGCAAGGTCCATGCGCACAGGGCTCGGAGACAAAGCACTTTCATTTGAGCTGATGAAAAAGCCATGATCGGGATGTATTGATCGGGTCGGCCAGCTACAAGCCACGGGCGACACTAAGGCGATCCCGGCCTCTGTTTGTGGCGAGCTAATTAAAGTATGTATTAATAGTTGCAGTAAGCCGCCAAAGGCCCCAAGCGCGACACACACAGTCAAGGTCTCTACTCTCATGGCTTATTACGGTGGAGCATCAGCGCTTTCCTCCACGAGATCAGGGGAGGGAGATTTATGGCTGAGAAAGTACAGTAGATGTGGGTGAATTTATGGGCAGGACTGAGCTGGAGAGAAATAAAGCGACTAAACATTGAAATATGGTAATGGCAATTGGCAAAAATTTACAAAAGAATAAAACATTGGAAGCAATACATCTTGTTCTGACAAAACATAATCATAATACATTTGCATGTTTAAATAAATTTGTTTTATAGGGCTTATGGGACAGGATTGTGGAAGAAGTCCACTCTCTGTACCTTGTTTGGGGAAAACGGAAGTGTTACCAAGAAAAAATGGAAAGTATATAATGGCGTCTGAATGTTGCATTTGTGGACTAGAGGTGATATTTCAAAAATGCTCCTCAACATTCAGACTATTATGGGCAAACTAAAAGTAGTTTCTCCGTTGTTGCTGCAATTGTGAAGAGTTTAGCTAGCTTATTGGGTAAAGATAATTGGAGATAAAGGACACTTCAACTGCAGCATAACAATTGACTTCCTCAACACTTAGACTCAGATACATCTTATTTCATGAGAGAAAGGTAATCGGTTCTGTGTGTGATCACAAAGTCACAGCTGCAGTGTTCCTGTTATTCTACAACGGTTTACTTGATTTTCTTTTTTAGATGTAGAGTACAAACAAGACACAGCCATAGCTAATTGTCAATGATCAGGTTAGGTTTTTTTTTTTTTTTTATCAAAGATTCACAGTAAATCCTCTAACTGTAAAAATATGTGGTTTGTGCAGAAATGTAATTATTTTTTGTGTTTAATTGTACTTATTAAAAGTCTGTATTGTTTATGTTCATGAATTCAGTACCGAAAGCCGTATTTTTTAGTTTTTAAAAAGCAAAAAAGAACATTTATTTGAAAATTGAGACTGGTCAATACAAGGGAAAAAACTAACGCAAAAATGATGTTTTGTAACAAAGCGATCAAAAGATTGAAAAAAGAACAGTTAGTTTTCTTTGATTAAAAAAAATCTCAATGTACAATAGACATAATTGTTGACTCGTAATCGTAAAAATTACGAGTCGACTACTAAAATAATCAAAATAATCATTAGTTTCAGCTCTATGGTCCAGTGACGTTTATTTGCGAGAGAGCAGTCGAAACTGTCACGAAAATGCATTATACATTTTTGATAATTGATTTCCTATTATCACTTCACAATGAAACCAAATGGCCAATGGAGCCCTATATGGTCAGAATTTGTTGATACAGTATTTGATTATTTGCATGTGATTATTTTCTGCCAGACGGTAAAAGAATAACTGCAAAAGTCACACATAACCAACCATGCATTCACGGAGATAGATTTGCATACACAGCTCCAATCTCTCACAAAAGTACATACTATTTCTCTATCGCCCACAAACCAGGCTTCCATTTATCAGAGTTTTGAAGCAGACTCCAATTTCTCCTTGTTTGCTGTACTCTGTTTTTCTCTTGCATGAACCTCTCCCAGGTCAAACCCATCGAGCACTTGTAACTGATCCGCGGCTGAACCAAATGGAAGGACCCTTTTCCCACAGCCTGGAGTGGTGGCTTCTAGTGCTATACTGTAATTTCATCCACTAGTAAACGCATTAAACAAAAACACACACATACCACAGCATTTCTTTCCATTACTTAAGCCTGAATAAATCTAAATAACAACTGATTGCGGGTTGGTGCAAAGGTTCATGGGATATGCAGGCGCTAATGTGATTCCATCAGCACGTTGCCATTGGGGAATTCTGCACCTTTTGGTTGTGGTGTGTGGTTACAAGGTAAGGGTAGAAAACATATGTGCCGTGTATGAAATTGGAACAGAAGGAGCTGAATGTGCCGTAATCATCTCGTTGTTATGTGCCATTTCTGTTCTTGAGGAGTCATTTACTAAACAATGCATTTCACGGAACTACAGATGTCACACATGTTACCTTTTTTCTCATAGTTTAAGATTGTGGTCACTGAAGATATATATAGGAAGCTTTTTGAGTGCTGGCTCTTATAGAGAGGCTTGAAGTTAAGGGGTATTAGGAAAAGTCCACATTATGTTTGCCACAGCTTGATTCCTTCGCTGGATCATTCATGTGTATTTACTTGTTAGTCACCGTTTATCAGAATGGTGTAAAATGGACTAAATTGCTTGCTTATAATTTAAAACTGAGCTGGATGACAGGTCTGACTACTATAGAAATTGCGTTTTAGCTGTCAGATTGCAGATATGTTGACCTGGTTTATAGTTAATATCTATGTAACTGATGGGCTTGTCCATTTTTATTTTTATGCTGACTTTCCTGTTAGCAAATGGAGGGGAAATACGTTTTTCAAAACAGCCTCAGAAAGTGGTGTCATAATTCATCACTAAAGAAGTAATTGTTGTCAGATAGAAGAACATTAAGCCGTAAAATTAAGTTTGCAGATCATAAATTTGGATATTTCTTGCAAAAACAGTGACAACTTCTCTTCTACATACACATACAGAAAATCTGATGTACTTGAAGTACTTGATGAACTTGAACAGAGTTATATGAATGGGTTTCAGATTGATTAAAAATAGCACTGTTGCCATATCAGAATGAAATATTCTATCCTTTGTTTCTGACAAATGTCCCCCAAATGATGATGATTTTCCATGTAGCTCAAACCCATGAATAGGCTCCTTGCGCTCCTTCTGAACATCAAATTCAAAAATGTGAGTTCGACCTATTGTAGGACACATACACTCAGACAGTTATTCATCTAAAACCAACTCTTCCAGCTTCTCTTGACCTGCTTTAACATCAGGGATAAGGGCGACTGACAGGATCCACCATGCAAAAGCAAAGAACAAATTTGCATTTAAGGGAACAATACAAGCTCCACTTTACCTTAAAATGTGACAGTGATGAGTGAGTTTATGAAATCTAATCAACAACAAACCTTATTACAGATTCAAGAACAATACAAGGGGGCAAAGAAAAAATATAAAGCACCTTGTAAATGCAATACCAGCAGTTATACCAGCACTGACTGATCTCACAATGGTGAAGATAATGTCCAAAGCACGTCTTGGAGTAGAGCTCTTCTAGTTAAGTGGAAAGCTCTATCAAATGAGACACACATTCTTTATTTGTCATGAAAAACACAGATGCTTTGATAAAATGCATAAAACAAATTTCAAAAAGAAATAAGAATGTGTAACAGCACTATTGCAATACAGGTAAATAAAAAGCACTCCCTGTCCTTGTGAAGACTCTGAAATGAAGTCCTCTTCCAGACTTGAAGAAATCTTAATGGCTCTGGACTGCAAACACTTGTACTATAAGGGGTTCAGGGGCCAATTCCTCTGCAGTGGACTGTGGGACCTAATGAGTTTCCAACAAAGATACTCTTGTCTGGCCCTCATTCTCTACCCCTCTCCAACACTGTGCTTTTGATCTTCTCTGGGAACAGCTGAGGTCAACTGCTGCTGATAAAACATGATGGTGGCTGCAGCTCACTATTTATGTTTATATATTTTTTCATAATGATGTCTCTATGTTCAAAACTTTATGTTCACTGCAGGTAACATAATGTTCATAGTTTAAAATATGCATAACAACCACTTATACAGTCGATGATGTACTTTAAATTGGCCCGCCACCTGTTATTGCGTGCCCTCTGATACATTCCTATCCATATGTATTAAAATAACCAAGTCGAGGCAGTTTGGGGTTGAAAAGTTCACTTTATGTAGCGGGGTCAAATTAAAGCATGTTATGAATGATGCAGCGACAGACTGGCTGTGTTATTAGTTAACCCTAAGCAAAAAACAAAAAACAAACTTCTTAGTAAGTTAACTTCTCTTTAAGGCTATATTAAGGGTATTATCACACTTAGTATAGAAATGTCGTTATTTGGTCCTAAATTGAGCCCATTTTGTGCTGATGTGGACTTGGTCCTCAGTCCTGATTAGACCTGATCTATGTTTAGTTATCAGTTTTCGCCCCAAGTATATACAGGATGCCAAGATTATGTGATTAATCACAATCACAATAAAATCATACAAACTAAAAAAGGAAAACAATCACAACAATTTTAGGCACAAAAGTCAATTAGATTTAATATACTGTTTAAGTCTATTCCAGATAAGATCCCGCGAAGTGCTTTTTATTTCAAATTAAAGCTGGAGTATCTAATATTCAAACTGTGAAATATGAAAGCATGTGTCTAAATCTTCCAAAATCATTGCTAGGTCTCACAAACCCTTTGGCTCATCACTAGTTTTCACATGCAGGATTTTTTTGTCCACCAGCACAGCTTTAGGACAGCTTTTTCAGACACAAAAGTGAGCAGAAACAAAAGCAGGGCTATTATCCCTGCACAGCCTCAACATAAGCTCTTATCCCAAAGAATCATCATCATCATATAGTGACTCACGTGGCTCTTTCTTACAAGTTTAAAAAAGATAAAATGTTTAATTATGAGATAAAGACAAAGTGTCTTTAGCTGGACATATCATTGCCACAAGTGAAGTTCAGTAAAGGAATCGCTTTAAAACCAGTGTTGAGCTTCCAACGTCAGATGTAAAGATGTACAAAGGTCATCAGTATCAAAGGTTTAAGAACAGTCGAATAAATGGCAAAAGTCACATTTTGCAAGGTTGGATCTTGACAAGGTTCCAAGTAGAGCTTCAATAGGCAACAAGAAATGGGAGTGAGAGACAAAAAAGTCTGAATAAACATTTTACTGAAAACAACAATTAAACTGAAATAGGCCGTGAGACCATTTCAATAAAATGATTACTCGTTGTAATGTTTTTTTGTCTCACTCTCATTTCTTGGTTGCAATTAAAGCTCTACTTGGAACGTTGTTTAAGATCCAACCATGCAAAATAAGACTTTTGCCATTTATTCAACTGGTCTTAAAAATTTGATCAGGACCATATAACGAACTGAGCAGGATAGATCCCGGTAAGACCCAAAATGTTATGGGAGGATGCAGAGCGCGTTAACATTGCCACCGTGAGCTCCCCACCTGGCACGCATTAGCACATCCCATTCAGGGCAGATATAAAAACACCTTATTCTAACCTGACAGGCGAGGTTGAATGGTGGCGCGGCTCCAGCAGGGATCCCCGCTGCCCACACTGAATGGTAATGGCCGTGAGACAAAGACCACAGGCGCCGGGGCTATAGCTTTACAAACCAGGGGCCATTGTTGCTCCTCACTGCTGCACGCTGGCATGCAATCACAGAGAGGGGTGTTCACATTCAGCTTTTGTCTGCCTTGGTCCTATTTGGAGTCTCACCTCTTTAGCGGTGTGGCACTCACAGCAGCAGGGAGCGAGCGCTGCCCTGTGTTTTATCCTCAGGCTGCTGTGTAAGGAGCTTCGGTAACGGCATCCTAACTGCCACATTCACACAAACATAGCACTGAGATGCGCTACTGAAAAAGCCCTATTAAAAGTCTAGGTTTTACTCCAGACTTTGCTGCCCAGAATAGGTTTGACTGGTAAGGACATGTTGTTTCAGGGGTGACAGACAAATGTATAAAAGGAAAAACTGAAAATAAATGACGGTCCTTAAAAAGTGGATTATACACTTTTCTGACTTGCTGCATCCAAAATTAAAAATGACAAAATCAGGACATGCCAAAATAAATGAAGACAGGATTTTACAAAACATAAGCGAGGCTAAACCCAACCTAAACCAGGTCATTCAGCATAAAAAGGACAAGTAATATATGGTTGATATTGATATAAACTGGAACCAAAGTAGGAGATGCACTAACCAAAAGAAATTCTAGCACACAATATATGCAATTGCTACTACTACTAATACTACTAATATTACTACGCTGGTTGGGACAATTTTATTACTCACATTTACAACAGTACCGTTTCAAATAGTACTACTTTTTCATAATGCCAGTATTGTCAAAACTTTATGTTCCCTGCTGGTTATAAATGTAATGACTACATATACAGTCAATGATGTGCTTCAAATTGGCCCGCCATCTGTTATAGTATGCCCTCAGAAAGATTCCTAGCTCTATGCATTAAAATATATAGAAAATATGTTGAAAAGTTAACTGTATGCAGCAGGTTCAAATGAAAGCTTGTTAAGAATGAGACAGCAACAGTTCTAAATAAGTACACAAACAGTACTCAAGTAGGAGTACAGTTACTTCAAAATAATATTACACAAGTACAAGTACAAGTAGTGGACCAAGAAATTACTCAAGTAAGACTAAAAAATTAAAATGGGGAAACTACTCAAGTTAGAGTGACTAAAAGTGTAAGGAGAAGGACAAAACATAAATAATACACACACATCTGGTAGTTTCAAAGGATAGACCTAATCAGATCAGACTGACATGCGTAGCTCTCTGAATTGAGGGGAAAAAGAGGAATATCATGACAAATGTTTTAAACTAATTGGTCAAAGGAACACAACAACTGAGAAATCAAACTTTAATTAAATCCATTTGAGAGAAAAACATAAACATCTTCCCCTCCAAAAATGCACAAAGTACCTCTATGTGCACATTTTCAAGAACAAAATCGTCCATATTTCTGCTGAAATAGACTGAAGTATGTACTACCGGAGCCGGGCCAGAAGGATTCTCAAGTGTTTGGGAACTCACAAATGTCACAAGAATTCCTTGCCAGGTTAAGACAGACCACATGCATGAGAAAAAGTAAATCATATCTGCGATGAAAGAAGCAAAAATGTTCAAATAATTCAATATTGTTTATTTGTAGACTTATTCACATTGGGAAAAGTATCCAAAACTTTTATTCAAGTAAGAGTACTGTTACTTCAATAAAATATGACTCAAGTAGGAGTAAAAGTATGCAGCTACAAAAGTACTCTTAAAAGTACAATTTCTTTAAAAACGTTATGTAAATGTACCTCTGCTACTACCACTAGCACTCGAGTAAAGCGTCTCGTCTGTACTTTATCACTTTCTATTCCTTGCCCCAGACATACACTCTTACATATGCACATAACTTGGCCACTCCAGCGGCCACCTCCAGTTAACCTCTCGCCGTGTCTTGTCGTCCAGGGAAATTTAGCGTCGTCATTTAGCCTCTCCAATTGGACTTTAACGCCTGAGATGAGACGCGCTTAGCCCCTCTGATGGGGGTGATGCAACAGTCATGGCACTCACCTTGGCCTTGTAATAGCTTGGTAAAAAGGTTGGGGGTTGTACAGGGAAGATGTTGGGGTTAAAAGCATCTAAAAACATCTCCCTCAAGAATCCACATGCACGACAAGTACTGAGGACATGCAGAGTGGCTTGTCCTCCATGATGGAAGATAAGGTCCGGGTTGTTGAGTCATAAAACACATAAAATACAGCACCCATACACAAACACAAGATGACACACGCCCATCTTGAAGGTCAGCCTGATCTGTCACTTTGTCGCTGGCTGCTGTCACCGTGACAACAGGCACCCCACCGATGTACACTTTATCACTTAGGGGAGTCAGGAAAAAAGGATTAAGGCGGGACACTGCAGAAAGAAAGGTAGCAAAAAAAGAATTGATAAACGTATAAAATCAAACGGGCGCCTACATGTTGCATTATTGCTTATGTGTCTTGCCAGTGGACACAACTGTAATATTGAATCAGAGGAGAAACAAATACTGTGATATTGAGATATGCCAGAATCTAAAAATGTATTTTTTTTCTTTTCCTATCACAATAGTTACTCAAGGTCTCATTATCAATGCAGTTACATCCTTATGAGAATGACAGATTTTAATTGTCAAGGTAGAAATGTTTAGATATTTCTGGGCAGAGTGATAAGATTCCCTATATCTTTCTTTATTTTTTTATAGGATTTTTGCCCTAAGGCTTTATTGTTAGGACAGAGTATAGCATAAAATAGGGATGAGACCAGAGAATGACATGTAGCAACTTGTCGAGAGCCAGGTTTGAACTCACGACGCACGACAGGCATATGTGCTATTCACCTGACCACAGGTCATGCTGCATCTTTAATGGAGCAAAGTTTTTCCAAAGCCCAGTTATGAAAATACAACATTTTAACAACAATCTATGACCGTATACGCACTCCAAACACAAAGAAAAGCAGCAAAAAAAAGAAAAACAGAAAAACAGCCTAATGACATAAACAAAGAGACATTGAAAAGTGATGCATAAGCCTGGTGAAGGATTGAGAGGTGGGCGTGAGGGGCGGTAGTTTAATGGAAGAGGTGGGGTGTCCTCCAGCACCAGGCAGCAAGGTGAAGCCACCCATTACGACAGAAGCCAAACAAGCACGCCAGGCCCACAGACAGGCTGAAGATGAAGAGCCCCATCTCCTCCAACACTCATTTGGAGAGATAGCCCACAGATCTGCATGCTGCAAGTATAACGGCTATAGTCCATCACGCCCCTATGCTCCCCTCCCCCGTCAATGGCTTAAATTAAACTTTGCTACCATTTTGTGACGTTACAAGTGCTCAATATTGACTTCAAGGCCCATGTCGGTACGGGGTGATGTCTGGCTTCAAGGTAGGCAGTGATATTAAAATGCCACAGTGTCAATCTAGTTAAGCAGAATTTGCAGCTGGTTATTGGACTTTCAATCGTCTCAAAAATGCTGAGTGGCTAGCACACCTCACAGCAAGATGTTTCTGGGTTCAACTCCCTGGCTACTGGAGCCTTTCTCATCATGTTTACTACTCCAGGCTCCGGTTTCACTCATCAACCCAAAACATGCACCATAAGCAAAATCCTCCAGCTGAAGTAGCCCTGACCAAGCCCAGCTCAAGATATGATGATGGGTCGACGGGCAAACTAAAATAAAAATAAATACATAAATAATAATAATAATTTGGATAAGTAAAAGTAAAGGTCTGAACAATAGGTGATCCCGAGTCGGTGCTAAAACATGCCTTAAGTAATTCTAAACAAGAACTAACCAAGTAGCAGGTGTGCAGAAAAAACACCATGCCCTTTTTTCAGAGCTGGTTTCATTTTAAATTTTTAATCGGTTCTTTCTGAAGCATATTTTACTATGAACTATGTGCTCGATATTCAAATTATGCATATCTTCAAAATAACATTCACAATAGTATTTCAATTTTGAGTATACACCTTTAGTTGCAAGGCGATACAACCTTCAGTCAAGATGATCAAACCTTTAAATATAGTTTAGTAGTGTAGTTTTTCTCAGTTTGCGCTGCTCCATCTATGTGAATAACTCTAGGATATTTGCCTGTACAAAATATTGTTAATCCTGGTGATGTACTTTGAAGTAACATGAAAAGTCCCGAGGTCAGGGTTGACAAAATTGCGGGAGCATCACAACAGTGTTTAGCGTTTCGCCACGGGTTAATCCATGTGTAATTGAAGTGATTAATTGAGGTGTAATGTAGCGCAGTGACGTGTCGAGGTTGGCACACTGCTGGGGGGCCTTGGAAGTGTGTGCCTGCGCTTGTGTGAATTTAGGTGTGTCTATCTGATCCTACCGCAACACAATTAGAAGCAGTATCATCCGGCCAACAAATGGAGATTTAATTAGGAGTGAAGACCGAGCGGGAGACCAGTCAATGGGCAGACGATTGAATTATCCGGACACACAGCGAAGGGGAAGAATCGCTCTCACACACAGTAGCACATGTGCACCTTCTGCTTGGAATGCATCCCTGTTCCTCGTTCCCCACTGCAGCGCGCCGTCTCCGAGTCTCCTTTTGATTCACTCTTTCTCTTCTCCTATATGAAACTTTTCTCTCTACTTTAGCACATCAAGTGATTCTTTTCAATGTGTTTTGGCAGTTTCATGATCTTAGTCAATACAGTACCTTTTTTTTTTGTCTCCTCACAGTACTCATAACTCAAAGTTCATGAACCACCCCTGTCATTTTGTCAAGAATATACGTTTACAAAGTGGCATTTTCTGCTGTCACCCTATTAGATGATGTACCTTTCAAAACATTGTTAACCGATGACACATGGTGAAAATGTCAGCGTTTATATAGCAGAAAGTGTGTAGAATTACAGTTATGTTCTTGTTTTTATTGTAGAGCTCAGTTGTTGTCTGTGGAAAATGGTATCAACATTGGTATTCAGTTTTTCCCTTATTATCAAAACTGAGTCAAACCATTAGAGATGCACCACTGCAATTTTTTCAGATCCATTACCGAAATATTTTCGCTTAAATACTAGAAACCAGAGCAGACACAGGAAACAACATAAATACAATTTAAAACATTATGAGACGTTCAGGGTCAACAATGACAAGGAAATAGTTTCAAAATGTCTGTCTTCTGGAATATTTAAGTCCATTCCCAGTTGTCAAACTACCTTGTGATGTCATAGGTGGTAATTGAGGAAGTTACAGAATGAAGCATAATTCAGGAGCTTTGGGTACCTGGAAAACAACTGTATTTTCATCCTATGTTCATTTTAGTGCAAAACAGTTGAGTAGAAGCTGTAATAACATATAATGCAAAATGCAGTACACTGTAATTAACAATATTTTTATTCTATATCTTTAATCTATACATTCTTGGTCATTGTTGCCTATCAGGATGATACCAAACAAAGCATATCAACAAAAATAGGCCACAGAGAAAGCAGAAAGTCAAGCCGAGGCTAGATTTCAGACACTTATGATGATGTATTTAAAGGCTACTGAAAGGGTTTCATTTTTCAAGTTAGGAAATAGTGTTGTATTTGTTCATGTGATAGAAAAAACAAAGAATAAATATTGGTCTTCAGGGATGCTCTTAATCATTAAACGCAACAGAGAGAAGTTTATATTTGTTCTCGTTGTAACCAAAGCTGAATGCCAATAATATGTCCTCTGCTTTTAAAGGGAAAGCAGTGGACTAGCTTTGCAGTTTGTTACACATTTGTAACAAGACAAAATTGTGCAGTGTTTTCTACTGTTGGCAAATGGACAGAGATCGAGAACCAAACCATAAATTATTTGACTGATGAACCAAGTTCAATGGTTACTGTCAGCATTAATCAGATAACCAAATGCAATCCATACAAATAACAACTGCCCAGTCTTATCGCAGTATCGGCACAACAGTACAAGTTAAAGATCCTTTTGCAAAACTCACTTTCTTATAAAGTGTAGGGCTGTTGTCAATTGTTGTCGCTGACGATTAATCGCTGTCTTGGTTGACCAGAAAGGTGAAGGCACGTAGTGAGACATCTTTAGATTTTGGAATGAATTGAGGGTTTAATCTGCCTTTTTACAGATGATACACTGTTTAGTAATAGTTGCCTTTATAAATATTTGTAATATCTGTGATTTCCTGTAATCTCGTGGTCTTGTCAGTCCACTTTGGGTCAGATACATAGTCAAATCAAAAAGATACTTAATCTTTTTGAGAGCTCTTTCCAGCACAACGCCTCGCCACTTTTAGTTGACTAATCGATGACATGTCTTTAGGCAACCAAGAATTTGTGTGAAAATGTGTTTTCATTTGTTTCATTTGACAACATTCACTTCAGCAAAGCCCTCTCAACATTACAATGCAACCTAACGCATTTTGTCCGTGAGTAAAAATACCAACCCCCAAGGAACCATAGCATACTGACCCACGTCTTAGCCTCTCATAATTTCCTTCCCCTGTTGAGACACCGCTCCATCACATCGTTGCTTTCTTTTCACCAACCTCACGCTCTCTGCATCTCCTTTCGCCCTGCCTGTTTAGCATTCCGCCTCTGAGTCACTAGTCGCAGTATATTGTATGCCGTACCAAGGGACATGTCTGTGATATCCAGGAGCCTAATTAGCAAGTCCAGCTCCTGGCAGAGAACACGGCACGCAGAGGAGCGCAGCCCAGCACAAGCACTGGCGTCAATTAAATGAGACCTCGCACACCCACCGCCAACCGTTACACGCCCTTTGCAACACCAAGTCTCCAGTCTCTTGCATACAGTATCTACGAACAACTTCGGCAGATGAATAAGGGATGGTAGTGCTTTGTACGACATAGCCACAGAATAGACAGAAGTTGTGTGGCAGTCAAATGGGATTTATGTCTCGTAGCTACAACTTGTGAGCGTGTTCCAGCAATGGGAAGATCAATGTAACAAGTTTGCGTTGTAAGTCAGGCATTGTAGCAAAAAGTGAGAAGTTCTAAATGGGAAATGATCCAGGCTTCAGCAGTCATTACAGTCATCTTCTATCTGACATCATAGTAGTATTTTCCAAGGAGTGACAAAGAAGGAGTTTCAACCATTTTGGAACAAGAAGCAAAAGGGCGCGTGCCAGATCTGATACGCGTCTCAATTTCTGCGCATCGAGTTGTCGTCTGTGCGCGGGCAGAGAGAGGAGGGAGTGGGCGGGAGGGAAAACTAGGTACAAATGTTCACCTGATGCCTTTGTGCGCTAATTGACATTGTTTGAAAGACAAAAATATCAGAAAAGTTGACACAAAACTGGTAAATGCCAGAGGAGAAACAGAAACGGTGAAGAATACGAGAATAGCAGACGGGCAGCTTCTTCTCGAGGCGTTATAAGAAGACTGGAAATAGGCCTAAGTGAATTTGGAAAGTAGGGCAAAGACTAATGGAGGAAAATAAACAAACGCACTGAAATGTGAATTCCACAGGGCCCCAGGTCATTAGAGTTAATACTGCACGCTATGCCATCTGCCGTGATTGTTTACACTAGCCGGGATAATTAGATCCTAATTAGTAGATGGTATGGTGGGGGAAACATTATTTTACATGCAGTGAGATGAAGAGGATGGAGCGCACCTGTAAAACTCTGCTGTCCGTCCTGCAGCATCAGAGAGGCTTTACATCGATGTGTTAAGAGGTCTTCATTTACAAGCCCATAACATTAAACATAATTGTTTCCTCCCACCAATTATCTATACAGAAAGCAATACATTTAAGAGAGCGCTGTTAATTGATTTGGTCATTTTCAGATTTTTTTAATATGGCTGTTTTAATGTGATTGTTTCTCAGATAAAATCAAGTTGGGAGACAGCTGTTTACACAATCATCATAAAAAGTACCACAAATTATACATTATATCCAAGAAAACACATGTTGTTACTATTCTTACAAGAGAGCGATTTTCATTTGTGAACTTCACTACATCTCAACTTCAATTTTTGGGTCATAGTTGTCATTGGCACATTGGCAAATAGGTCTATCAGATATTGGCCACAAGAGCAAGACTTTGTACTGATTGAAAAATCCATAATTAGCCATTCCTATTTCACAAGTAAGCAAATGGCAAGTAAGCAAACTAGTGTGATTGAGGTGGTATAAACAGACAATGTCTACAGCCTGAAATGTGTATGTTTATCAAAAGTGTTACATATTGTGAACAAGTGGTGTCTGACAATTACTTCCCCGTATCGTCATCAATTGCGCAAAACACACCAATTATACAATGCGTAGTTCGTGATGTAAGCACATGGTTGAATGAATACATGAAAGAACCTCTGACAAACACATCATCTTATGCTCCCATTTACTCCAGCGAAAACATCTAATTTAATTCACAACATCAAAGAAACATTTCCCCCATACTGTATTGTTATTCCCAGTCAGTAAAACATATGTCTAGTAATATAGGTTATATTCAACCACATGTGTCTTCAAAGGTACAAAAATGGAATATTATCTTTTCAAAGGCCGGGGCTTAGACTGCCGTGTCCCATCCCTGCTTTTCTCGCCGACAGATCCCTTTGAATCTGGGGAAGGGGAGATACCAATAGCATGCTAATAGTGTTTTTTGCGAGGTGCGAGGTATATCAGGACCGGACCGCCATCCTAATATATGCGTGTGGAAAAGGGTGGTGATTGTGATCAGTGTGGCAGAGTGCAGGGGCGCCGCAACAGCAGTGAGTGGCAGGGGCTGGCAGTAAATGCTAATGGCGGGGAGCAGCTGACAGAGAAAAGAATTATTATCTGCCTTCATTACATTTACACAGGCTGTCCGTCTATCTCTCACCATTCTTCTGAGGCCGACCAGGACCACAGTCAGTATGGCCGCTGCTATCTTTACCTGCTTTGACAAGACACACACTTTTATTCGTTTCCAGTGAGCATTAGTGCAGTGTTGTAAGCATTAAGAATGGCACTACATAAATGAAAAGTTGGGGTGAAAAAAAATTATACAAGATATGTTATGACCAGGGCTGCGCACCTTTAAAAGATCGCCGGTTTTGAAAAAAGCAGTTCTACTAGAAAAAGATCATAAAAACGGGCTTGGGTGGTCCTGAGACAGTTACTCAAGCCTAAAACAATTAAATCCTAAAACGACGTGACTTGTTCAATTAAAGCTAGAACACCCAAATGTTTTCTTCATAATTTGTATTTTTGTTTTTCTCCCCAAAACTGTATTGTAAAATCTGAAAAAAAAAAACCTCTACACACTGTCTGCATCTAATGATTAAACATTTTATCTTTTCAAATTTGTAAGACAGAGCCATGTGAGTCACTACATGAGGCTTTGGGAAGAGCTGATTGGCTTAGATTAATACCCTGCTTCATTTTTGTGTTGGAAAAAGCTGCTCTAAAGCTGTACAACTGGCCAAAAAATCCATGCATGTGAAAACTAGAGACGTGCCAAAGGGTTTGTGAGTGCTAGCCAATAATATAGGTACACCAGCTTTAAACATTTTTTTTAAGGATTTTATGAATATTATTAGAGGTGGATGATACATCAAAACCTAGATAATATTGTGAATGTTGGTCTGAAGATGTGCAAATTTTTTTATACCAAGTATATCGTTTAAAAAATGTCATCAAAAAGTGCTGATTAAAAATAAAAATTTAAAAAGTTATGTTGTAAACTTTCTACTAAGGTTATATTGCTGCACTTCTGAGATTTCTCACCTTGTCTAATAATTAAACCTTAACTAATATGTTTAAAGATTTACACATGTTATCGGGATACTACAAAAAATATTAAGATATACATTTTTGTCAATATCGCTCAGGCCTGAATATTATTATTTTGTTTTATTATTCTTGTTGTTAATAAAGTATGGTACCAAAATATGTACCAAAAAATGTACCAAAATAAGCAGGTTGTACTCAGCCATAACATTAAAAAACATAAAATAAATGGTCAAAGTATCACAAGTGTTTTTTTCCTATGTTGAGAATTATAAATACATAGCATAACACAAGTCCATGTGATTACTCCAAAGAGAACAAAACCCTAACTTATTTCATATTTTGACTTCAAATACTATTCTCTAATGCAAAAACGACATGGTGTTATATGCTTAGGTTTGGTTTCTGGCCGATGCAGACCTTTATACTGTATGTGGCATTGAAAAAGAGTCTTATTCCTGGTGTGGGTGTGAAGTGATATGTAGCAGGACCATCACCTTTTGTGAACCCTGCAGCCCATGGCAGCTCTGAGTCCCGTCTCTAATTGAGACCTGTGGCGTGTGCGAGCCCACAGAATGGAGCTTGTCACTTCACTGCTTCTCCCAATCACATTACGGACAGCACCCCGTGACCACTATTTTCCCCCTTCATCCCAACTAGGCTCAGATGATGGTGGATGATACAAGCCCTGTCACCTCCTGCCAGTCCACTTCCTGCTCTTAAGCCGGCTGGCCTCTCTTTGTACAGATCAGGACATAGGGGAGCAAAATGGCGTACAGGCAGTGCGTGACATTAGGCAACCTGCAGAAATGGAGAAGGCATTTTTTGTTTGTTTGTTGGTTTGATGCATTGTTTTTTTGACTGGCTTGAATGTCACATGCCAGTTTGGATGTATTTATTGAATGCATTTTCCGCTGACAATGTTTCTGTGCTTATCAAAATGCACTTTAAAATGTGTATTATACAGTTATTCTACTCAAAAGTTTCCCCATGGTAGGGGCGTCAAATGACTGTATTTGGTTATCATCGTCATTGTTCAAATAAAAATGAATAGTTGTGACTATTTTAAAAGCATAAACAAGTCATTCTTTTTGTCAATCTATTTCTCAAAAATAAAAATGTTTACCTAAATATAACCGAGGTTTAAACTGACACTTTTTTAATCGCTATGGATGAGAGTGAATTAAGGATTCCACTAGGGCTGTAATCTTTTGGTCGTTTAGTTGATTGAATGGCGGCATATTTGACCAAAAACTTTGACTAATTATATATTTAGATTAAAAGGATTTATATCGGACAAGGTCTCGTAATTTTGGACATTTAACAAGTACTTTTCTGTATAAATAGTTGTTTTAGCATGAACTCCGTCAAGTATGATACAGGATACTCCATAGTTCTGACAGTTGTTGCCACACCACACCACCTTTTAGTTGACTAATTGGCTGATAGATCAGAATCAGTATCAGAAAAGGGTTTAGTGCCATTGTCAGGGAACAAAATTCACAAACTTGGAACTTGCTTTGGTATTAAGGTCCAACATATAACAGTAACTAAAATAGTAGCAAAATATATAAAACAAGGCATGCATAAAATTAAGAATTAGCTAATAAAATACAATAAAATAGATTTAGACCATATGAATAGATATGGACTATACAGTTGGATAGACAGTAGTGCAAATTTAGCAGTGCAAATAGATAGCTGCTTTTATTATATGATAGTTACAAAGTGTTATAAAGATTTTGGGCTGAATTATGAGTTTAATCTAACTTGTTTATCTCTAACATATAAATACACTTGTCCTCGTACTTTTCTGTATAAATAGTTGTTTTTGCATAAATTATTGTGCAATTGTAGTCTTTTGAGTGCAGTTTGGGTCAGAGACATGTGGATTCTTTATGGTTTTGCGGCACCCCCTTTTAGTCGACTAATTCCCCTATATGGCATGCCTTTAGTCTTTACTCTTATCTAGTCGACTACAGCTCTAGATTCCACTGTTATTTAGCTGTAATATCAATAAATGTGAATAATCGTAAGACAAGTGTGATATTTATTATTACATACATATTATACCTACTCCAAAATCTAACTAAAAAGAAAAAAAGCAAATCTTCCAAATATTGCAAATAAGTAAACTTGGCAACACCTAAAACTGAAAACATGCTTCAAACATTAGAACCCAGCGAAGTGGCCAGCAGTGGAGAAGCCAGTGTGCTGCTGCGTGCTTATAGGATATATACAGGCATACAAAGAGGCATCATCTTTGGCAAGCTTTCTGATCTGACACCCGCAACCCCCCTCTTTTCACCCAGAGCGCAGAAAAAATGGCTCAGCTCTTTGCCATTGTGCGAAGACAGGCAGCCAGTAACGTGCCAGCAGGCAGACAAAGATTTGAACGCCCTGACATTATGCAAATGGAGGCGTTTGGCTGGTACTTACATGACTTCACACCACATTGCTCATCTCAATTATCAGATACAGTATACGGGCCGATGGTGAAAAGCATGAAACTAGAACAAAACAGGGAAAGATTCTCGGTCACACAGACTAATTTGTTGTCTTTCTCTTCATGACTCTTTAAGACGGCTTAGCATAAAAATTACAAGTTGTGGGAATGAGTGCATGATGGCATTCAATGAGAACTGTGAGAATTTATGCATGGTGAAATTGAAACTAATGACTAAGATTCGGGAAGATTATAACACGGTATCATAACATGAACTGTTAAATATGCACTTTTTATTTTCAAAATGTATGCACTGTTTTAGCAATTTGGTAAAGTGAAAATAGGCTTGAAATGAGGTAAGTCTGCATTGTTTATTGTTTATGCTCAAGAAATTAATTTTAAAGCCATTTCATTTGTTCTATCCATTGGTTCTATAGGTTCTATCCAATAATGTACTTTGCAGGTCAGGAAAGGGCTCTGCAATTAATCAATTACATCATGATTATTAGTCTAATCCAATATTAAAATGTTGTAATTGAGTAATCAAGATATGCGTTTCCTTGAGTGCTAAATGTTCTTGTAGAGTGTGTTTACAATAGTCTTATTTCTGTGAGATACATCACCTACGTTCATACTGAGGCCCCACCTTCTCTCTAAGCAAATAATTGTTTGAATAATTATTTCAATCGAGCAGCCCAAGGTCATAAAATGTATTTCTAGTGGGCTCATGCAAGTGGATTACATTCTCTGAAAGCAATATTGCTAAAGAGCCTCAAAAAACACAGCGGACAAAGTTATGCTAAATGTGCAGGGCCATTACAATAAGCATTGGTGATTTTTTTAGCCAATGATGACAAATAAACCTTGTCCCTGACACTCCAGACCTCTTGACTGGCAGCTGTACCCTCCGCATCCTTCTCATCTCTCCACTCAACTAATTAAATGCAGTTTGAAACTAAATTTGAATTTTATGTGACTGACAACCAGTTCTTTGAGTAGATGGGAAACACTTTCATCACTCTGCACAGGCGTAATATGAAGTTTGCAATTTGAAGTGTTTCTTTTTCTCAAGGACACTTTGGTAAAGTCAAACGGGACGAGTGGGAATTGAACTATGGACCTCACATCAGTCTTTGACCCCCTCGGCCTCCAGAGTCGTTACTGCCCCAATTGTTGTAATGATCCTGCACATCAAAAAGAACAGAGTTTCACAGAGCCGTCACAAGCAGTTTTTCTATTAAACCATAACACTAATTCTATGTAAATCCTTATTGGAAATCTCCATTCCTAATAGCATTTAATTTAATATGTTGTACTTAACCAGAACAATTTTTAACATCTGAAGAGTGTCAGCGAGTCACAGGAACTTGATACATCTTGATCAACAGTCATTACAACACAAGCTGCAGCGTTTGGGTGTTTGCCAGCAACGCTATCTAAAATATGAGCCTGGCGATGCTTTCCTAATTATATTCTTAAGCTTTCACTGGTGTGAGAATTACTTCCAGTGTTTCTGTGATGTAAGGTTTAGTTTGAGTTGTAAAGATTCAGACGCTCGCTTGAGGACACATCTCGGCTTGTGTGGATTCAAGCTTTCACTTTTATACACATTTTCTATGCAAGGAATCCCAGAAAAGGTGTTTTTTTTTAGAACGTGCAGAAAGAAGAGAAAAAAAAAACAGATGTAGTATTTTTCTCTCTCTTATACATATTCAAGAGGGGTTTATGTGTCGGGATAAAATTGGAAATTACAACCACAGCAATTTTAGACTTGTCAGGTGTATCCTGGAGGTTATTGTTAGGAACTACATAAATTTAAATAGGAACACCATCTCGTATCAGGTTAATGTATTCCAAGAGCATTTTTTATCGCTGTGTTATTGAAATGTTCCCTTCCTCACTCCTCTTAACGTCACAGTCTGTATAGAAAAAAGCCTGTTGGTAATTCTATGAACTCTCAGTGCCTCTGAGGACCAACAAAGCGGACGTAGGGGCTGGCAGTGGCAGGCTTAAAAAAATGCGCCAATGATCAAGTGGATATGGCATAATGTTACAAGCTTGCGCGCAACGGCATGAGTGATTTGAAAGCTTAATGCAGTCCCTTTCACGCCACGTAGAGTTATAGTCAGCGATTTACATCATAAGCGTCTGGTAAATTTTGGATGCATATCAATAAAAGACAGTAGTCCAGACTTCCATTTTGTTCATGATGGGGACCTAATTCTATATCGTCACATGCATAATCCGCGCATAAATACACACACAGCATAATTTTTTCATCTCCATAATCCCTGGATAATCTTCATCTACATTATGAGCAGTGATAAATTGGAGGGAAGAGTCTCAAATGAACATATTTACATCAGTGGTGTAGTCCCATTAGTGAGAGGCAGCCTGGGAGCACGCTTTTGAAACGCCCGGCGGCACTTAAGATTTTTTATTAGAAGCACTTTAACTCTCGCGCTGCCATGCTAACTAATGTGCTTTAATACACATATAATGTAGTGAATTACAGCATGTGGATATTAATAAATCATCTGGTTTATTTATTAGTGCGCCTTTTGCTACGCCGGGTAAATGACATGTTTAATCAGTCAGGTTTTTAAGGGCTGTTTTATGCTACTGCACCCTCTTTGTACAGTGCATGCAAGCTATTTATGTTTTGAGATATGATTACAGACTCAAATAAGGCGGGATGATGAAATTGTAATGTCATTGCCCCTCATGATAATATGCCAATGTGGAGAAAACATTATAATATGATTTAGTGCTTTTTTTAAAGCTGCATTATCCAACAATTTTCCTTGTAAATGCTGTTTCTCCCGCCATAAAGTGTAATGTAAAAGTGGCACACTTTGTCAAAATCAGTGCTAATAGTTAGATACTTGAAAGAAAGAGCTGCTTTGGGATAAGAGTTGATTGGCTGTGCAAGGGTTGTTCCCCCTGCATTACTTTTCTGCCTAAAAAAGATGGTGGCCAAAAAATCCATGCGAGTGAAAGATTTGTGAACCCTTGGACATACTTCCTTCTTTCATGCTTTGAAAATCAGGAACCCTAGCTTTAAAAATAACGTATGTATAACTTTTTCAGGTGCGCCACCTGCTTATCTCCAAACATACACTATGTGAGTTTTTCTTTCCCTGAAATATTCCATAGTATGGCAATAAACATAGCTTGTATTTATTCAATTACAGGCATTAATCAAAAAAAACTTTTAAAGGACACATATTCTGCTACAGTGACTTTTTCGAGCTTTTAACCATGTTCTAACAATGTTCCGTCATCAAAAACATACCTGGAATTGCGTGTGGCTGCATTCATGCTTTGAGGAACATTCACTAGAAAATCCTCCCCCCTCCGAGCGTTAAAAACACTTCCAGCTGAACTCCCTGGTTCTGGGACATATCTTCAGATTTCATACGTCACTTATCCGAGAATCTTCCTCTGTTTGTAGTCCATAAAGTAGAACTAAGTAACATTTTTACCTTATCTATGTAAGTCCGTGTGGTGGTTGTAAATCTTTTTTCAGGCCATTTGAAGCCTCTGCCATCATCCCCTGCTGTCTCTGTGCCGAAAACCAGCCTTGCAACTTTCCTGGCACTGACCCGAAGACAACTCTCCTGAGAAACCTTGTCTCTCTTTTTTATATTGGCGACATAAAATGTCTTTATATGTGCTTAAACTTCCTCATTTCAATAACATTTTTTGTTCGTTCTCAAGAAACCTGCAGGGGGAGCTCTGTCGGTGAAGTTAAAGAGTTCTGCTTTAAATCATCACCAGACTCGAGCATTTCTGCCGTTTAAATACGAAAACTGCTCCTGCTCACCCACCTTAATGTTTGTTGACGGCTAAGTTCACTAAATTGTGTGAGCGTTAAGGCGCCATGTAGTGGCTGGATGTACTTAGCAAGTGTCATTTCAAAGAGTCTGATTAATAAGTCATATAATGAATAATAATATATATTTTTTTTTGTTTCAAAACATGAGATAGCAAATTTAAGGTACTCAAGCATGTATAAAGGCTAATAACAATATGAAAAATGCATAATGTTTTTTCCTTTAAATCATGCTCCACCTCTCAACAGATCCGATCTGTAACTTGGCCCGACGGTGTCATTTCTCCATGGAAACTGATGGTTTCTTCAAGTTACACAGTTGAACATATGGGCAAAGTAATAACAGTCCCATGTAGACAAGCTTAGCGGATCCTCACCAGAAAAGTTACAAGTGAACCTTTAATGCAGCTCTATACTTTACAAACATTCCTATTGTAATACAGCTCTATGTTAAACACCTGCACATGACATTTACTTTTCTCCCTCCCAATGCTTCCATTGGTCAGTGTGCCATGCTTCGTGTGTGTGACCGACAGCTCTAGTTGCCGATCATAAGCAATATGCATGTGATTATAAGCAATATAAAAGTGTACATAAAAATAATGAAGTTGGGGAGCGCCTCATGGATGTGAAAGTGTTAAAAATGGGAACCAGTCAGGTGCTCTTTGGAAGCGGGTGAATTCCTTTGGTGCTGAAATAAGGATAGCAGTCTGCCAAGGATGTAAAAAACAGACTAAAAAACCAAGGCACTCCAACGTCAGTGTGCCTTGGTTTTTTAGTCTGTTTTTTACATCCTTGGCAGACTGCTATCCTTATTTCAGCATAAAAGTGTACATGAATCAGGGACAGCAGCTAAAAAATTTTCTCATCATATAGTCGAGCAGTTACTCTTTCAATGTATCAATTAATTGTTTGGATTGTGAAAGGCCCATGAGTTTGAGATTTTGACTAAATTTGATCCAGATAAAGCTTGAGTTATGCCTCTTAATGCCTGACGGTGTCTATTTGCAGACAAATACATATTTTCATTAAAAACATTAAATGTACATTTCCTATATCATTTTAATGTAGTTTTGCTTTGTCTGAGTCATAACAATCATTCAGTTAATAACCACAACTCATAACAAATTGGTGTATTGTAAACACTATTATGAGAAATGACTCATTGCTGCAGGTTAGACACCACAACAACATCTTTGTACATTGTTTCATGTTTCATCTCTTCTGTTTGAGAAGTAAATTCATGTCAACACACTGCACACTGTATATAGCGTTCTATCACTCAAGTTCTCCTCCAGATTAAAAAGACGTGCCTGCACTCTCTGGTCCCTTAATGGCAGACAGATCAAAGTCTATGGTGTTACTGCTGGGGTTGAGGGGAATCATTAGTGATGGGTCAACGGGGCTTCATTACTAGCCCAGCAGCATGTTTACTAAGAGTCTCATTGTACAGTGCTGTGTGGTTGAAAGCCAGAGATGTGGGTTCATGTACATGTTCATCAAATACTTCCATATTGCGCTCTGATCTTTGCACAGCGTGTGGGAGGAACGCAGGTCTCCCCTGAGGTCCGCTTTTCCCAACAGATGAAACAAGACCGGGCTTCATGCATTGTACCTGCTGCCTCCATCAACTCACTTTTCATCTATTACAAGCGCAGGATGATCTTCATGGCTGCGGCTCATTGTAAAAACCCTAGCCTTGCTGATTCAATAGGCTCTGGAGGGCTCTGACAATGACCAATTCACTCATGACTATTATTCATCACAAACCTTTCCTGCTCTCCAATAAAATCCACCGCCCACCTTTCGCTGCTCTGTTTGGTATGCTGCAGCGATCCATCACTTCCAAATGCACTGTTGGTCCGACGCAACATACCATGGCCACACACACACACACACACACACATAAAACAATAACACTTTTATCCTTACAACTTGCAATAAAAAACTCACAGTTGAAATTGCTATTTTCGTACGGGGCTATTCCTATCTCAGCAGTTTCACATAAATTCTCTTTTACAAACATCCCCTCCCGGCTCTTCACTTCTAACAGCGCGTCCCTCTCAACGGCAAACTGTTCTTTTCTGCTGCCAACTCCGTTTCTCTCTCCTCCGCCTGCCTCACCCTCAGATGCCACCCGTCCTCTGCCTCCATGCCTGAGTGCTCTGACAGGCCCAGAGTCAGGTGGGGGGATTTGATCTCTCCGTGGAGCCGAGCTGTGGCAGTGCAGGGTCCACTCTCCAACCGCCGGACGCATGTGCCCTGAGCCACCGATTAAAAAGTCATGAAGCTTTTAGGGGCACGCCAGGCTACGTTTTTCCACTCCAGTGTGGATTGGCTGCCTGAAAATAGTCTTTGTGTTCCTGAAACAACAGTGGAATATTCAAAGAGTCGGAGCGGTGGGGGGTGAGGAAACGCGGGTTAACAGAGCAGCAGTGCGTGGGCCACCTGCTCTCCCCTGTGCTCTTAAGCAGCACTCTCCAGGCCTCGCTCACTCACATTATGAAACACCCACAGTCCAACGTATATCGCTGGATTGCCGGTCTATAAGCGCAGTCCTTTAACATCAAGCTACGGCTCTTTTAAAGTACCAAGCTCATTTTCTTTTCAGCCAGAGACACTGAGGGTCAGCGAGCGAGGTCATACCAAAACAACACCTCTGTCTTTCTCTGCTTTCAGAAACACTAACAACTCCACAGCCTAATGCTTTCCAGAAGGAGCTCGGACTGTGGCACTTGATTATTCACACACCTTTGTGGTTAAACGTGGTAAATTATTTAAAGGTGCATTTCTGAACACCTCTGGTCTTTCATGTACTTATTTATATTTATGGCCTCTATATAAGTTGTTTACCTGCAAATGCATGCTTTTGGGAGCAAAGGTCACAATTCAAACCAAAGGGAACGTGAACAATGAATCACAGCACCGATCTCTACTCATGTAAGGCAACACAAATATGACTCAAAATGTGGTTGTCTCTGGTAAGGATGGGCGATACTGACAAAAATCAATATCTCAGTCTTTTTTTGCATGAGATATTTTAAATGTGCAGCAAGAATGTACTAAAATTTGCCTGAAAATGTCTTGCTTGAGTTATTGCACAAAACTTGAATGGACTCTAAAATTACTAAAATGTTAGTGTTACAACTGCTGTGAGAAGAAACAATTATTACATTACAATTATTCACAATTTTCATTACTTAATTTGCTTTCTTTCAAAAGTCTAGCTTTATAAAATCAAACTTTCTGAGTGAAAAAGTAATTATATTGTCACATAAGCAGCCAGATAAAAAAGTACCTTAAATTAGGGGTGTGGTCGACGAAATAATTTATTAGTCGACTAAAAACATGTCCCATAAACCAATTAGTCGAGTAAAAGGGGGTGCCACAAAAGCTTCAAATCAAATCAAAACCAAACTGCACTCAAAAGACTACAACTGCACAAGAATTCATACAAAAACAACTATTTATACAGAAAAGTGTATGTTAAAGATAAAAAAAGTTAGATTAAACTCATAATTCACGAGATTTTACTCCACATCTTTTTCTTTTTGCTGTTGTGCCATAGAAACCCTTTTAATCTAAATAAATCATTAGACTAATAAAAATGTTGGTTGACTAAACACCATCGAACGATTAACTACTTTGACAGTTTTGGAGTGTAGACTGAACTGAAATGACTCATTGTTGCTTTCTACAATGATCATGATTATTCATTTTTAGTTACATTGTGACCTGAATAATCATGATTATCAATTAACCAAATTATATTGACATTCCTATATTCAAATTTTGCATATCTCCAGAACAACAATTGCAATTTTATCAATTTTTCAATACCTCTCCCACTTCTATACCCGTCTCTATACCCCACCAAAAGACCATAACAGCAGAAAAAGACTTCAAACCGTGACCTGTTCCTTTAAATCTTACGTGTTGGTTTTGTACATTAAACACTTGGACAGACCGGCGGTGAGGTGTCTCATAAATCAAACAGGTGACCATTGACTTCCTCAAAAGCTGGTCGTATACAACAATAGCCATGTGAAACAGGATCTTAATGTGATGTGAAAATACACCAGCCTCCCAGCGTCTAGTCGGACTGACCAGCGGCACCCATCCATACACCATTGTCACAAGTAGCAGCCAAGCCACTAATGGAATCAATAGGGCCTTGCAAATATTTACAGGACAAGAGAGCCTCCAGGCAATCAATTCCAGTCTATACGACGATGGAAGGTTCTACTGTGGCTGTGTTTCAGGTTGGAAAAATCGATAAGTCAGCTTTGGAAACTGATGGAAAAAAATAAATAACCCTTTAGTCTTGCTCTCATACGCCTTTTACTTTAACTTCCATCATTCTGACCCTATTTTTTCAGATGTCCAAGTTTGACATCTTCCCAGCAGGTATCTGGAGCCGCGGGGAGTACATCCAGGCGAGGTAGTGCTATGGAAAGCTTTAGAAGAAAGAAAGCACTAGTGGATGTGACAGGCCGCTGAAAATCTCGGAGATAACAGCATCAAATCGGAAAAAGGGGAGAATGGGAGACGGTTGGGGGAAAATATATTGAAAAATGGCCTATGAAAACAATAACATATATCCAGCGCAACTAGGAAAGCATGCTGGCTAAGTGACGTAAAGACGCCGCGAATGAGAAGTAGGGTATATTAAAAAGAGATTGCTTCTATTCCTCTCCTGGGGCAGATTTTTTATGCACAAGGTTGTAATCCCTAGTTTATGTTCTGTAGTAACTAGCTCAATAAAACACATCAGCCCCGCGCATAAAAAGTGAATAAAACAGAGTGTAAAAGTGTGTCAGGGCGGGAGGAAGCTATAGAAGTCAAGACTGCCTTGAGTGATTGTTGATTTATTGATACGGTGATGCTCCGAGGAGTTCAACAACTTTAGATAAAATAGGCGATAATGTCAGTATTTGTTTCAGCCCGGCACACAGGTTGGCGGTCTGCGAGATGTGGTCAGGCTACAACTAATGAGAATATTCCCATAGAGAATAATCAGTGAGCCTGACATTCTGCCTCTGGCTATCAGTATCTCAAGTTTATACGGGCAGGTACCTACATTTTTGTAAGATAAAGTCTTAAGCTCACTATTTGAGTTTTGGCATCATGGACAATTTTATTTATTATTTAACATAAAACTATATACTCCTCTAGCATGCACTACCATACAGTTATATACCAAAACAAATAAACAAACTTAACAGATTGATTGAATAAAATTGCTTATCCTGAGTGTACTTTTGTGTGTTTAATTTAGTATTTATTTATAAAAAGCATATCATTTGACAAAGTTGTTCAAGTATGAGATATACTTTAGTCAGTCCTTTTAATCACTAATAAAACATTGTCCAATTGTCCAATGATACAAAATCTACATCCATCCTCAGAATATTTTTCCTTTTTTGTGTAATCCTATCAATAAATTCTCAGGGACATGAACTTCAACAGTCAATTGAAGCACTCACAACTGCCAATATCAATGTTTCAAAAGCAGACAGGATCTCAGCTGCTCATATTATGTTGATTTAATATTGCAAAAGCCAGAAATTATTTTTTAAATACTTCACAAAAGTTTAGAAACACACTTTTTATCTTCACTAGAATCACGTCTTTTGGTACATTTCCCCTCGGTCAGATCCAGCCAGTATGTGTGAGCATTAGAGTCAAACAAACCTGTGCTGTGTTTGAGCTCACAGCGGTCATTGTGAAGCCCTGAAGGCTATCCAAACAGAGGCTTCACAAGGGCAAACAACAAGTGTAAAGTTAATAGTGAGGACATGTGTCAGCGAACATATTAGTGCAATCTGCTGCCCCCAGGTTTGAAAACCTAAGTACCTGGCCAACAGCTTCATCACTTTAAGTGCCTGCCTTAATGTGTGTGTGCAGCACACCAGATAAATCAGGGAGATATGTCCATAAATCACCGGTCGTAGCGTGGTTTATGTTTTGCACTCCATGCATCATGCAGATATAAATACTGCACAGGCCACACTCTGAAAAATGACTGTATCTTCATCTGATAGATATTTCACTACGTGACTCAATTAATTGAATTCTTCATCAAAGCAGTGAAAGATCCATAAAAATGATCAAACTGAAACTGCACTGGTCAGAGATGTGTGTGTACAAAGAAAAAAGTGAAAAAGAGGCACTGACCACACAAACTTAGGGCTCACTTGGCACGGCATAACTGTTTCTGACTGGAAACTCACAAAAAATGTCAATTACTTTCTCTACATCTAAAAGTTTCATGAAGGCTTCGAGGCTCTATCAAAGCCTTCCACCTCTGCTGCTCTCCTCAAATGTTTTTTCACAAAAATCAGTTTTAATTATTGAAAATGTGGCTTGAAGTTTATTAGTTTTTTCAGCACTTTCTTTAAATGGCAAGCAGAGGAGCTGCTGTGCATATAGAAACCACTAGCACTATTTGTCTTATGTGCTGAACAAACAAGTAGTTGGATTCAATGGCTCAAGATTAGAAAACACTATAGACACAAGCATTATATATTTACTTTAGTCTTATATGATCATGTGTGTCCTGCTTTAAGGCTTGAACTGTACATCAATGGATGCAGGTGTCAAAGAGAAACTGTACTTCACTCTTCAGTGAAAACTGAACGTAAAACTGTTAAGGTCGAAATATGTTTCAATTCATATTTGATTAACATTTCATTCATGCTTAAAATAAAAAGCATTTTCCACATTTCCAAAACACTATTTGATGACACCAAATGACACCTAGTTGAAAAAAAAGGGGGAAATGAGGAAGCACAATTAATTTCAAATGCAGAGGTGCTAAAGCTAAATAAACATGAGCGCTAATTAGACCTGGGATCAAAGCGCAGTGGAGGCTGGTGGCCGGTGGCGTGGCTGCATCACTGAAACTTTTGGCCCCTGTGTGAACTGACCCTGGTGTTCAGAGGCTCACTGTCCCAGCAGCACGCACGCACACACACAGACACACACACAGACACACACACACAGACACACACACACACTCAGCCCTGATCTCTTTACCTCCATAAGCAACACTGTTTTAATCCCTTCTGGATCAAAGCCTCCACTGCTTTCATTAGAGAGGAGCTGAGGGCCAGCACTGGAAGCCCTCCCTCCTCTGTGCGTCTGAATGGCCAGCTTGATCAATCAACACAGTCCACTGGCTCTGGCCTAAGTGCCCCTGCTCTAATCACTCTCAAAGATGGAGGCTGAAGTATTAAGAGCAGGAAAAAGGACAAAAACACACTATAATCCAACTATTTTTACATTTTGGGAATGAGGCAAATTATCCCTTGCTTTGTTAACTGAAAATTTATGACAAGCTTTACGTCAATAGTTAACTCCCATCTTTCAAAAGTCTGAGAGTGTCTGAGTACTGGGTCATTGTTGATGGCGGGTTAAAAGTAATCTTCTTAATCACAAAGCTAAACCTGCAGAACAATTGACCCATTTTTATATGCGCTGCCTTCTCTCGGACTATAGGCGCGGCATATCTCATTTAGAAGTGTCGGAAATCCTGTTTCAATCTAGGTGATCTCTTCTCACCAAGCCGTCTCTACATCCGTCTAATCCCCTCTAGTATAATCCAATGCATCTCTGCACACAATTCTGTTCTTGGGCGGCCCATTGGGGGTCGACAATAAAATTATTTATTGTACTCTACTTTTGGATTTAGTTTAATCTACTCAAATAATCGGTTATTTCAGACTTAGTGGTGTTTCACCATAAAAGTAGTTGTTTTCAGTCCCTGCCTGAACATGCAAGGTCAAAAACAACATGGATTATTATTTTTCAACAGAAATACATGATTGGTCCCAGACAATACGTCTTGTGTTACATTTAATATATTCATGTATACAGCATAGATTTTCAACAGAACAATCGAACAGAAGGCTGTTCCACCAAAGTAGCTAACTCTATAAGCCAGGCTTATGTGGATAAGTTTGTCTTATTTTGTTGTTCCAAACTATGCTCCCTGAATCAATTTCCAATCTTTTCATAGTGACTGAGTCACACGTGGGACAGAAAATACCCACTTTTTCACATACCTGGCTTATGGAGGTAACCACTTCAGTGGAACGGCATGTGTTTGTGAACATGCAAAATCTGGACACGTTTATTTTAGTATAAACATATAAAATTAATAAATATAAAATTATGACAAGAATATGCAAATATAGAGAGCTAAAACAATAATATTTGTGATGACTTTTGAAACTAATGTAATAAATGGCATGACAGAACAGATCTGCAGACATTGTACATCATCAAAAATATGGAATATTTTACTTATTTTGGAAGGTAATTCCAGGGTTATTTGGATTAAGCCAGAGCCAGTGTTAAAAGAAAACTACATTCAATGTCAATTTTCAATATGCTATGTGGTATGCTAAAGTTATTCCATCTAAGCCAGTGTGTGTACATGAAGTCTACCTCTACTGACAAATTTGGATTTGACGGATTACCATCACTGTCTGCTGCTGCTCAAAATAAATAAATAAATCTGTCTCCTTCTCTTGACTAGATGCCAGTCACCAGTCCTGTCCTCTCATCTCCCTGCTCTGCTTTGCATACTTCCTGGATGAAACCAAAAAGGATGCTTGTCTGTCACTATTAAGAGCCCTGTGTCATTACTGCCAGCGGGTGCCCGTCTGTTGTGACTGCGTCTCGGACCGGACCCCCTCCGCGTGGCCTGTCAACGCGGCCGTTCAAGCGGATTTGTTGGAAATAAAGCATCAAGCTCAAATCATCTGACGGCCTTATCTTGGCGGTATCGGCATGCTCGTGCACTGACAAGTCAACCAGCTGTGTCAAATACAAATAAGCCACAATAACATAAAGTCTATCATGAAATTAATATGACATAAGCAGTGGATGCCAGGATTGGGGAGCAGTGCTGCTGGCTTTTTGATGGCATTGACCCAAATGAGATAGATTCACTAAAATGGACACTATCAGATTGTTTCATCTCCTCGCCTTCACTTGCACTGTCAAAGTCTGAAATATGAAGTTGTTCCTTGACATAAATAATAAATAAATTTATCCTGACATGCGGCTACACCTCCCTCTATATTTTTGACTTTTGCTCTTTCCAGATTCAGAAGCATAATTTTGACAACCAAATCAACAAAAAAGGGAAGGTAAGTTAGAGTTTGTTTTTATTAAAACACATTTAGTATTCCCAGCTTGTTTATTAGGCTAAAGAACAGGAGTTGCAAATGGTATAGCCTAATTTCTGTAATGGATTAAATTGCTCTTTTATGTGCAGTTGCATTGTACATCAATGTAATGCATGAGGCTGGACATTTCCTGAGCTGTTTTATTGTCTATCAATCAAGTCAATCAATCAAGTTTATTTGCAAAGTAAGATTCACCTCCATCAACAACACTCTGATGAACAATGGGGTATACAATTCAAGCCAATAAAGCCAGTGGCACAAATGATGTCACAATAGTGTGAGAATATAGTGCTTGGGGTTATTATTTATTATTTGTATAATAGAATAACAGACAATATACAAACAGCTCATAACGACCTGCTCAGCATAAGTTGCATTGTTATCTGGGACAAAGATTATTGAAGCATAGGGATTGGAAGGGGAAAAAATGAAAGATATGCAAATTATATTATTTTTAAAGTCATTACATCCTAATCTATGAATATCCTTCAAGTGTCTTCACAAAAATGTATTGATCATTTTAGTGCAAATTTCTGTTTTTCAGCTTGGCAAGTTTACAGCAAAAAAAACAACCCACCAACAACAACTTGTTAGTAACAGTGCAAGAGAGACCGCGAGCCTGCTGGCATTTCATTATATGGTCAGCCTTTTTATTTTTTTATTTTTATCTTTATTAGACAGGACAGCTATAGCGGGAAATGGGGAGAAAGAGAGACATTCGGAATACCCATAAATTATTCAGCATAATATATAGAATGATTAAAAACTCCAAAATCCATTGCAAAATCCATACAATTATGTCAGGTTATTTTAAACTTTTCATGTTTGTTAAACTATTATACTTTTTTTTATTATTATTCTATAAATGAATGTGCTGAATGACTGTATAAACATACAGCCTTATTTTAGCCTAACTGCTATTCTACTTCCATTTTCCCATATGGCACACAGAGACCGTAGTAGCTTGAAAAAATATTTGTCAAAAACATTGGCAAATTTTCTGGAACCCCTCCAATATCACCCGTACCAATTTTGGAGCCAATATACAGTATCTCCTATCCCTAAAATATTTGTTCAAATATTATCAAATCCAAATAACACACAATGTTGCTTTTAGGTACACTGTTTTAAGCATCTCTGGAGGAAACAAATACTTTCTCTAAAACAACTCAGCTGGTCTGTATTTCCCCCAGGTCTCCCATGGCGTTTGCCCGGGAGTATAACACAGTGAATGCAGCATTGTAGCCACCAGCGGCTGACCTTTAGCAGAATCATACAGCAGCAGGAGCTTCCCGGTCTACCTGGCTCACATCTCGCTACAGCTAATCAAAAGCTGGGAACCTCCTATGAAGAATGTATAGTGGGTCAAAGAGTTATAACAATGTCATTATAACTCCAAAAGGAAAATGATTACTTTTTTGCAAGTCATTTCTCCTGTGTGCACATGTGAGCATGAGTTTAAGCCTTTCGTTTGTAGTAACCTCACACATGCCTTGAAAACATCACATCTAACAAGTGGTTAAGGAAGGTCACAGCACTGCCACCACAGACATTAAAAGACAAATATTATGCTTTATTTGTATTGTTATTAGCCTTCAAACATGTTCTTGAGTATCTTTACTTTGATGTCTCATGTTTTAGAACTAAAAATAAAATGTTTTTATAAAGAACAATATAACTTTATCACAGCCTTGAGAGACACCATATTAACTTAGCTGTGGCTCCATCTACTGGCTGCAGATGCAATTACACATATTTGTATATCCACAATGTTCTGTAATGCAGTTGTCCAGAGATGTGACACATGCGTAATGATCGTGATTAGATGGCAGAAATGCTCAGAGCGAGTCTGGTGATAATTTAAGGACTTAAAAAAGCAGAAGATTCTTTAATAAGTGATGTTAGTTGTCCTAAAAGGTCACACATCGAAGGAAGTCAGAATGAATATTGTTCATATCGGGGGTTTATTTGATTAATAAAGACACTTATAAGTTAAGTTAAATGGGGTAGACATTATATAGAGCTATTGTATTTTATTTTTATTTTCTATATATCTTATATTGTTTTAATACTTTCTGTCTCTACTGGTCGGTTGCACATGCAACGAAAAGAATTTCCCCTTGGGGATAAATAAAAGTAATTCTGATTCTGATTCTGATTCTGATGGAGTGTTTTTGCCAGACGGAGAGGGAGAAGATTTTCAAACCAGGATTCATCAAACAAGCATTACTTAAGCTAAATGCTATTCCAGGTATGTTTTTGATGCCGGAACAATATAAGAACATGGCTAAAAGCTCAAAAAATACATTTTGCATAATATTTGTAATTTAATTCACTAGTTTACAGTAAAAATATGAAAATATAAGTTAATTCAAAAATAGACATTGAGAAAAGCCAAGTTAATAAGGATGTGACAATAACTGGGATATTGTGATATTGGATCGTCAAAAGTATATATTTCAAATCATAAGCTATAAGCTCTTGTTTTGGTGCAGCAACATAAAAAAACAAACCCAGAACATACACAACAAGAACACAGACCCTTTGCTCCATTTCAGTGCAGACAACATGAAGACATGATAACTGATTTTTGCAATTTTATATTTTAAGTCTTTGAAATATAATTTTTATTGCAAAGGCATTTTAAAAAGTTGCACACCTACAATTCTGTTAGCCTATCATAGCATGATAATATCGCACAGTAGATTGGAGCATTGTCACATCCCTCCCTAGTTAATATTCAGACACAGTTATTTGGGGAGTTGTATGTGGTAAAAGTACTTAATATGGACAGAAATATCATTATACCAAGACACAAAATTCTAATTCTCATGTAAATTATGTTAGTTATGATTCATAATATTTTGTTTGTAATTATTTCTGGCTTTGGCAAGAATGTGTGACTCACCTAGAAGAGCCTAATATTAATTCCTCTCTACATTATTTCAATTCTTGTCAATGAATTGTCATCTTTAGAAAATGAAACTTTAAAACGTTCGCATTATACTATGTGCTGCCACAAACGAAACTGAAATAAACTGTGGTACAAAGAGTGAACCTGGATGGAGACTGCCTACAGCATACTCTAAATTGTCTCTACAGCGATAGAAGGGAGTGAATAGTCTTTTGTTGGCGTCTCTGATCCATCCAATAGTCGAAATTTCTGTTCCCTGACTCAAAAGGCGAGTAAATTAAGTTATAGTCATATTTTAGCCATTTGTAAAAGTTATAAATACATTGAAGAAACTTGGTTAGAATGTTGAGCCCACAGTTCTGCAAAAGGCTCAATTACCCACATGTAAAATCCTTTTTCCCACAACCTCGCTGCTTCTGCGAACTCCAATGCCCTTTCTCTCATCCCGCTAAAGGCTTCCAACCAAGCATGTGACTCTTCGGGGCGATCCTCCTTAAAATCCCTCATAATCAGCACTTCTGCCTGCTCCACGGACTCCGCTAAGGTGTGCCTCTGGTCAATACAGCGAGGTAGCACTCTAAAAGTAGCCCGCTTATCGATCGGATCAATAGTAAGCAACGTCTCCCAGCGTGAAAGGAAATGAAGCAAATCCAAGTCGAATGAAGCAAATCCCCCCCACCCCACCCAAAAAAAAAGGCTTGGTGCGGATGCATGAATGGACGTGAGGGGGGCTGCAGCAGAGGTAATGGCTGGCGCTGGTGGTGAAGGAGTAGTTTGACTGCTATTATGGTGCTCGCTGGAAGTAAGGAACTCAATCAGCGGCTGGGCGCGAGGGCCATTGTGCAGCGGCGTAATGGGAACTGTGAGATTTTATTAAGAGAGCAATTGCATGCGCTCCTCATCAGGGCTTCCATTGTGGCACCGGTGACAACTGGGGGGGATAGAAACAAGGTATTTACTGTCATGCGCTACAGAGAATAGACAGCTCCCAAAAGAAAAAAAAGGAGGTCCTATACTTTGACGTTCTGGGGCTTGGTTGCCTGTAATTGTCATGGCATCCTCTTGTTGGATTCTTCTCCCTTATTTCGCTCATTCTATTATTTGCCTCAGTATCCAACTCACTATTTCAAATGTTTCCCAATATTTCATTTATCCGTCTACAGCCCCTACTTCCCTCTCCGTCTGCCTTTGTGGGAGAAGAACCGTGCTGTGTGAAAAGGCAGGCCGAGTCTTCACAGCAATTGCACACGGAGCAGGCTAATGTGGCGCTTATTTGCTGGGAAAAGTGGAAGGTATAGAGACAGACTAATGTTGTGCGAGTGTGTTAGCCTGACGAGTGAGCCTTGTCTGTTTTATGTCATCAGGAAAGCCAAGGCAGTAAATATGTCAGGGTACCGCGCGTGCATTTAGCCCACTGCCAATGCGTATTACTATAGGCAAAGGCCATGTTTTCACTGAAGGCATGGGAAGCATAGATTTTCTGTCGGCATTGGTTAAATTATAACTTCCTTAGAGGTGATATAAGGGTGCTATTAATTATCTTGCCTGCTTCATTGCGAGCCAACAAAGGCAACCAATTAAGGAGGCATATACCTGTAAAGTTGATGTACAGTGATTCTTACCTAATAGACCACAAGAGTCGAAGGCTATAGGCTTTTGCTGCATAATGTCTATGTAGAGTCAGTAAGTAAAAATCTAATTGTCTTCTCATCCTTGACACAATCTGCCGTTTGTAGAAATCGTCTTATTCTATTATAGGGCTGTAGTCGACAAAAGAAAATCTTGGTCAACTGAAGACCCGCCCTGTCAATCGATTAGTCGACTAAACAGGACCCATACTGCACTCCACATTTCAGAAATCAACAAATTGGAAAAGCATAGAAAAGTAGAGTTACACACAATAAACAAAGAAACTGTTTTATTTGTATGTAAAGGCTATTTAAACACTTGATTCATTCGTATAGCTAGCTCCATTTCCGCTGCTGTCCCATAGAAATCCTTACAAGCCGTGTGCCTTGAAAAAAATATCTAATTAGAGTAAACAGATTGCTGATGTATTTTTTCTATTCTATCCTGAGCAACCTCCACAAAAAAAAGAAAAAAAAAAGGAAATAGCTAAATCATCCCTATTGCCTGATTAAAAGATCCAGATAGTCAATGATAACTTAAAAAGCCTTCATACATTCTTTATGTACTTTTCAACACAAATTAATAATACATTTCGCTAATACCTTACTATAGTTCAGTCAAGACCATTCTGAAAACTACTGAAATCTATTCAGCTTTGTCCTTCAAGTAATTGTTATCAATAATGTTCAAATAAAGAGCTCGTTTTAGTTTACTATTGATTAATACCTGGAATTAAATTTTTGACAACCCTAGTTGGTAGAAATTGTACCAAAGAAATTGAACATTTTACATGATAACATTTTATGAAATACACTTATAAGTAGAAAAGGTTTTCGGAATTCTTGTGTAAAAAGCAACGGAGCGTCTAAAGAGAGCTGACAATAATAGCACTAAAACTCTGACCCTGAGTGATTATTTTTTCCAAACTTTTTAAAGTTTAACTGCCACATTTGTGAAATCTCATGTTTAACCCTGATCCACAATGATAGGCCACTTTACTTTCAAAAGGTAGAACACTTGTGCAGCATTTTCCCTGGAATAGATGGATACTTACTCAGAGGTAAATTTTGTTCAAATAAATCAGCCAACCTCGGGCTCAGATGATCACAGAGCAGCTTACACCCAGGACAATGGTGAGCTAATTACAAAGCAGACAAAGACGGGCGACAGTCAAGATTCAGTTCATCAAAGAGGTCTTCAGTCACTCAAAAAATGTTTAAATATGTCACCTTGTTCCATTTTTTTAGAGGTTGGCAGTAGATCAACATTTAGATAATATTGTGAATGCAGTTTTGAAGATATACCAATATTATTATCGAGTAGATCCTTTATAGAGTAAAATGCTGTTAAAAAATGTGTCTGACTATTGTTATTGGGATACTCCAAAAAACAATGAAGAAATTTATTTCAATCAATCGCCCACCCCTATTTACCAATTTTTTGTTAAATTACTGTATATATTATCTCATCTAAAAATCTCAATTATATGTTTTGGATCAACATGAAATAATCCAATGGAAAAATGTGACATAAAAGGGTTAAATTTCTAATTATTCTTTAAATCTGAGGCACATATTTTTCACTCAGCAAAACCGGAAGTAGGTTTAAGTTAGTCCAATAGGTTCCTAGCTCTCACAAACCCTTTGGCAAATTGTTAAGATCCGCAAGAATGGATTTTCATGCGCTGTCTTGTCTTTAGATCAGCTTTTTCAGACGGCAAAATGAAACTCCTGAGACCGCCCCAAAAACTGCTGCTTTCAGCTCTTACGTCCGGATTGACGAGGCATAAATTACTTTATTATTAGGTGCAGACAGCGCACAACAGTCACATTTTTATCACAAAGTGCTGCTTTCAGAAGATACTCTTTGTGGGGAGGAACAAAAAAAAAAAAACACATTTAGCAGAAAACGTCATCATCTTAAAGTGCAGTCTGCATTTCTATCTTTCTTTTTTCTTATTTTTTTTTACATTAATCATGTTAAAACATACAATTACAAAAGAAAAGTGAGTAGTCAGTTACTGAAATAATCATTGACAGAAGTATGCAAATGAAAATGCTTGAACAGTAGGTTATTAAAAGTTCATAAATGTGAAAAAGATGATAATAAGAACATGTAATTGTCATTGCCCATCTTATCTGACAGTGAGACGACTTCAACCTAGTCACAAGCATCACTCTGTCCCCATCTGACTCCTCTGTACTAATGAATTTTAGCCGACTCCTCATGGTCCACGACACCACGGCTTCTCCATCACGGCCGATCTGATAAAGGGATGAGAGAGGATATCATGGGTTCTTCACACAAATCCGGTCTGTAATCCTGACATTGTTGTTGTTCTACTTCCATCGCGCTAATCCATGTGAAAGTCCATTCTGTACCCCCCACCAAATATACCACACTCAGATTTGTTTTGATAAATGGGAAGAATCATTTATTTTCTTCCAATTCTGACAGTGTAGCTAGGGCAGGAAGTATAGTGGCATTCTACACTCAAGTCCTGAGGTATGAGACAAAGGATTACATCCCCCAAAAGATACGGGACCAGCCAAGAACATATGCACCCACTATCTCTTAATCGCATTTAACAATACCCAGATTAAGAGTCATCTACCACAGAGAATGACCATGCCCTGAGGGTCAATGGAGATGCACGGATTACATTGTATTTGGTGCACTAAATTTCTTGAGCCACCTAGTTGTTTAAAATAAATTATAGCAGGAATTTGATAATATATGAAACTTTTCAGCTGTAGAAAGTTGAATAATTAACCTATATGACTCATAAATTGTACTGAATAAAAAATTATGTGTTTTTTCTGCTATTTAGTTATTACAGCTCATGATGTTTACGATATAGTTCATTTGGAATTGGGTGTAATGGGATTTGCAGGTTACTGTGTATGGCATAAGAAACTTTTAATAATGCTGTTGTTTATCGTGATATTTTCCAGAACAAGATTGACGTAAAAATACATTATCGTGACAGGCCTAGATGTTATTGCTTTGTCTGGAATGTTCCACAGTATGGCATATTAAACACAGGTGTTTTATTGATAAAAAAATACCTTGAAAAACAAGCATTCTGAGCTGGGTAACCTCTAGGGGTGGGCAATATTGACAAAAACAGAGTTTTGAGGTTTAATTAACAGACAAATGTGAAATATAACCTTTACCTTTATTTGATCGATATATATAATTCTGCATATCTTCAAAACAAATTCATGATAGTTTGGATATATTTCCCCCCTCTAGTCACCTCTTCATAGACCTGCATGTCTCACATTGATACAAGTAAGTTAAATACCATATTTCAAGCAAGCAAGCAACATTTCAAGCAAAGCAATAACATCTCCATGGAGACAAGCAGCAGATGGGCACCTGCACCAGGTGATAATGATAATGCAGTCTTTTTCTGACCAAGCTTCATTTTGCCATTGCAAGTGTATGAGTGTATGAAGAGAGTATAATACAATAATTCTTACAGTTACAATAGATATTGAGCACTTCTTCTCCATCTTTTAATTTCTGCCAATAAAAAGTGATAGCTGTCATCCATAATATCCATGATGCCGCCGGTTATTTGTACGCCACATGCCTCATTGAATAAAGCACCCGAGCATAAAGCTGCCCCTTATAAACACAGTTTGGCCCTGAAACGCACACTCAAATCTTCTGCTTGGTCTTATTTTTTACCCAGATGCTGACAGTTCCAATCATGTAAGGTATCTGAGCCCATTAGCATCAATAATATACATTGACAAAGGGAGCAATGGGCTGCAAATGAAGCTAGACAGGCTCAGGTACACAGTAAATTGGGTGAAACCTGAAAAAGTTGCAAAAACGCTCTGGCAAAAAACAAGAGAAGGTAAATAGATAAAAATACACTACAAATAATCATCAATACATTTTGTTTTATACACAATAAGTTTTCTGGGACAGCTTTACCATTTAAAACAAAAGCGCTTCCAGCACACTTTTTTTTTTCTTTCTTCTTCAGTTTGCTAGTCAGCCTAATCACAAAAAAACCCAAAACAGTCTCATCAAATTCAAAAAATCAGATTGTTTTATGAAATTGAAGAACAGCACCTATAATAACTAGTTTATGATTACTCTATTGTGAGTAAAACATGTGACAGTGTGAATTTGGTTTGAATAAAAGGTGCCAGCACAAAGCGGTAATCATTTTTGCAAGCTCCAAACACCCTAGTATTACAACCACGGTTCACTGCTGGTGGCAAATGCAAAGGATAGACTTTTGTTTGCATTGAACGGTTTCCAGTGATTGACAACGAAAGAGCCAGGTGCTGCGGTGCTCACGGGTCAGTGTGGGTCTGCTGCACTGGGCGATAGAAGCAGGCGTCATCAAACACTGTAAACTTGACTGTATGCCACCAGATTCAATTTGCAAGCTGTTGGTTTAAAGCTGGCGAGATGTGTTGCCCCGCTGTCCGCACCAGTACACACGATCTGGTTTTCTGTCGGTGGTTAACAAGCGCCCAAGTGGGAGAAAAGCTCTAATGGTCGATTATAGCTCTGATAATAGGGCATTCTTTTGTGGCCTCCTCACAATAACCAAAAACCTGTCCTCGTCCTGAAGGAAAACAAATGAGAAGACTAGTAATTCCCAAAATGCCTGGTGCTGTGCTTTTATTTGACGTGAGATGTGCCCATGCTCTTTGCCTGTGGGTCCCCAACAAATGTCTGTCTCGCGCATCTCTTTGTCTGTTCCCTCAGCAGACAGCGATGTGCGTCTAAAGGTATTCTTAGATGTACACATGAACATTATTTAGTATGCCTGTTGTTATTCCAATATTTGAAGGCTATTTTTATGCACAAACAATGCTGCAGGCGTTCAGATTTCAAAAAAGATTGACTGAATAACTTAATACGGGTGTCTAATTTTTATGCACAGGCTGGTTTCAACATCTAAACATATGGTACATAACAGATTGAAAGAAAAAAGTGTTTGGATTTGTAGGAGAATAGAAAGAATTCAACTCATTAGGGATCTCAGGATACATCAGTTGTTGTTATATTGCACATTTCTTAATCTACTGTTCATGTTATGGCCTAAGGCTTCGGGTGTGCTGCAGCGAGAAGTTCTCGTTTAATTTCTTCATAATAATAAACAGAAACTTCACTTCCACCTGCTCAGCAACACAAATGAGCAGGGAAAAATAATAATAACAATAAAAACAGGCACAAACTTTTTAGCATAAACCTACAAAGCCAAAAAAAAAAATGTCTGAAGTTAGCAGCAGTGGCACTATCTCGCAATTATTAAGATCAGTGCTATCAATGCACTGACATCCAGTATCAGTATCGGTGCAGATACTGGAACATTTCATGAATCAGGTATTGTTTCCCTATCTTCCGAAGCCAATCAAAAACTCCAATTAGTCATTTTGAGAACATTCATCATATAGCATTCAGTCATTGATTTTATTTTATAATGTTTTGCTGTTATGTTAAAGTTATAATGGGTGTACAAATATACAAATAATAATATATTATTAGCGCTGTATTATGTTATATACAACTTCACAATTTAGAAAGCTTTGATTTGTAAGTACTTTAAGGTTGACATTGGGTATTGGTAGATAAGTGAAAGTATCAAGTTAGTATCGTAAATGAAAGTTAGATTGGTGCATTACTAATATCTATACTTAACTTTGAAGAATAGTGAAAATAATCAAATATCTATAACTAAAACTATACAACTTACGATGCAATGAAGGTGAGGTGGCTTTTGGATTTATAGGCTCAGATGCCTGTTTAAAGTTTTGCTTCTATGGTGAGGATCATTTGGAAATGACTGAAATGCAGGAAGAGAGCGTGCTTATATATGAATAACTTGAGAGGTGATTGGTTAAGAGGCAAATATGGTGGGCAAGACTTAAGCAAGACACTTATCCCACCTTACTTCCTGTATAATTAGTATAAATAGGTGTAGTAATGTGAATGGTTCATTGATATAAAGTGTGCAAAGGATTTATTTACCCTACTCGGTGTTGCCATTAATTGTGCCATTCCTTGTTGTATTATTTTGCATAGAGCTGTCAATTCAAATGGCAACAAATACTGTAAAAACAAAGTCATTTTCAAGCCATCTAGAGAAATGGTGCAGTGTCAACTTGTTGGTGCACATGAACAATGAACATTTTACACGAATCAACTTTCTTTATATTTTTGCAGTGAGACTTTACTCAGTAGTTCTCCTTTTAAATTATCAGAATTCCTGTTTAACCAGAAATGCCAAAACAACAGAAATGCCAATCCGTAGGAGTCAGAAGTTAAAGTGGGCGAGACAAAATAAGGTGAATAATGGCACCAATCTCACCCAAACAACTGTGCCATTTTACTCTAACCATAAGACAAACGACTACAAGTCTATGCAAAGGGTCACTGACCGTTGTCATATGGCTTGTTGTTGACAAGATGACTGTTTCTAGTTGTTCACTTTCATTGGGCACACTACACAATTACCATCTCGCTCAGGCCGTTGAGCCAGAGCTAATGTCGGTGGGGTGATGAGGTCGTGCTGAGTGACCGCACAGTGTCTTCAGCTGATTAGCCCGAGAGAGTTCTACAAAGCCGCCACAACTGTGGACCTCCATTTGTCAGGCATCCGGTAATTAATCCATCTCCAAACGAGCCTGTTGGGAGTCTGCAGGGATCACAGAGGAGGTCCTTGAACGAGAATCATTTGACAAAAACTACATGCCGTGACAAAAAGGGGGCTAAACACGGAAGCCTGTATTCGATAAAATTGAGACTGTTTAACACCAGGTAAACGGGTTGATTGGAAATAGGTTATAGATCAGACAGTGACGGCGTCAATGATGTAGCAACGACAGGTGAATTAAAGAAGACAAAAACGACTGGGCTCTCTAAGTGGCCTCATTTATCTAGAAACTATAAGGTCAAGACTTTTCGTTTTGCAGTGACAGGCAATATTGGAGCATTAGCGGCTGACATTTCCAGGAGGATGTCTTTAGATGGCCTTGTGTGAACTGCGATGATGAGAAAGGTAATTCAGACCTGGTACAGTATCCACCAGAATATGGAGAGATCTTGGTCTTGAACTTGGTCTCTTTCCAATATATTTGCATTATGACTTAAGCAAGGTATGTGATATTAAAATTTTTCTAAAATATGACTGGAATACTATGCACGGATATGCTATTTGTATGTTAAGTGATATTTGAGGGAAAGGTTTACAGGTCATTCCCATCTGCCCAGGGTCAAACTGACAGAAACTTGGCACACACTAAACCAGGCCTTTTTGAAAATTCCCTGATCGCGTCAGAAGCTAAGAAGGGCTGGGCCTTGGATGGGAGAATCAGGTGCCGTGCAAACTGTTGTTGTGTCTTAAGGAAAGTCACTTAACCAATTTTGCCAAGTATGAACGTGGTGTGCACTTGAGAGATTGAATACTTCACATTTTTCCTTCGCTCCACACCTCGTTTGTTTTTTTTACAGTATGAGCCTGCATCAGTCATTTAGCTTGTTCCACCTGGGTAAAGGTGCACTGATTTATTTAATTGTTCATTTTCAGGTGTAATTTATGATGAACCATAAAACCCCCGCTTTCTTCCTTCCCTGATACGTAAGGTCATAACATAATTGCAATAAAAGCGATATTGAAATATGAATAATTTCAATAGCAGCACAAATATCATGTTTTGTATCCAATATTATGGATGCACACAATTAAGAAAAGTATGCAAATGTCCCCAACCTAATTGCACTACAAAACAGACTGGACTGGCATTTGTCCAACTTTTGTATTTCAGCCATCAGAGAGAAGAGGGGGAAAAAAACATGATATGCTAATAGCAACCTTCCCCCACTGCTTTCATCCGGCAAATCACAAGTGTTGATTTATGCTCAGTAACAGGGAAAATGTTTGTGCCATCACACAGGTGTTTGACACTGCGGCTCAGTGCGCAAGGCTATCTCCACAGTAAGCAGACAAAACAGATGTCCACCCCTTTTCCCCCTATACTCTGCGCTATCACGGGTCCCAGCGGGCATCTACAAAGTCACCCAGTCACCCACGCACAAAGACAGGCAGCTGGTGCGAGTATTACTGTCCAACAAAATTCAATAGAGAAATGGACGTAAACAAGCCTGACAGTTGGGTTTTGGGGAAATGGGGAGGGACTGGTGATTGACAGTGCTCCGTCGGTCGGATTAGAGTCGTTCATTTCGTCCTAAACTCAATTATATTTTACAAAGGCTGACATCCCCAGTTAATTGCAGCCTTTCCACATGAGGGAATTATTTGCACTTCTCAATTCCCCGGCCATGTGTACTTTGTTCTGCATGTACAAGCTTCATTTAATATGCTGGGAATATTGCAAATTAGATCACTTAAAACATTTGGAAGAAGAAGAAAAAAAAACTTTGCGCAATGTCAAGTGAAAAAATCAAGGTAGAGAGAGCCATCTGGGTGGCTTGGTCCCTCAAGTGTGTAGGGTTCAGATGAGATCTTGAGTGACAGCATTGAAATGACTGACGGGGGAGAAAAGGAGAGGAAGACAAGGGGGAAGGTTGTGTTGCACCACCGGCTTTTTCCAAAATGAAATAGAGAATCCTGCTTATGGAAGAATAACACAGGAATATGGGGTTTAGGGGAGATAATACCGAAAACACTCCGAGGTGCAAATGAATTAAAATGTGTACATAACAGTGGTGCATAATAACATTGATAGGTTTAGTGCAATTAATATATGAAAAAGGTTAATTCAAAACAACATGAAATGGCCAAAGGCACAACTTTGCAATACTGCATAAACGTAACATTCTCTGACTTTTATGAAGAAAAACAAGATTTTGGTGTGTAGCTCTTTCATTGAATATCTTTAGTAATTTTAGTAATATTGCATGTCCACATTGGTGAATGACTTTTCATCTGGGTATTAAGGACTTAAGCTGTAATCACTGTATCAAATTAAAAGTGATCTACTCTTTTTGTCCAGGATAGAGACTGGCACTTTACAGGTCGTACTATTTCTCTGATTTATAAATGAGAAGTTACACTTAAGGGCTGGGAACCTACCTCTGTGGTATCAAGAGAAGTGAAATTATTACTGATTACATTATAATTACAGTGTTTTTGTGTTATTGACATGTTAATTCTGTTCTGAGATTCACTGCACAGGTTTAGCTGGATCTGCAGCAACAATTTACATCAGCCATAAAAAAACATATCAGTCAGTCTCTTCTTGGGACCAAAGCATAAATTCTGTTCCTCACAAAAACGTGAAAATACTGAGGTTATAATGGCGGCGGTTCCCAAACGTACAGTAAAAACTACAGCCGACAGGACGATTTGCACGATAGTTTGGACTTTGGATAAACTCCAAAAAAGTATCACAAAGTACCAGAAGTATAGACCAAATATTGTTTATGTGAAGGTTTTGGGGGAAAAAAAAAGTACCAAACCCGAGTCAAACTCTTGTGACAGTTAGCAATGTTTGCACACAAAACAGCCTATCTCTGGGATTTGGTGAAGAAAAAGTAGAGCACGTATGGCTCAGATTATGCTGCTGTTTTAATTCAACCCTTCCTCTTTCCAGACATGGCGTGCTTGACATGTGTCACCGCAGCGTCAGATTAGGCCCCCTGTAATCCACCTCAGTGCTGTATGCTGCTGGTGGTTGAGAGGCCTGAAGGATGATCCGCCACACCACAATAATCCACACCTCCGATTCCCTGTGACAGAGTGAGACCCGCGTTGTTGCTCTTACTGTCAGCCAGTATCCGAGGCGCTGGGATTAAGAGTTTGTTACACTGTGGACATGTGGACCGACAGCTGTCACAAAGATACGCTAAACCTCTACTCCATACTGTGTGTAGTAACTGCTACCCTTGGGCCGCCCGGAGTCGTAATCCCATATCATTGTTTTGCGGTTTGTTTGTTACAATGGGTATCAGTGACATCACGGGTGTTGACTCGGGCTCACCGGCAAACAACACTGCTGTTTGTCTTTGTGGGAGCGATATCGGGAAAAACACTCCCAGATGGAACAGGCTGCTGCAGATGAGATACCAGAGTAAATAAGTAGACAGAAAATATTTACCGATAATAATCTCGTCAACAGAAGAAAAAAAAAGTAGACGTAAAAATTCTCCCAACTGTCTGCTTTATGTCAAAATAAAAATAATTTTCAAAAATCAGGCTGTACGATTTGGCATACTGCATCTGTCTAAAATAAATGTTACATGAAAGAATAAAGCCACAACCAGTTCTCGCGATGAAAGAGTAAAAGGGGTATTCTTGTGGATAATGCTGCTGTGTGAGTCATTTTGGGAGCTGGCCTGAAGCGCTGTTCTTCCAGTGACACTTGACAATGATCACTGCCTGGTCACAGTGACCCCAGCAGCAGGGTAAGATCAGGCTGTGCTAGGTTACCTATTAGGGCTCCATCACCAAACGACGTTGTGGCAATACCAGAAAATGCATTAGTCATAACGCAAGAGTAAATGTAAGGCAAAAACGTCATCAGAGATTTCATCATTTTTAATCAAAGCCCATGAGAATGAACCTTTCCTTGCTAAAGAAACAATGGATGTATGTAATTATGCTTTGATTTAGTCAAAAGTTTATTTCTATTTACTTACAATATAAGTTTGAATGGAATATTGACAAATACCTTTGCTTTTTAAATAGAGCTTAAAAGAGTGAATGCTGAATTAATCTTTGAAACCAAAATTCCAAACCCAATTCATTTCTACAGTGCGAAACAGATTCGAAAAAATCAATACCCAGATATTAAAGCTAGCATTAAAACAAGTAGAAACTCATCTGAACAAGTATAAATACTGAAGAAATTATATAACACTACAGGACAAAAAGTGACCTTGAGTTATATCAGATGAAACCACAAGAAAACACTGAAGAAATTGTCTGTGTTAAAAATGACATTATGTTGACAAAAAGAAGAGAGAAAAAAATATTGTGTTAACGAAATTGGTATGGAGTATTGAGCATTTTCCTTAGTCTTGGCAAATAGGCAAATAATAATAGAAAATGATATTGCTCCAGAGAAAAAAAAGAAAAAAAGTCAAAGTAAAATGGCTGCTCCATCGCCCTGTGCAGGAGTGAGATTGTCCTGCTCGTTGTGACTCTTCTGCAGATGTGTCTCACTTTGCCTCTGCCTCACTCTGCAGCTCTTCCCCACTGGACACTCACCAAATGTCACTGTGCCATCCCTCCATAATGAGAACAGGCCTGGACATAAAATGTAGCTCCCAATAATATACAGCACCAGTCAAAAGGTGTAACAGCCTGTCACCATAATTACTGTATCGACTTATCGTTCAGTGAAAGCTTTTTTTTTTTGCGTTCAGGACACTTTTTTAATGTGTATCAGGAAACTTTTTTTTCTAGATGTTTTGTAGTTTGTTTACATTTTAGCTGTAAAGGATTCAAATCTACGACTCATCAATGTAACTGCTTAAGTGTTACTATTTATTCAATGCAGCTGTTTTTATTACATTGTTCACTAAAATAAAAGTTTTTAATGTTGTGATCTATTCTTATAAGAACTGTCTGTTTGTCAATATTGATGACGATTCTCTTGGTCGAAACGCATTGGCATTCCACTTAAAGGTAGAAAATACATTGATATTTAGATAATATTGTGACTCTTGTTTTGAATATATGGAAAATTGTATTATAAACTATACTGTCTGTAGTAAAAATGTTCAAATAAAGGTATAAATTGACATTTCAGCACTTTTGTTATTTTTTGTTTGATGATTGAGCCTATCAACTATTACATTTGAAGGCATGTTTTAACGCATTTCCTTTAAATTCACCAAATGTTCTTTAAATATCATCATCAGCCTGTCCGTCCATGGGAGTAGGATCTCTCCTTCACTGTGGTTCTCCCCGAGGTTTCTACTTTTTCCCATGGGGTTTTTTGTAGTTTTTCCTCGCCGCGAAGGAGGGTCAAAGGACAGGGGCATTCTGGGACAGTTATCTGAACTGCTTTCTACCTGTGGCCCATCGAGGCAACTGTTGTTGTGATTTTGGGCATTATAAAAATAAATTGATTTGATTTGATCAGGATACTCCAAAAAATATCCATATATTAATTTTGTCAATATTTCTCATCCCTTGTCCCATTCGCTAATAAAGAGTGCTTTGGATGATCTTTTTAAGCCCTTAGACAATATTTCACATGTAGGTATACAACAAGAGGCGTTTTTATGGCATCCTTAGGTGGAACTGTAAATTTGTTGAGATGGCATTTGCAAATTTCTCACTTGTCTTAGAATATATTTTTGGCATGTATGCTGTTACTTTGTTGGGATCCTTTCCAACTGCCCAGTAGGATAGTTTACTGCTGCTCTGAGCAACTCCAATGATTAAGACAGGCCAATCAGTCTTGATATCAATTCAGGACAAATAAGGACACATCCTCTTTCTAACCTGGAGGCGGAGAGGAGCTGGCCTCAGTGGCAATAGGCCAACACAAGTTCGCCTGCCCCCTATTAGCGCCTGCACACCAGCGAGTGTAAACCACTGGAGACACAAGGCAAGACAAGATACAAATTATGAAGAAAAATGATCTTATTATATTCAAGCATTTTTCAGTTGTGCTGTAGCTGTAATGATGTAAACAACTCGTCCTTGTATAATTCTAAATTATTTTGAAATTCATTGTTCTGCCGTTGTTTTGAGTGTGGGTGTCGCTTTCCATCTGCGAGGTAGGGAAGTCATTAAGCGAGCAGCACAGATGCTTTGTCATGACTATAAAAGTAGTAGATAAAAAGATTAGAATACATGAACACAAAAGACAGGCAACATTTCATCACAGCTCAATAAACTTCAGATATTTGAGATAATGTAGCTCTTCTGTACGTGTGTTTATGGGCGAGCCTTCTCTACAAACACGCGTGGCTTGTTGTCAGTTCACGATTGTTTTGTCTAGGCACCACTTCAGATAAATATTAACCATTGTTGGCCTGGAATAGCCACAAGAGCTGCAAAGTAGGCCAACTTTGCTGTGGTGTAATGTAAATCGCATTTCTAGGACGGAAGTTGACTAAAGAAATCATCGGTCGACTGAATACATGCTTTGATGATTGAGTAGCTGATTAAAAGGGACATGGGCAATGTTTAGTGAAAATGTTCTAAAACGTTTCACTATATCTACAATCTGATCATGTATCTGATGCAAGCTGCACCCTAAAGACTAAAACGGCAAGACAAAAACAACTATTTATTCAAAAACTATAGGAAACTGTGTAATTATAGTAACACAACCAATGCTTTCTTCTTTCTGATGATGTTACATAAAATCATTTTGACATTAATAATAAAGATTCTGGCTGACTAAAACTCCATTGAATGATTAATCAACTAAACAACTAAAGGTCTAAACATTTCATTTGAAAGAACAAGACGTACGTAGGTTTTGGTTGCAAGTGTATGTGTGTTATTGCAGTGTATGATTACTGTAGTAACATCCTGATCTTACAATTAATTACGATGATGATTATGGGCAATAATGGCAAAACATGTAATGTATTTTACTCTTATTGATCAATCATCTCATTAAAATGGTCAATGATTTCATGAACATAAGCAATTCAGACTTTTCAGACTTTAAATCATTGCCATTACCATTTAACACAAAAAGTTATTCATCCAAACTAAACTTGTTTTCAAACTGATCAAGAGGGATTAATTGCGCAGCGGCAGCCCTAAAAGAAATGACTTATTTTTGCTTCTAAATTTTCACAATTATCTATTTTGTTTGTTGTTATGCTTATGATAGTTGATAAATTAACCAAATAATCTCAACATCCCAAATATTACAAACCAATCACAAAGTTATGCATGATTCTGTTGTACATATTAAAATGAAATCTCATCAAGTTCAAACAGTGACACCAGGCTGTTTTGCGCGCTGACTAGTTTCAAAGGTGTGGTAATAAAGAGATAGTGGTCAGAATATGGAGTGGTGGGTCTTGACATTAACTGAATGTGCAATGCGTCGTGCAGAGCTGTTCAAACACACTTTATGGCCCTCTGTCTCCCGGGGCAACGTCAATGCACAGTTTAGACAGAGACACAGATTGAAACGTCTCCACCTCTGCGCTACAGGGTCCGGCCACTAACCTCGCAGAATTTTTAATAGCTCACTAAAATGCAACATAAAGACTAAATTGCTGCCCTCAATGGACAACAGATGATGGAATTAAAGAGATTTAAGGCTGTGGGCAGAATCAGACTGTGCATGTTTGATGTGGGCCTGGGAACAAGGAGGAGAGTGGAGAGAGGTTAGAGAAAGACAAGGCCGTCTTTTAAAAAACTGTCTGCAGTCAATGGTTGTAGACTATCTGCAAAAAGTACTTGAAGTTTGGAGTTGGACTTCTCCATTCTCATGCCTAAGTATTATGGGTGATTTGACAATACAATTCATATTTTTTCTTCCATCATATTGATAATAATGATCTATTTGATTTTATTTTACATTAAATATCTTATTTTGCTATTAATTCATGAACATAAAATCTAATCAGAGCCATTTAACACAAAACAGTACAATTTAATCTTGAAACGTCTGAAACTCCAAACTACATGCTTTTACTGACAGAGGATTAAAAACAAAACAAGCCTATATCGTTGACAAAATCAATCAGATCTCAATGTGATTAAAATTCAATTCATTCCACAGCCCTACCATTAACTCAAAGTTTGATTTGAACTATTATTTGCATTGGTGGTTAATAAAATTAAAACTTGGGTATTTACAGAATGAGTCATTCTTGGATCTAGTGTGTTTAGAGAACATGCTGCTCCACATTTAATTTTAATGAGACACAATCAGATTTTCTGTTATGAAATAGGTCCAAACAAAACTATTGTAATCAAATGCGTTCCAACAGGAATCCTGGTGATTCTTTAATTTAGTAGGACTTTACTTGAACTGATTAAACCTGGGGCTGTTAAATCAAGATGACACAACTGACTGACTAAACTTTTTTTGAAGGCAACTACTTGTAATATTTTTATGTTTATTTTGGATAATGAAAACAGAATCTCTTGGTAAGTGCAAAGGCCTACTTGGTTTGGACTTTGAGCGCCCCGAAATTGGTATCACCACCTTAGGACACATGCACAACAACAAGCCTCACGAAAATAAAGGATTTTTGGTGAAAACTGAAAATAAATAAAAATAAAATCATACAAAATAAATCATAGCAGCCATACTCCCCCCCCATCTCAGGTAACTATAGCAACAGCTCACCTGTCGTTTCTTTGACAAGAATAGGCAGGCAGCCAGGTCAGAGTGACACATTTTCTCAAACACACCAACATAGAGTGATTTTTATATCTGCACCGATGTCAAACGTAGGCTCTCAGATTTATCACCATTGGATGCTTCATGGTTCATGTGTTATTCACCAACCTCTACAAAACTTATGTATAGAATGCTACAGTAGTTGAGAAAAGCAGAAAGCTGGGACAATGCTTCCAAACCAGAATGGCACGTTATCCTGACCTGGCATATTCAAAGCCCAAGTGAAAATGTGTCCAGGATAAAAGAGTGTTGGAACAGCAGCGCGTCTATTCACAGGAGACAAAACCTGGATCTGTGGCATGATCTGGCTGGCGGGAGTGTTGAATAGAGCCAGCCGTCCAGCATTGACGGACCCCGTTAACCCTTCGACTCCAGGGGGGTGTCTGGCTGTATATAACACTAATGCAGGGAGGGGAGGCACTGGGCCGTGGCGTGTGGGGAGAGGTTAGACGCGAAAATTGAAAAAGTGCCATTGAAGATGACAGCCCAGTGCCGTGTGCGTGCTCTCACGACAGAAGCACATGCAGCACAAAGAGTCCAGGGAGTCCAAATAACACAACTGCAACATTTGAGGCGGTGTGTAGTCAGTAAATCTCAAGCAAAATTTACTAACCAAAGCCACAATCCCTCACCACATCCCTGCACAAACTTCTGCTTTAATCTTATCCCAAGTGTGGGGGGAAGTTGAAAATAATTTAGAAGAAAGGGGACGAGTAGACTGACACATTCAAACAAACCAAAGTCAAGGGAATGGAGCTGATACCACAGTGTTCAAATGGACCAGGTTTATCCCGCTGACTCAAGGAGGAGAGGCGGTACCACCTTGACTCCCATTTTCCTCTGCTTTCATCTCGCTGCACACCACAGACCCTGTGACTCACCCATAGAACATAACAGCCAAAACCAATAGCCGGCAGATAGCATCGCTAACGCTAACAAGCTGTTCACTAGGGATACCATCAGCTCTGCTTTTCATAGAACTAATTAGGACTGGACTAAGACACAGACCTGCAGCTATCTATCCTCTTTTCATCCTCTCACATTTTTGAACATGTCTCCTCACTCTTTTTACCTTCTCCCTCTCTCAGCTCACCTCTGCTTGCTCACTCTATCTGCCCCTCCATCTCCCAATCCAGTAGCAGCGCTGCAGCCATCGTGGCCACTGTGTCCAGCCCAAGGCCACTTCTGCCTCTTAATCCCATTAGACCAAACACAATCAATTATCCAGCCAGCCATAAGGATCTGAGAGCATTAAAAGGTTAGCTGGGGAGATTTAAAGCCATTGATGTCTTTGACGAGAGTGCCCCCCTCACAGCCCCTGCTCCCCACACCCCACTGTGTTAGTGTCCATGTACATGACTGTGTGTGTCAGCGCATGTTCATCAACATGACACCTTGGCATGAGCCACCACGCATCGCACACCGATCTTTAATCATGTCCCTGCAAGTCCCGGCAAATTACTGCCGTGTGATGGTAATCGATAAAGCGATAAGCACAGCCAGGGACCGCAGCTGCTTGCTGGAGTGAAGAAATACCACAGCGACCACTGGTTGAGTTTTTTCTCTATAATCTCTTCTTGTCAAAAGTAGTCTTCTTTTAAGTCGGAGAGATGTGGAAGAGAGAACAATGTGCCTGGCAGTGCGCTGAGAGACACAGGTGCAGGTCAATCAATGCTATCAGAGATAGACTGATATAATCATATTGTAATCTGAAGGCTCATCTCCACTCCCCATAAACTCCACAGCCCTGCGCCGCACCATTCATCGCTTCATCTAATTCTCCCACCACTGCCTCCCTCTTTATCTACCCTGCACACTCTTCCACTCCTCTCCGCTCACTCACTTGTTCTTTCTCAGGCAAGCAAATTAAATATGATCATTCCTCTTCAAAGGCAGCACTATTAGCCACATAATGAATATTCAGTTAATGTAGCAGAGAAGAGACTGTGTGCATTAACAGAAATAAGACACAGCGGCTAGGCTAAATAAAAGGCTAAAGTCTTCAAGTCATTCTCCGTGTGTCTTTGCGCTGAACAGCCACAAAAGCAAATGGATGTGTGTCTCGACGTCGTTTTAGGCTTTACAGGGAAATAACAGGAAGCATTAAATATTACAAATATCTTATTGGCTCGGTGACATTTAGCGGTGTGGCTGTAGATCTGCCTCATCATAGTGTGATACATCATTTATAGCTCATTAATATTACTAGTTATGAATCATTGATTATGGGGCCATTATGAAATAGTTCCTCAAATCCCGAGCCCGTCGTGCGACCTCCACAGAAAATAATTTGGCTAAGTCTTGAAAGGTGGTTCAACACTTGTGGCTCTGACTCTAACTCCTGGGGACGAGCCAGTCTTTCTCTGTTCCATCTGCGTCTGCCAAGCCTCCTCCTCCTCCTGGATTCAAACGTGCTCCCTCATGCAGACACGATAGCCACTTTCCAATTTCAACTTCATCTTAACCGGCAATTTCTGCTGCCGTAGAGGTGATTGAAATATGAAACCCTGCATATATACAGGCCATTACATCCAAATACAAGGTCCCAGCTGCTCTTGGGCTGTCGAGGGAGAGAAGAAACAACAAGATCAGCTGCGGCCAGAACATATTTCGATGTATTTATTATTCAATAACATTGTATTGGCCCCTGACCTGTAGCAGCATCAGCTCACACCAAACTGCCCCCAGAAGAGACGCCTCGCTGAATCAGGAGGAAATGGGAGAAGAACCCTGTGGCTCTGGCATATGAGATCTTTACATTTTACAACTTTTCATGAGTCTTTCTTTGTGCTGGTGTAGTCAGAAAGTCAATCTCGCCCTAATGTGGGAAAATAAACTTGGAAACTATAGGCAAGTTTAGTTATAAGTGAGCTTTTAGTTTTGTTTTTGTTGCTTTTAGTTGCATTTTGGTCACATTTTTTTACTTTTAGTTGTGTTTTTTTATCACGTTTTTGTCACGTTTAGTTTTTGGGTTGCTTATAGACACCTTTTTGTCCCTTGTTTCAGAACATATTTTAACTAATCTAAACTACAGGGCGAGCAGTTTATGTTAAACATGATATTTTGTTGTTTGGAGGAAATTAATGCACTTCAAAAATTGCAAACTTTGCAATTTGCTAATTGCGTCCGTTCAAATTGTGATTTCCATTTTGATTAATTGTGCAGCTCTACAAAAGAATAACACAAATTAATTTATTTTACTGTGGATTTAATGGAAAGAAAATGATGCTAAACAAAAGTGTCTTAAAGTTGAGTCCTGAAGTTCTTGTCATTAACCCTTTCAGCTGTTTCTTTTCAATATAGACGGCACAAGAGAGAATGTTCATGGGTAAAAGTTGGCAGTCCTTTTTTTTTTAGGCTGACATTTTTTTACTTGGTCAGCCAAAAACACAAACAGCTGATTTAAGTGTTTCTTGGTGGATTGGAGTCAAACTAGATGTCTTCAAACAAGCAAAAATGTCTGAGGTCTATGCACCTCTGCTTCCACTTAAGATTTGTGTGTAAATTGAGACACTTTTCTTTGTTCAAACCTGTTCCTAAAAACCTGCACATAACTGTCTGTTTACACATTGCTTTCTAGGGCAGTACCATCAAAGTGCACCGAACACACAAAACACATCAGTATGTTAGCTCTACATTTCTATTTACTAAAGAGTGTGCGTTTCGATTTCTTTCAGGCCAAAGTGTAGCGCTTTTATCTTGTCTTTTATGCCTCTCCAATTTTCAGCACACCCGTTTGATGGAAAAGTACTTCTAACCTCATTCCATCTGTTGAGTAAAAGATTATTAACAATTGTTGAAGTGCAAAACAAATGAATGGAACAACACATGGCGCGGAGCAAAATGATGGTGGCAAAAGCATGTGTTCTCTGAAGCTTTCAAGGTTGATGTGGCCTTTAATTGCCCCGGGAAGTCCTTGAAGTGTCTTGCCTACATAGTGCACCTTGAATATAACTTTTTCCTTTTCCTTTTTTTAAACCTTAAAGAGGCCGTACCCAATTGAATTTGTACATGTAATAAAGTCAAATCTGTTTTGCCACAGTGCAGATACTGTATATTGAAAGAGCATCTATTCAGGTGAAAATGAGTTCAATGTGTGGTCTTCTCATTATAGTGTGTGTTTTATTTTATTATTTTTATTTTTTTATCACCGTGAGTCAGGTATATAAATGAAATGAATAACAATAGCTAAAACCTTGGGTCCTTAGTTTCATACTGTCCTCATACAGGAACATCTCAGTATAGCAAATGTCATTTTGAATTAGTCGTTATTTTCAATGACACCTTTACATTTCATACTATTGCTTCCTGGTACTTAATCTACACCAAATATTTTTTCTCCTTGACCCATCATGTTATATCATTTTATGTCAAAAATCCACAATTGAACCCATCATCAGAAACATTACCTTGGTAAGTAAAATGTCTCAAATGGAATAGTTCAGAATAGTCAAGTACAAGAGTTTTAAAAGGTCTGAGTTGTATGTCTAAAATATAAAATCAAATATGGTCAGAGCATTAAGTGACACGCGCTCAGCATCAGAAACAGTACTTAAGGAGATGGAAGATGGAAAATGTCACATAATTGTCAGGCAAACGCATACCATTTATGCCGAGTGCTTGCAATATACGGACCATAAAAATAAAAGCCCCCACATTTTATCATGTCGGAGTGAACAATAGTCTTTTAATCAAAACATTTGTATACATTAACAACTACCTCTGACACACTGCCGTTCCATTGTCTGGCGTGTTAATATTAGACATATTGACATAAAACAACAACTCAAAACAACTCTTTTAGATGAATCATTACCATTATATATAAAACCATTTTTTAAACATTTAAACTACAAAGTGACACCTGTGGATTTTTAGAAGTATAAATATTCTCACAATCGCCCACCTGCTTGGCGTTTTATGCATAATAATGAACCATTCAATTTGACATCACACCCAAATGGAGCAATTTTGCATGAGATAGAGCCAAGTTTAATTATTATTCCAACACCATAACAGAGGCAGACAGTCTTTCAGAAAGTGGTTTGTTTCACGTCCAGCAGGTACATTCTAATCCACAATGACTTAAATGTTGTTTTTAAACGTCATTTGGAAGAATTTGTTTTACTGTGATCGCTGTAATATCCACCATCTCCAGAGGCAGAGATTAGCCTGTAGTCAGCCATGCCCGACCAATGTGCCTGTCACTCCCAATCTGCGCTAAGAGAGGCGCCCGTGCCTATTTTTATAAATGTATTCATATTCATTAGCCTGGAGTGTCATTCATAGCAGCGCTTCTTTAATGCCGCACGTAAGCATCAGAAGCTGGAGGAGGAACCTGCCTCTTCTCATCGTGCAAATTAATAACAGGCAATCAGTGCAAAGGTGCCTACTGTCAAATCACAATAGCTCCTGATTTCCATCAACACACACACACTCATCAAATTCTGCCCCCATGGGAATCTCAAAATGCCACCAGTGAAATATGGAATTGTTAATTTAAGTGAGAATTAATTACAAGCCATTTTTCTCTTGACCCGGCGCTACATTCAGCCTCCTAACATCTTGGTGGCAGCCGGTTAATTGCGCAGAATAACTGGTGTGAACGTCGGCCGCTAATGAGAGCAATTAGGCGCCAGACTCACACGAGATTTAACTCCGGCGACAGCACACTTCGCCTTCGTTGGCTTGTACGTGTCACGGATGGCACGGGGTGAACTAATTCAACAGAGGCCAAACCAAAGCAGTAAAAAAATGATTAATGATGCGAAAAAAGGGCAGGTAATGGCGAAATTAGGGCTGTGATAATGATTTTATTTTTTCACCAGGAAAAAGTACAATTTCACAGTGAAGTTGATTACTCTACAAGAGAGTTGCCAAAGAATTTATCAGAAAAAAGACCTTTCCTGGATCATCACTATCATCTTAAACTTTAGTTCAGATATTTGCTTTATCTATGGAAATAAAAAGACAAATGCAGAGAAATACAAAAACAACAAAAATCTTTTTCTATAGAAGCTCAGACGCAGTGAGTCCACGTTCCAAAAGTATGGCACTGAACTTTGCCGATTCAGCAGTGTTAAAGTGATACTGTTCACTGAGTCTGAGTCTGCACCTGTTTTATTTAACAATTTTTCAACCTTTGAATATCACGCAACTGTTTTTAGCAACCCCCAAATTTTATGTGTCACAATATACAGGCCACCAAAGAAATGCAGTCTTTTTATCGATGAATTTTCAGATTTTTTATCAATTTTATACAATTCTTATGACATGATAATTTTAGCTGGGGATTTTAACCTGCACATTGATAACCCCTTAGACCCACTCACGAACGAATTTTTAAATGTTCTAAATTATATGGATTTTACTCAGCACGTCACAAAGCCAACTTACAACAGAGGACACACTCTGGACCTGGTCATCACCCATGGCCTGTCCACCAGTGTGTCCTCTGTTGTCGACTTGGCTGTGTCTGACCACTACTGTGTGTTTTTTAACATCACTGGTTTTATTCAACGAGAGACCTCTGTGAGAACTGTGAGGAAGCGCCATCTGACCCCTGAAGTGGCTGCAAATTTTATTCAAGTTTTAAGAGATCTTCCTTCAATTGTTTTACCTGCCCCCTGTAATTTTATCGTTGACAATTTTAGCAGTAAACTACTGTCCACTCTTAACCAGGTTGCTCCATTAAAAATTAAAAAGACCCACACAAAAACAATGCCCCCATGGAAAAATGAGCATCTTAAACAACTAAAGAGGGACTGCAGGGCAGCAGAAAGAAAATGGAGGAAGAGCAAAATTACAATAAACAAGCAAATTCTTAACGAACAACAAAAAACTTTATAATAGAACAATGAGAAACTCAAGAAATGCATACTTCAGTAAAGTTATTACGAATCACAAAAATAATCCGGAAAATTCTTTTTCTACAATTGATCAGCTTTTTAACCCAGATTTTAATAAACCTCAATGACTCTCTCCGACTCTGGCCTGTGAGGAGTTTGCAGACCACTTCATGGGTAAGATAAACACTATCAGATGTGACATTTTATCAAGTCGAACTTCTGTTTTTACTACATCTGAGTGTTTGTCTTTACCGGAGGAAACACTGGACAGCTTTGTCCTGGTTAATGCTGAGAGTCTTGATAAAGTTTTCTCCTCAGTGACTGTAATGCCCTGCTCTCTGGTCTTCCCAAAAAGAGTATTGCAGGTTTGCAATTATTACAAAATTCAGCAGCACGTGTCCTGACTAAGACCAGGGGGCGGGACCACATTACACCGGTTTTAAAATCACTGCATTGGCTCCCCGTGTTTCAGGATCGATTTTAAGGTTCTTTACTGGTTTATAAATGTCTTAATGGTCTTGGGCCTTCTTATCTATCAGAACTGCTTTTACCATATGAACCCTCGCGCCCCTGCGCCCTCCGCAGCCGGTTCCTAGTCATTCCCAAAGTCAGGACACACACTCACGGGCGAGGCGTCTTTTCAGTACTATGGTCCTCGTCTGTGGAACGGCCTGCCGGAGAACCTCAGGGCCGCAGAGAACGTTCAGGTTTTTAAGAGCAGGCTCAAGACCCACCTTTTTAGCTTAGCTTTTGATTAATATTTATTGTTTAATTTATTTAATCTTACTTACATCATTTATTTATTCTATTTATCTATTTATTTATTGTGTTTACCTACTGTAGGTTACCTATTGTACGTATATGTAGTTAGGTTTACTCTATTTCCAGCCATTATTTCCCCATATTTATTTATTTATTCTTTTATTCATTTTAGACTCTCCAGTGTTTCCTCTGAGGGGCCCTCTGCACTGGGAGCGGTGGTCGGCTCTGGTTGCTGGGCTCTGGCTCATGGGCCCCTGGGGGAGGTTTAGTATGAGCCTCGTCTCCTCTGGGCTCTGAGTCTGTGTCCTGTCGCCGTGGGCGGCTCTGCTCCTGGTGCAGACGGCTCCTCCAATGGTGCTTCTTCAACTGGTTTATCTGTACTCAGCCTCCTCCTGTTTGTCAGCGCATGCATGTGTGTGTGTGTGTGTGTCTGTGTGTGTATGTGTGTGAGCATGTGCACACTTGGCTTTGTGTGTGTGACTATCTAGATGGGTTGTTTGGTCATGTGGGTTGGGGGTTCGTGGAATGTGGGCATGTAGCAGTTTTTAATGCACTGTAAAGCACTTTGTGTTACGTTTTTATGTATGAAAAGCGCTTTATAAATAAAATTTGATTTGATTTGATTTGATGCACATGCAACATGAGTCTGCGCAGGTCTGCAGGCAGGTGGCCACACCCACATTTACAAACATTTTGCTTGCACTGCTCCATCTCGGGACCATCAGAAGTATCTGTATGTCATCATTACAAGCCACATTCAGTCTGTTTTTGTCTCCATTAGCGGCAGTATACATGGGGGTACAGTATGCTTCAAAAAGTTTAGTCTTAACTGGTGGTGAGCATGCACCAAACTTCAGAATAGCATATTATCTTGACCATAGAGCATTCGACACTGTCTACAAATGTCTCAGGTCAGCAAATATGTCATGTAACCGGACATTTACATTTGTCATTAACATTCAGTCTATTGCCAGACAAATAGAAGTTGGGATAAGAGACGTAAGGCCGTATGGTCTTAAGGACTTAAAACAGCAGAAGAATCTCGGATAAGTGACGTATGGAATATGAAAATCTTGTGCTTTTGGTGCTCGGAAGGGAGAGGATTTTCTAATAAACATTCCTCAAAACAGCGTGACTGCAGCTGAATGCAACTTCGGGTATGTTTTTATGATTCGATTCGATTGTTAAGATAAAAAAGTCACAGTTGCAGAATATGTGTCCTTTTATCGATTGTATCAGAAATATAAGATCACTTGGTACTAAAAAAGACACTGTCTTGTTTTGTCTTTAAAAAAATACGATTTACATTTTTATTAGCATTGTGGCATCAGACTATCACACCATTTCCTTAGTATAGAAATCAGGTTTGGATTTTTTATCATGACAATATTACCATCAGCTGATCTCAGTACAAAATGATGTGCATTGTTATTGTGTGGCAGCCTCTTCTCTGTCACTTGTTTGGTGGTGAGCTTACAGCCTTCTATGCAAGATCCTTTTCTGCTAATTATTCTTCTTCATAAAAATGTGTATGCAAAACAGCTTTTAAGAAACAAGTAATGGGTTATAGAGAGAGAGGAACGGTGCATAAAAGGTGGTCAGCTTCTAGAAAATACTGTCATCAGTGCCCCTCAGGCAGAGCATTTCCACTACTTTTATGAAAGAAACAGTGCCTTTCATCTGGATCAGGACAGAGCAAGTGTGCATCAGAGTCACACCTGTGGCTTTTAGGGAAAGAAAAGCACAAATTGGAGTAAACATGATTATTGCAGAATTGTACTCATCCAAAACAGATTTTATGACTAAATTAGTCGAGTCTTCTACAGTATGTGATCCAATTTGGCTCATTCTTCGTTATGTTTATTTCGTTTAGAGTCACTGCATCACATCAACCCCATAGTGTTTAGTGATTAAGGTATTGTTATGACTTCAATTTCAGGCCAGATTTGGATTGGGTGCTCAATCGGATGCATTTGAGCTAGGTTACAAATTCTGAACCAGTACTAACTTGTCACAATATTGAAATTTAAAACTTAATTTCCACAGTACAAGGAAAACGCTTCATACTGATGATAATGTAATAACATTCTTTTATAAAATAGAATTTGATTTTCAACATAGTGGTTTCTTTTAATGTTTCTTAAACAAGTTATGATACAGAACAACAGTTAACTTAACTTAATGTAAACTATCCAGCAAAAGTTCAATTGAGTCCAATGCTTGTGGAAATGAGCATCTAGTTTCAATAATAGTTATAGTTTTGATAATATATATTAATATAGATTTTTTTTTTTTTCCTAGGGCTGTGCAATTAATCAAATTTTCAGATTTGTAATTATCAATGATCAGCGTGGTCTTCTTAATGGAGAGGGTGGAGTGGAATTCAGAATTTGAAGGAAGAAATCATACTTTTTGTGTTAAATGGTTAAAAGACTATTGTTTATGTTCAGGAAATTAATATTTATATTGAACACTACATTTATTTTTTAAAAGATGGGCAGAAAAAATGTTTTGCCCCTTGATAATACGACGGCAATCACAAATAATCGATGAAAGAATGCACTTAAAAAGACTGCTATAAAACCTGGGTTCCTCAGATCAGATATTTCATATAAAGCACCATTTGAACGCTGAACATGGATTTTTGCTGAGCAGTTAACAACCTCTCAGCTTTTCTCTTTTTACTATTCTTGGCATTGAGCTTTCGCGAGTAATGGAGTTGCTCCTTCAAAGCTTGGCCATGTTTTTTTCATGGCCATTGTTTTAAATCAAGAGTACAATGCGTTTTACCCCACTCCTCGTCCCCAACTCCACCACCCTGCCATACTTCACTCTGGACAACATTAATAAAACAAGCTTTCAATGATGCAGGGAGCCGTGCACGTTGGGGCCCTGAGCACTGGTGTGATTAAGGCTTTTAAACACCACCACCCTTTGAGTTTGCATATGTCAGCGCCACACTTTGGGAGGACACTGGGGGGCCACATGTTCCATTTTCCAGACTCCTTTTCTGCTTCTTAGAGACCTCGAAAGATTACACGTCTTCAAGCATTTTAACATGTGCTGCAATACAGCAATATGGAATCTCAAGTGTCAAGATAAGAGAAGGCAAGGACAAAAATACTGTGATTACATCTATTGTCCACAGTTTAAAGTGCTTTGCATCCAACTTATCAACCTATCACTTATACCTGACAATAAGAGCTTTCTTCAGAGAATCCATGAGTAAACAAAAGTAAGAACTATGTTGATTGCTTTCATTGCCTGATTTCTTCTCACAACTTCCTATTATCTAATGCCAGCAATCCCTGGACTGATTACCAGCGTAGAAAATACCATTTTTAATTGAATTTTATGAAATTAACATTGGCAAGAGCAACTTCATTTGACAGATATAATCCGACTGACTTTCTCATTTCAGTGGCTCCTAAGGGCTATAGAAGACTCTACATAAGTATAAAGACACAAAACCCCTTTCGAGGAACAAGAAAAAAAAAAGAAAAGATTCTGTGTCCATGGAAATTTAAAGACTTGAGCTTTCTGAATCACCCCTATAGTTCTTCTTATTCACGACTCTAATAATAATGCCCGACTGTGGTTGAAAAGCTGAAGCTACATTCAACCAGGAAACAAAAAGTCTATTTCCTGCCTTGTTCCACGTCTTGTCACCTGTCTGTCACTCTCAGCTTGATCCTCACTTTTCCACCAGTCACTTCCCAGGTTATAATAATACTCTCCTCCTTTATTCTTCTGTTTCAGTTTTCATCATCTTCTATGCACCTGCAGCCATAGATTAATTTACTTGCGTTTTCAAAATTACAAAGCTAAGAGTAATACAGACAACGTAGAATATAAAGCATTCAATAACAAAAACAGGGTCATAATTCGTTGAATAGAAACATTTTGCTGAATACGTTTGAGCAGACCAAAGACACTATCAGTCACCTCTATGTCTTCATGTCTTGACCTTCGTCATCATCTGTATGTCTAGACCCCAGGGGCATTTTTTCCCTAACAAATCTATCAAAATCAGTGCTAGCGATATGACGAAAACAAAATAATCAGAACGGTCAGATTTAGTCAGATTTATCAATCATAATTTTCAATTTGATTTAAATTGGTCTTATTAAAAACAAATGAAATAGCTTTTAGTATTAATTGACTAAATATAATAAAAGTGTACAGAAAAATCACAAGCTAACAGGGAATGACAGACAGAAGCCCTTTGTCACACTCCATCATGCTTTGTTTGTATTTCATTTTAACTTTAATAAAAACTTCTGTATTTAATATGTGAAAAACATATATTAAATAAATATATATCATTGACTGAATCTCGAGCTCCATAAAAGTTAATATAAAACTTATATGGTTGTTAATTATTTAAATAAGATCTATTGTGCTTGTGCCTGCTATATTTTGATAATAAAAAGCTGCAGTTCACAATAGTGAACAGAGGAATGTTCGCATGTGTGCTAAAATGGCTACGAAGCTTAAGCATTAACGTGTGTCAAAGTTTCAGAAAATAACATTACTGAACAAAGTTAGTAAATATCAGAGGGTAACATGGTGAAGACTTGGATTGATGGAGCAATGGCATCTTGTCCACAGAAGAAGAAAAATTACTCAAATATGCACAAATCACTCTAAATACAACTTTGAGTCATTTAATGAACATGGGGAAGAATTACAATATGGTTAAAAGCTCCAAAATGTTGATTTTGTATAATAGATCTCCTTTAAGATTACGTTTAAGTTTAAAGTTACGTTTAAATGTAAGCATGAATATGTCTTCAATCAACCAAGTTAACTGAATAATTTGTGGTGCTAAGGTAAGATAATAAAAGAAATGTCATAATGCAATGACAGCGGTGGTTATATTGCAATATAAATAGCCATATGAGAAGCACTTTACGTTTAGGTGCAGTTTTTTGGAGCACAGATTGAGTTGAAATTACTTACTTTTGCTTCTAAAATAGCCATGATTATCATTTTTGATTATATTTTTGATCTTACTATTATACTGTGAGCTGAATAATCATTTTTATTGATTAACCAAATAATCTTGACATCCCTAAACGCAACGGTAATTTTCTCATTGTGGACAGTCCATTTTAGCGGGTTTGTGGTAGTCATTATCTGCCTCTTTTCCTGCGAATTGAAGCCATTTTTGAGTGCACTTGTTTTCACTCACAAAACATCTGGACAGCCCTATACAATGCGGTGATCACTCCACCATAATGCATTCTGTATCGACTATAAGGACGGGATTTGCACACATCCCCAGTCCAGAATTGTGTGCATGCATGTATAAGCTCGGCTAAAATCAAGCCATAGAGCCGGGTCCATCAGTGTCAGCATGTGGAACCTGCTTACAAAGGACAGGGGGCAGGGCATGTGGCAACAATGCCTGTCAGTGCCTCTCTAATGCTCTCTCGCGCTCAAGTCAAGCTTCACAAATCAGTTTTGAACCATCATATGTACCTCACATGTGATCCAGATCCGATTTGGCTTGGACACTCTGGGGTAAAGCTCGGAGAGTGTGTTCATATGTACACTGTTTCTCAAGTGGGGGGGTTGGGCCATACTAGACTTTACGCTACAAAAGCCAACGAGGGAGATTGGGATGCTCTTGTTCCGCACTGTCTCTCTATTTCCAGACGGGAGGTGACAGTGACCGAAGCGTTTTGGGAGCGGCGGGACCCCCTGAAGAATTAAACAGCCTGCGTTCCCGGGCTCCACTGACAGCGAATCTCACTCAGATCACAAAAGGCAGAACTGATTGCGTCTGACATGTGCATCATTCTTTCCTCAGATACTGCATCTTTGTTTGGCCTGTATGTTTTTGATGTATTTCTCCAAAGTCAATAAGAGTGTTTGCACAAGCTTAATTCATTTTGGCAATAGAAACGTTGACCTTTTTGCCTCCATAATGTCTGTCTGGGTGCGAGTTAGAAAAACGGTCGGAAAGGGTGACTCCAAATCAAACAATTAGACACAGGGAGGACAAGCACAGATGGGATGCCGCTATAACGCTTCTGAGAATAGCTCTGGAAATGCAAGGGGTGAATGTATAAAAAGCCTGGCAGTGGGAGAAGTAGAGGGTTACTGTTTGGACTCTAACTGGGCACACTAATCCCTTTGATCCCACAATTTTACTGTCAGCTGTTTCCTAGCTACCATTGGATAGGCACAGAATTACAGATTGTGCTACTGTACACTATGGCAAAAATCTACCCCTCCGAAGCAGCACGTTTTGTCCCTTCTGTCAATACGTTTCCCAGCTCTGCCACAGCTAGACTCACAGTTTGTTTGGTCAGTGCAATGTTGCTTTCTGCAATGTGTAATTCAGTTCAGACCAGTGATATTCTCTGAACTTCTTTCAAAGTTGCAATCAGGTTTCAGGAAGAAACACAGCACAATCACAGCAGCTACAAAAGTCATCAATGACATACTTATTGCTCTTGACAAAAAGCAACATTGTGCTTCGCTCTTTATAGATTTGTCAAAAGCTTTTGATACTGTGGACCATGCTGTTTTAATGCATCGGATTAATTGTTTTGGATTCTCCAATACTGTGCTTTCCTGGTTTAGAAATTACCTGAATGAAAGGACTCAGTGTGTTAAATGTGATGGCTTGTCCTCTGAATTTTTGAATGTCCACAAGGGGGTGCCACAGGGTTCAATATTAGGACCCCTTCTTTTCATTTTGTATATTAATGAACTAGGACAAAATCTCCCAGATGCTAATATTCATCTTTATGCTGACGACACAATTATCTATTGCTTTGGACCTACTCCAGCAAAAGCAGTTGAATCTTTGCAGAAAGCTTTTGATAATGTGCAGCTCACACTTCTGCAGCTGAAACTTGTTCTAAACGCTGAAAAGACTAAATTCATGTTCTTTTCTAATACCAAAAAGGTGCAAGTAGATCTCCCTAAGATCCTCACTCTTCACGGAGACGCTATAGAGCAAGTACATGAGTACAAGTATCTTGGGGTCTTAGTTGATGATTTTTTGACATTCCAGCCCCACATCAAAAATGTTGTGAAGAAACTAAAACTGAAATTGGGTTTTCTTTTAGAAATAAGCGTTGTTTCTCTTGAGGTAAAAACGGCTTGTGACAGCAACATTTTTATCTGTTTTAGACTACGGGACCTTTGTACATGAACGCCTCAGCTCAATGTCTTTACAGTTTGACACTGTGTATCATGCTGCTCTGAGGTTTATCACCAACTGTAGAGCGTTAACCCATCACTGTGAACTGTACTCGTGTTGGTTGGTCATCTTTGTCCACAAGGAGGCGGGACATTGGTACACTTTTCTTTATAAGGCCATGCTTGGTCTGCTTCCTCCTACATCGGTGATTTACTAACGAGGAGAAGTGTTGATTCTTATTCTTTATGCTCAAATGAACAACTGTTGCTCTGTGTTCCGCATGTCCGCACAGAACTGGGAAAAAGATCTTTTCTCACGCTGCTCCCACTTCATGGACCACACTGCAAAAAAGCTGGAAGCTCCTGAACTTATCTCTTTAAATGATTTTAAAGCCAGACTGAGAGCACTTGAGGTCAACTCGTTTAATTGTAACTGTTTTTTATAATTGTATGTAATTTTATTTGTTGTCTATGTCTGTAACTTTTTGTTGCCTCTGGCCAGGACTCCCTTGTAAAAGAGGTTTTTAATCTCAATGGGACTTTCCTGGTTAAATAAAGGTTAAATAAAAAAATAAAATAAATAAAATAAAATAAATAAAAAAAAATAAAATAAATAAAATAAAATTCTCTGTGACCAAGGCTATTTGATTTCATGACTCATTTGAGTGTTTAAAAGAGGTATATAACATCAAATAAAAGTAAAGGGCTTTGTGTAAAACATGTTATAATTGTTTTCCCTTCCAATTGTATTAATTAGTATTTACAGTGATTCATTCATGAGTAATCTTTATTCTTTTGTATTCAAGATGACATTACTCAAAAAAAAAAATCCTTGTCTGTAATTACCTGGTTCTCTGATATTTGTCACGTAGGATTTGGCAGCGTCGCTTAGACACTTTGCCACCAAAGAAAAAACTAAACGACTGCTTGCTACTATTAGCTGGGAGCGCAGCCCAGTGTTGTGATGACATTTACGGTAGAGGTGGGAGATATATTGAAACATTGAAAAAAACAATTAAAAATGACCTCAAAATGACAGAAACGTTTAAAGTAATCTCTCAAACAAGCGTAGAAAGTAATAATTCTGCCATTTTGTGGTTTATTTTATGATCCGTTCACGTTTTATGGAATCAAATCGAATCTAAACCAAGATCTATTTTAACACAGTCCTGCTGCTTTGTTGATATTGTCTCAATATAGTTATTACTATAGTATAGTATATTTAATGTAAAAATATATTGAGATATTAATTTTTGTCAATATTGCCCATCCCTACTTTACAGTTTAAAGAGGCCAGCAGAAATCAGTGCTCCAGTTTTCAGTCAGTGGACCTGTTGGTAACACTTTATAATACTTACGCTTTTTGGGCCTTAATAAAACATGAACTTAATTCATAGTGAACAAATAGTTGATTAAGAATAATTCAGGCTTAGTAACTACTTCCCAACCCTAACTTCTAACTATAACCCCTTAATTAAGTAGTTAATAAGCATAAATAATTCTTAATAAACTATTTGTTCAATAAGAATTAAGTCTTGTTTTATTAAGACATTAATAAGTGTAGTTATTAAGTGGTACAGACTTGTTTCTTTTGTCATTTTAGATCAATATTGCAATTTAAAACTTTCAAAATATAAAGTAATGCTCCACAGGTGTCAAGGATTATAACACAAAAGCATAACGCGTCTTTAAACAAAGCTGTGAAACAGTTTTGAATCTATAGACAGAAATAGAAAAAGAGTTCACAGGTCAATCCAGTCTTTGTGCTAAGTCTTGTGTCTGGAGAAATGGAGAGGCTGATGTAAGATTTAATTGACGATTATGTGTCGAGGATCATCAGGTCAAGAATTCAGACCACACAGTACAAATGTTACCCTTTTGTCTCTATACCTGCTGTACTCTAATTACAGTACATGGCATTATATTTTGTACATTACAGCGGTACGATATTAAACAGCAAGTTCTCTGCACAGAAGGCCATTAGAACAGTACGTCGAACACTATAAAAGCTGGTTTAGATTTTGCCTTTTCACATGAGACTTTATGGCCGTGCCCCACGTTCATTAGTCGTGCAGCAAACAACTTTGAAACACGGGTCCGGTCTTTTGAAAAACCTCCGTTTAGCGATAATGAAAGAGTCTGTGTGTATTGTTGTAAATGAGTATACATGCAAGCAGAGGCTATTTCTGCATCTCCGAACATGTATAATAAAGCAATAAGCCATTTTTATCGGACTTCTCTTTATCGCAGCCTTTGAAATTAAAATAAACACAAATGCGGCTCCAGTGGATCTCTTTCATCCGTGTCGGTATTGTGGCTTTCGGAACACAACAGACTTATTACTTAACCTCCGAGGAGCTCTCCCAAACTGTTCTTAAATCATCCCAGCCAGAAACACGCGGTAAACTCAATTTGTGCATTGGCAGAGTGATGTTTCATTGTCAAACAGACTCTGAATGCAGCTACACCTTTTAATCTGGCTAGTATGCTAAGTGGGAGAAAACCACATATATCTTCATTTGCTGTGTACAGTAGGTTGCAAAGATGTGCTGACAGGATTCAGAAGCAATGTGGTACTTTTATTACGGTGTAAAATTAAATTCAACAAGCCCTATTGTCCGCCCCAAGAAAGAAAACGTTCTCAATAGCACAAAATAAATCTATTGTGCATATATTAGGGCTGCACAATAGATCGCTAAGTAAAGTTATCGCTGCGTTGGCTGGCGCAGTAAACGATATCACAACTAATACATCGCAATAACCCCAAAGTCTTACATTTGGGAGAAATTTACAGTTTTCTAAAATGAGATCATCAAAAAAAAAACAAAAAAACTTTATTGTAGTGTAGTAATGATACTAAACTCAATTTTGATACAAGAACAATACTTGATTCTAAATTACCAATTCTGATATAAGAATAGAATAGAATTTTGGAGAATAGAATGTCTAAAAGATAATAATCTTTTCTTTAAGTCATTATAGTTATGACAAAGCTCAAGATCGCTCTAAAACTGTTCAAGAAAGGTCAAATTTTGTTATTAATTTGATTTTTTATTCTTCATATTTGCTCAAAGGAGAATCTAGTTTCAATAATAGCTTTAGTATCGATTAGAATCAGATTTTCAATGCTTTTGACAACCTCCTTATTCAATCATAATTAGCCTTGATTTAGTCTCGGTTTTGTTTAGTTGACAGAGTTTGACTAATACATTAAGGCGTGAACATATTTATTTTAATGTAACTGAATTACCGGTAGAGTGTCAAAAAATATAAATATCACAGCATTTAACAGCCATATTTCAGATCGCGATCATTTCCAACATCGCGCAGCTCTCGTGAGTGTGTCAAAATTAAGAGCGATAGGCGCCCTGGTGTATTTCATGCCGTCACCTTCCCCATATGCTCTGAGTCCTGGACCTGAAGCTGTGGAGCCGAGGGGCCATAAGAATATCCAGATGTGACATTAGCCCCGGTGAGAGCCTGCAGAGGAACTGTCACTGTCCATCAAGTCAGAGCTTCAAACTGACACCATTGAGCCAAGCACTCCCCTCTGCGCATACCAACACAGGCCCTTGTCAGAAAAACAGCCTGAAGGACTTTTGCAACTTCATCAACTTAAGCTGTCATGCGAAACCAAAAAAACGCGTAGGACAGATCAATTAAAATAACCTGCTTTTTCACACTATTTACAACTTTGTGCTTTATTGATTCAGCCCCCATCCTACTTGTTGTGCCAAGTTACTTACAGCCAATAATTGTTTGGCAGTGCTATGTGCGTCATTCCCAGTTTGTCCTCAGTGCATCAGATTTGTCCTTTTGAACTAACTAATGAGTAAGTAAATGAATAAAAATTGAAATAGAAGAGTAGGCTAAAAATGTGGCTGTATCATGATGCAACAAATTATTTTAAATCCCAGATAAATACACTGTTATTATTTAACTAAAGTGAAAAGCTAAAGAAAGTAGTTTAGAGTCTTTCAGCTGCAGTGGCTTTTCATTTCTGTGACAAATATGAAAAGACAATTCCTGTGGTCATGGAAAAGATGTCAGAGAAAAGATCTACGGAGAAACTACTCAAATTGGAATTGGAAACACATTATTAATAACTGGAAGAATAGTGGGAAAACATCATCTTGGAGGAGGAACAGTGGTCGGAGAGGCAGGTGAAGTGCTGCTCCCATCATGCCTAGTGCCTCTCGTACAAGCCTGTGGGGGCATTGTTTTGATCTGGAGCTGCTGTCTATAGCTTCAGCAACACAATGTGGCCAAAGAATGAGAACAGCTGAGCACCTGAACATCCTGAATGACCAGGTTATTTAATCAATGGATTTCTTCTTCCTTGAATCCAAGATGACAATGCCTGGATTCGTGGGGCTGTCCATTCATGGATTGTCCGCCACAGAGTCAGGATTTGAACCCCTTTGAGAATCTTTGGGATGTGCTGGAGAAGGCTTTGGCAGTGGTCACACAGTTCCATCGTCAATGCCTCGCAGAAGCTTATTCAAACAATAGCAGAGATTGTGTGCTGTAATCAAAGCTAAATGTAGTCAAACCAAATATTTGAGCTTGTGACCTTCTTTTCTGTGGTGATTTTTTTTTTTTTGGATGGCCAGTGTATTTTGGGGGGTGAATGCAAAAAGTTATCTTGAGATCCGGGATGGATTTGGCGTTTAATCTGTTTTTTTTTTATAGATAAATACAATGCTTACTAATAGTTTTCAGCATAAATATTTGTAACTGTGTGATCTCACGTAATCCTGTGGTCTTGTCACGGCGCACTTTGGAAAGAAAAACATAGATCCTTACTAGGTTTGAACATGTAGGTGAAGTGTCTGGTCAAAGGACACAATGCGGCAGGGACTGAACCTGCAAGTATGTGTGTGTCTATGGCTGCATGTTGGACACTAAGCCACTGATACTATAATTGAATGATAAGGTATCTAATAAAATATGAATTATCCATAGTCCAACTATGTTCTTAGTAGATGTGAAAAGTGAAACAAACTAATGATTTAATTGCTTTTCTTGTTGTTGACAGAGTCAGATTTTAGCTCATGCCTGGATTATATTTTAGAACACAGAATCTTCAAAAGCCTGGATCTAACACAGTGTTGACTAAATATTTAATATTGCAAAAGATTGCAAGCATTTTCAATTTGTTTCTTACTTGAAAAAAGGTTTGTTTATTATTGATACACTCACTGTTTTAGTTATCAAAAACAAATAAATTTAAAAAATGCATACACATTTGTGGTTGTAGAAGGACAGTGATATACAGATTTCAAAAGCTGTTTTATAGTCGTGTCACATTTTCTCAAATCATCCCACTTCTTTTCGTTTCTTTTGCAGCCATGTTTTTTAGAGTACAATCGCACCTGTTAGCAAGGAGGATATTTGTTACAATAAACCAATAACAATATCAAACATGACAGAGGACCCCATGTTGTGTAAACCAGAACATTGGGGACTCAGATTCAGCCCTGGTCCAAATCGATAGTGAGCACCAGACAGGAGCTGCTGGAGGCCCTGTGCCAGACCCCCGGTGGGACTGTAGGCCTGCTGCCAAACTCTAAACACTGTGGCAAAGTTAGCCCTGCAGATGGAGAGCACGGAGCCTTCTTCTGCCCAGAACCACCCTGCCGAAGCCACCAACTGAAATAGTACGCATGTGAAGCCAGCCTTTCCAATTTCCAAAGCACTCGTATGAATTCTATGCTCTTGAGATGGAACTTAAGTCTTTGGAAATCAAATGAGTTCACCCCCTTTCAACAAATCCACAGATTGAAAAGCAAACATTTAAGCAGGGGTGTCATGATGTGAAAAATGTTGTGTCACAATATCTCAATTTTATGATGTTATTATTAACATCACGACTAAACAACAGTGGAATCCTTTCTATTTCATTCATATTGTCAAATCATCAATTCTGTCACTTGCTATCAAATTAAACTTGATGAATAAAAAAGTAATGCTCAGCCAGATAAAATGCACTTTGCAGTTAGGTTGACTTTTCTGGAACATAAATTGAATTGACTTTTATTTCAATAATTCTTCTTTTTAAAACTATGAGGTCACACAAGTTCATTGGAATTAAGAAGAAAAACAACTCTTCAAACACAAAAGAACAGTATACAGTTCAAACGTTTACTTGTAAGATACTTGAAAGATAACAGATTAGTCAACAAAAACTCTTGGTTGACTGAGACAGCATCGACCAATTCAATGACTAAATGTTTACAGACCTATCTTTTACATGTAGAAATTTGATCGCTTGACGCTAGATACACTTAATTATCCCTACAGGGAAATTTGTTAGCTCCGTTTTACCCATCCCTTAATACTACAGGGGCAAGTTGTCAAGAGCAGCAAGCGAACTGCGAGCTGCAAAAGCCAGGAATTCAATGCTTTCACCAGAGCTTATCCTTACAGAGAACATATAGTTGGGGGATTAGCCTATGGTACATGTTTTAATAGAAACTGATGTAAGGCAACATGCAAACTCTCCAAGGAACAGCCTCATGAGGGAATCAAACAACTGGATCTGATCCCTGTTGTCCCCATAAAATTATTATTGACAGCAAATATGGAATTGGCAAACCAAACAGAAATTGTTGGGTAATATATCAAAATTTGAATATTGAGAGTAAAAAATACTACAAAAGAGCTGATTAAAAGAGAACAATAAGTTACAGCAAGTTATGTTGTAAACTATGATGATATTTCTGCACTTTTGGTATTGATTTGATAAATATTTCACTTTTTTCTGACAATTAAACCTCAATTAATACATTATAACACAATTCTGTTGGATTGATGTGATATTATCTGACCATTGTTTTTGGGGTACTCAAAAAAATGCATCAAGTTACACTTTTGTCAACCTCTAATTGTAAGAGGAATACAGGGAGCACAAAGAGCACTGTGAGATACCAAACCCAGGATTTGCCACTGGCTGATGTGTGCCCCCCCCCCAGACTTCACAGGGCACAAGGTGAAAAACTCCACTCTTTCAGGAGAATTGATTGGTACAAAAAGTAGTTTTAGTTGAAAACCAAAAGAAAAAACAGAAGGCGAGCACAGGCCAACCCCCGGTGCGCCATCTCTTCCATTTCTTTGGCTCTTTTGCTATTTTATTTACAACACAAGAATACACTCACGGTCCCCAGGAGAGGCCGACTGGATGAGAGGAGAGATTCAGTACTCACATTATGCCGTAAAAAGCATTGTTTCTCACCGGCGCTGGTTTCTTCCGTTCCTTTTGTGTTTAAATGTTTACATGGAACAGCTTGGGGCTTGGAGACAGATGTATGGTCCAAGAATACCTCTTCAGCACAATCCTTTTTGCCATGAGATGAAAGTGACACCGTTTTTGAAGATTCCTTCTTCCAACAAATGGCTTCTTAGAAATGTGCTTTGACAAGGCTACAACATTTTGGATCCCTTGTCAAAAGGATTTTAGACAAATCAAATGAATCATGGCACTTTTCATATTCAAGGTCATTCTCTTTTCTCAATTTCAGTCCCAAAGGCTCAAGGCCCATTCTTTCAAACATGCTCCCTCTCTTCTCCGTCGTTGCCTTGCAGTCTTGTGCCAGATTGATTAGACATTTAGCCAGGAGAATTAATATATGAAAATCTGCTTTCCTTCCCCCCTGCAGCTTTCTCTTCCTTTTCCCTCATTAGTAAACAAGAAGAAATGTGAAAACAAAACCACTTCTGCGCCATGTGGTTAAAATTGCCCAAAGAAGAATCACTGGTGTCTGTGGTCATGCTATTGTTAAAAAATAGACAGTAACTTCAGAGAATAAAAACTCTGGCAGATTTGGCAGTGTATTGTTTCTTCTTCAATTCTCTTATGTTTTACCTGTTTAGTACGTTTCCTAAACGCTTGTCAAAAACGTCTTGACAATTCACATAATAGCAACCTTCGGCGTGTACAAAGACATTCACCTTTTGTGCCACCTACAAAAATTCCACCAATCAAAGCTGAAGCTGATGAAGTCTGAATGAAGAAGTGCAATGGGTTCTCTTCCAGATGAGCAACCAAAGTGCTGCGATGCATTTGACATTTAGATAATTAGAATTTAAGTCTTTCTAAATTGAAGGACACTGTGTTGTTAATCTTAACTATACAGTCAGAAGATTCACACTTTGCAGGGTTTGTCATATCTACACTTCAATTGTTTCTAATCGTCAATGATTAGCTTGGGTCTTATTTAATCGAGTGGTCTAGTGCCAGTCATTTGTCAGCAAAAGCATGCGGTTTGGAGCAGAGTTCAGACGGAAGAAATGTGACTATTTGTTGTGTTATATGCTAATGAATTAATGTCTGTTTGATTTATGTAAAAAGATAAATACTGAAAGCTGTTTTTATTTGTTTTTAATAAAGCAATATAAAATCATTATAGCTCAGTATGAGAACAAATCATGTCCTACAGTGTGTCAACTTTATTTTTTTCCAGCATAAACTGTTATGTTAATAGGTCCTTAGCACTTGCACAATGCTAAGTCCAGTGTAGTGGCTAATCATTTCAGCGAGCTCGTCTAATGTGGCAGGATGACAGACACATGGAGTGAGAGTCTTTGCCCCATGCAAATCACTATTATCCTATTCCTTTGGGCAAATGGCAATTACTGGGCAAAGGGTGAAAGCCAAAACCCTGTGGTATGAGTTAATTTGATTACATTTCCATTATGAAGTGTAAACACAGTTTTCTGCTTGGCTGAACCAATTAAAAGCCTCCTGAAGCTATAAAAACAGCAAAGCATAATATACTTCTGTGAATTAGATCATAATCATTCGTTACTCTTATATAGAGACCGGGATGCTGTGCAGTTATTTTGTATGGATGGCAAATGTATTGGAAAAAAAAGAGAAACAAAAACTTAAATAGGTTTTCTCGGTCTCCAAAGCTGGCTGTTCCATTTTAGTGAAGTGAGCGTCCTGTGGCAACATAAATAAACATGCGTTGACAGCATTTGGCATCAAGAGAGAGACGAGAGCGGAGCCGCCAACATGGAGGACAGGCACTGAGCACAAACAAGGAGTCAGTCTGCCATCATGTCTCACCTGAGGCACACACAAGCCACGCGCCGGCTTGTTGGCCTTGAGTCTCATTGTGATGAAAACAAGCATTTAGTCCAAATTTGAGGAGACATCTGTTAGCTCTCTGGAGCAGTAAACATGTTTAATTAAGTACATTTCAGCAGACAGGGAGGTACATATGTCAGCAATATGCCTTGGGTGTAATTATGGTCTTTCACCAAGTTACAGTAGGCCTACAGCCATTTTCACACCAGTTTCCCCGATATACAGTCACTGTGTAACTCAATTCCATTCATGGACAGGTCTGCATCTTTAAGTATTACATTAAATCTGAAAATTAATAGTTAACGTAACTACTCTGTGGAATGTCCAGCCTTGTTTCTATCTGATTTATAGTTTGTACGGTTAAACACCAACACGTTTTGTTCTGATAGTTTATTTTATGACATTTAATGTTCCTTTTTGTGCAAAGAAGATGGTAGCTTGAAAGTTTAGTTGCATTTACAGCCCTTCCTGGTAGCATTACGCGATGAAGATAGAAAGTTAAAACCAAACTTTGTAACACTCTACATGGAGATAGATCCGTTTTTTGCCTCGTCTTAAGAAAAGTAAGAACATCTCCATTGAGACAAGAAAGAGGCAAATCCTCCACTAGAGTTTGTGGAGACACAAGCCTTTTCACGGAAGGGCGCATGTTATTTAGTACTTTTTCAGAAAACAACTGTAATTAAGTAATTGCGTTTATAAGTACTGTATACATGTTTTGCCTGAAATCCCGGGCTTTTTACTGAATAGTGTATTATGATTATACTCCACCTTTTCTGTTGATTCAGTATAGTCAAAATCAGGCTTCTCAGAAACTAAAGTGAGTGTCCTCGAGAGACTTGCATTGTGTTGCTTTAATAACACTTACTGTATGGCATATCTATTTCAGTTTTGATGTGTACGGTCAATTTTCTGAAGTACATGCAAAAATAGATGAAGCTTTCTATTACTTGTGATTGAGTGTTGTAAGAACGGGCACAGATGATCGGCTTTGTAATCAGTTTGTGGCTGCCTTTGATTCTATTAAAACTGTATTATATTTCGTCTGATGGACTTGTGTAATCTTGTACACATTGATTTTTCTATCTTTCTGCGCCAGTGTTTGTGTGTATGTGTGTGTGTCCGCCGCTCCAGTAGATGAATTATGATCCTGTGGCCCGCATTACAGCAGCCAGTTTTAATCACACACGGATTCAGAGTGTTTTAAACAAATGTCTTTTTGTAAGCACGCCGGATTATCATCAGATTTAAAGATTTGGAAATGGCTGACAGCTGTCAAGCCGCATAATAACGTACGTCCAGAAAATTATGGCAGCTGCTGTTTGGCACAATGTCAATGCTGCTATCAAGATTAAAGCTCAATAGACAGGGACACGGCAGCACACGAGCACAAGAAGCACACATGCGACAGGAGAGCCACAAAGACAGGGGAGTTTGATTTTGACTTTGGAGGTGATAGAAATGTATGTGCAAGGCCAAACCATTCCTGTGCTCATTCTTTCCTTATACTACTTTCTTCAAGATTTTATTGCAGTTATAAAGACAAATTTATTCTTTTTGAGTCTATTTCAGTCTTGTCAGCGTGCCAAATAAGCCCCAATCTAGAGCCCTATGTGCAACCAAACGGTCATTTTTCTTGTAGATTAAAAAGGCTGACTTTAAGAGTGTATTTATTGTGGTGTTTATTTTTAAGGGTTGTTGGCATGCATTCACATAGGAATATACTAAGGTGTCACGATATCACATTTTGGAGTTACAATGATTGTGATTTTACGATTGTTGGCACTAAGACCAAACAACAGTGAACTACTTAATTTGCTTTCTTTCACAAGTCTAGCCTCATGAAATCAAACTTTTTGAATGAAAAAGTAATAATATCACATAAAGACGAAAAAAATACTTTCGGGTAGCTTGACTTTTTTGGAGAATAGATTAAACTGAAATCCCTCATTGTTGCTGCCTAAGATTTTCACAGTTATGATGTTTTAGTTGTTACGATTATATTGTGGCCTGAAAAATCATTGTTCTCGATTAACTGAATTATCTTGACATCCCTACAATGTACATCTAATAACTTCTGGGTTCGTAATTTAAGCAAGGGACTTTTCTTCTTCAAACAATTTGGCTCCAAAGCATTGCCTTTCATACATCATTAGCATTTTATCCTCACTCAAAGCAGTAGACTCCCTAAAGTCTATATCCAATTTTTACTCCGTTGGAACAGCTTGAGAGAAGGGATGGGAGACTGTTTAAAGGTTACAAAAGACAAAAGTCCATGTCTTTACTTGTTACTGCGATTAGGGCATTTTAATAAGTCCTCAAATAGCCTGCTGTGCGCCGCTAGTGGCAGGAGAAAGGTTGTCCCGTGCTCTATCAGGTATCCTCCGGAGCTCTGAAAACACCAGCAGTATTAGACACAGCGGGGGCCCCAGTAGACACCTGCCGAAAAACAAGTACATGCCTCACCTACTGCTCCCTTGAGCCCACTGCCACTGTTTGACTGTGTGTGTGTGTGTGTTGTGTTGCCTAATTTATGCCATCCACACAGGTCCACTGCACCGAGGGAGAGAGAAGGAGCATCCCTAGCTTATCGCACCGCCGCTCATTTGCAAACATGCATAAGCAGAGAAACCTAGGCCTGAAGAAATTCTTGGTCGACTCAAGGCATGCCCTGTCGATCGATTAGTCGACTAAAACGGCGGCGTGGCAATAGCTCTCCAAAATTTTAAGTATCTCTTTGTATCTGACCAAATTGTACTCACAGCACAACAACTGTTTGTGCAAAAACAACAATTTATACAGAACCGTACAAGGAAACTGTGTACTTGTATGTAAAAAAGCAGATGGAACTCATTCACTCGCAATCTTTAGCCAATTCACACCATGTCTTCTCCTTTTCACTGTTGTTCCATAAATCCTTACAATCTAAATAAAATTATTCGTCGTCTAATTACATTTTGCTCGACTAAGACACCATTGACCAATTAATAGAATGAAGGACTAAAGGAGTGCAGCCCTAGAGAAACCAACTCTCAAGTTAAGATGGCATAGATCTTAAGAAGACATCGAACAAAGACTAAATCTGCAAAAGAAATAGAGAATACAAGTGGAGGGGGAGTTACAGACTTGAATCTCTCACCGATGCAAATGTGCAGCTCGTGACACTACAGAGGGGTCTGAATACCAAATGCAAGCATGAGAAGAGGGCTGTTTTGGGGCGGAGGGAAAAAAGGTAAAGTGGCATGATGGGAGACGCTCAACAGATCCTCACAAAGTCTAGCGGGGGGAAAGCAAAGGACGTTAATAACAGCCCCAGCAACTGCGCCCTGCATAATAAGAGATGCCCGAGACTCCCTTCAGATAAGGTTACGAACACTTAGAGCAAAGCGACCTATTCAAAGACAAACAAGCAAAGGGATTATGTTGCTTTTAGCACATGGCTGCACCGAGCATTGTGGGAAAACATAAAGGAGCCACTTCAAATACAAGCCTATGCCACCTGTGAGAAGCTCTAACATGCCTCCGAGAGACTGGGGGGACTAAGGACTACAAAGTACACACACTGTGGCTGTGTAGTGGAAATGCACAGCTACAATTGAGTTTCTACTTTCTTGTTTTACCACTGGAGTCTCTGCTTAAAGGTGAGTATAGGGAGAGTGTGTACAACCTGACAGCAATTCACTGCATAAACCACTCAAAGTGAATGGTCAAGGCCAATTATAAACACAAAATAACAACAAAAATCTGAAGTGATATTTTTGCATATTCAGTACAAGTGTTTAAGCTTAACAGCAAGGACTACATTACTCATAACCTGATTCAATAGAAGACAGTAGGGTGCAGTTTAGATGGAACAACATCAGTCTAAACTGATTTGTGTGAGCTTACATTCACACAAATCCATGCCCGAGATATTCAAATACAGGAGCGTGTAAAATTGAACAGGTAGTATTTTTACCAGTGCAGTCCACAAAAAGCATGGAGCAAAACATTCACAAATATCATTCTAAATAACTTAGGAAGAGTAGACTAGTTTGTTTTACGCACGTATAAACCTGATGGGTCTTTCCAACTATTGCCACGGGCGATCTGACTTCAACAAAGCGGCGAAAAGGCAACACAAGAGTTTTCTGAGCCGTTTTTGATTTACAACACACCAGATACATTCGGCGGACATTCTTACCTTGCGCTTGAGCCCCTCGTATCACAATAGACAGAAGAATCCAACAGGAGACCCACACCTGCACGACCTGTCCGGTGCGTTTCATCATGCTCTGCCGTGATACCAGCAGCGTCGGACCGGCGGCACGACTCCCCTGTCCCCGTGTCCACGCTGGGAACATGTTGCACGGTGGCCACGCACTCCTGACTGCCGCTGTACCGCCGCTGATGATGGAGAGCCTAGTGGTGCCTGATCCTGTGCGTCAGACCGCTCCTCACCACAGCCGGAGAGTGAGTGACTGGCGCTGGAGCCGCGCGCTGATGCACGAGGTCGGGCTAGAGAGAGTGAGTATTTAGGAGTCCACGAACAGTCCCGCTGCTGGCAAAGGCGGAGTCCAATTTAATTTAGTGCACAGCCTGTCTGGGCATTGACATCTTATACCTTTGATTAGGCTACTCCAAAACGCACGAGGAGTTTTAGCTTGCTATAACACGATGAAATTCACATAGCATTACAAACCACGCGCTTTTCCCTGCGTGTTCACTTCTTCTCAAAAATCTGGCTTTGAAATGCGAGGTTTTCATCAATACACACGGTTATTTGTCACTTAAAAAAATGAATTTAGTCTATTGAGTTGGAAAGTTAAATACACATTTTAATTGTTTTGAACGAATCATAATTGTACATATTTGTAAAAAATATCCACGAAAATATGGTAATTTTCTCCCACATTTACTTCTTTTTAAATCTTTTCCCACCTCTGAGGCAGTGCGCTCACTCAGACAGAGCCCCGTGTCTCTGTGCGCTACTGCCACCACGCGGCCGCTAAAGGTACGGGGAGAGCCTTATCTTGACAGCTATGATGGATTGGCTGTTGACACATTCCAACTAAAAGGCTGTGATTTTCGAAACGAACATGTGACAAGTAAATTTGTGTTTTTGACACTTTTCCTTGCTGAAAATATATAGCTTTGCTTTAGCAGAGAGGTTTCTATAAAGTAAATTGTGGTGGTAAGATTAGTAAAAGAAGAAAGCTTTTTTTTAAATGAATGTCATGTTGCCTCCCTTTCAGTTCAGGAAACTGACAACATGATGGGTACATGAAAAAGGCGGGACCCTTTTAAAAAACATTACGCTACACAGTAGGCTATATGCTTCGCGTGTGATCTTTGTTGTCCAGACGTTTTTTTGAACTCCATCAAAAATGCACACAGGGCAAAATAAACTTCAAAGAACTGGCACCCTCACAGACACATTATACTTATGTGTAACTGTGATTGTGTGTGGTGTGTGTGATTTTGCGAGTCTTGAAAATATGGTGGCTATGGTGGCACATTACTGACAACAGACAACATTTTGGATCCTACAGTCTGGGAAAATACTGTTATTTAAAGGTCTTCTATGTAACTTTTCGGGTGGGGGGATCAGTCATTAGCTTGCCTGTCTCCTGGTGATGTAATTGTCGTATATACAGCATAAAGTAATTGATTTTGCATTTACTCAATTACAGTTTCTTTTGTGCGTGGTCAACTCTCCCCTCGTTTAACTGCTGGACAAAGTTTTTGAAATTGAGACATTTCCACTGCCATCCAGAAGTAATTTTCAATCTGAAGATGCTGTACTCCACGAGCAAAGTTGCATAGTGCACCTTTAATACACTGTTCATTTTGCACTGCTGTATCTTACCCGGCGGATGTTACTCACCTTTTTTATGATTTGCTTTGTTGAGAGAATCTTTTTCCTGACAAATTGGTGAATGTTTTTTCTTATGGTGCTCTTTTGTACAGAGACAGTGTACCGAGAGGCTCATTTGGCGTCATCCATAGCTTCCCGTCTGCAATTCCTTCCCCCATTCTCCCTCCTGCGTCAGCCACCTCACCTATGCTCCAAGCACCTCCCGGTAATGATGCACTGATTATGAGGCTCTTAGGCCAGCAGATTGCTCTCTAGTCTCATTCGCATGCAGTGGAAAATTGCTACTGTCTTGGTGCCCCCTCCCCTGCTGTGCGTTTCGGGGAGGTTGACATTAGCAAGCTGCTGGGGAACCGGCGAAGACACAAGGGCAGGTGCTCCAGTGCAAGACTTATAACTTGTGCAGCACACAGGTGGCTTGAGGATGTGAGTCTGGGCACGGACTGGCTCGAGCTGGGACATAGAGACAACCCAAAAGCCCGGGTACAACAAAAAGACGTTTATGTAGCTGTTGCTGACAACGTGACAAATCTTTATGTCAAGTAGCTGCTTCGTTGCAGCTGCAATTGCATTGCCTTTGAATAGAAGAAATTAGTCCTTGAAATAGCATATATACATAAATAGCAAATAAAAAAGAGCAATGTACACTTTACTGTAGGTGCTTTGAATTTCTATTAATACATCCAATAGGAGCGCACGCAACAGCATTTTATGTACTAGCTCTAAGTGAAGTGAAAGGTTATGTGAAAAAGGGCATTTCGTGTAAAACCTTTATGTTAATGAGCAACTGTGAATTGCTCCAAATCGCAAATCATAAAGGTTATATTAGTTAGTTAGTTAGTTAGTAGGGAGGAGCGATACATCGGTTCCAGTATCGGCCCATCCCTATTATTTAGCACAAATGGCTTTGAATCCAATGGGCACATCTGAAACAGTGTCATTTTTCATTTACCTGTGTGTGTTAAGTGACTATATGCTTACAGGTTTTTGCATCAGAGCGGCACCACAACTTTGATCTAGCACCAAAACTAAATAAATACCATTTTGAACCAGGCAATAGAGCACAGAGCAGAGAATATTTGAAAGCTGTTCTCATTACTATCAGCTGGAACGGTTTGAAATGGCTTGATTAAATGGGATACGTTTGAGATTGGCCCAGCGCTGCTTCTCATCTGAGCGTGCTGCCAGCATCGCACATTGAAATCTGCCGCCAAGAGCAATGGTCTCCTTTCAGCTGTTCCATTCAGGGGTCACTGCCGCAAATGTGCATCTGTTTAACCCCATTTTAGCATCTCAGAAAAACTAATTTTATGTCCATTTTCTTCCAAATTCATAAATTGATCTATTATCTGTTAATACTCCTTCTACCATCATTATTAACTATCTCCTCTCTGTATGTCCAACCCATCTGAGTTTTTTTTTTTTTTACACATCTAACAGCAGTTCCTCTAATCCAATTTCCAAATTCTAGCAATCCCCGCACTCTAAAAGGAGAGGTAGTCTTGACCAAACTTAGCTCAAGATCTGGAGATGGTTCACTCTTATCTCTCAGGTCTCTGGTCAAAACCTCCTCGGCTGCATCTCAGGCCAAACTGAGAGAAACACATCAGGTATTTTTAATTCACATGCAGACTCATGAGAATAAATTAAAATCAAACTTCGCTCATCAAATATTAACAGTGTATAGTGTAGCAGATTAGGCAAGTTCAAGGCACTTTTTTTTTCTTTTTACTTGTTAGTAGGGATGTAAAGATTAATCAGCTAATCGATAATCGTACGATAATCATAAGAACTAAAACATAATCATTGTGAGCAAAATAAGTCTTTTTACTTAAGTCTCTGGTTCAAAATATACTTACTAATAAACTACTTTGTTTGTTCAAGTTCATGAAGATGGTCACAAACGTAAGAAATATTAATGTGCTGCATAATCATGTTCTGAGTAATTGTGAGTAATTGTTAAATTATGATGTTTTTCTCACAATAACTTGTAGGCATTAATCCGCCATTTTGGTTTTGAAATAAATTACCCTTACTGGCTAATTGTTCAGTGTCAATCACACCCGTCTAAACAGTAAGAGGAAAAAAAACTGTTCAGAATGTGCATCTTTATTCATTGAGAAGAGTGTGTATTCTTTACGGGCAAATGGTGGTGGCTTGGTGAGTGGAATAATAATACCAAAGTTCCTCATGGGGACAATAAACTATACCGTACCTGGTCACTTCTACACGCTCTTCATGGACCACATTTGCAGATACTGTACATGCCAACGTCATAGTCCTTACAGACCGCTGTTCTCTTTCAGCCAGACTATCACATGTTAAGCACAAACAAACTCAAAGCAGTTGCTGATGTGTGTATTACCATTTTAGCAATGTAGATCCTTTAACCTCCAGGGAAAAGATGTTCTCAATCTTTGGAGCCGTCCTTTTGTTATTGTAGATTTTCTGCTGGGATACTGCCTTCTCCCATTGTAACAACTGAAATAGATAAATGATTAGACATTTTGAAAAAGGCTGCAGGCTAAATTTCTGCCAAAGGATTTTCTTCAGAGTGTCAATTGTGCCATTTCACTATAGTTTTGAGACTGCAGGAAATTATTGCTAGCAACTCTATTATCCAAACCATTAAATCAGTATATTTATTTTTTTCATCGTGAGGAAATAGCAATGCTGGGCCGTGTAGTGCTTAAAAAAAAACAATATTGTACTGTTTTCAGCCACGGGAAAAGTCACTCAGGAATACTGCCTTGAATCACTGGTATAATTGGTCTCCTCCAGTCTCACTTTGATGTAAATAACATTAGCAATTTCCCAAGCATTTTGCATTGATCTCCCACAGCAGCATCCAGACCCAGAAGAAGCAGCAAGCAGTTTTTGAAAATTGAATGTCTTAAAGTCGGAGATGCGAAGCGTATATTTCATTCAAGGTTTGTCAGGTGGAAGTGGAATACCTGAAAAATGCAACGCTATTGGGATTGGCCTCGACAGTCAGTGCATCGCCCGAGGAAATCTCAGTGTCTGACAGCAAGCAGCCAATCAAATGAGTCTATATACACAAACGCATTACATTCACGGCCATGCAAACTGGAAAGGCTGCATTATGTCGGTTTATTATGTTGTCAAGTGCCACTCCAAGCCTTTACTGTGTGTACGGCTGTTTAAGGCTGGAAAAGGATTTTGAGAGGTCTTTAGATTGTTGTTTTCCACTTTTTATTGTTTCGAGAGTAGACGCATTCATTTGTATCTCAACCACGATATGCCTTTTCAGACTGAGCCCAAAGCGAACACCATGAGGCAGATTATAATGACATAAAATTGCTAATTTAGATTTTTCTAACTTTTTGTTGTAGGTTGTCATACAAAAATAGTAAAGTAAGTAAATGTACGAATTTACTCTCTTGTAAAGTAATTCAACAATCCTGATATTATTATTATTTTTACAAGTTCTATTACTTCTACTGCAGCTTATTTACTTCTACTCGTGCCAGTGGTGGAAGAAGTACTCAGTGTTGTTACGTAAAGGGCCTGGTCTTGATTTTTACTGAAACAGAATAAACAGAACTTATTCATGTTCCTGATTTTTTGCATGTAAGAGAGTCAAATCTGTGTTGCCCCATTACAGAATAAAAGCATCTATTCGGGTGAAAATGAGACCATAACTTTTACTCTGCATCTATTTATAAGGGGGTTTATCCTACGAGAAGCAGGAAGTGCGCCGTTAGCGTGCTGATGTTTGTTAGTTTTACCCGTGGCAGTCCGTGGGCGCCCCGGGTCTCAGAGACTTGTGAAAAGTGCTTATAAACTCACGTAGGTGAATATTTAGGATGCTTGGATTGCATTAGGAAAGAGACTGATACATTAGACTGATGTAAAGACTTTAACATGGGCTAGTTCTATTTTTCATGTTTCAAAACAATACAAATCAGGTACAGAGCCTTTAAGTAAAATGCAGACGTGTGAAGAAATGGGCGCCCTATTTAAAAATGCACTTTAAGAGTAAAGTACTTAAAAGAGTAAAGTACACTTAAAAGTACCACCTCAAGTTTCCAGATGGTGAATGCTTTTAAAAAGGATTGAAATGTTCTTGTTTCAAAAACATATTCGTGCTAGTTTTATTTTTGATATTTTATTATTATTGATGTTGATTGCTGTTCTTTTTTATTGTTTTTAGCTGCTTTTTTCTCAGATGTAAGGTGCATTTAAAATTAAATGTATTAGTATAATTATTAAGAAGTAAAAGTATTAAAGCGATAAATGTAGTTATTTTGATAAATAATCGTGTTAATATTTGATCAACAGTAGCAATTTGAATCAGTTTCTTAATTTTCTTGTGAAACTTTTTTGTATATATTTTCATTTGCTCAAACTTGGGCATGAACTCAAAATCTTTATGCAGGATATCACCATGAACCTGCTAAAAAAATAACCTCTAAAACCTCCAGTTCAAAAAGGTAATGGAGTAGAAAGTAAAGATACCTGCTGTCAAATGTAATGAAGTAAAAGTTAAAAATATCCACGGTCAAAAAGTACCTAAGTAAAGCACAGATACCATTTATTTATAACTTTATATTAAAAGAACCCACTTTACTCTTATAATCCTATACGTTCACTCTCTTTACCTCCAAATCAATTGAGAGCAATATATAATTTAATCAACATAAACAACATAATTCACTCCAAACAAAAGAGGGCCACCACAAAAAGAGAATTCATTAAGAAGCGAACCGCTGTTAATTTTAGATCATCGATGATAAAGGTCATCGCTGTCATGTTCATATTCAGCAGGTAATTAAAGCAGCTATTTACTTGCGGGAGACAATTTATTTTCTGCTGCTGGTCCTCCTCCTCGACTCCTCGCCTTCTGGCTCGTCCTGTCCCTGTATGTGAGCCTATAAACCCCCGTCATGGCATTTAACTAATACCCAGGGCACACTAAAGCTGAACAGAGGTATAGAAAAAAGAGGAGGACACACATTTCACAGTGGTTTTCGGTGTGAGCAGCCCTTCAGGACTCCATAGAGATGTCTTTAAGAAGTAGTTGAGAGAAGTAACTGTGATAAAGTACAAGCAGTGAAGTTGTAAAAGTGTAAGTGTACTAATAATTACAGTACACTTGTTTTGGTGGTGGTAGTCGAGAAAACAACTTTGCTAAACGGTGTCTATTTGCAAGATTTATCAATGTATTAAGTATATTGTCTTACACTTTTACTTCAGAATTGAAAAGTTATTAATTAGAAATAGTCACATTTCTGTAATTGAGTAGATTTTTTGGGTAATTGTACTTACAGTATTTTAAAGTAGATTTTAATACTTGAGTATAATTCCAACCATAATTGTAACTCAAAATCATAGGTGCAGGATGTGATAAGGTGAACTATCCCTGAACTCCAGAATCTTGCCCATGCAGGAGGACAGGATGCACTGCAGATGAACCACAGCTATAGCCTTTACTTTACACACAGACCCTGTGGCCATCCAAATTTCCAGCTCTGCTAAACAGCAGAAACAAGGCTACTTTGGAAGCTGGATAAAAGCATATAATTAACAGTTTTCTACTTTTAAAAATGGATTGAAATGAACTTGGATGATGCATTAAACATTTTCAGAGAAAAGAAATCTAAACACAGTTAAAAGACTTATCTGTTTGAATAAATAACTTGAACAGGATGAATTTACAATGTTGTGTTATTTTGTGTTCTTTTGTTGAGTCAAATATTTTATGAATCGTCTTGTGAATATTTCAGTCTGTTAATCTGCCATTCAACGGACAAAGAAAATTGCCTTTAACTTGGTTAATAGTCCCACAGTGGAGGTCTGTTTAATGCCTTGGGGGTCAGGAGGTCAGACATGGCCAACCCCCAACACACGCACGTCTGAGTCAGGACCACCAAGTCTCTGATTGGCTGGAAGTTAGCGCCAAAGCCTGAGGTGGTGACTGATAAAAAGCCTACGAACTGACCAAGCAGAAGTTCTTTTTCAGAGCGGTGAAGAGAAAGCAACTGAGTCCCGAGCGAGTAGGGAGCTTCAGTCGGGCCGAACTGGCTTTAAAACATTTTAATTGTTAGATTTAACTCTAACGACTAATGTACGTGTATTTTTTGTAAGTGTATTTTTTCTTCCACTGTGTGCAGGTCATAGCATGCACTAGCTGCCATAGAGTCATGAGATATATTCCTATTTTTTATGCTGCTTACTGTCTTAAAATAAAGGTTACGCCATAAAACTTAATTTACTTCATTCACCTTTACAGCAACAAATGTAGACATGTGAAACAATAAACATGTTTGAAGCAGTCTTTTCCCCTCTGTGAATTATATTAGTACAGATCAATGTGTTGAGCCAGTGCAGTGTAAGAATGCCATTACCCTACATTAGCTGGCCAAACTTAAGCCAATTGAATAGCCTTAAAGCAGAGCAGTGACAGAGTGATTTATGGACTTTGTGGTGGAACAGACGGGACGCTCCCATGTGAGTCTAGCTTTAGGTTTGGGGCTGTCTAGAAACTTAAAGGCAAGAAAGATGTGTACAATATAAGTTGCATGTTTGTTGTTTGTGGTCCTGATTTCTGAATTTATTGTAAGTCTGAATAAATTGTGTAATCATTAGTAGTTTAGAAGAGTTTAGAGAAGAGTATACTGCAAAACGTTCTATAAGATGAGCGCATAAATGACTCATTCTCATTTTCAAAGGTGCTTTTACAGTATATCTGAAAAACAGTGACTTTATTACATGAAAAACAGCCCCTTTAATGTCTCACAGCGCTAAACTTATGTTGCATTTATTCAGTTATTGATGATTTTCCTTTTATAAATTCCAGCGTGAATCTTTTAGGTCACTTGGGGTCCCTCGTTTGTCAAGTGCCAATCTAATGTTTGTTGAAAGTATGTTCCTATGCTGAATGCTGTGATTAGAATCTTTGTGTGTGTTTGGGATGCACCTTTAAGACTCACAAAATGAACATTTTTGGGGGCATCTGGACAGAGCAGTGTCAGGTTCACCTTTGAGCTCTGCAGCCACTGGAGGAACTGCTTATACAGACCATAAAATGTTATTATGTTGTGTTTGTTTGTCTTGTGGAGCTGGAGTCTGTAGCCTGCTTCTCTCTAGGTGGTTCTCGATCTGGGGGGCGGGGACCCCCAGGGGAGAACAAACATATGACTGGAAATATGGGTGTGGGAACATGAACATCACAATTGTTGTGTATTGGCTTGAAATAAATGTTTGTCATTTTTATCATGTAATACATCTGTCTGGGTCACAGCTTTAGATTTAGATAAAGTGGGGCTTTAAGAAATAAAGTCTGGGAACCACTGCTCTAATATCATCTTAGAATTACAGGGTTCTAGCTGACGTTTTTTTTTTTTTGGTCAAAAGTTATTCATATATTCTTGTTCCTTAATGCTGTATCTTCTGTGCACTTATTCAACATTTTTGTTGGGTTTAGAGCATGTTTTTGGTTCATATGAGCAAAAAACTATTTACTATATATTTTCTTTTATTAAATCTGTTTCAATTTTTAAACATAACACATAATACATAGAACACAGAACATAAAGAGAGAAGAGAGAGAGAGAGAGAGAGAGAGAGAGAGAGAGCGAGAGAGAGCGAGAGAGAGAGAAGGAAAAAAAAAAACACTAGTAACACAAGATTTCCCACAAAATCACGGCACATTTTGTTCCAAAGTCTGTCAAAAAAATCCATTTTTAAAATAAATGTAATTTTTTCCATTTTTCGAATATCCGTGTATAATTTCAATCCAGCCCCTGATTGTTGGTTCAGTTTGTGTCATCCTTGTCTTTGTTAAGGCCTTCTTCCCTGCTGCTAGAGGTATGCTCCAGAGGTATTCACTTATTGTGTCCATGGCAGGAGTTTTGAGGCCCATATACACAGTTCTGAAGTCATGTCAAAAAATCTGGAAAATTCATCCTGTGTTCTTTTTATTATTAACTTGAGAATTTCTCCATTATGAACAATATCAGTCTCAAATCACATGGTACTGATGGGTCACTTTGGAACCAGCTTCTCCAGCAAACAGTGAAAAGAGTTATAAAACATTGTGATTCATTTTTCCAACAGAATTCTTTCCAGAGCCAAGACTTTGTTAGTTCTCCCTTGATGTACATACAATATGTTCCATTCTTCATTCTTCATCAGTTATAACACAATTCTACAGTTTTGAGATGATTCCGCCCTGGAGAGTGCAAAAAATAAATAAATAAATACATTTGTTTTGAGTGACATTAAAACTAAATCTCAGGACTATCAGAAACAAGATAGAACTCTAGAATTCTAATTGGGCGATGTTTAATGCTATACTGTGGAACATTCTGGGCAAAGCATTAACATCTCCTTAAGTTGCAGACCATCCTCCTGACACGTTACTCAGAACACCTTTAAAGTGGAATAAATTGAAATGCCCATCTGCCAATTGAAGGAAAGTCCACGATACGTTCTTATTAAAGCATCTCCTATTTCATTGTCTTTAAGAAGAACATATCGTGGCTACAACTAAGGAAGACATAATGAACGTTGTTGGAGTAATATGAAGGAAAGTGTCTTGAGAAAATATTTGAAAACATCTATTTAGTAAAATCCTTTAAGGGGTCATTTAGCAGCATTCTCGATTAATAATGATGACACAAATCATTATAATTGAAACAAGATTACAACACATCCACATTTGACATACAAGTGATTTAGACGTCTGACTAACGACTCAGATGATATTAACGGCATTGACTGTCAGTGAAAAGTGTTCTCCGTAATTGTGAAATATTAAAAACATCAGCCACCCGCTCTTTTAAACAAGCCTTGAAACGACACTTCCTCCTCTTTCCTGGTGTAATCGTCCTCCGGGGACTCAGACGACCTGCTAACGGTTTATTGACATCACGTATTATAATATCCACCGTAAAATGACATATTGATTTTCATAAACATTAAAAATATGCCGTAAAAAGCTCCCATTACCCAACTGTGTGTTTTTTCTTATTACAATGCAGACCACATCTTGTCTGTTTAACACCTGAGCGCTAAAGCCACGCAAGGTTAACAAAGCAGGACATCATTTTCATCTGAGGGCCCACTCCAGTTAATCACAGACAGCGCTGGAGGAGTGATTATGTCAGAAACGTAATTAGTTGTCCTTGTGACGGCAAGAAGTCAAGTTTTGGAGATGGAGGGGGCAGTTGAGAAACAGTGGGACAGATGCAAAGACACAGAGGCCATTCTTAGTTAATATTGCAATAGTGAAATATTCAAGAACAGAGAAACATGGTCCTGAAGGTTTGGAAGTATAGTTTTCTGAACCTTTGAAATGTTTAAAAGTAAAACGACCATTCAATTTTCCCATAGACCTTTCAAAAAATGCAAATATTGAGAGTTTAAAGGCACAATGGAGGCTGGTCAGCTATGTGGAAACTCATTTTGTTGTTTTAAGTCCAACAAACATCAAATAAAACTTCAAATTCTTAGATATCTTTTATTAACTCTGAAGTTTATAAATTGAACAGAAACCAATAGTAAATACAGTTGTCAATGGGAAAAGTGAACGTTCTATACTGTTCCTCCAAAGCCTCAATTATGATTTATATTATTGAGGTAATCAACAAGATAAGAGGCAAACATGTGCTCTTAGTGTCAGAATTAACATTACATTTACTCAGGTGAGAGTACAGTTACTTCAAAGAATATTTTTCAGGTACGAGTTAAAAATATGGTATGAAAACCTGCTCAATTTCTTACAAAGTTACAAAGCATTGTAACCAAGGGTGCGTTCACACTGATTTGGCCCTAGAATGTTCAGTTCAGTTCTGACTGGGTTTGGTCCTGTTCCAGTTCTGGTTTATTCCAGGTCTTGGTTGAGTTCCAAGTTTGTCCCAGTTTAGTCCAAAATTTGTTGGTGTTTGTACGAGTGGGAACTCACAGCTTCCTCTGACAATTTAAGATATGGCAGAACAATAGAGTTGTGTGAAGTATAAATGATACTAAAACTAGTATAAAAAACAGTTGGAGAAGTATCAATTTGACAATAACAAGAACATTATATAAACAGCACAAAATGTGACCTTTTGTGAACAATTTTAGATTGATCTTGAGCTTTAGATCTATTAAGTGCAGTAAAAAAGAAAAACATATAATTGTGGGATCGAAATGATCAAGACTGGCTATTTCTTAGTATCGAAACGTTAGTACCACGACTACACTATTCCATGTATAATATATAATAATAAATGTAAATAATAGTTCTACGTGTAAAGTGCAAATGTAGAATGGTAATAAGACTGTTCTAAAGGGTTTTTAGAGGTCATTCTTTTCATTAACAGTACAAAGCCAAACCTAGTACATTGACTATCCATAAATTTGATACAGAGCCAACGGCCAATGATGTCCTTTTAAGTCCATTAAACATTAACCAATGAGCAGTCTGTTGTCTTGGGCTGAGAGTACAGGGCCCAGCGTTGGCCCCGCAGGCAGAAAGAGAGAGACAGATATTATGTGCTGTTGATGCTGTAGCCTTCTTCATCAGGCCGTACAAACCTGGCAAACCCCTCCAGGGCACAAAGCCTTGGGGCATAAGTTCCTTCAACAACAACTATAAACGATACGTGATCTCTGGCTGAATGCAGCTGACACCGGTTAGCTTTGTCAGGGAACACAGCGAGCCATGTCAAAGAGGAATGTTTGAGAGAGTGGCCGCTAGAAAGGGAAAGAAATGAGAGCAAATATTTCACTATGGAGAATGATGTTTGTGCTCTTTTTACAGCATTTTTGCTTTCTTGACAAAAATGTTATAATTACGTTTTGTAGTTTAGCTTTTTTATTATTATTATTCAACAGCGCTCATGTGAAAATATATTAAGCTCACAAAAGAAAAGGCGCTTTATTCCAGATCTGCAGTCCCCAAGCAGGTTAGTAAATATAATGAATACAATTACTCTTTATATTGCTCGTTTTTTCTGTCAAATAAAACAGAATGGTATTCCAACTTTTCAAAATGTGATCAAACTATAAGAAAATGTTCAATTAAAAGTGTAGCCCCAGAACATATGCCTCAATTAGACAGTAAACAAAGTCACTTAACATTTTCTATCAGCTCAAAATGCTGATGAAACCAAGTGCATGGATGGGAAACTAATACTCAAATACAAATACTCACATTATAAGATAAGATAAGAGATCCTTTATTTGTCCCACAATGGGGAAATTCCACTGTTGCAACACACAGTTTAGGACAGAAATGAAAGAAATAGGCGCATGCAATAAAAATAGGATAAATAAGCATGGTAATAAAAATACAGTATAAAGCATAAAGTATAAGGTATAAAGTGCACACTCTTATTTACAGTAAAATGGCAACTAAAGTGGCTTAAGTGTCTTGTTATATACAGTAAGTGACTATGGTGAGGTAAAAGTGTATTAATAGTATGTTAAATTATATTGCACATGATTATCACAGGTGAATGACACATGTTACAGTATTGCACATGATTATAGTATAATTGAGAAGATGTTTGGGTAATGATACTTTGTTGTGTAGATTTTTAAACATGTACTTCTAGTTAATGTATACTACACTACAGACTAGCAATTCAGCCATAATCTGGTACAGAACATCACTGTTTGTATACATCTGATGTCTTTGTATATTGTCCCTTCAATAATGACTTAACTAAACTATTATTATGTTTAAAATAATTGAAGTTACAGAGTACAGCACGAGTCGTCTCAATCCAATCTGAGTCGACATCATCAACAAGCAACATTTCATCAAAAAGGCAGAGACAATTTACACACAACTGACACATTCTTTTGGATTTTACCCTTGTTTACAGTACTGCTGTTCATGTCCAACGGAATGCGAAAACTGAGAAAAAACGGGGAACATTTTAGTAAAATCTTAAATGAATATAATCATTCCCATCAGTGAAATTATGCAGTCTAACCTGTCATATGCACATTTGGCAGCATTCTGGCAGAACTTGTAATTAAGCACATTTTTGGCCTTGTAGCTGTAATTTTACTTGAGTGTGTTCAGTCCTCCTTCCACCACTGACTACATGTAGCGTCAGCTCATTACCACAATATCTGCACCTTTCTCTTTCCGCTCGTCGTCATAGTAACAAACATTGGATTGGATTGGAACGGAAGCTGACGTCACATCCGGTGAGTCTATTCTGCGTTTGCGAGTGATCGTTCTCCACACTTTATTGTTAATCCACGAATTATACAAAAACTATCTTACCCTCCTACACATAATTGAAAGTTTAATTGCTCCCTAAACAACCCGGAGCCTCATTTAGCTCACTTTGTTCAGTATTTCGTGGATTAAATCCCCCCCTGCCCGCTAGCATCAACCGGAGCTAGCCTAGCCGACTAGCGCCATGGCTGGCCCGTCCTCCGCCTCTTTCGCCCTTACCTGTTCAAGTTGTCATATGTTGAGTCAGAACCCTGCTTCTTTCACTGACGACAGGGAGAGTTGCGTGAAGTGTAGCGTAGTGGTAGCTTTGGAAGCCAGGGTTACAGAGTTAGAAGCGCGGATCCGCATTGTGGAGGAGCTAAAGTCTAGCTATAGCCAGATCGTATCAGGTTTACGGACCGCGCCGCGGGTAGCAGTGTTAGCATAGTTAGCAGTGTTGGCGGTAGCAAGGCTAAGCCTCAGGATAAGACCAGCCCCCAGCGCCTCGGCGCGGCGAGGACCAGACCAGGAACAAGACAGGGGATAGATTTGTGACAGTTCGGAGGGATCGATGCGCTAAACGCCAGCCTTTAGTGCACCATAAGCTTCCGTCTGCAATAGGTTTGCCCCACTCGGCGATCACCGCCCGCCCGAGCGTGACACTCTGGTGATTGGAAGTTCCATAGTCAGAGGCGTGAAGCTGCCAGCAGCCTCAGTTGGGTGTTATCCGGGGGCCAGAATGGGTGACATCGAAGAAACCTTAGGCTTTTAAAACAGAGTAGTCAGAGGTTCCGTCGTATCGTGATTCCGCCAGGAGGTGGTAATGACACCCGGCGGAGACAATCAGAAGTGCTCAAATTGCAGGTTGGGCGGTGTGTGAATGGCGAAGTCGATGTCAGATACCGTAATATTTTCTGGTCCCCTCCCAATCGGGTCAATGCTGAAATGTACAGCCGCTTTTCAGCATTCAACTGCTGGTTGTCTAGTTGGTGCCCCAAAACAAGCGTAGTCTTTGTTGACAATTGGAGTGCGTTCTGGGAAAGCCGGGCTCATACGCAGGGGATGGCATCCATCCGACTTGGAGGGTACATCACTTTTAGTTCGGAATTTGGCCGATAGCCTTAGTCGCCTAAAGTGACGCTCTAAATATGAGTCCCGGGTGCAGAGTCTCTTCTCTGTCGCTAAGCTCTGCCCGCGCTGTCACAGGTCAAGTGTTCAGAGTCAAAGCAAATAGAGACTGTCGCGTGTCCCTCGTGTAAATAACGCCAATAAGTCAGATCCAAATACAGATAATTTAGGTGTCAGACCAAATAACTTAATACAAATAATCCCTACACATGATACAAATAAACTAATAAATAAGCATGTAAAATGTGGATTACTTCAAACATTAGGTCAATTTCCTCCAAATCACTTTTAGTTAATGAATTAATTAACGATTATAATATTGATCTTTTAGCTTTAACTGAAACTTGGCTTCAACAAGATGATTATCTCAGATTAAATGAGGCCTCCCACAGAAGTCATGTTAACTTTCAAGCTGCCAGGAGCTCAGGCGGGGAGGTGGGGTGGCAGTAATTTCACATTCTAGTTTTACTCCTGAGTCCTAAAATTAATAAAATTAATAATGAGTCTTGCTCATTTGAAAGCCTATCCTATCAATCACCTGCCCAAACTGGAAAACCAAAAGGCTGTTTTGCTCATAATAATCTATCGACCTCCCGGTCCTTACTCGCTGTTCTTAACAGGAATTCTTTGACTTCCTATCAAATTTAGTATTAGACTGGGAAAATATTGTGGTGGTTGGGGATTTCAGCATTCATGTGAATGAAAATAATTGCCTCAGTAATGCCTTTAGCGCTTTATTAGATAGCATTGGTTTCACTCAAAATGTAAATAAACCAACCCACAGTCACCAGCACACTCTGGACCTGGTTCTAACTTATGGAATAGAGATTAGTGACCTAAATGTCTTCCCCCAAAACCCAATAATGTCAGATCACTTCCTAATTACCTTTCAGTTTATTCTTAAGGACTATCCAGCTCCTCAGACTAAAACTATAATGAAAAAGGACAATATCTGAAAACTCTATTTTAAAGTTCAGAGAAATAATAGAACCAATATTTAATATTACGTCATGTGATCCTGTCGTTAACAGCGCCAGTCCCAGTGCTATTGATAACTCTGTTGACTCAATGGTCAACTCTCTAAAAGCTGCTCTTGATGTTGCAGCTCCACTTAAACAGAAAGTAATCAGGCCAAAACGAGCCTCCCCCTGGTACAATGAAGAACTACGCTCTCACAAACAAAGGGTAAGAAAACTAGAGATCCTTACGCGCTCCCACACAGAAGAATCCCTAAAAGAATGGAAAACTTGCCTTCTGTCTTATAAGCAGGCTCTGCGTAAGGCTCAAACCAGATATTATTCAAATTTAATAGAAGTAAATAAAAATAACTCTAGATTTCTCTTCAGCACTGTAGCCAGGCTGACAAACTGTCACAGCGCAGTAGAACCCCCAATACCAGTTACTCTAAGCTGCAATGACTTTCTTCTATTCTTTAGCAGCAAAATCACAACTATTAGAGATAAACTAAATGCAATGACTCCCACTATCAGTACTGAGCAAGCCCAGACTGCAAAGCTAGTGTCCCATACAAATCCTTCAGTAATACTAGATAGGTTCACTGCTGTTGATCAGGCAGAGATAACTTCAGTCATTATGTCCTCCAAAACATCAACTTGTATTTTAGACCCAATCCCAAGTAGACTCCTCAAAGAAATTCTTAATTATAAATCCCATTCTTAATATAATAAATACTTCACTAGAAAGCGGTTATGTCCCTCAGTCCTTCAAATATGCAGTGATTAAACCACTTTTGAAAAAGCCTAATCTAGACCCCGACATACTGGCAAACTATAGACCTATTTCTAATCTGCCCTTTGTCTCTAAAATCCTTGAAAGAATTGTGATTAAACAGCTTTGTCGCCACCTGCAGGACAATAATTTATTTGAAGTTTTTCAGTCAGGGTTCGTGCGTACCACAGCACTGAAACTGCACTAGTTTAATTCACTAATGATGTGTTATTAGCTGCTGATGATGGACAGGTCTCAATCCTGGTTCTGTTGGACCTCAGCGCGGCGTTTGATACCATCGACCACAACATTCTACTGCAGAGGTTAGAATGTGATATAGGTGTCAGTGGAACCGCCCTTAGCTGGTTTAAATCCTATCTATCTGATAGGTACCAGTTTGTTAATGTAAACCAGAGATCTTCCCCATGTTCTAAAGTAACCTACGGTGTGCCACAGGGTTCAGTACTCGGTCCAGTTCTGTTCACACTTTATATGCTGCCCTTAGGTATGATCATCAGAAAGCATGGCATTAACTTCCACTGCTATGCAGATGACACTCAGCTTTATTTATCAATGAAACCTGATCAGACCCATCAAGTAGACAGACTTAGTGCCTGCGTGAAAGACATAAAAACTTGGATGACTCTTAATTATCTGCTCCTTAACCCTGAAAAACCGAGGTCATTCTGCTGGGCCCTAAGCACCTGCGAGACTCTTTATCTGACCAGATAGTTTCTCTGGACAATATCACTGTAGCCCCAGCTCTACTGTAAGAAACCTTGGGGTCCTATTTGACCAAGATCTCTGGTTCAAAGCACATATAAATCAAGCCTGTAAAACAGCCTACTTTCATTTGCGTAACATAACCAAAATTAGAAAAATCCTGCCCAGAGATGATGCCGAAAAACTCATCCATGCATTTGTCACATCCAGATTAGACTATTGTAACGCCCTGCTTATAGCGTGTCCTAAAAGCTCTATAAGAAGCTTTCAACTGGTTCAAAATGCAGCAGCAAGATTATTAACAGGTACTAGAAAAAGAGATCATATTTCACCAGTGTTGGAGTCTCTTCACTGGCTTCCTGTTGAGTTTAGAATCAAATTTAAAATCCTCCTCCTGACTTATAAAGCTTTAAACAATATGGCCCCATCCTACCTCAAAGATGCAATAGTAGCGTACCATCCAAACAGAGCTCTTCGTTCTCAAAATGCTGGACTATTGTTAGTCCCCAGAGTCTCTAAAAGCACAGTAGGAGGTCGAGCATTTAGCTACCAAGCTCCTATGTTATGGAACCAGCTCCCTGTTCATGTAAAAGAGGCCGACACAGTCTCTACATTTAAGACCAGGCTCAAAACGTTCCTCTTTGAAATAGCTTATGGTCAGGCCAGTTAGGAACAGAAATAAAAACCTACAGTTTTAGCTATGCTGCCCTTGGAGCAATTCTGCTGGGGGAAGTATGGCAGCTTGAACACTATCCTCTGGTTCTTCCTACTTTACCTATCAACAATATTTAATATTACTTCAACTGTAGTCTGTTCATTGCTGTTCACATGTTTCTCTTTCTCTCCACTTCCCGGGAGTGGAGACTGTTTCAGGCACTGCGGCTGCTCCAGTGACGACCCCCCCCACCCCCATCTGTCTGGAGGATCGATCTCTACACTGGACGATCTATGCGCCACCCGCCTGGAGGAACTCCCTCAACCCCGGATTAGCCACACCTCGTCTGCCTGGACGAACTCCATCTACTTAGATTAACTGTTCCTCATCTCCTGCTGGAGGATCTCTCTACACTGGTGGACTGCTCCTCGTCCGCCTGGAGGAACTCTTTAAAGCCACCTCCCTCTTGAGTGGTTCTGGCTCCACAGTCCAAGTGGATGCGTCAGTCCTAGTTCATCTGCAGCCTGTCCGTCCGTGGGAGTAGGATCTCTCCTTCACTGTGGTTCTCCCCGAGGTTTCTACTTTTTCCCATGGGGTTTTGTAGTTTTTCCTCGCCTAAGGAGGGTCAAAGGACAGGGGCATTCTGGGACAGTTATCTGAACTGCTTTTACCTGTGGCCCATCGAGGCAACTGTTGTTGTGATTTTGGGCATTATAAAAATAAATTGATTTGATTTGATTTGATATGCAAAAGAAAGCCCTTTACTTTAAACAAAATAATAATAATTACAGCTGACAATAACTGTACCTGCTAAACCTGTAAAACTGCAGGACGTGTTAATGAATGAAAGAGGTGAGAGGAGAGAGAGAACACTTTGTCGCCGCGCTGGAACAAAGGGCTGCAGTTCTCCCAACACACACATCTCAATCATTTGTAAATGTGAATGTTGTGTGACAGAGCACGCTCCTCCATGATTTTTCTGGGTACATTACTTCGCCTTGTACTTGCTCTGAACCTGCTAAGACTGCGCTGTTCCTTCTGATCATTTCATGTTTTTTATAGTTTCATAGCTTCAAAAAGAGTGAAACGGATCTATAATGACAGACACTTTGCTGGCTGCACACGCATTTATCTACACCCTGCCTGGGCTGTGTGAACTATTTGAGATTTTCAATAGAGTAGACGCCAGTATTACAAAAAAAAAAGTCTGTATAGCTCACTTCTGACAAAAATGTATGCAAATCAAAGCAATCAGAGCGGATCCTGTAGAGTTTAATTCAAAGTAATTGTTCCCAAATTGTTGTAATATTAAATAACAACAAAATACACACAGAACAACAATTTCTTATGCATTAATTTATTGTTTTTCTTTTAGGGGATGGATTTGATTTGCCTGGTCAGCTCAGTTTATTGGTGTTTAGTTGAGCAACATAATTAATAGACGACTAATTATTTTCCAAGAATTTATACAGCTGAAAGGAGAAAGCAGTTAGCTGAAGTTTTGAGAGCGACTACAGGGTTCAATTATTTTTCTTTTTTTCACATTTTAACTACACAGCTTTTAATACATTTCTGATAAACACTTGCACAAATTCCCATGATCCAGTGAGTGCAGTTTGGGTCAGATAAATTGTCAGATAATTCTTAGTTATGAGAACTTTTTACGACGCCATGCCGCCAGTCGACTAATTTCTGGACAGAGCAAGTCTTTAGTTCTGTGTTTCACAACTTTTTATGAGTCGCGGCCCAGTTTTTGGTTGAAAATACACCACAACACCACCTACGAAAACATTACCACATCAGAACCTTTAGTTACAAACAAATCTGGTATATAACGTGGCCAATAATGTCCACAGTGTCGTGCTCTTCGTCAGTGCTTGTTTTGCTGTCCATTTTGGAATAGACTTATGTTCGGGACACTCTAAAAGCATAAATTATTCAATTAAATCCACATCTGAACTCAAATTGGACATCTTTCCAAGGTACACCTGACAATCCCTAAAGGCACACCAGTGTCCGCCAAACACTGAATGCAAATTAAGATTATAGTTGACAATGAATGGCTTCAGTCGACTATAGCCCTAACAAACAGCTACTTTCTAATATGAATTTACAAGCGCCATCAAACTGTTGCTTCTGGCTATTCCTCATCACTCTGCCTCCAAATCCACACTGGTGTCCAACAATATTAAGTGTCAGATTTGGAGGTTTATAGCCCAGGACCAAGAGCCAACTGTCCTTCTGTGTTCAAATATATTGTAGCTATATTAGACACATTGGATTTTATGTCTTTAAGGTAAATGAATTGAGTACAGGGGGTGTAAAGGTGGCAGATCGGCTAGAGCTCCTGCCTCTCAGATTGTGGGTTTGAATCCCGGACCAGACCCCTATCACATGAGCGTACCCAAAGTCACCGGGATAGGCTTCAGTCACCCGCGACCCCTAACAGGAACAAGCGGTAGAAAATTAGTGAAAAAATAATTGATGAATAATTGAGTACATTGTAGAATAACTAGTATATGTACGGTTTGAGTCGGTCCCACTTAAGTGCCAAATAAACAAATCAGTGAGCCAAACATATAAATAGCAAAAAGTAACCTTCACTTGCAGATAATGATTGAATAACCTAAAGTATAATCTACTTCAACCGTGAACTGTCCTTTTTAATCACCAGTGAGACTCCCTGAACCAGTGCATTTGTTTGTGTCCTCTGTCCTCACAGCTCTCTGTTGTTCCAATTTCCTGTGTCTCACATGTCTTTGATTTTCTTTCACGTTCACTGTTCAAATGTCAAGTAGCCGCAGCTAGTCTTGTCAGTGCAGTGCAGATTCATAAATCTAGGCTAAATCTTAACCGTCCCTCCATGATGTTCACGTGTCCTTACAGTTACCACCGCAGACATTCTTGATACATTTCTTAGCATTACTTGGCATCATAGGACAAAAGATGCCAATCAACCATCAGCATGCGCTCTGACTGACTGAGCTTTGGTGGTCAGCCCAGCCTTACACAAGCTGTTCTAAAGCAGTGCACTTGCCCTGAAATGTAAAATTATTTATGATATGCCAATGAGAGCTAGACCTAGTTAGATAGATTTAAATACATACTTCCCCCCTTTCACAGTTTGAAATATACCCCCAGTCTTAAAGGCCTAACTTTATGTCTGATTTGTTGCTTATAAATGCACCAACATGCATGCTTGATAGTAGCGTCACAATCAAAGTTTAAAGAGAAGATTTCAGCTGTTCTCATTTCTAGCACCACCAAGCGTGACAGCATGTCTGACTGTGGTAACCAGGCTGGGGTCAATCTTCTGTTGCTGCACAGTCAGTGTAGCATCTTAATAAGAGTGCATTAGGATTGGTGCAGCTGCGTTCACTAGCTAACAGTTATTTTGTGCTTCATTAATAGCAGCTGCTCGAGGCGGCTCAGTTGTTCTCCATGTCAACACACATTAGCGGGGCGGTCTAGTAGTGGAGTAGCCAATCATAATCGATCCATTTGTCTCTGTGGAGAAGACAGGGACGAGAGAACCCAACACCTCGTGATGTGCCAGAACTACTTCTTCAGAGAGACGTTTTGATGACTTGGTCTCTCGCTACAATCTGGGCATTTGTCCATCACTTTGAGGAGTAAATGAAAGTGCCACATGAGACATGAGTGATCATGATTAGCCTGTCACTGCTGCTCTTAGCAACAACTCCAACTTCACTTGTGCCACTGCTGTAAATATTGTGTTATCGAGTTGTCGGAATTATATAGTAAAAATAGTAACAACTCTGGTAGTAAGCTATTTCTGTAGCCACAGCCTCTGTGAGGCAGACTGATGAAGTCATGGCTGTCAGTCTGCTCTGAGCACTTCCAATCACTCAATGGGTGTCTTGCCCAAGGACTCAACAACAGTTACAGCACTGTTCAGAGAAACAAATCTCCACAACAGAACAACAAGAGGCTTTCACATGCCACCAAGAATTAACATTTGAAAGCTCACCATAATCTGCCTCATCTCTCAAATATAGCACTTTTCTAGTGAGACCAATCAGATGGAATACTGGAAAATCAACTTATCTAATCAATAGTAACTAATCAATTTATTTCATATTCAGAAATAAAGAAAATACTGTCTTTTAGATCATGATATACTGATTGTATTAACCAAAGGTAAATACAGTCTGAAAAGATCTAATATTGAAGTTGCATACATTTTGTTGGGTCGTTGCTCATTTTGGGGTTCACGAAATGCTGGTAAATTTACATTTTCCATGTGAGAACAGCAAGATCGGAAATTACATCTTTAATCCATCAGAGAATAATAAAACCGTGGTAGGAATTATGGGGTACAGAGTTAAAGGTAGACATTTATATAAAATCCAAAAATCTGTTAGTCCAGCCAATTTAGTTACTCCCAAGAAGAGTCACAGAGAGGATATTGTGTTCTCTTGGTTAAGGTTAGGTCACACTGGTCTTAATGCTGTATTATTTCATATCAGAAAGTCTCAAATGGATAAATGTGTGTGAAATTGTTGAGCGTGTGCTGACGAACTGTCTGAAATATTCTGAGAAGAAGAAAGAGAGAATGAGAGGAAGTTTCTGAGGCCGGAAGGGAGTGGAATTTGGTAGGAGCTTTGGGAAAAAGGATAACCAGAAAAGAGTATTAAAGGCTTTATTTTCCTTTTAATGTATTACATCATTAATCAAATGAATAGTGTTGATCTAAAGCATGCATTACAAACTCAATACAGTAGGTGGCATACATCTGGTTAGGAGTCTGCAAATAAACGCATAGAAGAAGAAGTGCCACTCCCTAAAGATTCAGGTGAGTATCAAAGAAAACCACACAACATAATACAACTTCCATAAATTAACTATAAAGTAATAGAACAGTCAGAGGCATCTACAAATCCTGTTAATGAGCTTTACACTGAGATCTCTTTGCGTCTGATTTTTTCTGTGGCCCAAACAGTATATATGCATTACTGTAATAAAGATTTAGAAGACATAATAGCAATATACAGAAATGTAGATAATATTGTGAATGTTGTGGTGAAGAGTTGCAAAATTTGAGCAGCAACTATTTCGTTTATTGTTTTAAAAGAAATGCTCCAACATTTAGAAAAATCAACTGATTAATAATGAAAAACATTTCAAATAAGGGTATAAAAATATTATATAGTATATTAATAGTATATTTCTGCAATGTGTTGATTAATTTTTACACATTTGTCTGATAATTAAACCTCAACTAATACGTTTGACACATTGATTGTGATTGATTGTCTGAATATCAAGATGTCAGCCCAGCCCTAATGCCGGATGCCTTTCCTCAAGCAAAATGCACTGCTTTCAAGAACAACTCCACAACCTCACAAACTCCGAGCTATTGCAGACGTTATGTGCTTGAATTGGCAAGAAAAAGCAGTTGTTGTCTAAATTAGATAGCAGGAGGAAAACTCTGATAATAAATTGTGTGCTTGACCCCTGCACAAGCACTCACGCCCAGGAGACCAGACTCATTTAGAAGAAGGGAAGAGAATGGGGCATTTATAGACTGTATATCAGATGTTGTTTCTTATGAGAGCGAGTGGAGAGGCCGATGGGACTCATAGGTCTGCAGCCACTCCAGATGGTCAGTCTGTCCTTGAGTCTCAGGAGCATACAAGGTAAAGAGGGAGGCGTCTGACCACAAAGAGCACTACAGTCTGGACGTATTTGAGATGACAACGATCCTGTGGATGTCAGATTGGAAAACACAACCTGTAAAGTGTAATTACGGTTCAGTCAAGTTACAGTAGTGTAGAAGTAGTTGTATGGTGTAAAACTTAAATGATTAACTACTTATTAGCAGAGAAAAGTTGTATTTGCTGCATGTATATTCTTCGTGTTTCTGGATTCATGCTTTAGTGAGCCCAATGTAGACAATGTTGTGAAAAAGACATAGGCATAACAGACAAAGGCATAATTAGCCAGTTTTTTGGTCTTGTCTCCATTTATCTAAATGAACCATCCTGTTATTTTTATTTTATTGGACAAAATAAAATGTAGTATACTGGGAAATAATTCAATCCTACATAAGTGAATATGCTTGAGGTACATTATTTTTCAATGAAAACACAAGCATTTTCTCACTTGAAATTAGCAACAACAAAAAAGTTACTGCACTCAAATTTAAGAGCGTAAACATACTCATACTCAAATTAAGATGAATATTACTCAATTCAAGCCTTTATTCACACATGTAATTTATGATTGTTTTTGTCACAGTATAGTATTAGTGGTAAGTACTAGTAGCAGCAAGTATTGAAGAGTGAGTTTGTTTGTTTACCTGACAGTTTCAACTGCTGACTCGCTGTCTTCTTCAGAGTGTCACATGATGTTGGTGTGACGTGTCTTGTCAGCTGATTTACACAGGTTTTGTTGCAGTTTTTCTACTGGTAGAGGCAGCACGACAGCGCCATCTGCAGTCCAGCTTCTTTAGGACAGCAGCTGTGGGAGAGTAAAAAGGCTCCCTTGTCCTGGTTTCCGCAAGTGAGTGCAAGTGTGCAAATAGAAGTTTTAGGATACACTATAAATTAGGGCTGCACTTTTGCAATTTTTGAAGTGTAATAATTTCCTCCACAAACAACACATCCTGTTTTACACTGCATAAAACCTGCTAACCCTGTAGTTTAGATTTGTTGCATGCTCAGCAACATAAATGACCCCCACACGTCTAAAAGTGACAAAAACTTGGCTAAAAGTGACAAAATCATGACAAACAGCAGCAAAAATGTTGCTGTAAAAGCAACAAAAACGTGACTAAAAGCAACAAAAATGCAACAAAAACATTCTGAAATTCAGATCGTACAGTATTTCCGGATTTTTTTTTTTTTTTTTTTTTCAGTTCTCCTGGTTGTGTTTAAACTGTGAATTTTGAACTGAATCCCACGCATATACTGGTCAGGAAAAAATGCAATTAAATATTTCTCCCATTATTGTACAACCCTACTTTACATCCCTCAACTGTCCAAAGTTTACACTATTTCTTTCATTTTATTGATATAAGTTTACAGTACCAGTACTTCTACTGCAGACCTGTAAATGTTTCCCACTTCTAGTTAAAGTGTACTAAAAGTTTCTTTGAGTCTGATTTGCAAACCTGACATATGTATGATAAAGCTGCAGGCTCTCAGACGGCTGCTGACACTTTCCAAGTCATTTCCTTGAGTGCGTTACATGTTAAAATGTTCTGCAGAGAAACTTCCCACCTATCCTATTCTGATATCCCCCTCGCTGTGACACGCTACCTGCCAATTAGGTTCCACTTTGGGCCCGCTTGATAGCAGTGATGTGCAGATGTGGGGTGCACTGGCAGAGCCCTTGGGGGACGTCTCGGGTAAAATATGACTCGATCACAATAAAATGTTGGAGTTCGTGTTACTCTGTCCTCAAGCTCTCCCCAATCCCGCCGTATTTCCCCCTGACACAGCCATATCCTCCCAACAGGTGCACTAAATCACTTTGCACTCCTTAAATTGCAGCTCATTATTTATCTTCAGCCCAGTTTCAGCACCAGAGGAGCCTATTGAGTCTTGTTTGATGACGTGTGACCACAGTTAAGTTTGTTGTATGCCTGTGTTTATAAGTTAAGTTTGTTGTATGCCTGCATTTAGTTAATAATGGAAGTTTTGGTTAGTTTGCTTTGTTGTACTGTAAAAGATAATTTCCCTGGCTCATCTCTATCAAGGATATGAACTGCAAATTATCTGCTTTTATGCAAAATGCCCTTTCAAATGAAACCCTTTCAAACCACTCAAGTCATTTCTAAGATTTAACAAAAGAATAATTAACAGATCCATGCTGTTTTAGATTATAAGCTACAGTCCACAAACATTAACATAGTAACATTAGATGGATCAGTCAAGATGAATTTATCTGACAGAGACACAAACTATACTTTTGGACATACTTGGGCAGAGTATGCAATGAGAGCTACCTGAATGATCCATTCAGAATCAGAATCAGAATCAGAAATTGTTTATTGCCATTGTCAGTGAAATTCACAAACGTAGGAACTTGCTTCGGCGTAGGTGCAACATAAAGCAAAGGATAAAATATAAAAAATATATAAAAAGGCATACATAAAATTAAGAATAAAATAGACTAAGATAGACTATATACAGAATGTACAGTTGGCAGATAGTGCAATGTGCAAATGAGTAGTGCAAATAGATTGTTCTTAAATAGTATTATTGTTGAAGTGACAGGTGTTACAAAGTGTTCATGAGTCCAACGGCAGAGGGAAAGAAACTGTTCTTGTGGCGGGAGGTTCTGGTCCGGATGGACCGTAGCCTCCTGCCCGAGGGGAGTGGCTCAAATAGTCCGTGTCCAGGGTGAGAAGGGTCAGCTGTGATCCGACCTGCTCGTCCCCGAGTGCGATCCATAATGCAGCAGCAATCTTTAGGGCTTAAGGACAGGTTAGAGTTTGAAAAAGACTCCAGTCCCGGCTATTTGACAGAGGCAGACTTAAGTGTCCGAGTCAAGCTCATGTTTACAGTCTGTCTGCATTTTCAAAACTAATCGAGGTTCCTCAATTATAAATGACCAAAACACATCAACAAAAAGATACAAGTTACATAAAAATAAGACTATTTTACTGTGCAACAAGCATTAACAAAAAGACAAGAACAATATTTTTTACTGAATGTCATATTGTTTTCTATTGTAGTGTGCTTGTTAACATGTTTTTGGATGTTTTGGGACTTTCCAGTTGCAATAAAGACTCCATGGGGCCAGTAAACAACTAATTAGACTATTTCTTAAAATAAAATCAATTTACTATTCAGAAGTTGTAATATTTGAGTTCAATTTTGTTGGATGCACAGACGCTGTGACTGAATTAATGAAGTGCTTGAGTCTTTGTTGTCTCATGTCATACATGAAAATGCGGTTGCCTTGTACACATTAATCAAATATCACAAGTTATAATGCAAGATATTCTTAGTTGAGTGTTTTTTTCCTGCTCTGAAATCCCTATGCTCCCATTTAGCTCGTCTTGACTTGAGGATCAACAGCCTGCTACTGTCATTGACTTCATCAAAAACAAGATGCTGTGCCAGTTTGAGAGACACATCAAAGCAGGAGATTTACTTAGTTTGGGTACTTTGTTTTTGCTCTCCAGTAATTTCAATGTTACCATGGCAAATTCAACTAACGTCTCGCTCATCTATTTCATTACAACTTCACTTATGCTTATACATGCCCATACGTTATCATATTAGCGGCACAGTGTCACTGTATGTCACCAACGTGCGTGCTATACAGACGATGTCACACAAGTAAATCTAATTATCTTGACTCTTAGTGAAGGGCACTGAAGGATTACAGGAGTTTAAGTAGTGCATTCTATTAGTGACTTGACACCTATGTAACCTATGGGTTTTATCAATTTATAATCTACAATTATACACATATGGCTTCTTAGAAACTGCACAATCTATTCTGTTGTGGAGTAAGATAGTTAAAACTGCAGATATGGCCCCATTTTCATCTTCTATTCAGGGAGAAAAGCAGGGGATTAAACCAAATTGTCACCAGAGTTTGTATCTGTGCAGCATCTGGATATAACAGTTAGTGGGAGGAGAGAAGACTGTAAGTTGCCCTCAGGTGCAGCGGGGTCTACTTAGAACATCAATAATGCATGGAAAAAGCTGGTAATTTATTCAGACACAAACTCCCTATTTGTGACACGTCTTCGTATTGTTGGAAGGTAGATGTTTTGACATGCCAGAGGAATAATGTTACTAGAAATATAATTACTCTAAGAAAATCATTACTTGAAAAGGTGAAAGGGTGTTTGAGCTGATCCTTCAAATGATCATATATTATATTATATTACTATTCTGCAGTGTTAAAATTATACACTTTGTCTATTGGACACTTAGGACAGAAAAAGAAAAAAAAAAAAAAAGCGCTCCATTCCATACAAATGAATGGTGCAAATATAAAATGTATATTTCATGATATTTATGTTATTTATCTGCTTTCTAGTAACATGTAAAAAAAGATGTTTAGTGTCATCAGATTCTTACTGGAAGCACACAAGATCATTAGCATTAGCGTTTAGCTCAGGTGACAGTTTTACGCGCTAATTATTTCGTAAAATAAAACGGCATACGATACACTAAAAATTACTTTAAAGAAGGCTTTGATATCACCTAAATGTGGTCAGTGGGTTGGTACCAACCCAAAACCAAATGTTTTTTGTGGGGTAATACAGGGAACTGGTAACAGAGTCCTTCAAATCTTACCAGACAGTAATCGATTGCATAATGCCGTATCTACTATTATACTAATGTTTATGTGACTGCAAGCTCTCTGTTTAAAGAGATTTAGATTTTTTACAGTTTTGAAACGTGAAAACAGAACTAGTTCATGTACCTGATTTTTTCATGTAATAACATAAAATGTGTTTTGTACAGGGCATCTATTCAGGGCAAGATGAGACCACAGCACTTTCTCTGCATCTATTTATCAGGCCTGAGTCCCGACCAAACTGGCTGAGGGTGCATCCAAGTTGCAAAGGGGTGGTACAAAAAGGATACTCTTCCATTAAAAGTCATCATTTTACATGCCTCAAATGAGGGTGCAAACACTTTTAAATGGGGGATGCACCCTTTTGCACCCCTGTTTTATTCTACGAGAGAAGCAGGACGTACGGCGTTGGCTAAGGCTTGTTAGCTTTAGCCGGGACGGCAGAACTGGATCTGGGCTCAGAGACTCATGAAAAGTGCTTATAAACTCATCACGCTGAATAATTAAGATGCTGGGAGTGCATTAGGCAAATGAGTTGAAATACATGTGACTAATGTAAAGAGTTTAACATGAATCAGTTTTGTTTTTCACTTTTCAAAACAATTGGAATTGGTGTGTTTCAAGGTATTTATAGAGCAATAAAAACACCTGCTTTAGAAAATGCAAGATATACAATTCAAAGGCCATACAGTGTAATATTCCAGGCAATTCCTGTAACAGGCCCCTAACAAAAACAGTTGCTAGCATTTTACCCTCTGCGCTTTTCATTGAAGAAAATGTCTAATTGTTCAATAACTATCACCACTACTTATATTTTAGTTTTAAAATTATGCAGTGTGTTCAAGCCATTGGAAATTTACAAATACACACACACAAAAAATATTTGTCTTATGCTATTATGTAATAACATCTGCTAACTTACAAGACTTTAGCATGTAGTCCATCCCTTCCATGGATGTATTAAATGAACTGGATAAGGTACGCCCCCTCTGACTGTGGTCCCAGATTGATTTGTGGCCGTGCGAGGTACTGCAGCCTCTTGGAACCAGCCTTTTTCTAAAATTGCTAATTATAATTGCGGACAGTACTGAATTATTATCGGTATTTAAATAAAATAGAAGGAAATGTTCTTTTCTACCGTTTCTAAAATCCCCGAAATTACCGTTTTTATATGAAGTGGGGGATTGTCGTCACCTGGCGCCCTAAAACAAAGATGGCAGCCATCGTTTCAGGAAGTAAAACAAAGATGGCAGCCATCGTTTCAGGAAGTAAAACAAAGATGTCAGCCTTCGTATCAGGAAGTAAATGCGGAAGTAAGAAACTTTTTTGGGGTCATGCGCCAATGAGCACTCTCCGTAGGGATAAACAGGACGGCCATCTTGGATTCATCTTCCAGGTTTTATTATAGTTCTATGATCCCTTCACACTGCAGTGTTTTGTCAGAGTGGATATTTTGACAGGCTGTACATGCTGCTGTTTCCCTCCTCGCTGTATAGTTCTAGTGTCAGTGCGGGCCGTCTGTGTGGGCCACTGTCACCTGTCCTCCATCAGGCCCCCGCCCTCCAGTCCTTTCCTTCTCTCCCTGGTCCCCCAGTCTCTCTTTCTGTTTCATGTCGTTCATTAATGGATGCCTCAGGGCCAACAATAGCTCACTGCACTCTTTTATTACTGTCACTTCACTCGCCAACGTCAAGGTCAAAATCTGCTGTGCCGTCGTTCACCTGTCACATGCAGCCTGCTGACATTTGTGTTACGGGTATGACCAAGAATGCCTAAAAAAATAGAGTAGGTGGAGAGTTTACAGAATAATAATATATTAAAAAAACACATCAGGAAAGTTGCCATGTGAACAGATGTTGTCTGTTCTCTGTCCTTGATTAACTACAATGAACAGCTCTGCCCTATCTGTGGGAAAAATATAAAAGCAACCTGTTTCAAAGAGAGCTTTACCACGCGGTTATTAGGCTCAGAAAAAGGCGCTAAGAGAGAAAAACACAAGTAAAGTAGTAATTGGCTAAAGTTGATCGGCAAGTAGACTTTTTGCCGGTTGCTTGATCAAATGTGCTTATTCAGGTCACAATATAATCATTAAAAAATATATATATAAATATAAATGTTTTTTAATCTGACTGTTTATGTGACAATATAATTACTATTTCAGTCACATAAGTAAGGTATGGTGAGTCTTTAGACTTATGACTGAGACTGGTTGTGGTGCCAACAATTGAATAAAATCGTGATGTTTCTTGTAACACTAAACTTGTTTTGTATGACATCCCTTGTGCCATCATAGGTTTTCAGTCTGCACTGGCATTGTTACCACACTAAATTTTCAAACTTAATCTCATTACTAAGGAAAATGCTCTACTACACAGATTTTGATTTCTCAAATGATTAAATGCTCTTTTATACAGTGGAAAGTCATATTTCAACACAAATTAGCAGGTCTTATAGTTCGATCAAGATAATTCTAAAACTTTTTGGGAAAGGTTCAACTTTCTGACAACCCTATATTCTGCATACTGTTATGAGATGTTCTCCTATATCTGGTTTCTGCTTGTTACTCCAATTTCCCCTACCATTAAAAAAAGCCTCTGTGATCACTCCCAAATAAGATTCCTAATCAGTGGGACTGTACATAAAACACAAAGGGCCAGTAAAAATGTTAAAATGGGTTTCTTTGTGAGCCAATAGAAAGACCATTTACTCCTGAACTATAATTCCTTGATGTTACCACATTTGTATCATGATGACATAAGACCAGGACCATCAACAGAAATTTTGTGACCCGGAGCAAGAAGCCTTCCTATTAATACAAATTAATAGGAACCAGGTCCAGTTCCAGGGGCTCAGGACAATTGATCTCTTTGTCCCCCCTGTCTACTCCTCTGTATAAGACCAGCAAGCCTCCTTTACCTCATCTTGCATATATCTAATCTTCAGTTTACATTTTAACAGCATATTATCAACAGCCTCATTTATGATACATGTATGTTTACCATATGTCCTTAGATTAACTTTGTTTTTAGGTCAAATCTAATCAGCCTTTTCAAGAAATCTCTCTACCAAGATGTTTTGTACGGTTTAATAACATTTCTGTAGACCATTAGCTTCGCTTTGCTGATTATCAATGCTTAACTATGTCAATGCTCCTATGAAAAGCCACTCAAACAAAGAGCTTTTTAGTGTAATTTCAAGCTCACAGACCACAAACACGTCTTTGGTGAAGTTTTAAGTATTGAGCAACACTTAAAATGACGTTTCACTCTCTTTTTTTTCTTCCAACAGGCGTGTTTTATTGCTGCTTCCAAGAATGCCATTCCTATGGGCCTGGGGTATCTGAGGACACAACATAAAGGAAAAATGCTCAACCCCAAATGAGGACATGACCAAGAACAGGATGTGAAAGAACTTTGAGCAAACTCACGAGAACAGCGTTTAAGACAGCCTGACAGCCAATTACGATCATCTTTTCTGTACTAAAACTACTTTGTACACACCCAGAGTTGTAGTTTTTGGACTTTTTAAAGAAGAGGACTGTTTTTCCGGACTGTGATTTTCAGCAATATTTCGTTGTCTGCTTTTGTCGATGGGTTGTTTTTAACAGGCTCACCCATGGGGCTCCTATACTCTTGCAAGCCTCACAGCCCATGCTTACCAGCTGAGGAGGAATGCAGAGCAGAGGGCTACAACGGGAGGCATTGGCTAGATCGTTGTTGTGACATTTGTTGCCAGATGTGTGTGTATGTGTGTACCGGCTTTTGCTCTGGAGACTGCAGCTACACATTCTGTACTCACTGCCTCGGCCTGGCACAAAACTGTATCGCAATTTTGTCCGGACAAAAGGAAGCAACAATAGCAGTACGTGGTGAGTACATGGTTCATAATTCATATCGTACAAACAAGTCCGATGTCCAACCTGTGCTATTTTGTGTATTGGAAGGGAGGGATCCTGAGGAGTATGTGTAGAGAAAACCATTAAAGTGCAGTGATGTGAGACCCCTCATCGACACAAGGTAATTAAACGGTAGCTGCTCTTTCTCTTCTGGCATATGTTGAGGGATTTCATTGTAACTTTGTGTTTTGTATGCACATTTCATCCACAGACTTAGAGAGTTGACCCATTTTCTATGCCGGTCACAAGAAGCCTGTGTGATTAACGGTGAAGCGATGTTGGAACCACAGAGGATTCGTTCTTTCATGACCAGGAGCAACTATGGGCCTTAAAGCGGGGCACCTGTTGGATAGTATAGTTGGTTTGTCAAAGGTTCACAATTGTAGACGGACAGACAAGCATTTACAATTTAACATTTGGCAGTGAAATAAAACTGAATTGCTAGAGTGCCTCAGGGACACAATGAACAATTAACTGAAGAGATGACAATTGGAGTAAAAGACTGGCAGACAACCATTTTAATCTTCCAATCAAGATTGGCCAGCTCATGGACCTTGGGGGATACATCAATCACTTGTTGGTTGTAGAAGAAGAGAGAGATGGTACAATGGAGAGAACGTGCAATAATATGGGCAAGACATGCTGACTCCACTCAAAGATTACCATCTACATTCATCCTCATAATGGTTTTTATGGAAATCATCAGGTAAAATTGCCAAAGATGTCATGGGGTGAATACATTTGTCTACTGAATGCTTTGTATAGTTTGATTTAATAATTAAATGCCAACTTGAAATCTAAACTATGTGCATTTCTGTGATGTTTTGTACGATAAAGCACGGAAAATAAATGTTATGTGTAGCTTTGGAGTACCTGTTATACAAAATGAGGGCAAATAATGTCATGTTTGTGTAGAGTTGAATAGCTATGTCAGGATGAATGTGAAGAGGAGCCAAAATATGTAATGCTCAGACTTAAAATGTACAAATATTTCAAGGGTCATCTTTTCTAATCTGAAATCCAGCAGCAAATAAAGAATGCAGTATGATGAAAAAAATGCCTTGATTTGCCATTGTCCATTTTACGACTGTTTCAAACACATTTAAGAAGAGCAAGAGGAAGTTCCAAGTACACCAAAGGCAAAGGTCCTGGCCAAAGCTATTAGCAAAATGGGTGTCTGCCACATTTTTAAAATTGATGGGCCTTGAAAGAGTAGAATTTAATCACACAGTTTTTGACAGAATGGAAGAGTGGTAAGATGATGACATAAAAGGGCAGTGAAGCGCGATGGATTACAGCAGGGCCGAATACTGGAAATAAAATGTGTAATTCTCTGTCTTGTGTTAACTAGGTCCGAGTTCCAAAACTAAAGACAGCCTGCACTTGTCCAGATAAGTGTGTTTTAAAGACTAATCACTGTAAGCATTATCGTGAAGTTGTACAAGTCTGAAAAGTTCTAAAGTAGTATTAAGTAGGAAATGAAAGGAAGCGAGTCTTGTTTTATTTATTGCAACTTATGGTAAAAAGAACTGAAGGATAAATAAACACAACAAGCCCTGTCATCTCAAAAGAATATCCGCAGCAAATGTTGATTTGTTGAACCCTAGTGGCTGGAGTTAATAATAATTTTTCTTGTTATCTATTTCTCAGTATTTTGCAGTTGAGGAAAGACTATAACTATACTATAGCTATAAACTATACTTTTACTAAAAAAGTAAAAGTATAGTTATTGCTAAAAATGTACTCCTTTAGAAGAACAAATACTACTGCCAAATTGCACTGAAGACTGAAGACTTAGCATTAATTCAAAAGTATTCTAACACTAAAATATATAGATAATTCTGGCTAAGGTTTCTCTATGTAAATTTAACACACCAGCTGCAAACGTGGCGGATTTAGTTGGTAACGGCTGTTTTTTGACGTTCTATCCCAAACTCTAAACTATTAGTTACTTTTTAATACATGTAATTTGTTACTTTTCAGATCCATGGTCATTTGAATCTCCCCTTTTAACCTCACCTTTACACTTGGGGAAACCACAAATTCTCACAAATTTGTGGTTTCATTTTGAATCTGTCATGGGCTCATTGGGAAGATTGCAAAACGCAAAAAAAAAAAAAAAACAAAAAAAACAAATTTGGAATCAAAACCCTTCTTCTGCTAACTGACACAACGACCAATACCTTCAGAAACCACATCATCCTCAAAAGTAAACCACTCCAGATAAACATTTGCTCAAATAAAATAAAAAACAGGGGCACATAACCAGACAAAAGACAGGTCAAGACCGCGGCTGGGGCCTCCCTGGACCCAAGGGTGGCTGGAGTGACTATTCAGGAAGATGGAGCCTGGGTAATGTGAGGGATCTATGAAGGTTAGAAAGTTGTCTTTGAAGGGATGAAAGTAATGCTGTAGCTGTGGTTGCCACGGTAATGTGTAAACATTTGTGGGTGTGAACAATCTGAACAGTTTTATGGTGTAAAATGAAACTAATTTCTTGTAAACCCTAACCTTACCTTAACCCCTTTCCAAACCCTAACTTTAAAGAGCATAATGACATGTTAGACTACACATTTCACTAAAATGTAGTGAACATGATTATATTTAATAATAAATACATTAAAAAGTTGCCTATTCTTCCTATTACTAACTAGTCATTCCCATTTGAGAATAGGGATGTACCCATCCATTTCAAACCTCAGATGAGAGCAGTTTTCTGTTTTGTATTGCATGTTCCTTCATTATAAAACTGCGGACCTTCAGGATGAGGATGTGCTCTCTAACCATGACCCAGTGTTGTGTGTACAGTGATCCCTCGTTTATCGCGGGAGTTGCGTTCCAAAAATAACATGCGAAAAGTGAAATCCGTGAAGTAGTCACAGCTTTATTTTTTTATTATTTTACAATGCAATACTGAACTATGGAATGAAACCAAAAACCAAAACCTGTTTTAAAGCCCAAAATTTGTTTAAAACAATAATTTTAATATAGTAATACAAGGTTGGAAACAGTCGTATTTCACAGTCTGTGCCTCTTGGTCCTGACTCCGCGCCGCTGTAGCCTCTGTTTCTACTGAAGACGCACGACTCTTTCTTTAGTTGTTGGCGCTCTTTCTTTTTCTGAGCAAGAAGATTTTTATAAACGGATATGCCACCTTCAATTATATTTGAGAACTGCAACGAACGACTCGTCAAAGGGTCCCGTTCTTGTGCGTGCGCTGAAGTTCAGTGGATGCACTGTAAAAATATCCGCACTGTAAAAATATCCGCACTGTAAAAAAAATCCGTGAAGCAGCGAAGCCGTGAAAGATGAAACGCGATAGAGCGAGGGATCACTGTATTCCAAATAAATGTTATGGTGAGTTAAATTGTGTCCTTACATCTCAGAATATTCAATTAACCTAATTTTTAACCAACAGATTTTAAAATATGAGATTCCATTAACAGTTACTTCGACTGTTCTCACAGTGTAATTTAGACATGACCTGCGGGGGCGCTGTTATCGCATATGTCCACAGTCCATACTCCAAAGAGGTTGTTTTAATTTGGAGGACTTGTTGGATAATTCAAAAGTACAGTGTGGTAAATATATTTACCAGAGGTAACGCAGCACCTTATCTGGTTCTTCCACAGTTAATTTCTCTACTTTTGTCTATTGTTTTTGCTAAGGTGTTTTGAGACACCTTGCCATAAATGTAAGTTTTTTGACATTTGATCTCGAGCAGGTTCTCAAGGTTTTGATGTCCTCTGAGACCCAGACATAGACACGAAACCCAGAAACTGTTAATGCTGAAGCTTTAATTCTTGTGTATTCATGAGTGTCTGATAAAAGCTGCTAAACATAAGTACTATATACTCTAAATTTGTATAAAGATGAACAGGGTCATAGTATACAATAGTAACTAAAATCATTGTCCATGCAGAACTTTTACACACAATCAAATCTAGTTCTATGGAGAAGGATTAGCCTACATTGGACTAAAGCACTGCAGGAGAATGTTTCGTAAAAGTCATTGTGAACAACAGGATTTATTGCGGGACAGTGGAATTAGATTGCATTGGAGTGTGCAGGTGTGCCTCATAAATAGTTGTCAGCAGAGGCGGCGCGGGCATGAATCTTAGGAGTCATTTAGGCGGTTTAACATCTCATGTTATATGATCAGGGTGTTCTTGAGCTGGTATATGCATTAATTATGCTGGGTCTCTCCATATGCTGCAGTTCTGTTAACAAATGGCACACACACTTGGCCATAGTGAAATATCAATTCACACACAATAAAAAGCCTCTGGCATGAATTTCCAGAGTTAATTTTAGCCAGACTAGACCTGCAGATAGGAGCATGCAGTGAAACGTTGATATCGGATCTGTGCATTGCAGATTGATGGAGCAGCAGCTGTCAGAGGTGGAGGAAATGAAGAAGCACAGACAGTTTGACAGCAGTTGTAAGAAAAGGCAATGTCTGGACGAGCAGGAATGTGTGCATAAACCAGCACTGTCAAAAACTGGTGAAAAGTGCTGTAATTATAATTATTATTGTTTTTGGTTACTGAGATACTATTGATCCAGCAGTACTGCTGTGCTTAAGGCCATGTACTCATATTAATTGTTAAGAAGAGGTAAAAATATTCAAAGCATTTCAGTGACTGCATAGTAAAACAACAATAACAAAAACATCTGGAGTTATGTATTTTATACAGTTTAACTGAAATAAATAAATAAATGACTACCCAAGTCATGATGAGTTAATGTAATGATCATGATTTGTTAAGGTTGTTCATTAATGAAGTAATTGTATGACTCTGTTTCATCATGAATTGATTAACTTTATACATCGATTTATATATATATATATATATATATATATATATATATATATATATATATATATATATATATATATATATATATATATATATATATATATATATATATGTATATATATATCGCCGATGTAAACCCTCATTCGTCCAGGTGTGGTCCATCGTAGAAAAGGTTTCAGAGGTTGTCATCTGACGCCGTTTGAAGATCGAGGCGTTGATTTTTTATCCAAAAGTCATTGTCAATCCAATGACTTTTGGATAAAAGTCGAAACGTCTCGATCTTCAAACGGCGTCCGGATGACAACCTCTGAAACCTTTTCTACGATATATAGATAGATAGATAGATAGATAGATAGATAGATAGATAGATAGATAGATAGATAGATAGATAGATAGATAGATAGATAGATAGATAGATAGATAGATAGATAGATAGATAGATAGATAGATAGATAGATAGATAGATAGATAGATAGATAGATAGATAGATATAGATATGATAGAGAGAGAGTAAAATTAGCATTCATTATCATTTTCCACCTCTGCAGTTTTTGATGATTGGACCCAATCACTGTTGCAAAAAATGTAAAACTAATTGGAAATGTAGATGTTCTTTCAGAGCCGAGACCTGTATTTACAGAAGCAGTACTTTAGCATGCTTTTTAGTTTGCAAAATTGCTTTACACTTGAGAGCTAAGAGAAATATAATTTGGTTGAACGGGTGGTACAATGATGCTCGCGTAAGATGAGGTTGCCCGGGGACACAAAGCACCTTTCGCTTCTATTGAATTAGACCGTTTTATGATTCTCTGTAAATCTGCCAGTTTATGGAAAAGTTTAATGATCGGGTAAGCCACATCTCCTGTCGGAAAAAAAACAGCTCACAATGAGGTGTTATGAGGGACTATAGCATCAGGGTCTAAGCTGCGCTCTGCCCCAGACTGGAAGTTCCCCATGGAGAATGGCATTTAAGCTCGCATTTGAAAAGTCTCTATAGCACAGCCCCATGGCCCTGTCTACACCTTTTTAAAATCGTCCTGGTTTATTTATTTCCTTATGAGCTAAAGACTCCACAAGAGTGATATATGGGTTAAACAATAAGAGCGAGACAAACCTGTATGTTTGTGTGCATGGAGTCTTGTGGATGCTTAAGTACCATCCAGAATGATATTTCCCTGTATTTTATACAGACCGATATCTGTCTGGCCACTGCATAAATCTACGCGAGTTCAGATGGGCGTGATTGACAGGTGGATTAGCAATCAGGGATAAAGATGGTCCGTAAATGTATCAAATCAAACATGGCCACTTACGAGGAAAAAGGAAAAGCAAATGTCACAGAGAACAAAAAACATCGCAGAATTCTGCAGATTCAAGGAATGAACCACAGAACACTTAATCTGAGGTGAGAGAAGTTTGATCTAAATGATAGATGAGCAGTGAAATCATTCGTTTCACACATGTCACGGATAAAACTCATCTTTTTTTTTTTTAGGTTGAACTTGACGGAGGGAGTGGTGACCAGACTCACTCTTTATAAAGAATTGAAGAAGTGTGTAATCTGAATCCCAGGCATCAACATTGATTCCTTTGTGAGCATTTTTACCGTGGCTTGCTAATACACATGCAGCAACGGTCTGTAGTAAAGGCACATTCAACAATTTCCCACTGAATGAATGATGAATAAACGTAATTCTTACTCACATTCTGATTAATGTACAGTAGATTAAAACAAATGCAATGCAAATGCAAATATAAAGTACAGTAAACATGTTGAAATCCAATATTTATTTTAATAACAGCATTTATAATTATTTATTTAAGATTTTCCCCCCATGTTTTGTTTTGGTTCTCCATAATTCTTTAATTGAAACTGTAATAAAACCTCAAAACTCAGCCCAAATCCCAGCACTTGTCACCACTCTTGTTTCTGTTCCAGAGTCTGAATTGCTATCCATACCTCAGTTGGTTGGAGCTGACAACAAAACCAATGCCAGTCCAAACTGAGGTTAGGATCTTAAAACGTACCGACTAAATTTCGCCGGTTCTGATCTCTCACATCAGTTATAGAATATCCATATACAAGATACAGGTTGTGTCTTCAATATCGGCAAGCAAAGTGCATCCTATAGTTCAATTGTGCCTGTAGAAAATATTTTAAACCAGTTCATGTAACATACACTATCTTTAACCTGTACTGAATGTAATGTGGTAAACTTTCTCTTATCCATTTCATTATTAATCTATCTACTTGGCCACTCACTGCACAGTAACATAACATTGTTCAAGCACTAGTGGAGGAACAAAATCAACCAGATCTCTCCGTTCACCTCACCGTGATGCTTCTTTTCATCCAATCCGATCAAATCTTCCCTTGTCTCTTATCTTTTTGTGGCACTGAGCTTTTTTCTCACCTGTTTCTGCTCGCCTCCTGCCTGTGTTCTCTCATCCTTTATTGAACATCTTCTGGTTAAATGCTGAGAAAGCCATTGTGTGCTGCTGTCAGTCAAGTAGATTACAACTCTCTAAATCTGTACTGCTCAGCCTTCAAAAACAAGGAGATGACTTTGTTGGTCACACATTTCTGTACAAATGTATGTTCTTCTCCACTTTGGTGAAAAGAAGTGTGATAGCGGGGGTTCAGAGTCGCTAGTCTCATTTAAGGTTATATCTGTCCTTCTTTGCTTACTAAAAAGTGTCATGTGTGCAGGCGTGTAGTGCAAATGTGCCCTGGGTACGAACCATCTTGGTGGGCCCACACAACATGTTCTTTTTATTGTTCATTCTTTTTATTGTTTTTCTATAAGACATTAAATAAATACGTGCATAAATAAATAATACAAACAGAACAAGACACAGAGGGCAAAAAGACAAAAATAAAAAGAATAGTGTGTAGAAAGTCAGTCTGACATATGTCCCCTTTTGTATTTGTCCCAACCAAGCAACAATTTTCTATTTTTTTGCAAAAGTTAGTCTTTCCGTTTTCATGTCCAATGTTGCTTCATTCCGGTCCTTGACAGTTGGCTCAGTCCATCTAACTCCTTGCTATTGCGCTTTTGCTGCAGCCAAAAGTACATTTCACAGGTATCTATCAATCGCTTCAGTTGTTGTAGTTTTACGTCTGAAACACATTGTTTTAAAGTCAAACGGAATGTCGATATTGAATACAGTCTGCGGGGCGTCATTAATCTCAGTCCAGTGTTTATGAATAATAAGACAGTTCCCAAAACATAGGACAGCGATGGGCCGCTTGACAGCCGCAGTTTGTCGAACAACTGGTGTTTCCCTGTGAATAATGTGCACTTTGACATGGTGATACATGGTGATACATGAGATGTTGTGGTCCTCCATTGGGATATGCTTAAATGTTCCCCTTCTTTACAACACAGCTTCCTTCTCTTTCCCTTTGACTTTTGATGTACCGAGTAGAATTGTCTAGTTCCAGTTATAAATGTATAGTTTTGAGATTATTCATCTGGAGAGTTCTGATTATATGCTTGAATAAAGATTTCAATCAGATGGCTAGTGCTGCATTGTTTAATTTCTTGGTTGTAATAATTCCACGTTTGTAAGTACCTGTATAGTTCTGTTTCTCTAAGACAAAGGATTATTTTAAATCATCAAAACTGTTCATAATCTGCTAAAAGAAAAAAAAAAACCTTCATACCTTTTGCTCACTAGTTCATCATTGTTATAATTTTTAGAACTCAAGTCACAACCTTCACCCCTTGACAAACTTAAATTAATCTCTGGATTTATACTGTATATACAAGCAAGCAGAGCAGATACCAAGGCAGACTCTCATCTCTCAGAGCTGGTATTTCCACAGAGTTTGTTCAAGATATTGATTCCACAATTCCACATGGTAACAATGCACACACTAAACATCTATGGTCTGAAACTCAAGACAACATTTATTTAAACAACACATTTCAGGAGCCTATGATCAATACAAGTGTTCATGGTCCTACTGAGGAGTTTTCAACAAAAAAGATTGCATTAAATTATGCACAATTTACACTACATATGGTATTTTGTCTCTACAGACAGATAACTCAAATACAACGCACAGGATCGGACCAAATCTTCCAACATACACACAGCACCAAAAGAAAGCATATATCCAGACATACCTCTATATTATTTGCCCTGTGTAATGGGGTGTCTCTGTTGTTGTTATCCAGGGTGCCATCTGCAATGACAGAATAAACACTGTAATTGTACTCGACAATATCCCCCAAATTGGAGGACAGAACCCCTTCCATCTGGCGCCATGTATTATGCATCTTTTCCTCTAGTTCCCATAATTTACATCACCTTGTCTCACCTCACCTGTACACAGCGACTTAACAGATGTCAGAGCACAAATAGATCCTGACACATTCATGGCATTGGGCTGAGATGCTGCCACCTATCATTACATTTACATATTGCTATACTATGACTTTTGAAATTCAAATATTACCAACACATTCTGCTTTCCAAACTCTGCTACCGTCGTTATATATAGGGTATTATAGAGTGCTCCTGAAGTCAATTTTTTACCACAGGGAAAATTGATTGGGTGCTCAGGAGCACATCTGACTGACAGAGTCCAATAAAATCAAGTGGGCAAAATAGTTCTCTCTTTTTATACTTTTGAAAGAGCTTAGAAGTCTGATCTGACTTTGAGTATCATAGACCATGGCAACTTCACCGAGTACACACAATCCATTATAGTTTGAAGCAAGTAGTGTATTTTTAAAAAGTTTTTAAAAAGGAGCAATGGCGCACTGCAGAGAAAGATCGAGGATTTTTGCGCTGTGTGTCACTTTTTGAGATTGGGGAGATGAGCAGGTGAGTGCCGACTTGGAGATGGTTGGAGGGGCGAGGAGGGGGTAACCATCTGGGGCAGTTTGAGATGGGCGCCAATAAGGTTTTGTGTTGAAATTGGATTTTATTTTTGTCCGCTGCTAGACCTCCATCTTATTTTGCAGCCCAGTCCTCCCACTCAATTTCCATCTTACCGTGTGAAAAATTGGAGTGATATGAAGATGTGAGCAGAAGATAGGAGAGGCGGTCGGTGATGGCGGTAAAAAAAGCAGGCCAAGGGAACAGCAGAAGATTCAGACAGGCCGATACACAGCGAGATGGAAGGTGGACACGCTTGTTCACATTGGCAGTGTGCAGTGGCAAATGTCCCAGACAGATAGGAGAAGATGGCTTTTATAGATGACACTACACTGTATTATTATTTTTATGTTTGACCCATTTTATTGCATGTATAAATAAAAAGAAATGTGTTTGTGACATTTTAAGAATAGAAGCTTTACTCCATGGCATTGAAACGTGTCAACGCAGAAATCAATCAAACACAATTAGTTGTTTTCAGATTAGAATGTGAAGAATCTGCCAGAATTTTTGGGCTCTGTGCACAGAATTTCAGTTAGCTTTTTTTTTTTTTATTGATAGCTGGCTTCATTGTGCTACATTGAGTATTTCCTGTCCAATTTGGTCTCTATGTTGTTTTTGCAGAGTCACACTAAAGTAAATAAACACTTAAAGATCAGGCAGTGAACAGTGAGCTGCAGGTGGATGTCACTTTACAAATGAGATGAATATTTCTGTGTGGATAAATGGAGGTGTTTTTGGGTCAATGCTGACGCTAATGCTAATTTTGGAGCATAATAAAGTTATAAATATCTAAATGTAAATTAAAAGCTGAAGATATCTTTATATAAAATGAATCTGGTAGGCTTTGCTTTACATTTTAATTGGTTGCTTTTTGTGATTAAGTTTTATTGGATTGTGCGATATACTCGGCATATGTACATGGCAGCGAGAGAGAGAAAAGAAAAGAATGGTTGTTTCTCTGTGCTGCGCACAGAGGCTATTGATTACATTGTACTTTGCCATAAAATGTCCAAACGTTGAACCTGATCATTTAAATCAGAAACTAGGCCTTAGAACTCTGCAAAATCTGCATTTCAACTATGGCAGTCAGACTAATTGAAATTTAATCAAAACTGCAATTTGCAAGGAAACAAAATAGCAAAGGCTGCAGTTTCTGAAGTTTCATAATTTTCTCCACAAACAACAAACTATTCTGCCTTATTGTACATAAAAACTGCTAGCTCTCTAAAAACATGATTTCAGTTCATATATACCTATTTGTCAATTCTCCACGATGTGTTTAAAATTGAACTTTGAACAGAATCCAATTTATATTAAAACATAAATTACAAATCTAAGCCCTAATTTGAACAATATTTATTTTAGTTGCCCCCATCATTATTGGCCGACAAATGTTGTGATGTCATGTGAAACCCAGCCATAGTGCTAAACGACAAAATATAAGACAGCCCTACAAACTTTTGGCATTTTTTTACCGATGATAGAATGCCAGTTTTAGACATTTGAATATCTTAAGCATTTTGACATGACAAACAACAAATTCAGAATTCATTTTTTGGATCAGTTTGCCTGGAAACCAACTGTCACTAAACCAAAATAACAAAACATGATGACTCCTGCCACAAATAACAATTCGCATTTGAGAAACGGTTTTTAAGATTCACAAACTATGGAGTAATAATGATGCTTTCTGGTTGTGCCTGTGCTTCTCATGAATACACATTCGTTGCCACACAGGCAAGGCTCATCTCAAATGCATTACACATGGTTACTTGATAAAAATCAAATAAAATCTCTTGGTTCAAAAGCATTCCACAAGCTCTTTCTTACCGAGTCCACAACAGAAAGTATTTAACAGATCCAGCCGCATGCATAAAAGAGAACATCATTAGCCACAAGTAAAGATAGAAATCAATGAATGGAAAAGAGCGTTAATAGTGAGGTGCCACAGGTTGTGCCAGCTTGCTCTGCATTCATAATGTATGTGTTGACAGCCTGTTAGAGCGTTAGAAGAAAATCTGTTTTAGGGCTTTCTTCACGGCCATTAGCTCCGGGGGTTAGCACCAGACAAGCAGGTAATTGTCCAATAGATCCAGGTAAACAGCAGGTCAATGGTGAGAGCCTATGAAGAACAATTGTTTGGGTAATGGCATTTGTACCATTAAGTTAGTGTTAGTTGTCTGTTGGAGATGATATTAGCAATGCACTATCAATGGTTTTCAAACGTTTCCACTAAGTGCTATCAAAGACAATATTTGGCCTTTGAAGTACCACCAGATCGAAACCTGGTCTGGAACAAGATTATTTTAGGTGTAAACTAAAATATGAGTAACCAACATGGACCATTACAAGTTTTAAATAACCCAAAAAACAAGAAGAAATCTAATTAATATTTGAACTGCAGAGGAATCCATGTACCACAGTTTTGGAACCACTGCACTAGACTTTACTTTATACCATATCTACTGACTAAGGATTCTTTCTTTTTTTTGTTTTTAATTATAGATAATTGATGCTCTAATCTTTCTTTGTTAGTTTGCTTGTACTCAAAAGTTAAATTAACAAATAATAAAACATGAATATGCAACCTCAAAAAGTAATTATAGATCAAATTAAATGTGTTGGGCAAAATATAAAAGTTACTGCGGACAATTTCAGTATACATGAAACATACATGGTGATACAGCTTATATTTAATTATCTAGAAAGAATATTTCACACCTAGACACATTAAGAAATGGAAAAATTAAAATGCAGAAAGAAGAAGAAAAAAACAACAACATTCTAAACATCTCTAACTTACTCCAAAGCAAATAGTATGAATGTTGCTTTATAAACTGTACTAGAAAACTTGAATAAATAAAGAAATAACATCAATTTATCCTTCAGAAATTTCAATTTTCTGCTTGCACTAAACATTCAGATATTGATCTATGTTTTTTTCGTTTAATGCAGTGATGCTTTTAAGAAAACATCAAAAAGCACCCACAGACTTTATTTTAAGTACATGCAAAACCCGTCTAAATGAAGCGCATAAATAAAGGGTCAAATGTGGGCAAAACACCATCAGCTGAATACTAAACCCTGTCTGTCAGTCACACTAATAGACACAGGACAGAGGGCAGTGCATTTTTCTGGCCTTTCGCTTGTGGCAAGTTAAGTTGAGAGGGTCATGTTAGTGAATTATTTATTGAATATATAACCCGCCATAATAAAATAATTCATGCATTACACTGCACTGGATATTTTGCAAAATAAATGTGTGGTTTATCTCTAGTCATTCTTCAGAGACAATTGTGGCTGTTTTCAACTAAATATTCATATTGAGTCAACTAAAAAGGGGCGTGGTACTCTCTGATCTGACCATGTTTTCTGACCCAAACTTCACACAAAACCACTCACAGGAATGCTAAATATGCATAAAGAAAAGAAGTAAACAGAGTCTTCATTTTAAAAAGCTAGTCAACATTCACTTCCTAAACTCCAGCTAACAACATACTTTATACCTTTTGCTTTCCGCTTTTGTGTACATCTCAGTGGTATAATTAGTTGACTAAGCACTAAAGAAGCTCTGGTGAAAATGAAATCTTTCCACTATTAGACTTTTTATGTTGAGATCTTGAGCCATACGTTCTGTGTAACTCTAAGCGATGGTGCACCTTACTTTCTTGAGAAAACACATAACTTTCAAAATCAATACAACTGTGCAGCTTCAGCAGCAGAGTGCACAGTCTTTACTGAGTGTCTTGGCTCTATATCTGGGTAAAGGTAAATGTATGGATAAAGTAGCTATCCATACATTGTTCTAGTCTGAAACCAGTTTAGTCCTGACAGACTTGGTCCTGATCTGGTCCTGGTCCTGTCATGGTCTAGTTCTAGGTTTGTCCCAGTTTAGCCCAAATTGTCCAAATGTGATGCGTGTGCAAAAGTAAACACATCATAAGCCTCAAAGACTAATGCATTGTAATACAAACACACATACATTTGTAAATAAAATAAATACACTGTACAATATTTTTACATTACCCTATAGAATATAGTACAGAAGTGGTGAAGCCAAAAATTGTACTCAAGTAAGAGTAACAGTTTACTTAAAAAAAACATCACTCAAGCAGAAGTACTCTCTGAAATAACTAAGAGTAGCCCAAATGTATTTCGGCAAATGACTTAAGTAGAAGTAACTGTCTGGATGTTATATCTGATTCATAATTTGACAAAACAAATGTTTTCAGAAGGCGCCTCAAGTAAAGTGTATATTTTTACGACTGCTGCAGCCTTAACAATACGTCAACAATTTAATGTTGTGACTGAGCACAAGTATAAAAGTATAAATATACATATTATGTTATTCATAGTGCCATTCAGTCCCAGGGGCAAAAGCTGAATTGCATCTTTTTAGCATCAGAAACATAAATACCAGTTCGCTAAAAAACATGTACAATAGGCTACTCCAGTTCCAACCTCTTATTATTAGCCTGTCTTGGTTAAATAAAGATTTTTTTTTAATTGAAAATTGATTGTGCCCAACTTTTAACTTGTCTTTTCAATGAGTAAATGCTCGCTAAATCAGGCCCTTTTCAAAAGTGTCTTAAGTGAACAGTACAGGCTTGTATAAGTGATCCAAAGTGGACCCTGAAGCACTACCTCCTAAAGCAACTTGGCTCTCTTCAGCTCCACTTTATTGAAAAAGGAGTCACACCACAGTGAGATGACTGGATATGAGAGAGCGCAGACAAGAAGGCAAAAAAACAGATAGAAAGAAAATAATCATTTCTCGTGAACGTTGATTTGGTGTTAAACTGCCATGGTTCCAGTGATCGTAACTTGCATACCTTTGTCTGCTGCTCGCGTGTAACCTCGACGATACAGAGTCAGGCCCTGGAAACACAAGCCGCCATGAACAAACTCCAAAACCAACTGACCTGGGGACCAGAGCCGAAATGTGTCTATAGTGGTTCTTCAATGCCAGTAGTAAAAATACCTTGGCTTGTTCCATATAGCAACTTTTGTGCACCCAGAGATTTAAGAGTGCAACTGCTTGTGGAGTTATTAGAGACTGTTTTAGTATTCCGAGCACATCTGGTGTACTATAACACAACACACAATGGGAGCCCACACCGGTCATGTTATGGTGGAAGAAGAGGAATGATTTGAAACTTAAGCCCACAGTAACACACCAGGGTTGAATTTTAAAACCTGGACTAAACAACAAGCATGGGTATCTAGCATTTAGACCTGTAACGGACCTGTGCGTTTTGTTGTGTGGGATGTTCCAGGTATGACTGCCGACCGTGGAGGAGACCTGCTGCTCAGTTACAGTGATGAATGACTTTGCCTACCCTCTGATAATTGCTCACTCAGGGGCAGAGTAAGGTCCATTAATCAAAATGAGCCCGAGCTAACTGCAGGACTCCCAAACCCGGGCCCGATGGCACGCGCCTCGACAGCCCTGGGGCAGACCCTGGGGCGTTTGATTCAAAAGAAAAGTGGCTGGTCAGGACACTGTCAGTGGCTCTGGTGACAGGCCGAGGCGCAGCTTGCCTGATCGGCCCGCTGATGTTGAGTGTTGAACAGGAGCAGACAGAAGAGCAGGGATGGGCGGGGGGACTGGCTCACTCCTCGCCTATTAAATACACACACGTCCTCTCAACTTAAGCTACAAGCAGTCGGTGCAGACAAACCCAGGCAGCTATAAGGGACTGCAGTTTGAGCCAGAGAGACAGAGAGGGAGAGGGGGAGGGGGGAAGAGCAGGGAGGGAAAGGTCTCTATAGTGTTATGACAAAATGATGAAATGCCCGGAGAGTTGGAATTGATTCTACAATAATGTATCAGCTCACGGTGTCAATTTGTGGGCGAGGACGGGGGTTTCAATAAACAAAAAATGGAGAGCGATCACTTTGTCCCATGAGTCCTGTTCAAGTATAGATCCATCTGAGCCGTCTCATTAAAGAATCACACTGTGATTTTGACATTGGACTATTAACAGTAATCAATGGACAGCACGAGTGTAAATTACAGAAGGTATTCTCCGAGAAGGCTTCATCACTCAAGCAGAAAACAAGAGTTCAGAGGAAATGAAGACTAAAACCTACAAAAACAACATTTCCATTTCCTACGATAAGGGCATCTGATGTAAAGGTGACCATTTATAAAAAAGCAAAAAAGACACTTTTCAATACCAACACTGTTTTGGGCCTCAATAAAATATGAACAAAGACTTAAAGTTAGGGAATTCACAGTTTAATAAGAATGATTCAGGCTTAGTTAATACTTCAACCCTAACTTCTAACCCCAACCCCTCAATTAAGTAATTACTAATCATTCTTAGTAAAATATTTGTTCATTATGAAGTAAGTCTTTGTCCATGCTTTATTAAGACATGAATACGTGTGGTAAATTGACTACACAAATAGTTTGTTACACAGAAATTCAGAACATTGTTGATCTTAAACTCACTTCTGGAACTCACTTCCACAACCCATCAGGAACTTGGACTCACTACAGACATTCAAATCACTCCTTAAGACCCACCTGTTCAAACTGGCTTTTGAGTAAATTTATGTTGTTTTGTCTGTTCATGTAAAGCGTCTTTGAGTGTCCAAAAAAGCGCTATACAAGTTTGATGTATTATTATTTATTATTATTAAATTGAGAAAAATAATCTAAAATCTCAAATTGCTTACATATTTTTCCTAATTAGGTTACTGAAAAACAATATAGCAATACATGTAGCCAAACATCAATTGTATAAAAGCTATTCACTGATTTGCAAGGACTTATTGCATACGAAAAAATTGTATGCAATTAATTATGCCCCCCCTTTGAGCTCTAGTCATAACGAAGGCCTTGGTGCTTCAGAGTATTTGTATGCTGCTTCAGGTTCAATTCATCCAAGAAATGTTTTCATTTGTGCACCTATGGGATGTAACCGCAAAATATAAATGGGGAAAAATCTTAGGAAGGTCGGAGTCTTAATGAATAGAATTATGCATTAGCTAAAAATGCTAAGTAAATATTAATGATGGAAAAAGTGCTGCATGGTTTCAGACATTGACAATATAAAAAGACATAACAGATAAAGGCAGAAGAAAATTACCATTGGGCATCTGTTCATTACACTCTTTTTTGTTGTATTTTTATAATTTTGTCTTGTCTTGACACAATTAGGTCTACTGTTTTTAATGAGGCTGAATCAGACTTGCAAAGCTCTGTCTCGAGGATTGTTTAAGTGTAAATTTTAAGCGGTGGTTGTCCACAGTGCAGTGCCTTGTTGAGGCCTTTCCCCAGATTTTCAGACATGGGCTTATTAGTAATTTAATGTCATATTGTCACCTCCTCCACCTGTTTTTATTTTTCATTTTAGAGATGTCACAACATCTTGAAATCTTGTCCAACAAATTGCTATTCTTCAAGTTTGTGACAAGCTTTATGAAATTTGACTGAATTACAAAATAAAGTAAATGTGACAAAAACAGCCAGATTAAATATATATATATATATATATATATATATATATATATATATATATATATATATATATATATATATATATATATATATATATATATCAGATGTGGCATATACCAAGGAGATGCACTCTCCCCACTGCTGTTCTGTATAGGTCTGAACCCCCTCAGCCAGATAATCAACAAGACTGGCTATGGATACCGACTCAGGAATGGGGCCACCGTCAGTCACCTCCTCTACATGGATGACATCAAGCTGTATGCTAAGAGTGAGCGAGACATCGACTCACTGATCCACACGACCAGGATCTACAGCACTGATATCGGGATGTCATTCGGGCTGGAAAAGTGCAGTCGGATGGTAACAAAGAGAGGGAAGGTAGTCCACACAGAAGGGGTCTCACTCCCAGAGGGAACAATAGCAGACATTGAGGATGGGTACAAATACCTTGGAATACCACAGGCAAATGGCAACCTCGAAGGGGCAACGAGGAAAGCAGCAACTGCCAAATACCTCCAGCGAGTAAGGCAAGTCCTAAGAAGCCAGCTCAATGGCAAGAACAAGTCCCGGGCGATAAACAGCTACGCCCTGCCAGTGATCAGATACCCTGCAGGCATAATAAGATGGCCAAAGGAAGAGATACAGACCACAGACGTTAAGACACGAAAGCTCCTGACCATGCATGGAGGGTTCCATCCCAAATCCAGCACCCTGAGACTGTACACTAGCCGTAGGGAAGGAGGCCGTGGACTAGTGAGCGTGAGAGCCACTATCCAGGATGAAACATCCAAGATCCACAAGTACATCAAGGATAAGGCCCCAGATGATGATGTGCTCAGTGAATGTCTCAGGCAATGGGGAACAGAAGGTGAGGTGCCGGAGGAGGGACCATCATGGGAGGACAAGCCCCTACATGGGATGTACCACCGGAACATAACTGAAGTGGCTGATATCAAGAAATCCTACCAGTGGCTAGAGCGGGCCGGACTAAAAGACAGCACAGAGGCACTCATCATGGCTGCACAGGAACAGGCCCTGAGCACCAGAGCGATAGAGGCCCAGATCTACCACACCAGACAAGACCCATGGTGTAGGCTGTGCAAAGAAGCTCCTGAGACAGTCCAACACATAACTGCAGGGTGTAAGATGCTGGCAGGGAAAGCATACATGGAACGCCACAACCAAGTGGCTGGTATAGTGTACAGAAACATCTGTGCGGAGTACGGACTGGAAACCCCAAGGTCAAAGTGGGAAACACCTCCAAAGGTGGTAGAGAATGACCGAGCGAAGATCCTGTGGGACTTCCAGATACAGACTGACAGAATGGTAATGGCAAACCAACCAGACATCGTGGTGGTGGATAAAGAGCAGAGGAAGGCCGTTGTGGTTGATGTGGCGATACCAAGTGATGGCAACATCAGGAGAAAGGAACATGAGAAACTGGAGAAATACCAAGGGCTCAGAGAAGAGCTGGAGAAGGCCTGGAAGGTGAAGGCCAAGGTGGTGCCCGTGGTGATCGGAGCACTTGGGGCAGTGACCCCCAAACTGGAGGAGTGGTTACAACAGATCCCTGGAGGAACATCAGACATCTCAGTCCAGAAGAGCGCAGTGCTAGGAACAGCTAAGATACTGCGCCGAACCCTCAAGCTCCCTGGCCTCTGGTAGAGGACCCGAGCTCAGAGATGGATGTGACCACCCGCGGAGGGTGAGCAGGGAATTTTTATATATATATATATATATATATACGACTGTTTTTGTCACATTTACTTTATTTTGTTAGATTGAACTATAGATTTAATTAAAATAAACTTAATTTATCTCATCATATAATCACAATGATTATATCTATGATTATATTTCTTACTGTGACCCAAATACATGATTATCAATCAACCTAATGATTCTGACACCGCTGATTTCCATTGTCTAGATCACCAAACCAGCTTTATAAAATCAAACTTTGTGAATGATAAAGTAATGTTGAGGTAAAATAAACAACCAGGTAGAACAGTACAAGCTACTTTTTGGAGCATAGATTGAATTAAAGTTACTTAATGTAACTTCTATTGCTTCTACCGGAATAATCACAATCTTTATCTCCCTATAGAACCGATCAAGTTCAAGTTTAGTTTATTTGTCATGTGCATAAAGTACAAGGTAAACACTCTCTGATTAAATAAATGTGTGTCAATACAAAACTGTCAACACAAAACTGTAGGTGTGACCGGAATTATCGACTACAAATATCGATAACTAACTAATCTTGATCAGATGGGGGACTAGTTCATATTATTATTGTCATATTTTTAGTTCCATATATATATATATATATATATATATATATATATATATATACACAGTCATTCACTATTGTTGGCACTTTGATCAAACAACAACATTTGCTTACTAGCTTTATGAAATCAAGCTTTCTGAATGAAAAAGTAATACTGCTGTCATAAAAAAAGTCTTTACTTGTTTGACATTCTCCAAAGATTGAACTGAAATGGAGATTAATCATTGCTGCTGCCTACGATTCTCACAATAATTCATTTTTTGTTCTTCACATTATATTGTGACCAGAATAATCATAACTCAATAATCTTGACATCCCTAGTCTTGATCTGATGGGGGATTAGGTCATGAGTGTATAATTGTCATATTTACTACAGCTCCAGCACTTTTGTTTTTTTGGTTTCAAACTGACAAACCATCAGCTATTAAAAGCAAATCTTTCACTACTGTTAGATGAACTTGCTCAGACTGACAGCAGCCTAATGCACCTGGTCCTCTGCCTGTTCCACTGTCCGGTCTGCTGCTGCTGCCGCTGCTGCTGCTGCTGAACGTGTCACTATCTACTGTAATGAGAGATCCTTGGCTCCAGGGACACAAGACTCCCTTATTGTCCTTGCATTACAGCACTGCCCATGACATTAGCTGGACTGAGCGCTGACTGATTGAGACCAGAATGTCAATGAGGGGAAATAAACGGCACTTACACAGCGCTGGGAGATAGATCACACATTTACTTTGTAGCATATGCCGCATTCATTTGTCAGGTCTAAGCACGGCAGCCGAGGAAGAATGGGCGAACAGTGCCGTAACTGCTAGCACAGCCCATCTCCGAGACAGTTGTATGAATTAATAGCAGACCGGAGGCTCACTGCCACCTCTGTCCTCAGTCAAGAGTGCAGACAGGAACACCAGCATTGCCAGCATAAGTCCAAACTGTGTCTATCTAGTACGGAAAACTTCAGCCACCGAGCAAAAATATGGGAAGGAGGAGGTTACCCGGTAGAAATATTGTTACAAGACACAAAGAGTAGGCTACATGTTCAATTGGACTGCACAAAATGATGCATCAAAATTGCAATATGAAGTGACGCAATTATCAAATCACAACTTTGCGCTTAATTTGGAAACAGAATGTCAACTGCACACAACTATATATTTAATAGATTTTGTGTTAAAAATGTCCACTCTTTGCAAAAATGTTCTAAAATGGTTACGTTTCTTGTATTCTTGAGGTAGATCATATTTCAGGGCTGTAGTCGATTAAAGAAATGCTTGGTTGACTAAAAACCTGTCAATCAAGACATTGCATAGGAAACAATCTTTAATTCACCCTGTAGTATTTGAATGTTGAGTGTAAAATGGCCAAAAAGGCACATTTGGGACATTTCTTAACCATTTCCTGGTTCATTTTGTACACTTTTTAGTTAATAAGTAATTAAAAAAATATTTCTCATTTAGTTTTTGAGTAAACTAGATTTGACTGAAAATTGCTCCAAACAATTTGAATTTCTTCTAATATTTTAGATCGAAACTTTCATAAATCCGTTTTAGAATTAGATATCAACAAATCCTTCTGTACGTTCCATGAAAATCTTGTTGACTCCAAGAGTGTAAAGTTTGTTGTGTGTAGGAGCTACTTTAAGTGGTGATCTTTATGTCCCTTGGGGAGAAAAAAGTAGTTTAAGAAACGGCCTTTGAAGTTACAATTTCTCAGAGAAATCAACCAATGAAAAGGATTAAATGAAATAATAAAACATCTTTAGAAGCAGATTGGACTCGTTTGTTGTTTCCAAATGGAAGCCTATTTGTTGAAAGAGCAATCTAACAAAAGAAGAAAAAAATGATCGGCCAAAAGGGGGTGTGGCAGTGGCAAAGAGCTCACATTTTTAAGATCTGTGTGTAAAAGTAAAGAAAGACACAAGTGAAAAGGTTGTTTCAGCTTTTCATCACTCTCACAACTCCAGCTAACTTTCTTTTTGCTGTTGTGCATAAATCATTATAACGTTAATAAAATAATATGTCTATTAATAAAAGAAAATGTTCAGTCTTCTCTGCATCATTCATTAACTACTACTTCCATGGTTTAAAAGTAAACCTCCATAAAATTCCCAAAAGTGCATTTTAAAAATCAACTGCACCAGAATAAAAGACACAAAAATAAATTCAGAACTGGACCACTAATAATGGACCACTGATAATATTAAGTACACTCATCGTTTTTCCAAGAATGAATCACATCTTCGTTGGAACAAAATAACTGTGTCCACCTCTTAATGCTTCAATAAGTCCAATTCTTGTTTTGACAGATACAATGATAATTTCAGTTGGAGAAATCAGCCATCAGCCTTGCACAGCTTGACATGTGTTTGATGCTCGGCAGGATGTAGAAATTAATTTACTGATTGATCTTTCAAGTTTTGTCAGGCATGATTAATGTGGCTGGATGTGACAGACAAAAACATTCTGCAAGGTATGTGTGAGACTGTACTGTAAGACCAGGGGAAAACTTAATGTGGCCTGGATTAATACCTATTTTCAATCACTGCAAAACAAAAGAGCACCAAATGACAAACTCCAACCACAAGAGGTCAGTAAAGGAACGAAGGTTGATATTTCTAATGGATATGTTGTAAGAAATGGAGTCTTTACCACAGACATAATTTACACAACAGTCTCTAGTTCAGGTCAAATGTGCAGAATTCCCCTCACGGCCTAATCATAGCTTTAGGGGGTTTTCTTTGAGTTGCGCTAAGATAAACAATATTTAGAGATCACGAGGTGGACAGTGAGTCATGGAGGGATAATCACTCACAGTATGTGCAACACTTTAGTGCGGTATAAATCCATCAGTAGATGATACGCCTGTGTTTATAAAAGTGTTTGCGTGACAAAGCTATGGCTAATCTAGTCAAAACGGTGCCACAATTTGACAGAATCTGTATATAAAAACACTCAGCTTGTTAACTGTAATTGGTTTCCTATTTAAGTTTTAGGTTAGCTTTGAGACACAAATGCTTGAAGTATTTACGTCATATACTTTAAAGTACCTATGACAAGTTGGACCACTCATTTAACCAAAATGCAGTTTCTCCAAAAATGGTTGTTGGTTGGTTGATTGGTGTAAAACTATAATTTATTTACAACACATTTTAATACAGCAAATGAAGTCAAAATTTTAAAGTCATAAAAACCTGTCATACGCACTTTAAGTTCTTCTCCAACAAGTCCTCCAAATCAAAACAACCTATTGGTCGTTTTTTGGGCTCTAAACAAACGACCAAATAAGGCGTATGGACATATGCCAAAACAGCGCCTGCAGGTCATGTCTAAATTACACTCATTATAAGACAAAAAGTCATGAAAACAGGACTTCCCAAGAGTTTTGGAGATTCCAGGCTTGTTCCATGTTCAATTTTAGCACAGATCCAGAGAAACCCGTCTTTTCTGATGGTGACATCCACTCATTCTGGTCACAAACAGCGAAATTCACAATCAAAGAGTTAGCAACGTTAGCGCTAAACTTCTGTGTGCATTCACGACAGAAAATGACATCACCGAGCGTCTGAATGAAATAGATTTTTCTAAATGTATCTTTTAAAAATTATTATTATCTATTATTTGCCATAATCAAGGAATTGAGATTTAGGTTGATTTAAAATTTGAAATATAAAACGTAATTTTATATGTAAAAAAAAAAAATAATAATTTCAATAATAACAATAACAATACACATGGTTCTGTAATACATGTTTAATATTAAAAGATGCAAAAGCAAAATGTATTCTATTTTTAACAATTCAAAATATGAAAATCACCAGTAATAACAAAGCTTTAAATCTGATTTAATCAGACGATTTATAGATTCTTTTAAATTCCTTTCCCCTTTTATGTATAAACTTTTGCAACACCAATTATGGCCAGAGATTCAAAATGTGCATTATTATTATCTGTCCAAAATCCAACAAATGCCCTTTAAGAAACTTCATAATTTGCAAAGGAAATTGTAAAAAAAAAAAAATGAAAGAAAGAAAAGGAAAAAACCAACAACAATGAACTCACCATGTTGATGTGTCAATCAATACATTATTTTTTTCCTCAAGAGTCATATCGAAAGCCAAGTTGTGGAGGGCTGGACTGCGATCACTGGTGTAAGAAATCATTATCAATAAGATCAAATTTCTGTAAAATATTGCTAAAACAGACTTTGAGACAAAGGTTTTGTGGACATCACAGACATGCCACACTGGGACAAGATGAACTCTGAGAATAAAGGTCTGATCAGGTCATTATATCCTCAGCATCTTGTTGTGCAGTGTCCCTGTACAATTAGAAGCATATCAGACCATATTATGGATATAAGGCTGTAGGAAATACAGTGCAGCGGTGAATCAGGATGCACACAGCACAAAGTTATCTAAATTAGGGTGAGTTGGTGAATAGTTATGATGTGCATGTCTTGTATCATTCACTGTGAGCGCAGCTGGAGCCTTTGAGGAGCTCCTGTCTCTTCATCGTCCAGTGGAGTGGGAGCAGTTTGTGTCCTCAGGTTCATCACTGTCACAAACATCTTCTGCTTACAGCAGGGCTGTTATATTCTCTCAGTTTTGTGTGAACGTGATTGACAAACGCATATGTCGGGAGGTTCTGGTCCTGCAATAGTTGTTTCTGCATCATCTTTCCATTGTGTAATCTACAGATTGTAGTGTGACATAAAATTGGCTCTATTGAATTATTTCTTGAAAGATGTATTTATTTATGAACCATATATAAAACATATAACAATATAAGATCGAAAATAGGGGATATGTGTATCAGATAAAAGTGTATTGAGTGTGAGGAGCTGGACAAGAGATGGGCAACACCTCAGAGGTTTATGAGCCGTATGTCGAGGAGAGAAGGGGGCTGAAGCAGACTGGACTGTTCAGACTGGACTGTACGATGAGGCTAAAGCTCAGGACTGTTCAGACTGGACTGTACGATGAGGCTAAAGCTCAGGACTGTTCAGACTCGACTGTACGATGAGGCTGAAGCAGACTGGACTGTTCAGACTGGACTGTACGATGAGGCTAAAGCTCAGGACTGTTCAGACTGGACTGTACGATGATGCTGAAGCTGAGCACTGTTCAGACTCGACTGTACGATGATGCTGAAGCTGAGCACTGTTCAGACTCGACTGTACGATGATGCTGAAGCTGAGCACTGTTCAGACTCGACTGTACGATGATGCTGAAGCTGAGCACTGTTCAGACTCGACTGTACGATGACGCTGAAGCAGACTGGACTGTTCAGACTGGACTGTACGATGAGGCTGAAGCTCAGGACTGTTCAGACTGGACTGTACGATGAGGCTGAAGCTGAGCACTGTTCAGACTCGACTGTACGATGATGCTGAAGCTGAGCACTGTTCAGACTCGACTGTACGATGATGCTGAAGCTGAGCACTGTTCAGACTCGACTGTACGATGATGCTGAAGCAGACTGGACTGTTCGGACTCGACTGTACGATGAGGCTGAAGCAGACTGGACTGTTCAGACTTAACTGTACGATGAGGCTGAAGCAGACTGGACTGTTCAGACTTAACTGTACGATGAGGCTGAAGCAGACTGGACTGTTCAGACTTAACTGTACGATGAGGCTGAAGCAGAGGACTGTACAGACTTAACTGTACGATGAGGCTGAAGCTGAGCACTGTTCAGACTTAACTGTACGATGAGGCCGAAGCAGACTGGGCTGTTCAGACTGGACTGTATGATGAGGCTGAAGCAGAGGACTGTACAGACTTAACTGTACGATGAGGCTGAAGCTGAGCACTGTTCAGACTTAACTGTTCGATGAGGCTGAAGCAGACTGGGCTGTTCAGACTGGACTGTACGATGAGGCTGACGGAGAGGAGGAGTGCATGGGAGTGTAGCTAAGGAGTCTGCAGACTAATACATTAGATATTAAAGGAGCATCAAAACTCTGGTCTAGGAACCAAATGTGGCCCTCACAGCAAGTTTTGTTGGCCCCCAGGCTTCCTGTTAAATTAGCCCAAATGACCAAAATGACTGTTTACGACATTCTGCTATCTTAACTTAAATAACTTTTTGTTCTGTTTGGTCATACAGACCTAACGTTCTGTTCATTATTTAAGATCACATCATAAGCCATGCACTACTTGTGTGTCAGTTACATAAACTGACCAGCAAGTGGCATCAGTATCTAAAAATGTATTTGTTTTTATAATGGACATCTAGATCAATCTAGGGATAGGATATGTAGGATTACACACGATTTCGCTGAAGAAAGTGTAAAAACAAACATATCAATTAAAAAATAATAATAATCACAAAATTGAAGTTTATTTTAAGTAATTTATTTTTGTTGTTATTTATTTGCGTTTTTTTTTTTTTTTTAAGTTGCAATTACATAGACTATGTTTTACGTATTGTCTAAACTGTCTCAAAATATTCACCTTATTCCGGAAGATGCCGTGGGCGCCTCCATCTTTTTCCGTTATAGTTTAAATGGAGCAATCGAGCTCAACAGAAAATAAGTTCTACACAGACTGCAAAGCCGTTTTCAGGCCACTCGGGAAATCGGCGCGTTGCTGACTTGTTTTAGCACGTGTACATTAAACATGTTATACAAATCAATCTACTTTATATAATGTTTTAGCGAGAGACTTGTTCGTCTCAAACCGGAAGTGGCGGAATAAGATGTCCGAATGTCCACCCTATTCCCTAAATAGGACACTTTATTGTGGTCATGCCATTTTTAGTGGTATCCGAATGTCCAGCAGGTGAAAAAGTAGTGCACATAAAATTTCCCACAATGCATCTTGAAAAATCGATGGTCACCAGACCAGTCAATATTGACCACATTGCGGGAGTCAGAAAAACTACATCGGACAGTGACAGGACACAACACATACTGAATGACAGCAGAAAGAGGAGCTGTATAAACGAAGCCGTTATGTCAAAACACTTAAAACAAACGTTTGCAGCAGAGTTGCTGGTGTTGGGCCGCTTACCTTAGCTTGAGCTGTGAATAGATCGCACATCTCTGGCAAACAGCTGAATAATCCAGTCCGTTTGATGTTTCACGTGCGATCCATGATGAATAAAACTTGTATGGTAATTATTAGTCCATAAATATGTGCGTGTCAGACGGATTTTATCCATATTCATTACAGAAACAATTTTTAATCGCAGTTTTGCCGCCATTTTTTTTTCTCCGTGACGTGCGGCGAGGAGAATGTGGCGAGCTGTGTGTCTGAATCGCTCCAGGACTGAGTGCACTATTTAGTCTGCAAGAGTGCAGGACTATACAGTGAATGAGGGGTGAGGGAATGAGTGTGGACATTCGGACACAGCCATAGATTTGTATTTTATTTCTTTTTTTTATCACAGATTTCCTCCAGACGCTCCGGCTCCGTGATGTCACTTCCTGTCGCGGATACTCACCAAAGTCATGAACGAAGTTTAGCGCCAAAAAGACGTTTTCTCTGGATCTGTGCTAAAATTGAACATGGAACAAGCCTGGACTCTTAACTCACGGTAAATCCTGTTTTCTATCTTATTTGCTCATAATGAGTGTAATTTAGACAAGACCTGCAGGGGCGCTGTTTTGGTATACGGCCATGCCTTGTTTGGTCGTTTTTGGACTCTAACAAACGACCAAATAGGTCATTCTTGATGTGAGGACAGTTTCTTCTTATGCTGTGAGCTATTACTCACATATGACTCGTTGTCTGCCATGTGATCTTTAAATATTGATTTAGAGCGACTCAAAGAAAAGTTCATGGAAATATAATTAGGGTAAGAAGGGGATTCCCGGACATTTAAAGGGGACATATCATGCAAAATCTACTTTTTTGGCCCTTAGATACCTTTTATTGTGTACTGTGGGTGTCTGGTAGTGGCTAAAAGTTTAAATTAATCACTTAAGTAGCTGCAGAGATATATTTATATAAATTTTGCAACATATTTCTCAGTTCGTTCGAATTTCCGCATTATCTGTTACGTATTTTTATCTATCACGTCACAGCGGAACTACTAAACAAGGTCAAGAGCTTCCGGTAGAGACCGCCATCTTTATTTTCCTTGTAGCGATTTTGTAGTCCAAGCGCAAAGATGTCAAAGGTGCGAGTAGACAAGTTAAAATGCTCTGTTCTTGGTTGTGTTACCAGCACAACTCATTACACCGACCGCCTGCATCCGAACAACTGAGAGAGGCATGGTTACGTTTTATTTTTCGTGGTAATGTACCACCGACAGTGGGGAAAGTTTAGTTTGTGTGCTAAGCACTTCAAAGAAGAGTGCTTCAGTAACCTCCGCCAGTACAACGAGGGATTTGCTCAAAGATTGCATTTGATCGAAGGGTCAGTTCCTTCGGTCTATGGAGATGACGATATACTGGAGCGTTAAGTCAAGAAACGCTGAAACACTGTTTAATAGACCTATTTTTTATCCAGTCATTCTTTACCTGTGTTCTGGCCATTTGTGAGGGATTAGCATTACACCTGTAGCTGCCCATCTTTTACTCGGCTGTTTTCCAGCTGCTTAGGGCACATGTCTTTATATACACATATAATACATTTATTTTTGAGGTTTTCATAAGGCAGAACTCACATCAGACTGCTCGTAGCTGACGTTAGCATGTCGCTAGCATTAGCGCGCAGCAAGCGTAGCCCGCAGCACCGTAACTACGCTGACTGACTTGACAGTAGCCTTTTCCCCCGGACTGTTGTTGTAGTAAGATGGTAAAGTGAGGGTCCATTAGACAACCTGCTAATATCTTTCACACACAGTTAAGCTAACGGAGCGCGTAGCGAATTACATAGTAGTAAACAAACCATTGAGATGCAGCCATTTGAAGTCTTTGCTGCGGAGGATTGTCTTCTTCGATTTCCTCTTGGTCTGTGTCAGACTCTGGCTCGTACATGTAAGGCTGGATGTTGATGTCTTCGCTTGTTTCCATTTTTCGATTGTCATTACGTTTTTTTCTAACTCTGGAGAAGTTTTGGATCCGACAGACGGACTGTGTTTGGGACTACAACAATGGCTGAACGGGGCGGAGTCTGCATGCAATGCGCATGGGTGGGGGTGGGGTGCGAACTAACTCATTTGCATTTAAAGAGACAGTGCCAAAACAAGGCGCTCAAAGCGCTCCTTACAAAGGGGTAAAAGAGAGGCATGTAGAAAGAAAATTAGGAGGAATTCAGACTGTAGATTGCAGGTATAGTTTATTTAGACCCCAGGTAAATGTTTTAAATGTTCAAAAGGTGAAAATAAAAGCATGATATGTCCACTTTAAGTCAACCAGAACTAACGGTGGAGCCCATTGCATGCAGAGGAATATGTCAGGAAATTAAAAGTTACTAATTTTTATTTTTTTATTTTATTTATTTATTTAAAACAAGGACAGTGCACAGATAACATTAAACTCAATGAGTAGAGATGCTCTGCACCAGATTTAGCTACAAGCTACTTTCCATCTGTAGTCCTTGGGCAGGTTTTAAATGAACAACAACAAACAAGATTTGTTTACAAAGTAGCACCCGTTATACACCGAATAAATAAACAAATCATCAGCAGAGATTCTAAAATACAACAGTTCATCATTATTAGGAGCACTTTAAAATACAATTAATAATTTATCAATAACAAGACCTTCCAAAATTACAATTATCAAATTCATCATAAAACCTTTAAATTAAATAAACAATTCATAAATACAATTACCACACGAAATGCTAAAAATACAAATCTCATCCTTAACACGATGCTCCAAGAGTCTTCTAAAATCAGTCAGAATGTTTACAAAAGCCTAATGTTGACAGGCCTGTCTGCTCAAAAGCCATTGTCTCAGCCCATGTGAGAAGGACAGATAGTTTGAACATGTTTTTAACTCAGTTGGAAGTGTGTTCCAGTTTTTTGCTGCAGTGAAGGAGAAAGCGGATTGTCCCATCACTGTACGTTTAAGGGGAACGGTCAGATCATAATTTAGAGTTGAGCGAGATGTTCTAGTCATCTGCTCTGATCGTAACTGAAAAAAGCCTCTTAAGGGAGGTGGAGCTGCATTATAAAGAATTTTATAAAGTAGACGCATTTCAGAATAGAGAATCATATTTTCAAAGTTTAACAAGTTATATCTGTTCAGTATATTACAATGATGATAATTTAATGATTTTTATCAAAAACTTTGAGGGCTTGCTTAAATAGTGTCTCAATTGAATTCTTTAGAGTTTTCCCTGCCTGCGACCAGCAGGTTATACAATAATTTATACGAGAAAAAATCATAGCATGAAGGAAAGCTTTTGATGCCTGAGCATTTAATGAGCTCTGAATATGTTTAAAATTAGAAATACTAAATTTTGTTACCTTACGTAGTTGTGTAATGTGTTTTCCAAAAGTCAAAGTTGAATCCAAATGCAAGCCTAAATATTTTACTTCTTGAACATTATTGATAACTTGTCCTTGAACACTAAGTTGCGGGCCAGTGATTTGCTTCCTATTAAAATACATTGTTACAGTTTTTTTAGTATTAAGAGTGAGGCATGAAGCTTTTAGCCATGTGGCAATGTTATCAAGTGCTAGTGCTAGCTTATCAGCAACCTCAGTCACATTTCGGCCATGAGTGTATACGACCGTGTCATCGGCGTGCATTTGTACTTCCACATCTGCACAGACAGACGGTAGATCATTAATAAATAGGCAAAATAACAGTGGCCCCAGAATTGAGCCCTGTGGAATTCCCAATGAACAGGGTTTTGAGGTTGAGAGTTTATTGTTAATGCGTACACACTGTGATCTATCAGTAAGATATGATTGCATCCATTTTAATATGTTTTCAGAAAATTTAAATTTGGTAAGTTTTGATAACATCACTGCATGGTTCACGGTATCAAAGGCTTTTTTAAGGTCCAAAAAAACAGGTCCAAATATTAGATGGGGCCAGTGCCATAGACATCTGATTTGCTGAATTTGTTTGTTGAAATATATTTATTTTGACAAAACTCACATTTTATAAATCGATGGCAACAAATACACAAAAGGCGCTAGAGCAGGAGTGTCAAACTCATCTTGGGCCACGGGCCGAATTTGGACGCTCAGGATGGGTGGCGGACCGAACGTAACCTAAAATGTATGAAACCACAATTTCCGTCATATCATAATATCAACAGCTTTCTCATATATTTGTTGACACAGTTGCACAAACCTGTAGCTTGTGCAGTACAATTACATGGGCAAGACTTTCTTTCATATCAAAGACCTGTTGACTGTTGCTGCATCAAACAACAATCAATATGAGTTTAATATATATTTGCTTTATAGTTTAAGCACCTACGGCTAGTGATAAACTATAAGTGAAGCAAATGAGTGCATTGTGATTGTATCCAGCTTCAGTCACATTAGAATGGACACAGTGCTCACAGCAGCTTCACATATTAATGCTTTATATCACACTGCAGTGAGACCTGACTTGTGTTTTACCTGCAGTACGTGCAGATCCTAATCTGTCCAGGTTTTGCACTTTTCCTCACAGAGCTGTCATCACTGTTCTTTGTTTCTTGTTGTTAGCGCCACATTAGCGCCATTTTTAGCGCAACTAACGTCCACTAAAAGTCTCCACTCTTCCACGTGTTCCCCAAAGCCACACGTCCCTGTCCTCCACTCATGCTGCTTTGCTGAAGTCAATTCTGTAAGTTTCTTGCGTGAGTCGGCTCAAAGGAGACGACAGACAGCACAGCAGCCGCTCGGCACTGGTGAACAGCCCGGGGGGAGGGTGCTGCTGCTAAGGCTCATGGGACTCATAGAAACGATAAAAACGGTATACTGTACAGCGATCGGAAATTAATATATATGAATTAAAGAAATGCCTTGCGGGCCAGATTAAAACCTCTGAGGGCCGTATCTTTGGCACCCCGGAGCTAAGGTGTTGAAGAATTTAGGAGTCTTCCTACGGAGACATTATGGTACTACAGGTGAATTGGTAAAAATCTTAAATTTAAAGATATATGCAATTTGAAAATTCTCCTATAATTTACTCAGTAAGAAAAAAAAAATTATGTTGTCAAATGTAGTTTTTTCATTATGTAATGTTTTCAAGTCATTTTATGTGTAAAAACGGCCAAATTGCACATATCTAGTCAGAACATTTCAATCTGTAAAATGGACAGAACCAGGTTTACATTTCTTCATCTTACACATATTAGTTCATAGAGGATTTCAGGGGAATATCTTTTTGAGTAAACTTGATATGACTGAAAACTGACCTAAATACTCAACTTTCGCCTCTTTTTTTAACTTAAAACTTGAATAGATCAGGCTTAAAATTAGATAGCAACAAATCCTTCTGTGTGATCTGTCAAAATCTTGTTAAGTACACGATTGTAAAGTTTGGTGTGTGTAGGTGCTACGTTAAGGGCTGAAATGTCTCTGGGACAAAAATGCATTTTAAGAAAAGCCTTTTTTTACAGTTCAGTTACAATGTCCCAGAGAAATCTATAGATTAAATGACATAATAAAACATCGTTAGGAGCAGATTGGACAAGATTGGTCATTTCCTCATGAAAGCCTATATGTTGAGAGAGCAAACTGACAAAAAATATATATAAAATAATAAATAAATACTTATGCATTAACACTTGACATAGTTGGGTCCTGGTTTAGTTCTGATTCACACTTGGTTTGATCCTATTCCAGTCCTAGTTCAGTTCAGGTTTAGTTCTGGGTTTATTGTCAATTTTGATGTTGTGCGTGAGCGCTGTGGGCAACCTTGAAGGTCTGATTTTTATCTCTATTTACAAAGAATATGCACTACTGTGAACTTCATGGAAAAGTGTTTTTCACTTTATCCAAACACAAAAGCCCAGATAAAGCAGCGCTGTGATTCCACCAATACAACTCCCCTTCATTCTAACAGTCTTCTCGTGGCGTGAAGCATATTTATTACATCTTTAAACAGGTTTGCGTTTGCAGGTAGGCGCTCCTTTGTGCGATGATTTAGATGTGACTAATGTGGCTGATGTGTGTAAAGAGAGGCATGTGATTAAGAAAGTGACCGCTGTGTCTGCTCAGGGACTGCACTGCATTCATTTGAGCTTTCTCATTTGCCTCAAGCTCTGGGTCTCTCCACTGCAGCTGCTCACACAGGCGTTACACACACCACACACGCACACACACGCACATGCACGCACAACAAGAAAATTGATTACCACCTCTCCCTGATTGCGGACCCTCTGTCTTCTAAATCTAAATTGCAACTCCAGACACAAAAGAGGACCATGTTGCTTGAGCACACTAAATCAATCTTTCCCACTCGGTAGCACTCCAAAACAAAAAACAAAAAAAACAAAAATCACAGTAGTCGCACCAACCTTTTGCAAAGAGTGTGCAAAAGCAGCTAGAATATAAAATGTGCTCTTTAGGACATTATTGCCATGCATGGCCTTTCATTGGGAGAGTAAAGCTTTTATATCATGTCCAGAGCAAATGAAGAAAGCTATGTCAATGAGATCTCTATGATGCAATTTCTATGTCTGTTTTTTTTTTTTTTTTTTTTTTTAAAGGTGGCCATTGTTCCACCGGGATATGTCTAATTACCCACCGGCTTTGCACTTTAGTAGCTTGCATTGTTTTCTACTCACATAATATAATGCAATGAATTTTAAACACTGATAAAAACTGGTTAGTGATTAAAACCACTGGAGTCCATCAGCAGTGTCGCAATTCGAATTAAGGCACGCCGCTGTGGAGTAATATTCATGAGATTTATCAGGCATCATTGTTATTAGAGACAATGCTAGCAATTTTACTAGTAGGATCTATGAGCTACCATGCTACTGCTACTGTTGCTATTTGTACTAATTGACAATAGAGACACTACTGTTCTAATTACCATAGGGCTGGTATTATAATGATAAATCCCTCAAACAAAATTTGCTTTTTGATTGAGATCGTCATTGGTCAGTGTTTAATGCAGCTGTATACATGCTTTTCTCCTCCTCCAGACCAGCCTCAGTCGTACTCTGAATGAGGGAGTGGCTGAATAGAAGAAGCTGATAGTTATAGTTTCCTCTTGATGCGCATGAATCAGGATCAAATCAAAATTGTAAATCAAAACAGCAGTGGTGGAAAGTAATGAAATACAAAAGTAAATACTGGGCTTAAAAGCATAACACAATAAATTAATTTAATTTAATTTAAATGTACTGAACATGATTGTATTCAAGATTTTACTAAGAATATTGCCTTTTCCCTGGATTGACCATTTTTGTGAAGTTAATGATTGTACTTCCTGGAGCTGCAAATGAGAGAAAAGGTAGAGGTAATTTCACAGCTGTTACCCAGCAACCATATTTTAAACAAGGGCCAAAATCAATGTAACGTACTAAATAATAGTGATTTTGACAAAAAATAATACCTGATGACACCTTCATTTTTAAAATGATTGTACAAATTGTCAGAAATAAATGTTTCTGTCACATGTAAATTGTCCCTGCATGTCATTTATTGATGGAAGGGACTGCCACTTGACTGATGACTATTTACCAAAGGAATTATCAAATTAATAAGAAAACAACCTCAAAACCTGTAATGATTAGCGCCACCGTTATTGTTGATCACTTCAAAAATTGGTTATGACATGCTTGATGCAAGCATTTCCAGGAGGTGAGTGAACATTTCTCCAAGTGGTGAAGACGGCTCCAACAACGTTCAATACGTCTTCTTTAGTTATATCCACACTTATGTTCTTAAAGATAGTACATTAGGAGTTGTATTTAGCTTGTTGACATGTTTCGGCTGCTTAACTGTTCAGCATCAACCGTGATGACGGAGCCTTCCTTCTGTCTCACACATGGGACACACTACTCCAGAGACCACCAACGAACAGGAGGTGTGGTCAGTCTGAGCGACTTGCCAGGTGCATCTGGCTGACCACGCCACTCATAAGTGTGGATGGTGAAGACGGCCTCATGAAGGACATCTCCTGTCTGGAGCTGTGGTCTGTTTTTGTAAACTTCCCTTGCCTTCTAACCCCAAAGGTTCTCAATTAGATTTAGATCAGGGGAACATGCAGGATGGTCCAAAAGTCCTTTGACCTGCGGGCTTTGTGAATTGTAACAACATCTGCATAGAGCCAGCAGCCCCTGCACCACCTGGAGCTCCATTGTTCCACTGAAGGAAAAAGCACATAGAAAACATCTCAGGTGGATCTGCTTGTCGAGCCAGTCACTTTGAAAATCATTAGGTTACATTTTTTCTCATCAGAGAATACTTTTTACCACCTTTAAATGTCCCATGTTTGGTGCTCTTGCAAAGTCTGAGCGGCAGTTCTGTGGCATTCAATGACGCCTTTGAAGATGATTTTGTTTTTGAAGCCCTTCAGTGGCAGAGGCATCTGATGATAATTGGGCTGCAGTCAGTACCATCAACGGCTTTAATTTGGGTCGAACATCGTCCAGTGTCTTGACCAACGGCCAATCAGATCCTTCAGCTCAGTGCTGGTGTCATTTTTTTGGGTCTTCCACTTGACGTTTGGTCCTTAACTTTCAGTTTAATTGTTGTTTTCAATAACATGTTTACTTAAACTTTTTTTTTGTCTCACTCCCATTTCTTGTTGAATATTCTCTACTTCTACTAGGGGTGTAACGAGACATAAACGAGACGAGAATGAGACGAGATTCTCACAGCATCTATAGGTATATGTATATTCCTCACAGCAAGAATGTCCTGGGTGGGAATCGAAATCTCAGTGGTTGAATAAAAGGTCAATAAATAAATAACTAAATAAAACACTTGATTAATGGAGATAAGTCTGTTATCTTAAGTTCAGGAGCAGGACCACACCTCATCCATGCCCCTTCCGGTGTTTACTCTATTTAAGCTTCCCAGTCACATATACCACACAATACCAGCAGTTGTTGTTTTGTGCTCCTCCCTCGCTATTCTACTTATTCTGCTTTGTTTCCTAGTCGAGGGGTATCGAGGCCTAGGAGCCTGCAGTCCTCATCGTTAGAAGCCCCAAAACTGCATTTATCATCTATTCTCGTTGTTCTCGTTTGCCAATAAACTTTCTGCATACAAGCTCGAGGTTGTGGTCCTTGCCAGTGAAGTAAACAGTGCGTATGAACCTCGACAGAATTGGAATCATAATTGGAGCACATTATCACCAATTACTATCAGTACAAATGTTTATAAAAATCTCTATATTTAAAGCTTTAAGTGTTCACAAAATCAGATACAGATCAAATACTTTTTACACTCTTAACGTACTTCAAAACTTATACTTTCACTCTTACTTTTTTTTTTTGGCAGATGTATATTTTTTTGTAACGAGTAACAATAAGTACTTCCTACACTGTTCTATAATGGCCACCCTTAACCACAACAAAGACTGTCTTGTGACCACAACAAAAAAAGAACAATTAATCCGCACAAACTGAGCCTATACTGAAACAAGTAAAACAGAAAATATTGAGATAATGCCATTTCTGTGTTTGTAATTTCCACATTTTGTGCCAGGGTCTTCTTTTGTAGGCTTCACTGCATGATTTTATATTTATATTTGTCCTTTTGTGTGTCTCTCTCTCACATGACAATGACTGGGAGACCTTGTCCTTAGCTCACTCATTATCTGTAATGGTTGTCAGCCGTTTGGAATGCAATAAAACACATTGCTTTTCATCTCCTGAACAGAAGCAATGAGTGTTTCAATATAGTTACTTTTCTATTCATAAATTGGATCTCTTTCTAGCACATCTGTGAGTATGGAACAGCTGAGGTGTCGCTGACAGGATATTCGTATCATGATAGCAGCTGCACTCCAGCTACAAATCCTCTGTGAAGAGAACTCTTCGTGATTGTCTACAAGGACAGAGCTCCTCCACAATCTCACACTACTACTTGCACCTAACAAGTGTCAATTTGACTGCTTTTTCTATTAGCAGGCTCCTCTCTTCGACACATCTGAACAGCGGTGGAAATCCTCAGAGGAAATACTTAAGAGAAAACTTAAACTTCCATAAATGTAAGATTAAGATATGTGGCAGTTAAACAAAGAAAGTTCAGTGGCATTAGAAGGTATATGCATATTTTGAAGTATATTGTTTACAGTAAAGAAATACTCCAAAAAACGCTCATCGACATAAAAAAAAAAGGCAAAAGTGATGATATAAACTTTCAAATAAAGGTATGAAAATTTTTCTGATTGATTTCTAAATACATTTCACATTTGTTTGCATAATATAATCATAATATAGTATCGAGACATTAATTTTTGCCGATATCACCAAAGACTCATGTTTGACTTTATTCAAACTGTGCTTCTATTCATTGGAGAGGATTTAATGTTTAGCCATTAAGCTAAAATACAGTGTAGGATAGGACTTGCTGTTTAATATGCAAAGATCATTATTAAAATTAAGCTTATTAAACCCATTCAATCCATGGCCTTGTGGAGATAATGTCATCTTATATGGTCTTTGTAGCATTGATTAACTACAGATGACCATAGATCTGGAGCCGGTCCACTGGGAGTCAATGTACTATGAGGAACCAGAGAATAGAGGCTCAGCAGTTTAGATCTAATTATGATATGAAGAAGAGTTAAGCTGTAACATATCTGTATGAACGAGAATATTCCAGTGGAGCAAGTGTGAAATGAAGAATAACAACCTCAGAGTTTGAGGACAATACAGAAAAGTGATTGTATGACTATCAGAAGAGCCGTCTGCATGCTCTGTTAATATGACTATTTATAATTCAAATATGCTGGGTTAGTGCAAGAAGAATCAAAATTCCACTTCTGACTTGAAAAAAGGTTTGACCAGGTCAAAAATCCATTTGCGCTGCCCTTTTTACACAACCACAGAACAAGCAGTACTGAAGAAACAAATAGCTGCAGAGGGACATTTGCACTGTGTGTTTGAAATACATCTAAATACAGTGTAACTGACTGGAAACTTTATAATGGATTGTTTCATCAAACTATGACAAAACAACGTACAGTATCGAAGGTAAACATCTTACGTCATGTTTTTCACTATCCGGCCTGTCACGATGCTTACTGTACTGACATATTGTTCAATTATACCTGGAACAGTATTTTTTGCGGCTCAATATTTATCTTCAGTGGGGTAACTTTGACAAATTATCCATACTATTTAACTATAAGTGTTTCATTCTGCTATTTAATTATCTTAGCTTATGTACTTTTACCAAAGTGTTTTCTCCTGCGCTAGAGTTATTGTGTCAGAGTAGTCTCCGTATTAACGTTTATTGGGATTTTTTTCCCCTGTAGCAATATATCGCACTTCAAAATGTGTTGTCGTGACTGGCGTAACTCAAACCATTGACACAAATTAAAAAGCAATACCGTCTCCTTTTCTTTTGTAAACATAGAATTTTCTTAATGCTTTAAGTCCACAGACGCAGATAGGGATCGCAGTCCTCTTTTCTTCATCTGTGTTGTTTGTGTTCACTTCATGGATCCACCAGATCAATGCGGCTGCAATTACTACCATCAGCCACAGTTTGGGATGACTGGCCTTGTTCCAAAGGATAAAAGATAGACTAAGGCTATATCATATGGTTGGCTTTGCCCTGCTGTAAATCTGTAATTGGATAAACTGCAGGGCTAAGAAAGTCATTTCCCTGCAGGGGAATAAAAAATGGACAAATGTGCCAATGTCAGAATATTTTCTCTCCTTGTGAAAATCATTACAGCATGAAATAGACCTTACAACCTCCGACAGCTGTGTAAAGTATTTGTATAATCAAAGCTTTTTATAAGAGAGAGCTTATTATTTTAAAAGCATCTGCACAAACTGAACAGAACACAATTATGGGCAGAGTCAGGAAGAGGACGAGGTCATGACAGTGGGAGTGGGACAGTGGGAATATTTGAGTCCTAAAACCGTTCAACTCTAAAGACTTGAAAAATAAATCCTTCCTCTGTAAAGAGATGATCTTAAAGTCTTCAAGGTAAGCTTCATATCTGATCAACATCTATTAACTTACAACAATAGAACTATATTTAAAAAGATGACCTAAAATCCTTGCAAACTTTTTGGTCCTGAAAATTAGTTTCATTTGATGAGCAACCGTGCGCTTACAAAGAAGAAAATTAATCTATTGGGATGAAAAGAGAAGAGCATTGTGTCTTTTCCTAAAATAAGTAATTACATTTATAACGAAATAATGATTTTGTCATTAATATAAGTTTCTATACAGTACATACTAACAAACCAAGAGAAATACAGGCATATGGAGAAAACAAAAAGCCAAACAAGTAAAATTAAATTACAAATTTGACACTGCAGAGAGTCTTTAGGACATTAGATTTAGTTTAGTAATGAAAACAGATTTTATCCGCAACACTTCATTCAGTTATTGTTTTTCCCTGTAGCACTTTTTGAGAAATAAATTAATCATGCTTCACTGATTTTGATTCATATATACAAACAATCTCAGAATAAAACCTAACCTAAACGATGGAGCTGAAGGTGTTTTCAAAAAGGCAATATACTCGGGATTGCTGCATTGATATTACACTTTAATGTAATCTCGGCGTCCACTAGCAGTCCTGTTTGATTGGATAATACTGACACACTGAGCTCTCCGACATAAATCAAGCATAAATCAGTCAACGCAAAGCAAGGGATTTCAGTTACAAATCCTAAAATAAAATGCAATAAACATGGAAGGGGAAAGCCATTTCGTTATTCTACTGAGGAGGGAATGTTGGGAGCTGGGTAATATGGAAAGTGAGAGATGGTGGATGAGGCTCTTCAGAACACTTTTAAAGCAACCAATCATCCCAGTGATTGTTATGGAGACAGTCAATCAGGAGGTAAATCCTGCACCGGAGGAGGACACTTCAGCACAAGATGATGAGGACGCAACTACAAGGAAGAGCTGCTTCGAGTGTTGTCTCTTTTATTCCTCAGCGTGAAAAAGCATTAACAAACCATCCAGCGTCTGTCTGCTTGTGTCCAGGCATCTCATACATTTCTTATTTTAGATATATTTTTGCAAAGATGTATTTTAAAAAGTCGATTTACGGGAAGTCAAAAAGTGCAGTTTCTTGAAATGCAAGTCATGGATGTGGTGTTTTTATGAAGCCGTGTGGGCCGCTCTAGGTGAAGTGTGGCTGCACATGGAAGTCAAGGCTGGAATTTTATCAGCTCCTCAAGGAATATTTGGACCGCGATTTGAAATTCAAAAGTTCCAACATTATTTCTTGTAGTGACCTTGAGTCTTGTCATTCTCCAGATGACTTTTGCCTCCCTGTTTTGGGCTCTTTTCACTCAGCCCGGTGACTTCAAAGTGTGCTTTGATATGTATTTCCTGTAGTATCAGTGGCAAAGTGGCCAACCCTGGAGATTTACATTGATGAAAGACCCGGGAGAGGCCTGATCTGCTCTATAAGCCTCACTTCAAGATTATATTTCACTTTGTAGATTGTATTAGACACAAAGGAGCTCTGTGCTAGAATGGCATGTATTTTTGTTTCCTGAATGCACAACCTGAAAGGACAGTGGACTGAGCAGAAGAAGCACAGGGCTGCCACCTAATGGTTTGACCTCATTCCCTCCAGGTCTGAATGGTTTCACCGCCTCTCGTCACATTTGTAGAGAGTACTTTTACAGTATGGACAATCTTCACGAGCAGAAGACTTTGCATTTAGGACATACATGTATTACATGTATGTCCACACTACATTAAGTTAAACAAAAAATGAATACCAAGATATTAAAATAATAAAAAATAATATGACATATTTGGGTGCACGGTGGCAGAGCGGCTAGAGCTTCTGCCTCTCAACAAGGAGATCGGGGTTCGAATCCCAGACCACCCCAACATCGTGGTCTCGAATTCCGAACCACCCCAACATCACACGATCTCTCTGGGTGGAGTCTGCATGTCCTCCCCGTGTTACCGTGGGTTCTCTCCGGGTTCTCCGGCTTCCTCCCACCGTCCAAAGACATGACTGTATAGGTTAATTGATAACTCTAAAATTGTCCCTAGTGAATGAATGTGAGAGTGAATGGTTGTCTGTCCTTGTCTGTCTCTCTGTGTTAGCCCTGCGACGAGTTGGCCACTGTCCAGGGTGTACCCCGCCTAAGGCCCAAAGTCACTGGGATAGGCTCCAGTCACCCGCGACCCCTAACGGGAATAAGCGGTAGAAAATGAATGAATGAATGAATGAATATGACATATTTTCTGCAGCATCCATCATCATAAAGCCTTTAAAGGGTAACTAGATGTGATTCGTCTGAAAATCCACACACAGCTGCGACTGGTTCTCAATGAGGGCTTAACAGAGCCTGGCCAACAAGAGGAGTCAGTGGGACGTGTGTCTGTGTTAAGTATTGGGCTGCATTAGAAAGAAATGCACTGAGTATGACAATATCACCAACAGCAGATTGTGGGAATCAGATCACAATTCAATTTTTATTGTCATAGCCCTAATATTCAATACTAAAACCAGTATCAACAGTATATTTTCATTTCGGCAGGTATCAATAGGGCCTACTGAAAAAATAAGAGCATTCCTGAATAGTTTTACAGGGGTCTTGAATCTTTTTATGTCTCAGAGAAAATGTAAGACCACATTGTAAAACTGCAATAATATTAAACAATAATTGATAGTAAAAAAGACAAAAATTTAGTAATGGACTAGGTGGATGATTTTGAGAAAAATGAATATCTGAATACTTTTTTGGGAATATCCCGGTAAAAATATCCTGGGAATATTACATCAGTCCAACAGAAATGTGTTAAAACATGTCTTTAAATAGATTAGTTGAGGTTTAATTACCAGACAAATGTGAAAACTCTTTAAAATGAATTAAGTGTGCAGAAATATCACCTTTTACTCTTATTTGGATGTTTACATTTTTATTTTCAATCAGCTCTTTTTGTAGTATTCCTTCCTATTAATGATAAACTTAAATTATTCAAATGATGAGGATTGTCAAAACATTCACAATATTATGTACATTTCGATACTATATTGCCCACCTCTTACTATGAAAACCTATTGCTAGACTATCCAGCCTTTTCCTTAGTATCAAAATTGAGTTTCAAAGTGCTGGTATCATAACAACAAATTTGAGAGTGGCAGGAGGCTGTCAAAGGTGCTGTCCTCACCAAGATAACAAGAATACATGAAACATTCGGAGATGTTATGTCCATAGTCTGAAATAAAGCATTACATGCATTTTCCTCTCCGTTCAAAAGCACCACTGTGGTCATAAAACGATTGTCAGGAGAATCTTGTGGTCCCCAAACCGAGACAAAGTGAATTCAGAGCACACACGGATTCATATTCATGTGATGTATTTCAAGTGTCACCTACTTAGAGCATGCACTGAGAGCAGAGCGGCCGGGGCTGTGTTCATGAAGGTGCATCAAAGCGTCCAAATAATTCCAGCTCCAGCCATATGACCGCAGCCACAGCACCTCTCACTGTGTGCGGAATGTCAATCAGAAAAAAAGTCTACAGGTACTGGGGGAGCTTGTGATAAGGCAACTCGAGAGAAGAAAGTGTGGATACTAAGAAAAGAAATGAAGAAAACATGCTTGGGATTTTATCTGCTACTCTTGGTACTGCTATGCTATACCACAACTTTTGCACATTGGCTTATTCTGTTCTACGTGTAAGAGTGTACGGTAGTGCATATAAGTCAAGTTATTTATTTGTTTTTACATTTTATTAAGATTGATTTAGGATTATGTAATGTAATAGTCACTTCAAAATTTAATCTTTAAAGTGTACAAGATTTTGATTCATTTTTCAGAAAAAAAATACAGTTTTAACAAAAAAAAGGCAATATCTAAACTTGTTTGTACATTTTCAGTAAGATCTAAGGTAGTTTGTTCAAAGTCTAAATGATGAAATGAAAAATGTGCAATAGATTTTTCAAACTATAGAGAAACTTTCAAAAAAGGTAAGATTTTTTCCTATTCACCTGCAGTGTGTCACCTTAAATGCAATAATGTAGTCATAGTCATCTAAAAATAAACTCTTGATTGTGCCTTTAAATTATGTTGATTTGGTTTTACGTAAGAACACAACGTAGTAAAAAGTGGTAAAAACAACAACAACAACATAATAAAACAATTGTATGACACTATGAAGAATACAGTAGCCTACAATTCTTTATGGTGCCAGGCAGACCATGCAGAATCCAGGGCAGAGACTCAAGCATCTTTAAGAAACCTCATTACGGCTCGTGCTCACCTCAGTGCGCTCCTTGTCCACAAGAGGTCAGACATTAACAGCACAAGTCATAAATAGTGCATGGGCCACTGTTAGCTCTGTGCCTCAAGTATGGCTCCTATCAACCCACAGCAAACCGGTCAGTCAGTGGACAAAGGTCTGAACAGTCATGATTTATCCAGGCCAGTGCTTTTTCTCTTATTTTTGGTTGCTTGCGTTTCTAGAAACTTTGATGTTCACTTGGATGATGTTAGCAGGCGCGGTTAAAAGTTGCATGCATGAATTGATATTTCGGTCAAGATCAACTACGACATGCATTCTGCTTTATTTACAGCATTAGACACTTCTCTGACTGTCCTAAGACTGTGTCCTAAGAGTGACTTACAGTAAAGTTGGTGTCACGCCTCTTTGTGGAGGAGGCAGGTTCAGCCCAGTGTCAGAGATGAGCGCTCCTCTAGAGGAGGGAAGAGGTTAACTCAGTCTCATGCGCCAAATTTGCAACATGAAAAGTTTATTTGTGGATATTTGAGCATCCTTTTGAGTCTTTTATCATAGACCATTGGCGAGTTTAACGCTGTTCGGTTGTCTTTCCATCTTGGGACAATCTGGAGACAACTTGGAGTAAAGGGAGAAGTGTCAGCGCTTGACTGACAGCGGTGGAGCGTCTGTTTTGAGGCAGAAATGGCCACCGCGAGGCTCGATTACGTCGCTCCGTGGTGGACTTATTGGCTGCACAATTTTCCTCACCTTAACTTTGTCTTGCAGTCCGTGGACAACACTTTCAAACCGGAGGAGCCCAGCTACCAGCAGGTAGGTAAATGGAACTGTGCGTCAAGACGCACGATCGACTTTGCAAATCGATTATGAGCATGAGGTTAAAATGTAAACAAAGCAAGAAGCGAGTTAATGTGGCGTAAAAGTTTATTTTAGAAAGTTTTCCTTGAGTTTTGGTTTGTGTGGAGTGTGCATTACTGTAGCGCACATCACTCACATGACGACACATGACCGGTATTATCCGCCTGCACCTCAAACTGCGCCGGAACATAAACACTAGCTTTAGGTTCATGTCTTTTCACCATTAACTATTACTATTATTACTAGCATATTCTGTCGCATAGTCTACTCTATTACTACTTAACTATTAATTTAACTTAACTATATGCTTTACTTCTTAGTATGTCATAAGGATCAAACTAAAGGTTATGATACAAATTCTAGGCTTAAAAAAAACAATTTTCAACTTAATTATTAACGTAAGACAAACATTCTAACACAGTATACTATTTGTTTATTTATTATGAATTAGCTGAAGGTTCATGATGAAGTGAATGCAGTTTTGTGGCCCCTTGTTTCCTACAAGTCACATCTTCTGGTTCACAGAGGTGCCACTGACTCCCAGCTGCAGTTGAGTGAAGAGAAGTGTCACCATCTGAGCTGTCCATGAAGCTGACAAGGCCATTATAACCTGCCATACATGTTGTTTATCTGACACAATGACTGGTGTTCTGAGCTACTCTTCTCTTTTTGTCAGAACATTTGTCACACAGCACAGTCTCGTGGTAATAGCCATTCAGTGCGTGGACTTTCACTCTTGTTTATCGGTCCTCATTAGAGCGTTGCAGCCTGTGGAAATTGAAATGTGCCATGTCTAATTACCTAACAAAGGTGGTTGTTGCAAGGAGGGTGACAAACAAACTTAACTGTGAACATTGTTGTTGTGTAGTAGTACTTAGAGAGTGATTAGCATTAGATAGTGTCCTCAATGATTAGCAAGTGGTCAGATTACAGGTTTGGAACAGCTGCCAGGTTACGCCAGGCCAGTTTAGTTGGCACAAGTTATCGCTAGCGTTTTTGTGTTCTACCTAACCAGTTTATCCACATTTTCAAAAGAGACATTTATTCCTTAACAACTCGCTTGCTTTTCATAGCTTCTCTATTTAAGCTAAACCAATCACTTGTCTACACTTTGCTTTAAAAGCCACTTGAAACATGTATCAATGTCACTGTCACTGAATGAAAGGTTATTCATTTTGTCGGGGTGTTTAGTAAATGTACAAAATCTTCTAGGACTCTATGGTTAAAGCAACTGTGTAGGATAAGACTGTCTGCTTTTTCTTTTTCTTTTTTTAAATCAAGCATTTTACATACTTTTAGGATTTGGGTTTGCATAAGGAACAAACCAAATACTTACTTCCCTTTTCTGATTTTTCATAATGAATCATTTGTGTTACAGTACAGACCTGTCAGTTTGTCCGGGCTGGAATATTTTGTCAAACCATTAATCACAAGACTGAAGAAAAGTGCTGCCGTCACATGACCTCCTCCTTCCTCTGCCTTAGAACATTTCTGTTTTCCTCCAGTGCTGCTGCAGAAAAGAAAATCCCCCTCTGGTACTTGGCAAATAGCAAAGAAAACATACTTTGTTTAGTTGACTTTTCTGGAAGATCACAAACAAACCTCCATAATATTTCTGCCAGTCTCTTTAAACCGAGCTGATAACAAGTTGACCTTTTCAGAGCAATGGTAGTTCACGTCAGTCGTTAACCTTTTCAGATTGTCACCCCCATGTATCAATCAGGAGTCAAGTTTTGTCACTTTGTCACTCAAGATAATTACTGTAATCTTTATAGAGCAGTGGGTCTCACAATTATTTACACTTTGAGCGTTTTCTGACCAACTGTACCCCTCATTACAACCCGCCTCATGCTATTCCTCTTACATGTACTTAGGGTTGCTTGATTATGAAAAAATATTTGTTCTGACAATTAGAGCTGCATGATTTGGGAAAAATATTTAATTGTTATTTTTCTGACTACTTCGATTGCGATTAGATTTGCTATTTATGTTTTGATAATGGGATTCTGTTCCTAGTTCACATTTTAAACGCAACCAGGAGAACTGACAAAAGACTGAATAATGAACTGACAAGCTAATAAAAGAATCACTTGATCTGGAACGTTTTTGTCACGCTTTTGTCACGTTTAGAAGCATTTTTGACACTTTTGTTGCGCTTTTGTTACATGTTTAAGAATGTTTTAAACAATCTAAACTACAGGGTCAGTTGTTTTCATGCAGAATAAAACAGGATATTTTGTTGTTTGTTGAAGAAATTATTGCACTTCAAAAACTGCAGCTATAGCAATTTCCTAGTTGCATTCATTAAAATTGGGATTTCAATTCAATTTCGATTAATTGTGCAGCCCTACTGTCAATAAACTTTCAGATGAATAATACCTTTATTATCTATTTGTGATGTTTTGTGAATCATCTTTTAAACGCCCTTATACCTTAGTGGGAAAGAACAATACAACAATTGTATTTCAGAACAACATTTTTGGAGTAGTAATCAAAGTAAAAACGCATTAATTGCACATGCCTAAACTGTATATTCAACCACGAAAAATAATCATAGTTGTATTTTGATAATCGTAATCATTATCTGCACTATACAGACCCTAAAACACATGAAAAGACCTTTTGTAACATAGACAGTGGCATTGTTACATCAGAATGTCAAAACATTTTTATCCGTAATACACTTTTCGTAATTTGTCTCTAGCTAGAAACCTTCAGTCACCTTTGTTTGGTTAAAATGTCACAATAGAAACAATCAATAATCATTAGTTGCACTCCTAATGTTTTAAAAAAAAATTATTTCTCTCTTTTGTTGCAGTCTGTGGTGGTCTTTGCGTTCATTGGTGCGGTGGGACTCTGTCTGAGCCTGCTCATTTTGGCTGTGTACCTGGTATGGCTCTGTGTCTGCCGTCAGGACATCGATGAGGAAACTAAAAGGCCCGATACATGCTGCGTCACATGGGCTGCTGTTTTATCTGGCCTCATCATTTGGTGAGTAACATGTTTATGTAAAGGGAATAGCTAACATGACGGTACAGAAATCAGCAAAGGACCAAACTTGTCAACATGAATCCTGCTGTTCTTGTATGTATCCAGTCACAGGATCCAGGATCAAAAAACCCTCTGAACTGTCTCAAGTCTCACTTGAGAACAAAGTCTGTAAGAGCATCGACAACTAACAATTCTAAAATGAGCAAAACTAGTGAAAAAATGACAGCAATCATGACCTTGACAAGAAGTCCAGGGCTGTAATCGACAAAATTCTTCATTAACTTTTAACTTAAAATTCCTGTTTAACTAAAGACGCGTAATAAGCAGTGCGCTGGCAAATGTATTCAAAATTAGTAGGATTTTGCGTTAAAACAACAAGTAAACAGTAATTTACTTGTGAAAAGGCAGATTAAACTGTCCAGTCACGCCAAAAACTCCATCTAACTAATTCCATGCCTCCTCCTTTCTGTTCTGGTCCATCTAAATCCCTATAGTAAAATAATTAGTCGACTAATAAAACATTTGGTCCACTCAGACATCAACAACTGACTGAACGACTAAATGACACCTGTATTTTTAACAGCCAGAACTTTTGCCTCTTGGTCACAGGGCTACAGGCACTAAATTCACACTAATATAATCTTTTAAATTGCATTGTACTTTATAAAATCATATCCAAGGAAAATCATTCTATTTAGGACATATTGTGCCTCCCTTACCTTATTTATTTTATCTTCATCCAATCAAAGTCAATCTGAAAGCAATACAGAGAAGAAATTTGACTCAAAAGTCTTGATTGAATTTGTGTGTAGATCTGCTTCACCATGTGACTTGTTTCTAAGTGTTTGTCTTAACATTGTTTGGCTCCGAGGCTTTGCTTTCACACAAGGCTTGCTGTGACGCTAAGTGAGGGGGCATGACACTGTTTAGTGAGGGGCCTCTGTTTCCTCCAGTGCTGTAGCTATTGATATTTATTGCGCTTGAAAATAAATGTCCCCTTATAATATCTGATTAAATATCACTGTCATGAATTCAGACCAAGGAACATTTGATTATATAAGAATTTGAATGAAATGAATATTGTTTTCTAAAAAGCAGATATAATACATAGGGATATGAGTGATAGCCCAAGGGTGAAGTGTCTGAAAGAGATTTGTCAATAAAAATAAAGTAACAAATTAGGACGAAACAGGTAAATTTCATGTTCATGTTTTTGTTTTGTGATCAGTTTGCACAATCAACATGTACTCTTTCAACAGAAAACAATAGCATTGTCCAAACTGTAATTAAAGATGATTATCATTGAATTTAATCCACTGGCAGATTCATAGGACATTGGAAATTAAAAAGCCGTGTTCTCTAAATGCATTTTTCTCCCAGAGAAGAGCAATCCTTTAAGTTATGCCTGCAGATACCAGTCTTTACAATCTTGTACTTTGAGGATTTGTTGATATTTAATTTAAATTCTGATTTATTGAAGTTTTTAACAAAAAAAACATCAATCAACATTTGTGTCAGATCAAGCTCACTCAAAAGCCATTTAAGAAATCCAAAATATCTTCTATACATATTTTAATTATATAATATGTCCACATAGTGAAGCAAGAAATGTAAACCTAGCCATTTTTTAGATTTATATGTCCCAAATATGTGAAATTCTAGCCATTTACAGTATGTATGAAAACTCTTTATGATGAAAAACTGGTAATACATTTTCTTTGTCCAAAGTTTAAATAAACTACACAAAAGTTTAAATTGATATATATGAGATATATGATCCAGCTTCAAAACCACAAGCCATTTTATGTACAAGCCTGTCCAAAAACATGGATATAAATGTAATAAAATGGTCATGAAACACTACATAATAACCAAAGTGACCAGCCAGATCAATTTAGAGACACTAATCACCAGCTAACGAAATTATCATGGATTTATCTCAACCCTAAAAAGACCAGGCATACTATTTTGATACATCCCATTCGTTATAATGCAGCCCCATGCCTGTCCCCGGGGCTTGAGCTGCCCATGACGTCCTGTCTCATTATCGTCTCATTACCTCGTCATTACCAGCTCTCCCTCTCTCACATCCAGGCCACAGGGTTAATGTCCACCAAAAAACCCAATTGTCCAAGTCACGCCGCATCGACTGCAACACAAATAAGCTCAAATCCATCAAAACAGGAATTTCAATTTGGACAAGTGAATGGAAGTCATTTTACATTTCAAGACTCTTCGCAAGTATTAGAGTAATTGTGTTTTTCATGATTCCGGACACGAGAAGAAGTGGTCCTGTTGCTACTAATCATAACCAAAGGGAAGTCTTTTAATGAACAAGACAAAGGCGGTGGATTTCATTATGCTTACAAGGTTACTGCGACAGGAAGGAGGCAGATACAAGAGCAGAAACATACACGTTGATTACATACACGCTGTAATCGGAAGACTATTTATGTGTCTTCATAAATTAATCTAAATGTAATACATGAAAAATATTGTCACACACTGTGGAAATGAATAGGGTAAAACTGGAATAAACTAACACTGGCCTTGAATCAAAGCACTTTGAAGGTTGTTTCTTGGGATGACAATATAGCCAATATCACCATTAGGTTTGTGCAACTGAGTGAATTTTAATTGAGATTCAGTTTTTTCTAATTGTCGATGATTAGCTTGGATCTTTTAAGTGGAGAGATCTACAGTCAATCCTCTGTCACTAAAAGTATGTGGTTTGAAGTTTAGTTTAAAATTTTGATTTTGGAGGTAGAAATTTGACTATATTTTGTGTTACATTATTTAAAGTACCGGTATGTATATAAGAAAAGACAAAACGTAATCAATATGAAGAAAATAAATTTATACTTTATTGACATATCTTCCAGCCTTTATTGTCATACATTTCTATAGATATTTATATGTGCAAAATATTATAATATTTAGTTAGCAGTCCATTACTGCATGAATTGTGAGCCAAGTTAAAGCCATGGCATATACTCACACTACACAAGTGTTTTCGCACGTAAGAGTACCAAGAACTGCACAAAGTAGGTTGACTATATGACTATAACATTAACTTATTAAATTAAGTCTCAATACAAAAGTTTTTTTCCCTTCATCATGTGCATTTTGAGCTCTGTAAACCTGCACATAAAACTGTGATGCATAAAAAGCACAATCATTCATAATTTTAGTCACCAACAACTAATTATGTATTGTAGTTATGGAGCTACATTGTTCAAGTTCTCTTTTCACGTCAAAAAGTTTGTCTTTGTCAGAAAAAGAATGAAACATAGTCTGTTTTAAAGTTACTGTTGTAAATGTGCTTGTAAATGGAAAGTACCTGCCCCAGAGCAGGAGCTAAAAAAGTCCCCAAAGTTAGTTAGTCAGTCACAAGTATTTTTGGACATTATTCCAGTGGCAAAAGCGTAGTTCCAGTCCCTAGTTCCTGCTCTGTGTCTCTGGTTTCTGCATTGGGAAAACACCTATTATTGCTTACATTTAGCCTCTAGTAGAATTAATGTATCATTAAGAAGAAAAATAAAAATGGTTGGTATTAGGGTTTTATGGCACTCAAGAAATCATTTCATTATTGTGTGAGTGAGGTTAAACTTTGTGGGCTTTTGGTAACTCTTTGTTTACAGAACTGTTGTCCTAATACACTTGACTGAAACTGGTTAAAAACAGCCGCAAAACAAAACATACTGTGTCAAAGAAAACCAGTAACTGTTATTAGAAATCTGAAGTGACATGTGAAAATAGAGTGACATTTTCACAAATATGTAAAAAATAATGTTTTCAAACTCCATGAATATGATGCAAAACTTTGTTCAAAGAGTATTGTGTCAATCTTTCACTTTCACAGTCAGCCGAGCGAAACAATATTTTTATGTGATTGCATTTCTCTCTCAAACTCTTGACTTGTTCCTCAGTTCGGCTGTGGGAGTGGGTTTCTATGGCAACAGCGAGACCAATGATGGGATGTACCAGCTGACCTACTCCCTCTACAATGCCAATCACACGTTTGGCAGCATCAACAATATGGTGAGTCAAAACATAGAAAAATGTCATGCACTTTTTCCAGAACCACATGTCAGGAACAATATTCGTGATGCTCAATTTTTATATATTTTCTCTGCACTAACTGGAAACCTTTTCTTATTTTTTGCTGCTCATTAACATTTGAGCCTTTGAGGGATAAACAATTAACATCTGCGACCCATTAATGATACTTTCTAAGTACTTTTGTGTTTCATTCTGCCTTTTTTCTTAATAATTGCAGCTCATGTTTTTTTTTTTTTAATTATATTGTTCACTTGAAAAAACTGTTTAATGGAATAATGCTGCTTCAGGGTTTTAGTGTCAGTGCTGTAAAGTAGTTTCAGTTATCGTTTATTGTGGTATTTTATGCAACAATATCACATTTCAAAATGCGTCATTGTGACAGGCCTGTCTCCATGGAGCTGTTTTTGGTTTTCCCTGAATATTCCACTGCATGGCATTAAACCGCTAACCACACTCACATGAGCAGGTAACGGCACAGTGCTAAGTTACATGCCAGATCTGTGGAAAGGCAACCTCGCTCACAATACGAATGCATGTTTTTCAAGCTAATTTTGCGCAATAAGGTTCCATAAACACTGCTAAAAAATCTCTTTCTGCTTCTTGGAAACACTAATGACACCAACATTTATGAAGGCTGTTTCCATTACACCATTTAAACCCCAGTCAAGCTGAGTATAAAGATGATTTGAGCAGAAAATACTGTACTAAAGGAATTGCTTTGTTCTGCACGTCAATTGTCTTGCGACTCTTAGAAGGACACTGTTTTAATACATTCAGGTTACTCCAGTAAACACCTCGGTGCTTAGCTTCATCCCCTGTGCTTCGAGTAACCCTGATGCACAGCTGTTAATGCATAAGAGACTTTTTGACTGTTAATAATGGGGTGTGCATCTGTCTACAAGCTATCCAAAACCGCAGGGGGTCTCAAGTGCTGTTTGTGGGGGCTTCTTAGGGATTTGTACTTGGGGATTCGTTCACTGACCCACAATTATAGTTGAAAAATATTTGGGGAAAGGCTTAGGGGAGCAGGGGGATAGAGAGAGACACAACAAGGCCTTGAAAGATGCAGTAATCAGAATGAGCATAGTGAGGATTAGCTCCCAGCCACACTGCATTAATGGATGTTAAGCCCTAATTCCTGTATGTGATAGTGTGTGCGTGAGTGTATGTGTGTGTGTGTCTTTGTGTGTGTGTTTTTGTGGCTGCACCAAATTAGTTTGACTTAGAGCAACTATTAGTGCAACAGCAGCATTGAATATTATGAATGAACTACACGGAGGAATAAATATTGTAAGTATTCGTTTTCCGTTTTAACTTTGAACTTCCTAAGCTTGATAAGACATTTTCCCATTATTATACAATTGTGCACGTCTCCCTGCGAATTCTCTGCTCAGCCGTTTCATTTTCTTTTACGTCAAGGAAAATTCACTTCAGTGCCTTGAATCTTCTAATGTTAGAAAAATGAACATTTACAGTGCATTATATACTGTAAGTAAATTTGTTTTCAAAGATACCAGGAAGAGATAGACAAATAACAACTAATACCATTGTAAACTACATTAAATTATTTCCTCAGCATTTCCCATACTCTATAGTAATAGGAGTCCGCATATAGATTCCATATCAGACTACTCCTCACTCCTCTGTGTTGTGGCTAGAGCCTAGATATTGATCCGAGCCTATAGTATAATGTATTCTGTAGCAGCATGAAAGACAGAGATGTGCCCTCGGGGAGTGAAAAGAGCCTTTCTTCATGTAAAATCGGTGTATGTTTTCAACTTTTTAATCCATTACCCAGCTGTCCATGTTCCACAGCTACTTAAGGCAGAATTTTGGCTTGTTTGGTTTCTATACTTTTTTTTTTTTGTAATTGCCTACTCATCTCTAAACTGCATCAGTCACAGAGAAATCTTTATACCGGATCATTTTATTGATTTAATTTAAGCATTTTAGTAGGAAAACCTATTTAGTTTACAAACAATCTCCTCCTAGTAAAATAAAGACATGGTTAGCTTGCTTTTCCCGGTTCTATTGTCCATTGTAGGATTATGAATGCAGACGAGCTTCTGCTGAGACAGGATGCCATAAATACACTGTATTGTCTATTATTACAAAACATCAATTATGTATTGAACGAGTGGGCTAGATTCTATTAATTGTGCCATTTTTAACCACACTAAATAGTTTTTATTTGATGGTTACACATCTCAGAAAGTTTAGGAGAAGTTTACAAATAGCAGATTTGCATAAAAGGACAAAGTGACAACACAGCACTCACTGGTTTTAAGTACTAGTTTATGTAGTGGTTTTGCACATACAGTCGTATGAAAACGTTTGGGCACCCCTGATCATTATCAAGATTTTCCTTTATAAATCATTAGTTGTTTGGATCAGCAATTTCAGTTAAATATATCATATAGTAGACAAACACAGTGCGATTTAAAGCAGGTGGTCCATGCTCGGAAACCATCAAACCTGACTGAACTGGAGATGTTTTGTAAAGAAGAATGGTCATAAATACCTTCAACCAGAATCCAGACCCTCATTGGAAGCTATAGGAAGCGTTTAGAGGCTATTATTTCTGCAAAAGGAGGCTCTACTAAATATTGATAGAATGCCCAAATGTATGCACCTGCCTATTTTTGTTCAATAATGATAAATGTTTAAGTAATTATTGCACACTTTCTGTAAATCCTATAAACTTCATTTCACTTCTCAAATATCACTGTGTTTGTCTACTATATGACATATTTAACTGAAATTGCTGATCAGAACAACCAATGATTTATAAAGGAAAATCTTGAAAATGATCAAGGGTGCCCAAACTTTTTCATACGACTGTATGTGTTTGTTACAATCCCTGTGTCATGAGTTTGCTTTCCGGCCAAGAACGTTGAAGTATCTACCCTTTCTCTTCTCATTTCACGCTACAGTTGTCCTGTCCAATCAAACCTTCGGGCCAGAAAATCTAAACAAAAGCAAAGTTACAACTCAGTATGAGGTCTATTGTCTAATTTCCACTTTTATGTGAAATCAAAACAGCTGCTTTTTTAGATTACTTGCTGAACAAAATGTTTATGTATTGGCTTTGAAATATTGCATTTATTTCCCCACGATAAACAGTACTGTAAATGCACCAATTGAAAAGCAACGCTGGATCAATAATATAAATTGCACTGCCTTTTGTCTTGTTTTGTCTTGTTTTGTATCACTCTATACATCACTCCTATTTCCACTTCTCTTAATAGGAAGAGTCCTTCAATCCTGCCAGGGGAAATGGATGACGATAAAGCAGCTATAACCTTATATCAAAACCAATGTCTACAATTTACAGCCTTGGTCGCGCTTGTGTATTGAGCCATCCCAAAGAGTAAAGTGATTCTTGGGGGGAAAATGATAGCTTCTTTCTTGTCGTACATCAGTTCTTCTCAATATCTTTCCTTACAATGTCCAATATGTCACCCTATGAGACTCTTGTATTGTTTTATTTTCACAGTTCACAAATCTGAGGCCACATATCAGAACAATGACGTCAGCTCAGTTTCTCCTTCTGCCATTTTGGAGTTCTGCATCCATCCCTGTACTTTTGACCTGCTTTCTGTTAAAGTGAGGCCTCGTAATCCCCGTTTTAAAAGCAGACGTTTGGAGCAGATTAGGGAAATCTCAGCAGCTCAAACCAATGGATCTCATCTCTCTCTCTTCTGCAGAGACAGATAAGAACTGTACAGGCAGGAAGTGTGAGAGAAAGAAGGTGAGAAGTAGAGAGTAAGTTGCCGGGAATCACGTGAGGAAACCCAATGGGAATTCTGTCCGGATATTGTTACTGGATACTGTATACACGCCATCAGCATTATGAATTTAATCTGGGCCGTTTGAAATACACTGGCGTCAAGAAGGCGGCATTTGGATTCTTTAATAGTGACTAATCATTGTCTATAGAATATAAGTGCTTTAACTGTTACACATACATTCACAATAAATATGAGCAACATTACTGAGCATTAGTCTAAAATGAGAACTCGCTGAAAATAAGGAGAAGTTGAGTGTCATATGCTAGCATACTTCAAATCACTGATTTTAGAATACAGCTCTATTTCTGCGTCTAATTATTTTCTGAATAAAAAGGAAATTTGCTTAGTCCTTGAAAGCTGACTGTTTTTGATAACAAGCCCAAAAATTAGCACTTCAAGCATCACTGTTCTTTTTTTTTTTTCTAAAAGTAAAAGGCATTGTGTGAAGTTGAAATAAAAACAGAATTACACTTGCAAAATTCAGAAACATATTTTCATCACAAGAAAGCTAAGACAAAATAGCAAGTGTTGAAGAAAAAAAACATTTGAAAAACATTTGGTTAAGTTTTCAGTTTTAAAATTCTCGGCGCTGGTTATTACACACCAGCGCACAATGACATTCAATCTTCTCATTCATTAAAAGTCAAATTGAAGGTCTGACATCCAAATTCACGTCAAAAAGCTTTCCATACTCCTCCCACTTCTGTCTGCACTGACTTATTCACGTGTCATGTTTGCTTCTCGCTTGGAATCCGTCTCTCACTTTCACCAACATCTTCATTCTTGGTGTGAATGAGGCGTCCTTTAGTTTGAATACTTGAAACAGAAAAGTCAGTTGTGTTTACTCTTCTTTCACGTCTCCCGTGCACCTTCATCCCACTCTGTTGTCATTATCAAAGAGGCCTGTGATAAGGGCTCTCCCTGGTGTCTTTATCGACATTTCACTCTCACAGTGTTTATCTGAATAGAACACACAACTGAGAAGGAGAGCTAATCTTCTCCCATGGGATCAACACTTCTAATTCATTTCTGCTCCATAGCTTCGCTTCAAGATCTTTTTTCTAATATATGTTTCTTTTAAATTTCCAAAACAAAACATATTCTTCTTGTTTTTTAACCAATCCTCTACTTTTATTTCTCTTATTCTCACAATCGGTCACAATTATCAAATCACAAAGGTACATTAACATCTAACCCTGTAGTTTAGACTTCTACAAACAAGTTCTGAAATGGTATTCTTGTGTTTGTCAGTTCACATTTCTCTCCTATGTTAATGCTGCTAATTTGTAGACATACATCTCAAAGTAAAGTTGAGAAATTTTGAAATCAATTGTGTGCAGCACTTTGGTAACAGCGTTGCTTATAAAATGGGCTGTATAACCTTTCTGACCTGCCATAGAACAAGTCAGCCTAGGCTTTATTGTTAATTTTTGCATCCTCTTGTGCCATTTTTCAGACTAGTGTTAATTTATAAAAGTAACAACCCTCACACTTCAAATTCCAGCCATTTATATAGTTAATAAGACCACTTTTAATATCTCAAACAGCCACAAGGCCCAGTAAATCACTAAAAATCCAAATACTGACATTCCGACTCTCTATCCCTTAAAATTGTGAGTGACTATGAGTTTCAGAAGTTTCCTTTAAGCCAAATAAAAGTTAATTGAAGTTTCTACCTGTTGAGATACAGATGTTTTATAAATATTAATGAAAACAAAAAAATCAACATTTGAATAGTCAAAAAGTGTTTTGTAAAGATTATTTTATCCACTTTTATGTGCAAAAATAATTATTACTCTACATCTATTTATTTTTCTGCAAGTTGCTAAATAAATAACAGTATGCTCTCTAGTAGGTCAGAAAGAGATAAGTAGCGTGGATGGAAAACTGCACTTTAAATACTTTCTCCCAAAAAAACATCTCAGAGCCCTAGACCTACCTATATCCACTTAATTTCTATATGTTTGGGTTTCAGGTCTCTGGGGCCATGGACAATGCAGAAACAGGACTAAAAGAACACTTGGAGCGTCTGGACGAGCTCTTCTCCACAAGGCCAGATCTACTTCAGGCTCTGCGCTTCCTGCAGTTAATGGTCAACAACGTTATCCAAGAAATGACTGCCCTCCCAGATCTGAGAACAGCCAATGCCGACCTGGGCAATGTGGCTGATCAAACTGCTTTTGTGGAGTATTACAGGTACAGTATACACACACACACACACATACACACACAAAAACATGTTTGGGGGGAAAAATGAATAATGCTTTATGCACAGATATTTTTGTGTAAAGGTATTTTGGGGTAGCAAAGTAGGTGTGAGAAGCAGGGATCATACAACCAATATCAAAAAATAGTAGATATAAGCACAGTAATTGCAGGGATGGAAAGTAACTAGGGGAGGGCAGTTAGTTGAAGGATCAAGAGATTGATTTTTTCTTTTCCCTATATATCGCCTCCAGCCCTTGAAGTAAATTTAAAATTACTTCTATGGTAATTGGCTAGGACTACGGCAATTGATAACATTTTGTGGGTGATTGTGACTGGTTTAAGTAGATGTTTAAACTTGTATTTGTACTTTAAAATTCAGAAATTCTAGCCATGTGTTGTTATTAGCTACATTTCAAATCATAGATCAAAGAGAAAAGTGCACAGTTGTCTCACTCATGTAACTGCTCCTTTATATAACAGCTCTACATTGCCTGCTCTGAGAAGATACAGTTCTGTCAGATGTAATTGAGTAAATGTTTAGCCATGTAACTATACTTTATTTGAGTTTTGCAGCACTCTTTTCATCACTGATTAATTGTACCAATAGTGGGGCATTAGTAACTCTGCCTTTTGATAGAACAACTTGGTCTTATACTGTCAGTGTTTGTACTCCCTCCAATAAATTATTTACTTACTCCCAAATTAAAATATTCATCTAAAGTCACTTTTAAGAAATATGAGAACCTTATTTGAATGACAGCACACTTGAACCCATAGATCGGCTCAGTAGACAAAATCAGTTTCATATTTTCTCTTCCCTTCTCCAGTGACAGAGTAATTCGAATGCCGGGTCTTATCACATGTGAGTGGTCCCTCCAGGGATCCCATGACTCCAGTTTGTTCCACTAATTTCTTACTGCGTCAACCCCCACCAAAAGTACAAAAATCTGTTCCGACGCACTCATCCACCATTACTACTGCCATACACACTGTTATAATTTTCATATGGCTATTTTCAGAGCTACTGTATATGAGGCGAGTTGAAAGAAGATCAGTTTTGCTTTGTTTACTTTCTCTGAGGCTCCTCCATGGTGAGCTCTAGTCATCCGCCCCCTGGTTATCTGCTGGATAATCTTCTCTGCACTTTCAGTTTACAATTTTTAGCATTTGGCTTTAGTTATGGTTATAATTCTTCACTACTGGGTGACCTTTAAGATGTTGTGGTTTTTCATAACCAAAATAACAATAATACTGTGATCATGCTTAAAACACAATAATAATAATAACAATAGCAATAATCATAATAACAATAATAATAATACCTTTTATTTATATTACACTTTACATTGTTTATTGTTTATTTCTTTGGATCCCCGTTGGCTAAAAATGACCAAAATGACTTTTCCTGGGGTCCTAGTCACAATATTAATACATACACAAATACATTTCATTATACATTTGAAATACCAGCATATACACACAGTTATTATATTATTGAAAAAATAAATAAGCCTCCATCAGCATAACATTTAAACAAAATCACAAAGTGCTAAAGAAAAGAGCGTTAAAAGCATTTACATCATTTACCATTTACATTTGCAAACATTTACAATATAAGAAAGATTAAAACTGTAAAAGAGGAGGCTTTAAAAAAAGTATTTTTATTGTCTATGTAATCTAAATAAATCCATATAAAATATGAAACAAACAAATTGCTGCTTTAATTTTCTTTGTTTGGAAAGATTAGAAATGGACTAAATGGACTATTGAAAATGTGGAATTACAATTTATTATTTCTTAGTTTAGTATGCCTGACACATACATACACACACGCACAAGCACAGTTCAACAATGCGTTCTCTAAACTCTTATTTCTAGACCTTGAACCACGCTCTCGCTCATCTCTGTCTGGTTTATTGGATTCTGTCACAGCAAGTGGGCCATAAATCGCCTGTTGTGAGTCATCTCTGATCAATAATCAACACAAACTAATGTTTGTTCATAATTTACTTTCACCATAGCAAGAAGCGTATTTTCATTGTTGACATTTTTAATCTCACATGTATGATCTGAAGTCTGAATTTTGTCTGATCAATTGCATACAATGTTACTAAAACATGCATGAATCAATCAAAAAACAACTTAGAGTAAGCTATCGATCAGTAAACACCTGCACAACACGGTGAAAGCTCACAAAAGTCAATTTCACATAATATAACCCTTTAAAATTCTACATGCAATTAGGAGAGACTGAGGACATTCTACAATGAATTGGTGGTAAAGTGCAATGTCATTTTCCACATGGTCCAAAAACACCAGTTCTGCAATTTTTAGTGCGATGGTTTCTATTATTTAGCCATTTTAGATCAATATTGCTTATGTTATTTTGCATTTACCTTACATTTTGCATTTATTGTAGTTTACTTTTTGTACAAGGAACAAAGTGTAAAATAATGATCTACAGATTTTATTATTTCACAATACCC